>CM077580.1:15500116-16700116 GCA_039657365.1 Stephania yunnanensis | reverse complement strand
TTTATACCAACAAAAATCATTTAGGCTTCTACATCGAAGGCTTTGTAGTTGATCTCTAGTTTTTCATCCATTGTAGAGAGAGTTCCAAGAAAATGCCATATGATATTTGTTGTTAAACATACAACAACATTTCATTGTTGTTGTCTCTGGGCATCTAAAATGGGATTGCCTTGTTCGTCTTTAATGACAAGGAGATAATATCTAGTCGTTGTTGGACAGATAAAGAGTAATGCCACCAACCATGAAGTTGACCAGTGAATCCACAGGTGATGGCACCGGCTATGTTATTTTCTAAATGATCATGCATTTTGCATACTTTAGAATATACTAACATATGTTGGATAACCTCAAAGATTTTCTATTCGGATAATTCATTAATATTCCATTCATACATAGAATTACCATCAAATTTAATTCGTTTAGCGTTATTTTCTTCGAGGATTAAATCAGTTGGAGACGGTCGAGAATAGTATGGCTTAGTCTTTTGAGCATAAGTTGGATGTTTTTTTTGGTCGACTTATTAGTTGAATTTTTATATTGGATTGCAGATCAAATTGGTCAAAATGGAAATCAAGAGGATTAATTGCTAATTAGGATTGACTAGAAGTAATTGATTGGGTACTTTCATGAGATGATATAGATTGAGTATCATCATTATCTAATGTTGCAATTAATGGAGGTTTATCTTTTTTAGAGATTTTAGATAAGTCAAACTCTAAGCTTTCTATTTGGGAGGCAATTTTGTGGAGTAATTCATTTGAATATTTTGGTTTCAACGTAGGCATTGAGTTTATTGTAAATTGTGGAAATGGTTTTGTTAAAATTGACTCAGTTAGAACTGGGGTTTTACTATTATATCCTATTATTTTAGAATGGTTAGAAAAAGTTGATAAATAAATATTAGTAAAATTATTTTGTTCTATAAGATGATTTTGGTCCTTTTTGGTAATATGTTTTTCATCTTCAAAACTACCTTTCAAAGGAATAGCTTTAATATGGTCTTTTATTTTAATGGGAGCTAACGGGAGATGAGATTGGAAATATTTTTCGCCATTAGATCCTTCCCAAATGGTATTAATTTTGTTTATTAATTTTGGACAAGATTGGGCAAAATAGTCAAAAAATGGAATATTTTGTTTGAGTTTCTTTATATATGCAAAGTATTTTTCACCTATGATAGCCTGTTGGTCGGTAGGACAAATTTTACAAAACATTGAAGTTAAAGGATGCTTAAGAAATTGATATTTTAAAATGGCATAATCAATTTCAAATTCGCCATCGAAAGTATTTATCATATGAATTGATACTAACAGTATCTTCAGAGGTGTTACTGGATATGCTACATGTGTAGGTAACCCAGAAGTAGATACTCTAGCTGGTTGAGGTATATGCTCATTAAGGGTCTGAATGGTAGAACAAGACTTTCTAGAGGCAAAATCTATTTCAACGAGACCATCGTCATGAGTTATAATAGTATGAATTTTATCAGATGTATTGTTTTTGGGATTCTCTTCTTTATTCTTATCTTGTTTCATCCATGTTTTAGGAATATTAATCTATTTCCAATTCAATTATTTGCGAGTAATCAGTTTATTTTGTATATTAGTAAGGAATAAGGTTGACGTTCCTGTTTGTAAATTGGTATAAGCAACCGTTGGGATTATTGTATGCATTAATTTATAATAAATTCGATACACAACTGCTACATTTGAACATATTCATTTCATTATGAATCCTTGTGTATATAGACTTAATGTTGCAGCTTCATGAGTGAACTGATCGTGAAGACTTAATGTAAAATTGGGAAAACAATTAAAGAAGATTGGTCCTTATGCTAGACTTCCCCAATTATTCATAGCAAAGAATCATTGAAGTCTAAATGTCGTTTATTTCATACAGAGGCTAAAACAGAGGTGTTGAAACCTAATGTGTTTAGAGGCTTAATAGCAACTTGGATTAGACCAATATGTAAATATTTATATATTTCTTTGTAACGGCTAATATTATCGGGAGGTATAAGAAGAATTTTGTGAATATATACTGGCGTTGGAATAATGAATCATTCACTGATACCAGCTTTTAAAACCAGTTATTAAAATTGACTCAGTTGGAACTGGGGTTTTACTAGTAGATCCTATTATTTTAGAATGGTTAGACAAAGTTGATAAATAAATATTAATAAAATTATTTTGTTCTATAAGATGATTTAGACCCTTAATAATAAACCACAAAAAAATCAAACAAACTAAAAATGTATGCTTGGTCGGTAAGAATTTACCGATTGAACAACGTTTGTTCGAATGCAATTAACCGAACATAAGCATATTGATCGGTCAGTGTTGATCGAGCTAAATCTACATAATCGATTTTTTCCGACCGAACAAATGCTTTCTAATCGGTCCCGAAGGGGCAAATGGCATTGCGATTTCTGGGCACCAACGTGTATCCGAAACATAAAAAAGGTCAAAAAACATGAATCAATACCTCTCCATCTTGCACGTTCGCCACTTCCACACGTCCTTGCTCCATTACTTATGCTTAAAATCCACCAAAGAAAGCAACGCAACAATGCCCTAACAACCTAAATCCAAATTTCATGAACCATTAACTGCATAACAAAACATTGCAAATCCACATTTTCAAAGAATAACAACGAAGAAATCGACTCTTACGATGTTCGTGGCGATCGAAAGCGCAACTTCGTGTCGCCGGTCGTCGAAATATTCATCGGGGTCAAAGTGTGGAAACTAGTGTGGGGTGCACAAGGTGGGAAGAAGATGAGGGCATGTGGGTCATTTTGAAATTTGTAAAGGGTAAAAGTGTCATTTGAATTAAGGACATTTTGAGAAATGAAGAGAAAAAATTAAGTGGTTTGCCCAAATCAATTTGTGGGGTGCGCATAGCCGCACCATTTTGTATCCATTCAAGTGTGCTAAAGACATTTTTTTATATAATTTGAAACTAATTTATTACTTGTCAAACTTGCATAATAGGAGATTCAAACCCTCAACGTCATCAACGTCATTCATAGATGACCACATACCAAACCATTTAGCCATTGGTTGATTGGCGCTAAAGACCATCTTCGTGGGCCTATGGTCATGAAACGCCATCTTTCAAAAAACAGGAAAATAGCAGATTTAAATAGAGGTGAACCAATCCTTATTGACATATGCACAGTGACAATTCTTCTGGCAGTATATTTTGTTGACATTAAAGCTTCCATAACTTCTGCTGAAAAAATGTAGAGCTACTCAGTTTTAACCAACTTTTTTCATATTAAACTAGCATAGAATTGCACTTGGTAAAATAAGCCGGTACAGAATTTTGAATGGCCATTAAAAAATATTCTGTTCCCAAATCAACCATCTTAAATATAGGAACAAACATAACCCCATCATAGCTGCTCAAGCTTGCATCCAATGGGAGCCATAATTCATTAGACGAAACTAAGTTTTCCGACAAAAAAAAAGTATGAAATCACCAGTTACATGTTCTCTAACTTCATTTACAACACAAATGAGAGATGAAGACTGATTACATTGAAGAGAAGAATAATTACAGATAACTAATAAAAGGCCAACCACTGAAGAGAAGTGTAAGCCAACTGAAAAGCAGGTACAATTAATAATGAGAGCTCATACTAGTCCTGGAAACATTTTCTGCAGCCACGGGAGGCGAATGGAAGGCTGAAGTGATAAGAAGACATCCATTAGCTCAGGTGCAGACATTACCTTTGCTGCATATATGCCCTTATCCAGAGCTGGTAGTGAAGTAATTTCTTCTGTCGCAACCATCACAAGTTGCCGCTGCTCTTTTTCAGCTGATATGGCATTGATGATTCCAGTGTGCGCCTTGGAAATCTCTTCAGATATTATCTGAGCAGCTTTGACGATGGAATTTCCAACATTAGGTTTGTCAGTGACTTGCTTCTTTTTTTTCCTAGTGTTAGTTACCTCAGGTGTGGCTGACCTTGACCTACTCTTCGACCCTGCACTATAGATCACATCTGCTGCTTTGCTTGAATCTGAGCTACTTGCAGCAACCACAGCACCAACTTCCTCAACTATATTGGCCACAGCCAGAGCATATGCCTCTTCCTCCGTCACCTTGTCCCTCCCAAAAATAATACAACAGTCTTCATAATGGTGGAATAGCTTTTCGCGCCACTGCTGTGCTTTTGGAAATTGCTGGAACAAAACAACATTGCAAATGACATAAGCTCGCTCAAAATAATACACAGTGCATAAGAACTAACAAGTATAAGTTTTTACCCGGATGTAGTCATCCCAAACTTCATTAGAGGCGACTATCATGTTCCTACTACTGTCAAAGCTAAAAGCACTAGATCCATCGGGAAGAGTACTGTTGATCATAGCATGCACATCGCTCCAATCCTTTTTCATACTCTTGACGTGCGACTCTATGTGGGGCCTTCCCAAGATGCCAGAATTTGGACAGCTAACCTTCAAAGCCTCCTCTAGGAAACTTATATAACCCGGTTTGAAGCCATTGTCAGACTTATAGGTCCCGCTATTAACCATATCCTTCATTGCTTTAACCAATTTGGCAACCTCAAAGTGACTCCACTTGCGTCGTTTCGCCTTACCTGATTGTGGAGAAGGTTTTGTTGCCATGGAAAAACTAACACAATCACAAATTAGTGAAACCAACACGCATTTCAAACACTTCATGTGAGGATTTCATCACAAACACAATCAATTGACCTAACTTGGTCAACATCATGCAACACAAAGCAAAAAGTTGCAAAAATCATAACTATTTTAAGGAAAGTCAGAAAATACAAATTGAAATTATTACTATAACTATAATGTCCTATGACTGGATTCAAAGCTTTCAACTTTTAAACACGATAGTAACAATCCTTTAGCCATTCAAATGAGAAAACTAAAACTGAAATCTAAAAATGTCCGATAATTCGTCAAAGCAACTCCAGTGAGATGATGAGGCAAGATTGGGGGTTCATACTCAAGGGTGTTGTAATTAAGTTGGTTTTGATATAAAATTTCAAGAAAGGCAAAGAAGCAATAAGAAAGAAAAAGAGAAACGCTTTATATGAAAAGTCTACATTTGATCATTGTGCAATCTTTTATTCATATATATATATATATACAATATTTAAGTAACTAAGAGATCATACCTAAATCCTACCTATTAGGATTTGCTAAAAATGTGAAATACAAAGATAAACTTTAACAACTTATTGATAATAACATAAACTTTGAACCACAATACTCTTGCAACACACCCCAAACGTCTTTCACTGTTTCACAAGTCATTATCCTAGCGAAAAGTGAAAACACTTTCTACTAGCGCAACAATACTCCCCCTTGATTCAAATTCCCTAAAAAATAAAATTGTCCCTAAAAAATTAAAATTGAACTCTTTAAACTTGCGAAGCACTTCGCTTCGCACAATCCAAAATCGTGAAGCACTTTTTTTTTTTTTTAATTAAAAGGAGCTTACTAACTCAAGTTACAATGAATACAATCTAGGGAAAGAAACCACGAGCATTATTAAACCAATTCTAATGCAAATAGAAAATTCATATGCCTCTAACAATCCAACTTCAACTACTTGTTGCAACATCATGATTCCCCTCAATTTTCCAAAAATTGTTGGAGATCAATCAATTCGGGCTTTGAAGGTGTTTTATTACTCTTTTTCGCCTTCCCCGAGCCGCTCTTCACCTTGGGATCGCCTTTCAAGTTGAAAAGCTTCGATTTATCTGAAGCCCGACTAGTGTGGCTTGATCTTCGCACCATAAATGAAGTTGTCGAGAAAGGGTCTGAAAAGACCACCACTAAGTGGTGATTAGGATCGAGGAAGCTATTCGTAATCTTCCCCGCCTCTTGAAAAAAAAAAAGAAAAGTTGAACAACTCTACATCATGATGCTAAAACAAGGAACAATGCAGTAGCTGTCGCGCTAATGAAATTGCAATCCAAAACCTATGTTCAAAACCTAGAGAAAAACAAAAACCCCAAAACAAGATTATGAACCATTTGATCATTATTACCTCTGAAAGGCCTATGAACAATAATTCATTATTAACTCCATAGTACTATCAATCTTGTTCGGTTAAAGCCGGCTGAATTACTATTGTGTTTTTACCATTTACATGACTAGTGGCGGAACCAAAAAATCTTGTCGGGGGGTGGGTTCTTTAGCCTTAACTTTTATTTTTCCAAACAAAAAAATATTTTTTTAGTATGAAAAACTAAGCATAACAAAAAAAAAAAAATATTTTGACAATGCTACACTCTAAGACACTTCAAATACATCATTTTTTTTTTTTTTTTTTTTTTTTTGACAATGCTACACTTGTTATATAGGGAGCGTATGTCGACCATGGGGGATGAGCGAATACGTGGCAGGAATGACGAATACGTATACCTTTACAAGTTGTATCAATTATATCATAACCTTTGAGATTTATCAAATATATCATAACCTTTTGATTTACTATCAATTCTATCCTCAATCAATTTGAAAGCTTATGATATAATTGATACAATTTGTAAAGGTTAGGATATTTTTGATCATTAGAAACCTAGAAATGAGAATCTTTTCATCAGACTGCTTAATTACTATTGTGTTTTTACCATTTGTTCAATTAACACTATGTTAACGAAAGATCTGTGAAAAGAAAACGAATTTCACCGAAATGGAAACCCTAGTTTTCTCAATCAAAGCCATTACCAGAGAAGTTCGCGTTGTAGTGAATGATCGGCAACACTTGTTCAGCTCGATCGATCGTCGTCGTTGCAACGCAGGAGTGGTGGGAACTGGGATTCGCTAGCCAAAAGAGGTAGCGTTCGCCTCGCCGCTGCAGTTTCGCGAACAAGGGCTACCGAACGAGGAGGAGGGGAGAAAGTTCAATGTTTGCGCTAGGATTAACGAAGAGGGTATTTGGGATTGGAATTTGGAAGGGATATACTAGTCCATCGGACACGGGCTTCATTCATTACCTCCTTGTCAGTGTTGTCACTATTCATTTTCTCTTCCGACATCTTCTCGTTCGATTGACTTGACCGCTATGGGCATCTCACCAATTTACAAAGGCACTCAGTTATTTAGGGCACCAAATGATTTACTCAAGACACCCAAAAAAATGAGGTAAAATTCCTGAAATACCCCTACCCAAAATGTGCACCCCACCCAACTCATTCAAGCCTCACGTTCAATCCTCTTCTTCCCATTCCTTTGAACCTTGAATCTCTATTCTCAATCTATGTCGAGCGATGCGGTATTGGTGTTTGTTTGGAATCGTCAAACTTAGGGTTCGGTTGTTTCGATTCGAGCTTGCGGGAGTCAATTCAAATGACACAAGGTACATTCTTAGTCGATTTGGCTGCAAATGGGTTTGTTTTAGTTGATTTCGCATCTTCAAATTGTTTGTTCTTCATTCACGGGTTTCGAATCTAGAAACCCGTGCTTTTTGGCCACACAGGGTAGTAAAGTATGGGACATTCTTGGCCACTAACGACCAAGAATGTCCCATAAATTAGTTAACAAAGCATACAATAAGTCTCGGTGTATACCCACCGAGACTAACATAATTGTCTTGGTTCTGTGTAATCGAGACAATTCGACATATTCTCGGTCATTACTTACCGAGACTTAATGTGAAATCTTAATTATACATGTCTCGATGTTATTTAGCTGAGACCTTTAAATGTTGTTTTGTTTGCTGGCAACCGAGAGTTTGAAGTATGTCACGTTAACATGGTACCGAGTCATAATATTAGTTCTCGGACCTGTTCAACCGAGAGATACTTTTCACACATTGTTTCATTCCTATTTGTTGGAAATTGATTATTTTTCATTTTCCCTTCAAATATGGCTGGTTCCAAGGCAGTTGTGACCAGGGAGGAGACCGGTAGTGAGCCGTTAGGAGGTGCTCGTGGTCATGGTGGTCGGCGACCCCCGATTGCATCTTATCAGAAGGAGAAACAAAAGATTGAAACGAAGGTTAATGCACCAGCGACGAGTAAACGTGCTCAGAAGGGTGTTCTAGAAGATGAGGGTTCACACATTGCCGAGCATTGGGAAAGGGATTTGATGATTGCTCGCGGTGGAAGTCAGGGTGAAGCTTCCCAGTTTTCGGAGGACTCACTTGGGAATGAAGAAATAGAAGAAGGTTTGTTTTAAGTTATCTGCAATTGTTGAATTAATTACTTAATGCTTACTTGGTTATTATATATTTGTCCATTTTTGACAATTGTGATTTTATGTTTACTTTGTCAAGATCATGTGGGTGGTAGTAGCAATGGTGGAGGCAACCGAGGGACATGAGCCACACGAGGCACCCAACCCACAACAAATGAAGAAGAGCAAGAAGAAGACCAGTCTGCTCCTTTACCCGATGAGCCAATAGACCAGAGGCTATTATTGAGCTTCGAACATCACATTGCGGCTGAGATTTGGGATAATGTGGTACGCAGGTCGTGAGTTTTTGGTTGTTTGTACGGTAGCCCAATTGGAGTCAAAATGAGAGAAAATCAATTAAGATGGTTAAGGCATATGCAATGAAAATATTGGCAAAACCAATCTTTTGGTCCCTGAACTTTGAAGGGTTTACACTTTTGGTCCCTCAACTTTGAAAAAACACATTTGGTCCCTCGACTTTTCATATAGTGTAAATTAAGTCATTTTCTTAGTCCAGTCATTGTTATTGATGACGTGGCGAAAGTCTATCGCTACATGGCGCCACGTGGCAATCCTTGTCATCAAGAGTTGGTTCAATGAACCAATCGGTTCAATGAACCAACCAGTTCAATTAAAAACCAAAAGTTCTTGCGTTTTGGCTCCTCTCTCCGCGTTCTCTCCTCTCTCTCTTCTCTTTCTCTCTTTCTCTCTTGCTTTCTGCGTTCTCTCCTCCTCGCAGTGCACATCTTTCCCGCTCTCCTTCGCGCCTCGCTCGAGGCATTGCTCTCCGTCGTGCTCACGCCCTCGCGCGTCGCTCATGCCCACCGTCTCGCGAGCACCCTTTGCCTCACGCCTTCTGCCTCGCGCCTTTTGCTTCTCGACCGGTGACCTCGCGATCGCTGCCTCGCGATCGCTGCCTCGCGCCCTCTGCCTCGCGACCGACGACCACGCGACCGCTGCCTTGCGCCCTCTGCATCGTGACCGGTGACCTCGCGCCCTCTGCCGCGCGATCGGCGACCTCGCGACCACTGCCTCGCGACCTCCCTCCGCCTTGCGACCGCTGCCGCGCTTGACCGCCCGCGCGCGCTGATCGCGCCTCGCCATCGTCCTCTGCCTCGCTACCGGCGATCGCCCTCTGCATCGTGACTGACGACCGCCCTCTGCCTCGCGACCGGTCACGCCCTCGCGAGCGATAACGCTCCTCACTGTCGCGGTCCTCAAATTTGGTTGGCATTTTAAATTAGCATCACTACATGATGCTTTCCCAACTGGTGCAGGGAAGGCTTTGATCGGTACTTTGCATTCGCTGCTTGATTATTTCTTCGTTTCTGCTCCTCTTATGCCTAAAATAAGTGGCAGCTAGTGATTTGTAATTTTGCTAGTTCTAATTAACCGTTTCGTTTTACCTACAATTTTTTCTCATTTTCTTTGGTTTCATTTAAGTACAAAGATATTTCAAGAAATTTGTGATTAGATGTAGGTTTTGGTGTGGCAATTCACTTAAGTACATATGCGCATTTTAGTTTCATTTCATGGAAGTGTGCCTTTCATTGAAAAAAAAGATTTACTACAACGAGTCTCAGTTTGAATCAAGTCTGAAGATCATATTTATTCTACAAATTGGTGGCCAGTTTTTAGTTGACGTGTTTAATGTATCAGGTGCTTTTTGTTTCACCTGAGAGGTTCTTAAATGCAGATTTTATCTCGATCGCTACACCACTTATATCTCTAGTGGTGGTGGATGAAGCTCATTGCCTCTCAGAGTTGTGAGCCATTTCTTTTCTTTTCTTTTCTTTTTCTCTATTATAATTTGGGAATCGTTATGCAATGATGAAATTCTTCTCATGTTTATTCTATAAACATGAAATTCTTCTCTTGTTTATTCTTAGTGCAACTTAGTATTTTCTTGATCATCAACGCCAACTATATGTTAAACTTTAGGGGCATTTCTTCCCATTTCTTTAGGGAAAAACTCGTAGGAATTTTACATGAATTGACACTCTTTCCAGTTGTTTGATGATATCCCACATAGAATGATTTAGTTGTCACAACCTAAAGTGGAGTTTCGAATGTGTTAGTATTTTTTTATCATTTAGTCTAGCATTGCTGCTTGTGGTTGCTCCTTGTTGCTTGAAAATACTAACTAATACACTTTGATTCAGTTTTCTTCATATTTAATGAAAGGTTCTTGTAAATCTCATGGAAGCATGGCCTCTTTTTATGATTTTGCAGTTCTAGATGGACCGATAGATGTTAACCCCACGTATTTGAAGTCTTCAATTGGTCTCGAAGGTGAAGTTCCTTTATGTGATTTTTAAGATCATGAAAGCTAAATTCTTTTCCATTTTATTAGTAGAAATGCACTACTGGTTTCATCGTGTCTGTATTGTGAGATGTCCCGACATTGAAATATTGTTCATAGCATGCTGCTTTTCTCTTCAATAGAAATAGAATTTTCAGTTGTTTTATATCCTAAAAGCCATTTTTTCCTTTTCATTTGTTCTTGCTATATGAATGTTCTTGTATTTTGGTTCAGGTTCTGAAACCGAGCCCTCTTCTCTCTTGGATCTCCTTGCTCTGTCCTTCATGGAAAGAGCTAACCAGGTTGATGTGGATGAGGTCGTAAAGTTTCTAGCAGAGAAAAATTTATTGTGGTCAAAAGTTGCAAAGTTGTATCAAGAACATGAGGCACCGAAAAGATAATATTTTGTATTAAAATTAATTGTACTAATTGCAATTGGATGGTGTATTTGAGTTTTATCACAAAATTAATTGCATTAAATTTGCTGAATGTCAGGGTCAAGATGTAATAGTTTAATATCATGAACTACTCATGTAAACTTTATTTTTTGAAGCCTCATATGTACTAGTTTAAGATTTTATATACTTAACGTTATTTATATACGTATCTTCCACTATATTCTATGTTATAATTACTTATTGCCATTGGATTAGGGAAAATATAAATAATTGCTTATAATATACCTACACAGAGAGAGATGGAGACATGCTATACATATTGGATAAGAGAAGGTTGCATGCGCCGCACAAAAGAGGGTCACATGTTTGACATTCATACATATCATGCAACCATTAAAAGCCAAGAGTTTCAACATATATACTCTAATCACTATGAGATGAGTGTTATAAATGAAATTTGATGATTGGAATTATAACAAATATTTTCCATCATTCTCTTCCCTACCTTACTTACAAGTAGTATAACAAAAATTCTCCATCAATGTCATCCCCACCTTCACTTACAAGTAGTATCTTCAAAATAATATTAAAAAACTAAAAAAAATGTCAAAGATCTTTAAGTTAACACTTGAACATTGTGAAGAGCCTAAAGGTCTTTGGTTTTGGAGTGAGTGTATAAACTTTGCGTCGGTGCTCTGGTGGGTGTAGAAGTTTCAGTTGGGGGCACACTGTTGACTTGCTTCCATTCTCCTCCATACAAATATCTTGGTCTCTTGCCAAAAGTCTGCAAACAAGTAAAAAATATCTCTCAGCATGTAAAAAAGATTAACCACTATTTTGACAAAAATAAATAGGACATACAGAACACATAAAATTTTGCCACTATAAATGAAACATTGAACTATACAAGATTGGAGTTAGCATTAACCTGCCATGTAACAACTCCGTTCTTGGAGTAACATACTCCAAATCCCTTACAGCCAGAATGTGGAGTTGTTCTTTTTTTTTTCTTTGGCACTTGAACATCTTTATTGTGGTTCCTTTTAGTTAACTCGACATTTCCTTGAGAATTATCTCCATTTTTTTCTTTTATTGAATTTCTTTCTTGCTTTTGTTCTTGCTTTTGTCCATTTTCTTTGTTTCCATTTTGCTTCTATTGAACATTCTCCAAAAAAAATTTGGGTGCCATAAGACATGGAATAGGAAATAAGCTAACAAGAACTGACATCAACTCAACTAAACATTATTAGCTCTAAAGGGGCTCGCCCGTTTGTTGTGCTCTTTTGAGTAACATATTCGACATGTCATGACCCTTTCTTACCTTGACAATTTGTTGTCCTTAACCTTCCGGGGTTCGTCTTTATCTTTGCGCCGATTCTTCTTTGGTCTCCCGGGCATTTTCTTGAACATAGGTGGCTCAATTCTAATACCATATGTCTCAGACCAAAAATTCTTCCCTGGAACTACACCTATTATGTGCTTGTATGCCTTTAAGTATGTTTCTTTGTGATACCAATGAGCCACAAAATCCTCAGGTGTCTTAGACTAATGGTATATAGTACAAATACTATGAGGGCATGGAATTCCAGTCAAGTTCCATTCTCTGCATGAACATGTTCTTGTCTTCATGTCCACCTTGTGTTTGTCAACTCCATTATACATACTAGACACTTCATATTCGTTGTGTCCGTTCCATTCTGCCATCCAATCGAAAGATTTTTCCTTATTTTTCTTTAACTTTGACAAAACCCAAGGAGAGACATCACAATGCCACTTGGTTGATTCTTGTTTCTTCTTCACCAAAACCTACATCCAATCACGAATTTCTTGAAATATCTTTGTACTTAAATGAAACCAAAGAAAAGGAGAAAAAATTGTAGGTAAGATGAAACGATTAATTAGAACTAGCAAAATTACAAATCACCAGCTGCCACTTATTTTAGGCATAAGAGGAGCAGAAACGAAGAAACAATCAAGTAGCGAATGCAAAGTACCAATCAAAGCCTTCCCTGCACCAGTTGGAAAAACATCATGTGGTGATGCTAATTTAAAATGCCAACCAAATTTGAGGAGCGCGACAGTGAGGAACACGATTGCTCGCGAGGGCGTGACCGGTCGCGAGGAAGAGGGCGGTCGCCAGTCGTGATGCGGAAGGCGGTCGCCGGTCGAGAGGCAGAAGACGCTCGCGAGGCAGCGCGCGACAGCGGTCGCGAGGCAGAGGGAGGTCGCGAGGTCGGCGGTCGCGCGACAAAGGGCGCGAGGCATCGATCGTGAGGTTGCCGATCATGATGCAGAGGGCGCGAGGCAGTGGTCGTGAGGTCGCCGGTCGTGAGGCAGAGGGCGCGAGGCAGCGGTCGCGAGGTTGCCGATCGTGAGGCAGAGGGCGCGAGGCAGCGGTCGCGAGGTCGCCGGTCGCGAGGCGGAGGGCGCGAGGCAGAGGGCATGAGCGACGCGCGAGGGCGTGAACGCGACGGCGAGTGAGGCCGTGAGCGAAACGCGAGGGAGAGTGGGAAAGATGTGCACGGCGAGGAGGAGAGGACGCATAAAGCAAGAGAGAAAGAGAGAGAAAGAAGATAAAAAGAGGAGAGAACTCGGAGAGAGGAGCCAAAACGCAAGAGCTTTTGGTTTTTAATTGAACCGATTGGTTCATTGAACGAACTCTTGATGACAAGGATTGCCACGTGGCACCATGTGGCGATAGACTTTCGCCACGTCATCAATAACAATGATTGGACTAACAAAAGGACTTAATTTACACTATATGAAAAGCTGAGGGACCACATGTGTTATTTTCAAAGTTGAGGGACCAAAAGTGTAAAACTTTCAAAGTTCAGGGACCAAAAGATTGATTTTGCCAAAATATTTGATGTTTTATCTATGAGAGAAGTATTGACTATTAATTGTAATGAATAATAATAGAGGAAGAAAACCTAGAATAACTTAGAGATTGTTAAGCATGATCTAATAGCAAATTATAATGTGCTTATCAGAATTTTATCTTTAGCAAATATTTTTGACATCTCCTTCACTATTTAGAAGAACATATACATGATTTATAGACATTACCAAGCTTTACTTTTCATGGAGAAAAGTTATGATCATAGGATTCCTATGAAGTCGTAATTCACATTGGACTATTTCACATGGTTAGTATAAATCAAATATTGGTAGTTTTGTTTTTATCTTCTTCAATTTCTTTTTTAAATTATTACTCATTCACATTTTTTTAAATTCATCATGCATTTACATTGAATTGCAATGAAAAGGTGTAACTAATTTGACACCTCATTAATCAAATGTTTTGTGTTTAGTCTTCAAATATAAATAAGCTAAATTCAGAATTAAACTACAAAAATGTCATAGAATAGTTTTGTTTTGGTAACCAAGAAAAAGGGAGTGATTTCATATATATGATAAGAAGTCACTTAGAGTTAAGAGTCGAAGAATAAGACTAGGAATATAAGTCTCCATATTGCCTATAGATCATGGAAGTTTGACATGTTGGTTTTGAGTTTGTAGGCTTCCTCAAAAGTAAGTTTAAGAGTATACTCTTGGTCCTAAATCTTTCATCTATTGTTATATTTTTTTTCTATCAAAAATGTCATGTTTGACTTGTTATAATAAAAAAAAAAATTATGCATGTATATTCTAAGACAAGAAAAATACTTAGTTTCCAACATAGTGCAACCAAGAGGATTCCATGTGTTGTGAAATATGTTTAATATAATTTTGTGCTGACATGATGAGTTGCGACTTACCTTGAAATTCATAGGCTATAAACTTAGCTTTATATATTTGTGTAACTTGCATTAGTTTTGCAGCATCACCCACAATTGAAATGCATCAACCATGGAGCTCAAATCCAAGAGTGGGATTTGTAATCATGTCACCCCGATACCGATGGTTTTCAAAGGATTATCTACCGGTCCGAGTTGGCCCCGCTCATTGATTGCTCGTACGGGAAGGGCAATAAAGAGTTGATTTCTGCTTTTATTGAGCGATGGTAGCCAGAGAAAAATATATTTCACATGTCATTCGGTGAAATGTCAATCACTTTTAAGGACGACGACATGTTATTAAAGATTCCGATCACCGGCAAGGTTGTTGCGGTGGATAGTTTCTCAAGATACATCGAGGACTCTCGCAAGGAAGCAATTGAGATAGTTTCCAAGTTGCTTGGTGTTACAATTGAGGAGGCGGAGGAGGAGATCAACATTACGAAGGGCCTCACTATTCGAAAGGCTTGGTTGAAGACTCAGTGGTCCCCAAACATGAAATCAAAGCCGCTTCATTACCCTCCCGTGTAGTGCATTGCGCGAGCATTTATTTTGTACCTCTTGTCGTGCACTCTCTTTACCGATAAGAGTGGATCACGGGTATCTATTGCATTGCTCAAGCAGTTGGAGAATTTAGATGATGTTGGCAACTACACATGGGGCGCTGTAGTGTTGGAATACTTGTACCGTCAGCTTAGGTCGGCCATTAGATTTGAAGTGTCACAGATTGCCGGATACCTCACTTCGCTTGTGGTAATTGTTGTTAATTCAATCGCCTATAAATTTTGTTTTATTATTTATTGTGGTATCGATACTAATGTTTTTTTTTTTTTTACCAGGGATGGGTGTATGAGCATTTCAAACTCGAGTTTGCCGTATCAAACGCCAAGTACATGGACCATGTACAACTCCGTGTTTCGCAATAGATCCAGAAACACAAGACTATCGGTTATGAGGACAAGTTGCCATCAATTTGGCATATGTTGGACAGATTGAGGCCAAATGAGGTGTTTCTCCTTCATTACTTTCTTTACATACTCCTCGTGTTGCCTTATTTGTTACTTATACATATTTACTTGTGTAGGTGACGTGGGACTCGTACATTGAAATCATGTCAGATGGTATGGTTCACCCGATCGTGTTCTACGATGGGACCTTGAGGTGTATGGATATCGTAGAGCCATACTATCCCGAAAGGTTCCTAAGACAGCTCGGTCATGTGCAAGGTGTACTAGCCCATCCATGTCGCCCTCTCGAGGCGTCCCGAGGCCCATTTGAGCTCAAGTACTCTGTCAAGTACGGGTTCCAATTGGAGCATTGGGAGAGGTGGCATAACCATCCGTTGGCCCTTGAAGTACGAGTTGAGAAGGCTCAATTAGAGTTCATGACCACATCAGAGTACCTTCATTGGTTCCTATGCGTTTTACACCTAATTATCGAGAACCTGCCACACGAGGATGATGCGTGCGATCGCCTCTACTACCGCCAATAATAAGGTGTTTGAGGTATGGTTTTTTGTTTGTTGTTTCATTTCATTTCCTACTATTTTTTGCTTAAAATAACATACTTATAAATGTTGTTCTTGAATAGCGGATCCGACATGCGTTGGATGTTGTGTTGAAGTGGATTGATTTGTCAGACGAGGAGTGTACCGTTAAGTCCGTAAAGAAAATGGCGAGCGAGGTCGTAAACTTCTTGTCGGGGAGGATTTTCACTACGACTACCACCACCACTACTACCACGGTGACCACCACTATTACGTTAGCCACAACCGATCCTTCAAAGGAATCCTAACACGACAACGCGACAACGAAGCATTCGAGGACAAGTGATGTTCCTCGGCCCGATGCTCCTCCTCCCAAGGGCATGCATGACAATGAATATCAGCGTAAGTTATTCAAGAAAAAGAAGCATTTCGGGCCCTCCAAGCTCTCCCAAAAGCAATGAACTCCATTTGTAAACTTTTTTTTTGTGGTTTGGTTTGTTATTCTTGTTTGTAAACTGTTTTTAATGTTATTAGTACACTGTTTTTGTTGTGGTTTGGTTAGTTGTTATTGTGAAAGGATTTGAAACCAATAATTCTATAGATGTATTTGTTAACTATTTTTTGTTATTGTGAATGGATTTGTAGCGGGTTTTTTTTTGTTGTCAGAGAATGGACATATTGAACTGAGTACACTATTTTTGTCATGTCTCGGTACTACAGGTTCGAGACCTATAGCTAAGTCTTCGACCTGTGCTACCGTAATAAAGAGTATATGTCACGGACATTCATAACCGAGACAAATAAGTAGGTCACACAATATAACAATCTCGGTAAGGCCATAACGACGCTATTCGTCTATTGTCAACCGGTCCCACCGTGACAATGACAGTAAACGCGGTAGCTGTTCATCGTGAACAGTGGAAAGTTTTACATGTTATTGTCTCGGTTATGTTATACCGAGACTATGTTGGGGCATGTGCCCTAGGTAAATCCATTAACTGTCTTTATGAATGCTTTTAGTTAATAAAATAGAGGATTTCATTTGTTGTTTATTATAATTAATTTGCATGGTTACATTATAATAAGATCCATGGGTATTTACAAAAATATCCTAAATGTCCTTAGTGGATCATTATACTAGGAACTATAATGAATTAAGACTAGTGTGAGTCTTGATTGATGATTATATGATGATTATACGTATAGGGATATGAATCAAGATCACGATTACTTGTTAGGGAACAAAGTACTGGACCGACCCGCTATGAGAACATCACATGTATTAAGTCATAGTTGTTTCTCATGATAGGTATATTTTTCGGTCCTCTGACTTGAGATTACCAGAGACTTCAACATTAGGAACATAGTGATTTGAAATTATCAAACGTTGTCTTTAACCAGACAATTATAAATGTTGTGATTGGTTACTGTGTGAGCAATGTGATGAAGTTGTGTAATCGAGATAGAATTTGTCCCTCTCATATAAAGAGAGATATCTAGTGGACCCCTCGATGTGTTAGACTGTTAAAAGGCCTAGTCTAAGTGAATTGATATTGATCAATGTCACTTTGATGTTTTCAGTCTACCTAGAGATCGAGACTAGTACGATTGAACATGTTGGATGACAATTTCATGCCTTATGTTTGATCAAAAGGATATCGTGTGACAAAAGGATGTTATATACACTATTGATTAGGTTGTATCGATTTGATATTCGTACAACTTGGGTAGTCATAATGTCTTGCTAGAGGCCGCTTATGACTTGTATACCAAAATGTGTTTTGGTACACTGCCAACGTTGTATGAGCCTATTGGGTCGCACACTAAGAATGGTTTTGCGAGATTTTAAGATGGTTCAGAAAAATGAATTTTATATGATAAAATTCATGACAGAAACGTCCTTGTGGTGTATTACACTTATACTTCTTTAAGTAAGGGTATATGTGTAATTTACTTAACCGTCTATATACAAGGGTTTTATAAAAAGACGCTTTAAATTAGAATACACGCACGAAAGAAAAAAAGGCCGAAACTTTATTTTTCGTTTTAGAAATGACTTAGGGTTTTTGGTATGCTCTGGATCGTTTTGGAAAGAAACAAAAGGTTTGGTATTCGCTCGAAGCTAGCACTTCGAATCTCGGCCGCCGTTCGTGTGTGGACTACTGGTAGAGGGCGTTCGTCGTTGGCAGTGCCTTAGAGATCGATCAACCTTCATAAAGGTATATTGCGACTGAGGTATGATTAAGTTTTTCATGGTTTAAACGTTTTTAATGGAATTAGATTCGAATCCTGTTGGGGTTTTTGTCAAAATTATTTTGTAATCTCCTCTGCGCATGAACCCCAAAATCCAACAGTGGTATCAGAGACTTTGAGTTCGATTCCACTAAATTCATTGCATGTTTTCTTCTGATATATACATGATATATGATTGAAAGCATGTTAATAGTTGATGTATATGTGATATACATAAGTTTTCTGTGAGATTTATTATCACGTTTTGTGTATATGATACATATATTCTTGATTTAATTGAAATTAGTTTCGTACATGCTAGTAACCATGTTATGTTAATTCGAATAAGTTTAATGAATTGAGTTTCATGTTCTGTGATCTATGACACCATTAGGTTCGATTGGGATAATAGTTCATGATTCAATTACATGTTTGTGATTATATGGATGAGGACCGAAATTGCAAATAATTAATTTTCGAAATTATTTATTTATCTTATTATATATATTCTGTTATGAAGTTTCTATTTGATAAAGATAGATAACCAATTAGATTAAGAGATATAAGCAAAATCGGTTTCGTTATCCCTATTGGATAGGAGATAAATATGGAGAAGTTTGTTATTGGTGATATGCTAGGATTCAAATATCTTAAGTCCTAATTGGATTAGGATAAGATGATTAGTTAGATGTGGGGCCGGGTTAATTAAAAATGTTTTAATTGACTTAATTTTGGATAAATTAAGGGGTAAATTTAGGATAATAAAATCAGCGAAAAATATGATTTTCTATAGCGAATTTTAATTTTCGGAATTGAAATTCGTCTTCTAAAAATAAAAATAAAAATGGGGCGCTGCCCCATGTACCCCCGTCCGCTGATAGGTCAGCGGGACCGTCGTCTAACTAATCCTAGCGCATGGAAATTCTTTTATTATTGAACAATATAAAAATCTCCAAATTGTTTAGTGATTTAACAAATCAATAAAATATATGATATTTCGTTGTTTACATAAAATCACTAAAACTGAATAAAATCTCTCTATTAAATTTTAAGTCTCACGCCATCCATTTTAAACACTTGTCAAGGCCTCGATCACACTAATACAGTTTCACCATAGCTGGTGTATTGTGTTATCTTGGTGAGACAAGTTGGATAAGAGTTACCTAAATGTTTAAAACGATCTGACTTAATAAAGCTATCAAAATAGTTTTGAGCTTTAGGCACATGATGAGATAAAAACATGATAAGACATAAGATGTCCCGTATATCATAAAAGTATCTAAAAATTACATAAGATGTAATTGGTAACTGTTACCTACCTAAATAATCTAGTTATGTGTTTCATGCCATAGTTGTCATAGAATTAGGTGAAATATGGATTTTAGTCCTCTAAATAAACAGTGTGTTTTAGGAGGGTTGTTAATTTAGTGGGAGTATATTCCTCTATACTAAAATAATCTTTGCATAATCTTTATTGTAGATCAATGGCCTCTTCAAGTAACAATAATCCCCTGTCACTGCGATCCATCCTTGAGAAGGATAAGCTATTTGGGACTAACTTTCTTGACTGGTTCAAAAACTTGAGAATTGTTCTTAAGCATGAACGCAAGTTGTATGTCCTGGATGCTCCAATCCCGAGGACCCACCACCAATGCTACGAAAGTTTGTGAAGGATGCGCATAATAAGCATATCAACGATTCTACTGATGTTGCATGTATTACGCTGACAACTATGGTTCCTGAACTTCAGAAGGACATGGAACTAATGGAAGCCTATGACATGGCTATAACGTTGAAGGAAATGTTCCAACAGCAAGCTAGGTAAGAAAGGTTCGAGACAGTCAAAAACCTACATTCTTGCAAGATGACTGAGGGTGCGTCAGTTAGTCCTCATGTTCTGAAGATGAAGGGCTATGTTGACCAGCTTGATAGACTCGATTTCTCATAAGCCAAGAGTTGGCTACGGATTTTATCCTAAATTCATTACCGAAAAGTTACTCACAATTTTTGATGAATTACTATATGAATAATATGGAGAAATCAATTTCAGAGTTGCATTTGATGCTCAAAATTGCTGAACAAAATATCAAGAAACCCTCTAGTAATGTGTTGATGGTCCAAAAAGGAAAGGGAATGAAGAAGAAAGGCAAAGGCAAGGCTAAAGTTGTCAAGGTTGCTGCTGCACCTGTCGCAAAGCCTGTGGAACAAGTCAAGCCCTAGCTTGTTCCTGCTTCAAAACACCTTAAAGAAAAGGAAAGAAATTGTCATTTCTGTCATGCACCTGGACATTGGTTCAGAAATTGCAAACTCTAATTGGAAGATCTGAAGAAGAAAAAGGGTAGTGCGACTACCACTACAGGCATTTATGTTATTGAAATTAATTTATCTACTAGTGATTCCTGGGTATTAGATACCGGATGTGGATCTCACATTTGTATAAATGTGCAGGGACTCACCTGAAGTAAAAAGTTGAAGAAAGGAGAAGTCATCCTCCGCGTAGGGAATGGGGCAAGAGTTGCTGCCCTGTCTGTTGAATCATATGACTTAGTCTTACCTAGTGGACTTATTTTAACTTTAAATAATTTTATTTTGTGCCTGCCTTGAGCAGAAACATCATTTCTGTTTCATGCTTGGATATGGATGGTTTTGATTTTATTATTGCGAATAATAGATGTTCCATTTCTCGTAAAGGAATATTTTATGCAAATGCTGATATGTGTGATGGTCTTTATATTCTAAGTATGAAAAGGTCCACTGATACTCCAGTCTTTAACATAAATACAAAGAGATTTAAGTCAAATGATTTGAAGCAAACCTATCTTTGGCATTGTCGTCTTGGGCACATAAATGAGAAACGCATAACGAAGCTCCATAAAGATGGACTTCTAGACTCATTTGATTTAGAAATATATGAAACATGCGTATCTTGTTTACGAGGCAATATGACTAAAAGTCCCTTTTCTGGACAAAGTGAAAGGGCAAGTGATTTATTGGGTCTAATACATACTGATGTATGCGTTCCTGTAAACACAATGGCTAGAGGAGGTTATCAGTACTTCATTACATTTACTGATGATTTTAGCAGATATGGTTATGTATATCTAATGAAACATAAAGCTGAATCATTTGAGATGTTTCGAACGTTTCAAAACGAAGTGCGAATCAACTTGGTAAAACTATCAAAACACTTCTACGGATCGAGGTGGTGAATATTTGAGCCAAGAATTTGATGATCATCTTAGAAATTGTGGGATTGTCTCCCAATTGACTCCACCAGCAACTCCACAATGGAATGGAGTTTCTTAAAGAAGAAATCGAACCTTATTAGATATGGTTCGATCTATGATGAGTCATGCAGATCTTTCATTATCCTTTTGGGGTTATGCATTACAAACTGCAACTTTCACTCTAAATCGAGTTCCTTCTAAAGCGGTTGATAAAACATCATATGAGATATGGTACGGAAGAGACCTAGTTTGTCTTTCCTTAAGATTCGGGGTTGTGAGGCTTACGTAAAACGACAAGTCTCAGAAAAACTAGCACCTAAATCTGACAAGTGTTTATTTGTGGGGTATCCTAAGGAGACAAAAGGATATTACTTTTATAATCCCGCTGAGAACAAAGTGTTTGTTGCTCGGTATGGTGCCTTTATGGAAAAATAGTTTATTTCAAAAACACTAGTGGGAGAGAAATAAATCTTGAAGAAGTTCAAGAATCGCAGAAACCGGTACTAGAAGTTCAACAACGTTCTGAACCAGTTGAACTTTCGCAAGTGACACAAGGTCCACGTAAATCTGGTAGGGTAAGACATGAGCCAGAGAGATTCAGATTTCTCATTACTGATAGTCGTGATGTGTTGCTTATGGATCAAAATGAGCCACCACTTATCAGGAGGCTATGTCTGGACCAGACTCAGATAAATGGCTAAGTGCCATGAACTCTGAGATGCAATCCATGTATGATAACCAAGTTTGGAACTTGGTTGATTTACCTGAAGGTGGTAAGACCATTTGATGTAAATGAGTTTTCAAGAAAAAAACTGACATGGATGGCAATGTGCATACTTTTAAAGCAAGACTTGTAGCAAAAGGTTTCAGCCAGACTCAAGGTGTTGATTATGATGAAACTTTTTCACCAGTAGCCATACTTAAATCCATAAGAATTTTAATTGCCATTTGCATATTATGACTATGAGATATGACAAATGGGTGTAAAAACATCATTTCTTAATGGAAAGCTGCTTGAGGACGTGTAAATGACACAACCTGAAGGTTTTGTACATCTTGAGAATTCTAGGAAGATATGCAAGCTTCAAAGATGCATTTATGAATTAAAGCAAGCTTCTAGGAGTTGGAATCTTCGTTTTGATGAAGCAATCAAGGATTTTGATTTTATTAAGAACGAATGTGAGCCTTGTGTATACAAGAAGGTCAGTGGGAGTGTAGTTGTTATTATGGTACTGTATGTTGATGATATATTACTCATTGGAAATGACATCCCAACATTGCAAAATGTCAAGTCTTGGTTAGGGAAGTGTTTCTTAATGAAAGACTTAGGAGATGCAGCCTATATCCTAGGGATAAAAATCTATAGGGATAGATCTAAGAGGCTAATCGGTAAGTCAGAGTGCTTACATAGACAAGGTGCTGAATAAGTTCAGTTCGCAAGACTCTAAAAGAGGATTGTTGCTAATGTCTCATGGCATAAGTCTCAGCAAGAATCAATGTCCTAGGACAAATGATGAGCGATACCGTATGAATAAGATTCCACATGTATCGGCTATCGGATCTATCATGTATGCCATGCTATGCACTCGACCTGATGTATCATATGCTTTGAGCACTACAAGCATATATTAGTCAGATCCTGGTGAGAGTCACTTGATAGTAGTAAAGAACATCCTTAAATACTTAAGAAGGACTAAGGAAATGTTCTTGGTCTATGGAGGTTTTGAAAATGATCTAGTTGTAAATGGTTACACAGATGCAAGTTTTCAAACTGATATAGATGATTTTAGATCGCAATCTGGATATGTGTTTACTTTGAATGAGGGTGCGATGGTGGAAAAGTTCGAAGCAAGAGATCGTGGCGGATTCTACAACAGAAGCGAGTATATTGCAAATATACGATGCAAAGAAAGGAGGCAGTTTGGATCAAAAAGTTCATTTCTGAACTAGGTGTGGTTCCAAGTATTGCTAACCCTATTTGTTTGTATTGTGACAATAACGGGGCCATAACACATGCGAGGAACCTAGATCACTCCACAGATCCAAACATATACTCAAGCGTTTTCATCTCATCAGAGAAATTATTAAGAGGGGAGACGTAAAGATTTGCAGAGTACCTACCGAAGACAATGTTGTGGATCCATTGACAAAAGCTCTTCCACAAGAAAAACATGATGGTCATATTAGATCATTAGGCATTAGATGCACGTATGATTGGCCCTAGTGCAAGTGAGAGATGTTGGGGCATGTACCCTAGGTCAATCCATTAACTATCTTTATGAATACTTTTAGTTAATAAAATAGAGGATTTCATTTGCTGTTTATTCTAATTAATTTGCATGTTTACATTATAATAAGATCCATGGGTATTTATAGAAATATCCTAAATGTCCTTAGTCGATCATTATACTGGGAACTATAATGAATTAAGACTAGTGTAAGTCTTGATTGATGATCATATAATGATTATACGTATAGGGATATGAATCAAGATCACGAGTACTTGTTAGGGAACAAAGTACTGGACCGACCCGCTATGAGAACATTACATGGATTAAGTCATAGTTGTTTCTCATGATAGGTATATTTTTCAGTCCTCTAACTTGAGATTACCAGAGACTTCAACATTAGGAACATAGTGATTTGACACTATCAAACGTTGTCTTTAACCAGACGATTATAAAGGTCGTGATTGGTTACTATGTTAGCAATGTGATGAAGTTGTGTAATCGAGATAGAATTTGTCCCTCTCATATAAAGAGAGATATCTAGTGGATCCCTCGATGTGTTAGACTGTCAAAAGGCCTAGTCTAAGTGAATTAATATTGATCAATGTCACTTGGATGTTTTCAGTCTACCTAGAGATCGAGACTAGTACGATTGAACATGTTGGATGACAATTTCATGCCTTATGTTTGATCAAAAGGATATCGTGTGACAAAAGGATGTTATATACACTATTGATTAGGTTGTATCGATTTGATATTCATACAACTTGGGCAGTCATAATGTCTTGCTAGAGGCCGCTTATGACTTGTATACCAAAATGTGTTTTGGTACACTGCCAACGTTGTATGAGCCTATTGGGTCGCACACTAAGAATGGTTTTGCGAGATTTTAAGATGGTTCAGAAAAATGAGTTTTATATGATAAAATTCATGACAGAAACGTCCTTGTGGTGTATTACACTTAAACTTCTTTAAGTAGGGGTATATGTGTAATTTACTTAACCGTCTATATACAAGGGTTATATAAATAGACGCTTTAAGTTAGAATACACGCACGAAAGAAAAAAAAGGCCGAAACTCTATTTTTCGTTTTAGAAACGACTTAGGGTTTTTGGTATGCTCTGGATCGTTTTGGAGAGAAACAAAAGGTTTGGTATTCTCTCAAAGCTAGCACTTCGTGTGTGGACTACTGGTAGAGGGCATTCGTCGTTGGCAGCGCCTTAGAGATCGATCAACCTTCAGAAAGGTATATTGCGACTGAGGTATGATTAAGTTTTTCATGGTTTAAACGTTTTTAATGGAATTAGATTCGGATCCTGTTGGAGTTTTTGTCAAAATTATTTTGTAATCTCCGCTGCGCATGAACCCTAAAATCCAACAGACTACACGTTTAATCTCGCACGGATGTTACCGATAGTTAGGTAGTTGAGTTAGGCGAGGGGCACCAAGTCATATATGAATAACATCATATTGAAACACACTTCTCAGAGATGACATACCGAGACCATTTGTCAATTGGCGGTCATACCATCCCGAGATTTATACGTGAGTCACATACCTGCTTGGCTGAGATTTAATTTTTTTAAAGAATTATTGAATTTTTGACTACATATTGTCAAAATTTGAAGAATACACATCCACAATAGGTAACCAAGAAGCATACACATTAAAACTTGAAGAACATTTCACTTTGATACATATTTATGTAACTCAAGAAATCTTGGTACGACAAATGTACACATCTAAACTTAAAAAACAAAAGTTCGTGGTATTACAAAAAAAAGTACAAACCAAGATCTTAGGAAATAAAAAAAATATGATCAACTTCCTTAAAAGATTAAACACAACTATTGAACATAAATTCGAATATGATCAACTTCCTTCTATTTGTTTAATCTTTAGCGCACTCCTCAGAATACCTTTCCCACGATGGATATAATGATGGCAGCGGTGCATTCACAGTCAACTTGACCTGTCAAATACGTAGTACAACAAAAAGTTATTATCAAATAATCATAAGATGTTAAAACATAATTCGCAAATAATCTATGAACTTACCCTGACCTAATGGATGTTCCTATCATTTATTTCGCCAATGATAAGCTGACTATCTAATGATGATGGTGGGACATTATGTAGAAGAAAGGAATGTCGAGCAACAATCATGTTAGAGGTTTACTAGAATGACATTAAAGGCCGTTAATATTAAGAGGCCCATATCTAGAAGTGCAACCATTCCTCAAAAGAGGCCATAACCCGATCATTCGGAAAATGTATGATAGTCTTCACCTTCTCATAACTCGTTCCATGCACTTCCTGCCAAAGAGTTTAATACTCAATTATCTCATCAAACATACTTCTACGTACTAACTTCCAACCATCGACATCGAGAAGTCCAAGCACGGAGGCAACACACCGATATCCACAATTATCATCGCCTGTCACATCAATAGTGCTCTCAACGTATGACAACCAATCCGATTGTATGCAATGAGAATAACCAATCTTAGATACACCTTAGGTATATTGACATGTCCGACGTATTTTAGGCCCCACTTTATTTTGCTTCTTTCTCGAACTAGATGCCTTTTCTTTCGATAGTACGTACTCAAACCTGCTAGGCAATCTTGTCATCAAAGTATCTTCTTCATCGTGTTTCCTCTTTGATTCTTTTTTCTTTCATTTGTTCAGGAAACTTCCAACTATAGACCCTGATGTCTTTCTCTTTGTTTTTACTTTGTAGGTAGGACAACTCCTGGTGTAGATGAAGGTCGACTAATCTCTCTAAACTACCGAATAATCCTAATGCGATCGTCCTCGTCAGTGCAAGCATGAAAATCTCGAAACACTCTTTCAATCTCATCGTTCACATTGTACCCAACCCAATCCACAGGATTCTCTGGTACCATACTCAACTTTCGCCGGTATACATGAATGTCCTCGAGTAAGATGGGTGAACCAACAAATTTATGGAAACTTATCTCATGTGTACAGGGAAGACCATGGGTGATACGTATCTCACAACCACAACGAGTAAAGTCATGTCCATTATCCTCTCCATATTTCAATTCATCTCTAATTAATTTAAGCTCCCTTTGAGAGACATATCCACGCAACTGGCGATACAAACCATCAACATATTCATGTTGCACCACATTCAAACTGAGCTCAAATGATGCCTTGATGTTGTTATGTTGGATCCTAAGAAGACTATCAACCACACTCTACAAAGTCTCAAAACTTGCCTGTTTTTTGCAAAGATGTAGCTTCAAAGTGGAATGCGCAGACTCAACCATGTCTATCGTTGTTTCCCAAATTGTGTAATTTGATCTGTCCATGCCGGCACAAATTTTTCCTTATACATCTTCAACGATGTGTTATCCAAGTAATCAATATGACCCTTTACAATTCTGAACTCACAATGTAATCCATTCATCATAAGTTCAAAAGGTGCCTCCGACTTAGCATACAACACGCTCGTCTACCTATCTATGAAACGTGCAAAGCTTTCATTATCCCTTTCACGGCCTAAAATTTTTAACTGTGTTATTGGCTTTACACAGGCTCAACGACCCGTATTATGGGACTCACATCGTGATAGGTTCGTTTACCGAAGCAAGGGCTGAGGTACATTTTATAGTTGTTTGATGTATGCCTAGCGTACTGTACATGTGTAGACTACTAAGTCATTTATGGGTATGCAGATATCAAGACGAGACGAGACGCGCTCTAGTCGCGCGCCGTCGAGTCACGTGCCAACGTGGATTAAAATAGCAATTTACATTAAATGAAATTTAAGATTAATTAAGTGGCTATAGTAGTTGTAATGTGGTCACATTAAATCAATATGCAATGGCCTATAGTTTGCAAAATAAAACCATAATCGTTGGATTCGCCTCGAGATACGCATTTTGTGAGACTCGAAAAAATAAAATAAAATAAAATAAAATGGGGTCAAACAGTAAGGCGGTGAAAAAAAGTAGATATTTTTGGTTTTGCCTCGAGATTCGTGTTGCATGAATCTCGAGGACATCAAATACTTAACTCCCACCTTATCTAAATGGTCGGTGAAAAGAAAAAAAAGATAAAGAAAGAAAGAGAGAAAAAAAAATAGTAAACCAGAGAGAGGAAGAAAATCGAGAGGAAGGAGAGAGAAAAAGAAAGAAAGAAGAGGAAGAAGGAGAGAGATCGAGCTCGAGCAAGGTGAGTGAAGTTCCCTTGTTGATTGTGTAGTTTGTTGTTGTTGCTGCATCGGTGGTTGTTGGTGTTCGGGTGGCGAACTCGGACGAACTGCCATGGCGGTTCGTCCGACCTCGAGGAAAGCAGGGGAGTAGTCTCCCCTACATGGGAACTCCACCTGGGGTTGGGGATGGAAGCCCAACCCCAGAAAAGAAGAAAAAATAATACAGAACAGAGCATCGCGAGGAAGAAGAAGAAAAACCGGTTGGGCCGACCGGCCAGACGGTGAGACGGCGGCCGACCTTGACCGGCGGGGTCGGGTTATACCGACCGGATCCGATCCGGACTGGGGTCGGGTCGACTGGATCTAGCTGACCGGGTCGGGACCGACCCGAACCCACTAAAAAAAAATAAAATAAAATAAATATATATTTAATTAGTTAAATTAATTAAACTGATTTTTAATAAATAAATCCCAAAAAATAGAGAAAAATATGGAAAGAAATTCAGAAAAATTCTTGAAAAATATATTTGTGACCCAAATCAATAGAGATTCGAGATTTTCATAAAAAGTGAAGATTTCGAAAGTCGGTCGAGACGTTATATCGGGGTTTTACCTCGAAAAATGCGAAACAGGCCGAATGGCCGGAAATAAATAAGAAAAGTGTTTCGAAATTTGTCTCGACTTTGATTTGGCCTAAGTGAGACATTATTGAATGTTAGGGAATTATGGGGGAACTCTGGCGTTTGGGCACGCGCTTCGATTCGTCGAGGAATCGGCTAGACTAGGACAAACATGTGACTTGCAAGTACAACTGTGAGAATTTTATATTTCATTTCATTCTCTTATTGCTTTATTGGTCTATTGGTAGACATTACTACTTGTCATCTCACATCATGTTGTTCTTGTATCTATTCATGGATGAATATTGTGACATGATGCCTTGTGAATTATTTCATTGCCTCAAATTCCTACACTTGATGTCGTTCTCGAATACAATTGATGAAAAGCATGCTAATGGACTACTTTGAATTTAAATAGCCTTGTATTCGATGTCCTTTGGGCTTTGCAGCCTAACTTGTCTTGGAATTCTAGAATTTTGGAATTATTTGTTTTTGAAATTAAATAGGGATTATCTAGTGTCCATTGCACAAGAGATGCGCGGTTCACGGGGACATGGGTCTACCGGGGTTCCGGCACTCACCACTACACTTGCGGTGCACACGAGTTATGGGGCTCGGGGTGGTCGGCAAGTATGAGATTGATGTTGTAAAGTGTAGAGCGCAGCTCTTCTATTTATGTGAGATATGTTGAGCGCAGCTCCATATCATAGTGGGAAAAGGTAGGTGATAGGTCTCACCGCCGACCGGACGTAAATCATCTCGACTTAGCTTGTGTTTGTCTCTACATCTTTAACTGTGGTATTTACTTGCATTACTTGTTTCAGCAATTTATTTCGCTCATTTATGCTTTTAAATACCATTCATTTCTTTTGGAAATGTGACATGAAATTCTCCTGTTAGTACTTAAATATCACTATACTCACCGTCTAGTTTGTGACGGTGGGTGTAGGTCTGTCGAGCCATAGCAGACCGGGGAAAGAGAAAATCAGCGACTTCCTATGAGCAATTCGACGACTCTCATCACTCATGTTGCGTGTCGCGACTTTTGTTGTATTATGATTTATTATGTCATTTTGGGTTGTACAGTGGGATGAGTGAATAGTTTCATATCTATACATGCATGTGATGCTGTAGTTTTTATTGGTTTCCACACTTAGGAATTGTTTTGGAGAATTAATGCTTTCGCTTAATACAATGTTTCCGCTTAATATTTAAATGACATGTCAATGTGATAATATAACAATACATGGAGATTTAGAGAAATATAAGGACTATAGGCTGACTAATACGTACTTAAGTCTTAGATCATGTGGATTAAGGCTTGAGTACGGGATTAGGCCGGGCGGTGCCCTGTTTAGAAGTAGGGGCCGTCACAGTTGGTATCAGAGCTACCTTTAGAAAACTATATGGCTGAAGGCAATATGATACGAACATAGTTGGTATCAGAGAGTAGTGTTAGAGCTCAAATGGCATAATATACAAACCTTAGTTGTGGAAACCAGATACTCATTGCCTAGACTGTTGGGGCTTGTGCCATAGGTCAATCCATTAACTGTCTTTATGAATACTTTTAGTTAATAAAACAGAGGATTTCATTTGCTGTTTATTATAATTAATTTGCATGTTTACATTATAATAAGATCCATGGGTATTTAAAGAAATATCCTAAATGTCCCTAGTCTATCATTATACTGGGAACTATAATGAATTAAGACTAGTGTAAGTCTTGATTGATGATCATATGATTATAATACGTATAGGGATACGAATCAAGATCACGAGTACTTGTTAGGGAACAAAGTATTGGACCGACCCGCTATGAGAACATCACATGGATTAAGTCATAGTTGTTTCTCATGATAGGTATATTTTTCAGTCCTCTGACTTGAGATTACCAGAGACTTCAACATTAGGAACACAATGATTTGACACTATTGAACGTTGTCTTTAACCGGACGATTATAAAGGTTGTAATTGGTTGCTGTGTGAGCAATGTTATGAAGTTGTGTAATCAAGATAGAATTTGTCCCTTTCATATAAAGAGAGATATCCAGTGGATCCCTCGATGTGTTAGACTGTTAAATGGCCTAGTCTAAGTGAATCGATATTGATCAATGTCACTTGGATGTTTTCAGTCTACCTAGAGATCGAGACTAGTACGATCGAACATGTTGGATGACAGTTCCATGCCTTATGTTTGATCAAAAGGATATCGTGTGACAAAAGGATGTTATATACGCTATTGATTAGGTTGTATCGATTTGATATTCGTACAACTTGGGTAATCATAATGTCTTGCTAGAGGCCGCTTACGACTTGTATACCAAAATGTGTTTTGGTACACTGCCAACGTTGTATGAGCCTATTGGGTCGCACACTAAGAATGGTTTTGCGAGATTTTAAGATGGTTCACAAAAATGAATTTTATATGATAAAATTTATGACAAATATGTCCTTGTGGTGTATTACACTTATACTTCTTTAAGTAGGGGTATATATGTAATTTACTTAACCGTCTATATACAAGGGTTGTATAAATAGACGCTTTAAGTTAAAATACACAGACTGAAGATCGAAAGGCCGAAACTCTATTTTTGTTTCAGAAACGACTTAGGGTTTTTGGTATGCTCTGGATCATTTTGGAGAGAAAAACAAAAGGTTTGGTATTCTCTCGAAGCTAGCACTTTGAATCTCGGCCGCCGTTCGTGTGTGGACTACTGGTACAGGGCGTTCGTCGTTGGAAACGCCTTAGAGATAGATTAACCTTCAGAAAGGTACATTGCGACTGAGGTATGATTAAGTTTGCATGGTTTAAACGTTTTTAATGGAATTAGATTCGGATCTTGTTGGGGTTTTTGTCAAAATTGTTTTGTAATCTCCGTTGCGTATGAACCCAAAACCCAACATAGACACCATTAGTTGGGAAGCGAGTGACAGTGAGATGGGGGTCTATGTACTTGTTACTTGCTATATGTATTTATCTACTTATGCGCAATGTCACGTAGAAGCTGATTTGCGTTCGTTATCCATTGCAGACCCCGATGGCTGATACACGCGGGGGAGGAGATGTAGAGCCTAGCGGTAGTTCGCCTCCTATTATAGCGGAGGATTTACAGCGATTGTCTGAGCGAGTGACAGCATAGGGCTGGCGGTTGGCTGATTTCATCGCGATGATGACCTCATGTTTTGCTGCACTAGCATCTACATCGACTCCTACGACTGCTATACCGCCAGTACTTCCTACTGCAACATTATCAACGCCGATAGCAGCGACCGCACCAGTTTTAGAGACAGCTGAGGCAATACCATCTCCCACGCCTGCATCTTCTAGCACTTCAGCGGATGTCCAACTAGTGAAGGACTTCATCAGAGTCAAACCAGCGTATTTTGATGGAGTCGGGGATTTTCAGAAGATCGAGAAATGGATCATGTCTAAGGAGAAGCTTCATCGGGTCTTGAGGATTGAGGATTGACTTCGGGCAGAGATCTTATCATATACACTCGAGTGAGACGCCGACGTGTGGTGGCGTATGACAGTGGCCACTCACGGAGAGTTCGAGACATGGGATGCTTTTAAGCAGAAGTTCTATCGGCAGTATTTTTTGCCTTCAATCATGAAGCGATTGAGACGAGAGTTCATGGATTTGATACAGGGGCCAGAGGAGACTGTGATGCACTACATGGATCGATATGATTATTTGCGACAATTTGCTGGGAACTTGGTGAGAGATGAGTCCGAGGATGTGTATCACTTTGGTGATGGACTCCGGCCCGATATCGGATATTACGTCGTCAGTTCAGGCGCAGGGACACGTGTCAAGATCTATGAGAGAGCCCTAGCGCATGAGACCTACTATTTGGGCCGAGTTGCTGATGGCGGAGCACCGGGTCAAGTTCTCTCCGCAGAGCAGGCCATAGAATATGAGAGGAGGAGACAGAAGGGTAAGGAGCAACGGGAGGATCTCAGGGTTCGGGAACAGCTCCGCGTCTACTGGTTGTGCCTCTTGAATCACCCACTTCTTCAGCACAAAGCTCTATGAACAGACTTCCCTTGCCACCTCCCATCAAATCGGCCTTACCAGCTCCGATACTTCCTGCACTTCCCGCCCCACAGCCTGCACAGCAGCAGCAGCGGAATGACAGAGGTCGAGGCAGAGGCAGAGGCCGAGATACGAGACAGAGACCCGGAACAGTGCTGAGACAGGGTCAGTATCAGGCACAGGCCAATCTCAGACTCAGGGTCAGCGTAGACAGTTGACATGCTACAGATGTGGACAGGTCGGACATATCGTAAGAGAGTGCCTGAATCCTGCAGCAGTGTACGCACAACAGGCCTAAGAGGAGGTTCATGTGGTAGCCCAGCCAGACGTTGACACTACACAATGTCTTATTGAGGGTACGGTTTCTATTTGCGATCACGCTTTATACATTTTATTAGCGTCTGACTCTACTGTATTGTTTATTGATGGTCGCATGATAAACATCCTATGGTTGAAGACTATTAAGTTTAGCGTGCATTTAATTTTGAGTACTGCAGCCAATGATGAAGTTTACCCTCATAGTCTTATTGCGAAATGTCTCGTCAAGATAACTAGCATAGCGCTACCTCCTGATGTTAGAGTCCTCGAATGTTTGGCGTTCGACGCGATTTTAAGAATGGATTGGTTAGCTGCATATCACGCCCATATCGACTATTCCCACAAGACCGTGATATTTGAGATCTCAAGGCGTCCGCCATTCATTTATAAAGGTGGAGCATCGAGGACTGTAGGAGCGAGAGGTCGATCTGCGACTAATGAAGAGATAGAAGCGTTGATTTCGCTGTACATTATACCAGAGAGTCAAAGACCTAGGGTGGAAGATATATCGATTGTTAGAGAGGTTCTTGATGTATTTCCAGAGGATTTACCTTGCTTACCACCGCCGCGAAAGATCGATTTCATTATTGAGTTAGTACCAGGTATGAAATTGATTTCTATACCACCGTACCGGATGAGAGCTAGAAGAGTTTAAGACTCAGCTTCCGAATTTGGTCCAGAAGGGATTCAACACACTTTCTATGTCGTCATGGGGAACACCCGTCCTTTTTGTAAAAAAAAAGGATGGTACATGAGAGGAGCACAATTTTTCTCCAAGATAGACCTATGCTCAAGGTATCATCAGCTGAGGATCAGGGACGAAAATAGATCCATTACATCTTTCAACACAAGATATGGATATGATGCATCGTGTTTTCGGACGGGTAGCCCAATGGTACTTGGTTCGCTAAACACGCGTGCTTAAGCCTCTCAGGTCGTGTGTTCGAACCGAGGGAGGCGAAAGACTACGCCCGCTAGTATTACGAGTTGCGGGTGTGCGCACTGGTACTAGTGGGGGTACATAGATGGTGTGGGTGAGTGCACCCATACTGTCTTAGAGACGCCAAGGGCTGTTACGAGTTGCGGTTCGCACACTGGCAGTGTCTTGGGCCTTCACATTTTTTTAACCGATCGTGATAGTAATCATCGATGACATACTTCTCGAGAGATTTGAAGTGAAAGGTAAACTTGCATCGAGATTGATCGAACCTTTTCGTTTTTCTCGAGTAGGTCGACGTTTAAATTTCGAGGACGAAATTTTCATTAGTTGGGAAGAGTTGTCACGGCCTAAAATTTTTAACTGTGTTATTGGCTTTACACAGGCTCAACGACCCGTACTGTGGGACCCACAACGTGATAGGTCCATTTACCGAAGCAAGAGGTCGATGTACATTTTATAGTTGTTTGATGTATGCCTAGTGTACTGTACATGTATAGACTACTAAGTCATTTACGGTATGTACAGATACCGAGAGGAGCGGGGATGCGCCTCGAGTCGCGTGCCGACGTGGGTCCGAGGTAGCAGCTCGTGGGGTAAGATTAATTAATTTACATTAAATGAAATTTAATGATTTGTTTAATGAGTGGCTATAGTAGTTGTAATGTGGTCACATTAAATCAATATGCAATGGCTTATAGTTTACAAAATAAAACCATAGTCGTTAGATTCGCCTCGAGATACCCATTTCGCGAGACTAAAAAAAAAAAAAGAAAATAAAATAAAATGTGGTCAAACAGTAAGGTGGTGAGAAAAAAAGGTAGATATTCTTGGTTTTGCCTCGAGATTCGTGTTGCATAAATCTCGAGGACATCAAATACTTAAGTTCCACCTTATCCAAATCGGTCGGTGAAAAGAAAAAAAAAAAAAAAGAAAGAGAGAAAGAAAAGGAACCAGAGAGAGGAGGAAAATCGAGAGAAGGAGAGAATAAGAAAGAGAGAAGAGCGGGATAGAAGGAGAGAGAGCGAGCTCGAGCAAGGTGAGTGAAGTTCAGAAGGTGAGTGAATTCCCTTGATTTTGATTGTGTACGTTTGTTGTTGTTGTTGTATGTGTGCACCATCTTGTTGGTGTTCGGGTGACAAACTCAATGACGTCTCCGCCATGGCTACTTAAGGCCTCCAAGTTTTCGAGCTCGGGAAGGCGAAAGAGGAGTGCAAGTCACGTGCTTCACGCCCGCATGGTGATTTCCACCGGATGGGTGCTAGTCTAAAAGTACCCATTAGGGTGGGCCAATGAAGAAAAGGTGGAAAAAACGCTACTTAAGCCTCCAGGGGCGTGTTCCGAGCTCGAGGAATGCATGGGAATAGTCTCTCATGCTTAGGAACTCCACCTGAGGTTGGGGATGAAAGCCCAGCCCCAGCGAAAAAAGAAAAAAGAAAAAATTCAAAATTTAGAAACAGAGCACCGGCTCTGTTTCTTCGTGAAGAAGAAAGAGGAACCGGGTCGGGCCGAGCCGGACCCTGACCCGGTAGGGTCGGGTCATACCGACCCGGATCCGACTGGATCCTGGTCGGGTCGACCCGGACCCACTAAAAAAATAAAATAAAATAAATATATTTAATTAGTTAAATTAATTAAATTATCTTTTAATAAATAAATCCTAGAAAATAGAGAAAAATATGGAAAAAAGTTCAGGAAAATTCCAAAAAATAAAAAAATATATTTGTGACCCAAATCAATAGAAATTCGAGATTTTCATAAAAAGTGTAAGAATTCGAAAGTCGGTCGAGACGTTATACGGGGGTTTTACCTCGAAAAATGCGAAATGGGTCGAATGGCCGAAAATAAATAAGAAAAGTGTTTCAAAATTTGTCTCGACTTCGATTTGGCCTAAGTGAGACATTATTGAATGTTAGGGAATTACGGGGGAACTCAGGCGTTTGGGCACGCACTTCGATTCGTCGAGGAATCGGCTAGACTAGGACAAGCGTGTGACTTGTAAGTACAACTGTGAGAATTTTATATTTCATTTCATTCTCTTATTGCTTTATTGGTCTATTGGTAGACATTACTACTTGTCATCTCACATCATGTTGTTCTTGTATCTATTCATGGATGAATATTGTGACATGATGCCTTGTGAATTATTTCATTGCCTCAAATTCCTACACTTGATGTCGTTCTTGAATACAATTGATGAAAAGCATGCTAATGGACTACTTTGAATTTAAATAGCCTTGTATTCGATTTCCTTTGGGCTTTGCAGCCTAACTTGTCTTGAAATTTTAGAATTTTGAAATTATTTGTTTTTAAATTAAAGTAGGGATTATCTAGTGTCCATTGCACAAGAGATGCGCGGTTCGCGGGGATATGGGTCTGCCGGGGTTCCGGCACTTACCACTACACTTGCGCGGCACACGAGTTATGGGGCTCGGGGTGGTCGATAAGTATGAGATTGATGTTGTAAAGCGTAGAGCGCAGCTCCGCTGTTTATATGAGATATGTTGAGTGCAACTCTATATCGTAGTGGGAAAAGGTAGGTGATAGTTCTCACCGCCGACCGGACGTAGATCATCTCGAATTTGCCTGTGTTTGTCTCTACATCTTTAAAGGTTTACTAGAATGACATTAAAGGCCGTTAATATTGAGAGGCCCATATCTAGAAGTGTCAACCATTCCTCAAAAGAGGCCATAACCCGATCATTCGGAAAATGTATGATAGTCTTCACCTTCTCATAACTCGTTCCATGCACTTCCTGCCAAAGAGTTTAATACTCCATTATCTCATCAAACATCCTTCTACGTACTAACTTCCAACCATCGACATCGAGAAGTCCAAGCTCGGAGGCAATACACCGATATCCACAATTATCATCGCCCGTCACATCAATAGTGCTCTCAACGTATGACAACCAATCCGGTTGTATGCAATGAGAATAACCAATCTTAGATACACCTTAGGTCTATCGACATGTTCGACGTATTTTAGGCCCCACTTTATTTTGCTTCTTTCTCGAACTAGATGCCTTTTCTTTCGATAGTACGTACTCAAACCTGCTAGGCAATCTTGTCGTCAAAGTATCTTCTTCATCGTGTTTCCTCTTTGATTCTTTTTTCTTTCATTTGTTCAGGAAACTTCCAACTATAGACCCTGATGTCTTTCTCTTTGTTTTTACTTTTGTAGGTAGGACAACTCCCGGTGTAGATGAAGGTCGACTAATCTTTCTAAACTGTTGAATAATCCTAATGCGATCGTCCTCGTCAGTGCAAGCATGAAAATCTTGCAACACTCTTTCAATCTCATCGTTCACATTGTACCCAACCCAATCCACAGGATTCTCTGGTACCATACTCAACTTTCACCAGTATACATGAATGTCCTCGAGTAGGATGGGTGAACCAACAAATTTATGGAAACTTATCTCATGTGTACAAGGAAGACCATGGGTGATACGTATCTCACAACCACAACGAGTAAAGTCATGTCCATTATCCTCTCCACATTTCAATTCATATCTAATGAATTTAAGCTCCCTTCGAGAGACATATCCACGCAACTGGTGATACAAACCATCAACATACTCATGTTGCACCACATTCAAACTGAGCTCAAATGATGCCTTGATGTTGTTATGTTGGATCCTAAGAAGACTATCAACCACACTCCAAAAGTCTCAAAACTTGCCTGTTTTTTGCCAAGATGTAGCTTCAAAGTGGAATGCGCAGACTCAACCATGTCTGTCGTTGTTTCCCAAATTGTGTAATTTGATCTGTCCATGTCAGTACAAATTTTTCCTTGTACATCTTCAATGATGTGTTATTCAAGTAATCAATATGACCCTTTACAATTCTGAACTCACAATGTAATCCATTCATCATAAGTTCAAAAGGTGCCTCCGACTTAGCATACAACACGCTCGTCCACCTATCTATGAAACGAGCAAAGCTTTCATTATCCCTGTCACGGCCTAAAATTTTTAACTGTGTTATTGGCTTTACACAGGCTCAACGACCCGTACTATGGGACTCACATCGTATAGGTCCGTTTACCGAAGCAAGGGCTGAGGTACATTTTATAGTTGTTTGATGTATGCCTAGCGTACTGTACATGTGTAGACTACTAAGTCATTTATGGGTATGCAGATACCGAGATGAGCGAGGACGCGCCTCGAGTCATATGCCAACGTGGGTCCGAGGTAGCAGCTCATGGGGTAAGATTAATTAAGTAGCTATTGTAGTTGTAATGTGGTCACATTAAATCAATATGTAATGGCCTATAGTTTGCAAAATAAAACCATAACCGTTGGATTCGCCTCGAGATACGCATTTTGTGAGACTCAAAAAAATAAAATAAAATAAAATAAAATGGGGTCAAACAGTAAGGCGGTGGAAAAAAGTAGATATTTTTGGTTTTGCCTCGAGATTAGTGTTGCATGAATCTCGAGGACATCAAATACTTAACTCCCACCTTATCTAGTCGGTCGGTGAAAAGAAAAAAAAAGATAAAGAAAGAAAGAGAGAAAAAAATAGTGAACCAGAGAGAGGAAGAAAACCGAGAGGAAGGAGAAAGAAGATGAAAGAGAGAAGAGGAAGAAGGAGAGAGATCGAGCTCGAGCAAGGTAAGTGAAGTTCCCTTGTTGATTGTGTTGTTTGTTGTTGTTGCCGCGTCGGTGGTTGTTGGTGTTCGGGTGGCGAACTCGGACGAACTGCCATGGCAGTTCGTCCGAGCTCGAGGAAAGTAGGGGAGTAGTCTCCCCTACATGGGAACTCCACCTGGGGTTGGGGATGGAAGCCCAACCCCAGCAAAGAAGAAAAAAAAATACAGAACAGAGCATCGCGATGAAGAAAAAGAAAAATCGGTCAGGCCGACCCGGGCCCGGATGGGCCGGCCCGGACCTTGACCTAGCAGGGTTGGGTTATACCGACCCAGATCTGACTGGACTGGGTCGGGTCGACCCGAATCCAGCTGGACTGGGTCGGGTCGACCCGAACCCACTAAAAAAATAAAATAAAATAAATATATATTTAATTAGTTAAATTAATTAAACTTATTTTTAATAAATAAATCCTAAAAAATAGAGAAAAATATGGAAAGAAATTCAAAAAATTCCAGAAAAATATATTTGTGACCCAAATCAATAGAAATTCGAGATTTTCATAAAAAGTGAATATTTCAAAAGTCGGTTGAGACGTTATATCGGGGTTTTACCTCGAAAAATGCGAAACAGGCCGAATGGCCGGAAATAAATAAGAAAAGTGTTTCGAAATTTGTTTCGACTTCGATTTGGCCTAAGTGAGACATTATTGAATGTTAGGGAATTACGGGGGAACTCAGGCGTTTGGGCATGCACTTCGATTCGTCGAGGAATCGACTAGACTAGGACAAACGTGTGACTTGCAAGTACAACCGTGAGAATTTTATATTTCATTTCATTCTCTTATTTCTTTATTGGTCTATTGGTAGACATTACTACTTGTCATCTCACATCATGTTATTCTTGTATCTATTCATGGATGAATATTGTGACATGATGCCTTGTGAATTATTTGATTGCCTCAAATTCCTACACTTGATGTCGTTCTTGAATACAATTGATGAAAAGCATGCTAATGGACTACTTTGAATTTAAATAGCCTTGTATTCGATATCCTTTGGGCTTTGCAGCCTAACTTGTCTTGGAATTCTAGAATTTTGGAATTATTTGTTTTTGAAATTAAAGTAGGGATTATCTAGTGTCCATTGCATAAGAGATGCGCGGTTCATGGGGACATGGGTCTACCAGGGTTCCGGCACTCACCACTACACTTGCGGTGCACACGAGTTATGGGGCTCGGGGTGGTCGGCAAGTATGAGATTGATGTTGTAAAGTGTAGAGCGCAGCTCCGCTATTTATGTGAGATATGTTGAGCGCAGCTCCATATCATAGCGGAAAAAGGTAGGTGATAGGTCTCACCGCCGACCGGACGTAAATCATCTCGACTTAGCCTGTGTTTGTCTCTACATCTTTAACTGTGGTATTTACTTGCATTACTTGTTTCAACAATTTATTTCGCTCATTTATGCTTTTAAATACCATTCATTTCTTTTGGAAATGTGACATGAAATTCACCTGTTAGTACTTAAAAATCACTATACTCACCGTCTAGTTTGTGATGGTGGGTGTAGGTCTGTCGAGCCGTAGCAGACCGGGGAAGGAGAAAATCAGCGACTTCCTATGAGCAGTTCGACGACTCTCATCACTCATGTTGCGTGTCGCGACTTTTGTTGTATTATGATTTATTATGTCATTTTGGGTTGTACAGTGGGATGAGTGAATAGTTTCATATCTATACATGCATGTGATGCTGTAGTTTTTATTGGATTCCACACTTAGGAATTGTTTTGGAGAATTAATGCTTTCGCTTAATACAATGTTTCCGCTTAATATTTAAATGACATGTCAATGTGATAATATAACAATACATGGAGATTTAGAGAAATATAAGGACTATAGGCTGACTAATACGTACTTAAGTCTTAGATCATGTGGATTAAGGCTTGAGTACGGATTAGGCCGGGCGGTGCCCTGTTTAGAAGTAGGGGCCGTCACAATCCCAAAACAACTTCTTAGTCTTGGATAATATTACTTTGTTGATGTGCTAATAGCGAAGATGGTGAGATGATGATGGAAATACTTATTCGATAGCACTAATTAGGCCTAACTCCCGATCCTTAACAATCTCGTCAGGTTTAGGCCACACGTCCAATATGGATCTCAAGTCCTCAAGTGCCCAAACATAATTTGCATTAGTCTCCGATGATATGAAAGCAAACCCCACTGAGAACGTCAAATGCGTCGAAGTGATGCCAACAATCTCCAATAAAGGCATCCGATACCTATTAGTTTGTATATGCAATCCATCAGAAGAACCGACGGGAAACACCATAACAACTTGATTGATTCAGGATGTGACCAAAATAAGTCAGTGACGACATTTGTCTCGGGATGCTTCCTATGCCACGACATATATTTATTCTTCTCCAATATGTGCAATAGTTGTTACATTTAAGTCATCCCACCCCATCCTCCATTCGATATTTTTATCCGGCATTGTATATTGTCTGCATAGTCGAAACATTATTTACATCCATTTGCTTCAACGGTTGAGGATATCTCTTGGCTTCACATTTTCCTTAGTCATCTGCACAACAACCACCTACTCACCCGTATCTAATCTTCCTGGAAAAGAGTGGTCGTCCAAGTTTTTGGCAGGGTCATGATTGTGCATCTCACACATGATATTGATATACCACAAAGAATTCACATTTTCCTTGATGTTAATAAGGAAAAGGCACCCACATTTCTTTGTACCAGTTTGAGTCCTTGTATTTTCCTCCTCCTATTCAATTCTTGGTTTCAAAGCAAGTTTTACAGCTTTTGGCTTTCCATACTGATAAGTTGGTATTTATATGTTTTTAGTAGTTTATTTTAATGTATTTAATATAGAAAGTCTCCAAAATATATATTTAATTATATTTATTGGTCATTTTCAGGTGAAACAAATTGCACAATTAGATATAGGGCAAAAAATTTGCGAAATAGTGTATTTATATGTAGTGTTTTAGCTACCAGAAGATATGCCTCACGAAACGCACTGCACATGTGATTTAGTGTTGAGGAATGACCAAGTGACGCAAGAACGTGACACTCGTAAGTCACTCATCTTTAGCATGCGTTGGTTCTTCCTCAGGATACGTACTAGCACACTCTTCCATATCTTCGCATGATGCGTGCGAGCTTCTCACTTCACCAGCGCCCGCCACATGTCAGCTCTCTATTCATCTATGCATAACCACTTCACTAGCTCAACCAGCAGCCCTTGTTCACAACAACAACCTTAGGATTTCCTCGAGATGCATTTGGTTATGTCTTCCATGAACTCGATCTTACTCGTGCGTCTCCTTATCACACTAGCCGATTCGACATGTCAGCTCTCGATTTGTCCAGCCTGTCTAGGTGAGAGCAGCTCGGCTGACTCATCAATGTTTTTCTCCTCGCTTTAGCATCCATCAGATTTCCTCGAGATGCCGTTTCATCACCACGTCCCAGATCTTCGCACGATGTGTGCGATTCTTCTCCGCCTCGAACGCCTGCCACGTGGTGGACCCTTAACGCAACATCGCATCACATCAATCTTCTCATCTAATAAGACGCTGCCACATCAACGATCTTCAGCTCTCTCTACCAATATGTTGCTGACACATGGCAGAACTCCAAATTTCAAGCCCAAAACGGCCATAGATGCTCCTCGGTGCACGTGTCAATAAAGATACCACCAATTTGGTTTTCTCTCACTTCCAGGGACCGATTTTGGGTAGTTTAGTATATTAGAAGCTTAGGTATTATTTTAGCGTTGACTTTCATATTTTTTGAGACGCCGTATTCGCTCGAACTCGACGGCAATGTCTGGCTAATCAAATCTTGCCTAGGTCAGAGGGGAAACAAGTCAGGATTCTTGATTCATGGCATAACTTGTGAGATCTATGATTTTTATTATTTAATTTGTTTTAATTTCTCCTATTTCATTGTTGTTGATTTTAAGGAATATAGTTTAGAACTAGGGTATGTATGTGGCTAGTGTATGCTTTTAGGGGGACAACCTATAGTTAATTGGATCGATAGTATCCGTAATTATACTTTTGGACCAATAAAGTGATGAACACTTACACATTTGCTGTAAAACCCTTTCGGTTTTTGAGTATACAACAATCGAATCTAGGTTAAACCGGAAGCAGACACGATTCGATTATTTAGGATTAGTATTCCATGGATCCTTATTATTACGGTTAGTGTGTTAAACCCGATTGGTGGATGTCTAGGGTTATACATTAATTAAGGAAGTAGTTAGTGGCGGACGTCCTGACTATCGAGATTAGGGGAATGAGAGATTTCTGGTGGATGTCGATTTTCTATAGCTAACCTAGGAGAACTTAAATTAATAATTTTTGGGAAGGATTGAAGACCATGATGAGCCATTGAATCTTGATCGTGATTTGTGGAACCGTAGACCTAGGTGTTACTTAGGTGTTCATTAATTGTTTTCAAAATTAGTTTCATTACTTTATTTATTTTATTTAGTTTAGTTAATTAAATTATATTTTCCTTAAAACCCCCCGATTTCCTTTTGTTGTTATTAACCATAGAAAGACTACCAATTTCTGTGGGATCGACCTTTTGTCACTATTCTATAAAATAGCTGGTTTAGGAACTTTATTTTATTGACGCGTTCAACACGTGTCAATTTTTGACGCCATTGTCGGTGATTGGTATTTTCTTTCTTTGGTTTTTTTTTATTATTATTTTTATTATTTCTTTATTTTGTCTATCTAGTCCCTGGCTTTTAAAATGTATGGAGGCAACCCCGTGATGGACTCCCCCTACACCTACAATTATGGTTGATTCGAAGACTCACATTATTATAATGTGAATGGGGGAGGTATGTCACATAATAGATATCAATTTTCTAACATGCATTCTTTTATGCAATAGGTCGAGGTTTGTGAAATTTGTGGAGATTATTCTCATTCCGCACATGACTGTCCGTATTATCCACAGTATGAGAATTATCACTATTTTAGCTATGCATCGCCATAACCCGACTTCTTTAGGCTCATGTCAAGTCCACAAATTCCTCAACATGAAGGAAATCAACAGTTTCAACAAAACACCTCCTTGGAAGATATGATAAAGTAATTGATCAATAATAAACAACAGTTTCAAGGACTTTCTAAAGAGCTTCGACAAATTAATTTTGAGATTCCAGGCTTGAAGGATTTGGAAACTCAATTTATTCAATTTAATGCCAAACTTCAAAATATGATTGACGAGGAAGAGTTGTGTAGTACACAACCAATTTTTCACCCAGAGGAGGATGTGAGTGTCGATACGTTGAAAATTTTGAGGTGAATGAGGTTACACAAGTGGAGGACTATTGGAGCGAAATAGCGGAGGGGCTTGACGTCCTTCAAATTGAGCCAAAAACTGTTATTGCACTAGATGAGGAAGAAAATGAGATGAAAATTGATGTCATTTCGGACTAGCCGGAAAAGCAGCAGATAGAGAGCAAGGAAGACCAACCTCTGGTGTTGGCGAAACCATCCACCCTCCCATGCACATTTAGTAAACCTTACAAGGGGGTGGAAGTAAGGGAACGTTAACAGATCTTCTACACTGCCGACACCTTTGTGTTGGACGGTCCTGATGCGACAGACTCTTTTGTGTTGGAAGTCCCGAATGAGCTCCCAAATTTGAAGAGGGTGTGCATGTTTCATTGCCCGAATACATAGATGCATCATTCATTGTTGATATCTCTGAAGGAGATGGCATTACGTGATCAATCACGCCAAGTCTAGCCAAACAATTAAAAGAAAGGCGGCTCATTGGGAGGCATCCCAGCTTCATTTTTATTTCTTGCATTTATTTGAGTTTTAGTTTAGTTTTAGTTTTTATGTTTAATAAAACTCTAACTTGGTCTCTTGAATGTTTGCAGGTGGTATGTTATGATTGATTAGAAGATTGGAGCACCCTTGAGTCTTGTAGGTTTGAGTATGGATTATATTTTTAGCATAATTTGAGCTTCTTTTTGGAATTAACATATTATCGGGACTTTTGGTGTTTTGAGACTTAGTTGGCACACATCCAGCTTAAGTCGTCGCATTAGTGGCGAGTCTTTGAGTAGATCCAAAACCCTAGACTTCATTCCATCATCTTATTGATTCACCTTTAGTTGAAAGACTTCGGGATCGCAAGACTTGATAGGAATGATTTGAGTTAACTCCTATATTTACTAGTTATTGCTCTTGTTATGATTGTTCTTTCATAGTTTCCTTAGTCACCTCGACATGAGAGATTTCGTGCGGTCACTAGTTTTTAGAGATTTTCATTTATGCATGCATTTGTATCATCTTCTTATTTATTTATCCATGTTCTTCTTCACTACTATTCTTTTTCTTTTTGTTGGATGGACTTCCTTGACTTGTTTTGAACCTTGAGGAAAAGATTCGGAATAAGTTTGGGGGTATTTTAGGGATTGTTGATTATGTTGGATGAAGCTTAGCGAAAACCACAAGTGAGATCATTTAATTTTTTTATGCGGTTATATGCGTTTGTAGGATGGTAATGGTGGTGTTTTATATCATTTCTTCCATTTCTTTCATTTCTTGTCCCCTTCATACTTCTCTTTCATTTCATTAGGATATGATACACTTCCATGCATGTATTTAGTATAGTTTTTTTGTTTTTTATATTATTTATAGTCACCCAAAACTTTGTTTCATGCCTTTGATTATGGATGAGTACATTACGATTGCCTTTTTGACTTGAGACTTAGGAAAAATTAGGAGAAACACTCAATGGAGTTTGTAGCCTAGCATTTTTTTGATTTCATGATTAGGGGATTATTTGATGGTTAAATTTTGTGCTAAGATAACGAAAATGAGTAGACGGTTAAACTTGTGCAAGTGATATTATTTGAACCTGTATTAGGGTAGTTGATGGTTAAATTTTGTGCTAAGATAACAAAAATGAGTAGACGGTCAAACTTGTGCAAGTGATATTATTTTAACCCATATTGGGGTAGTTGATGGTTAAATCTTGTGCTAAGATAATGAAAATGACTAGACGGTCAACCTTGTGCAAATGATATTATTTTAACCCATATTGGTGAATTTGCTTGATTATAGTGAAAGTGAGAAGGGTTAACATGAATTTTCTTAGTATAGAGAGTCCTACAGGTTTCTATAGGAAATGGAGCAGGGAAACTTGTGGTTGGAAAAAATGAGAAAATCGGTTTATAGGAAATGGAGTAGGGACCGTATTACTTGAAAAAAAAAAGAAAAAAATAGAGAATAATTTTTTTTTGAATAAAGGCGTAAGTTGTGAGAACTCCTCAAATAAAAGATTTAGCTCGAATGCTTTCATTAGATTAAGTGAAATTTTAACTTGAGTGCTTGAATGTATAGACAAAGAAAACTCATAAGTAGTTGATAGCCTTTGTTTTGATCGAATCTATGTCTTCAAAGTGTGATCTTAATTGTGTTTGGGTTACGAGTCTTGACATATCATAACTCCGAAATTTTCTGAGTTGCTTGTTAACTTGGTGATTACGTAAACAAAAGGAACTCCATGAATTTTTAGTCGGGTATAGGATTAGTTGTGTCAGTGCATTACTATATTAGGAGTCTTTTAGTTTGTGTTGTCATTTACACCTTTGCTCAGGATGTGCAAAGTCATAAGTTTGGGGGTATTTGATAAGTTGGTATTTATATGTTTTCAGTAGTTTATTTTAATGTGTTTAATATAGAAAGTCTCTAAAATATATATTTAATTATACTTATTAGTCGTTTTCAGGGGAAATGGAGTGCTTAATTGAATTCGGGGCGAAAAATATGCGAAATAGTGTATTTATAAGCAGTGTTTCGGCTACCAGAAGATATGCCTTGAGAAACGCACTGCACAGTTGATTTGGTGTTGAGGAATGACTAAGTGATGCAGGAAAGTGACACTAGTAAATCACTCATCTTTAGCATGCGTTGGTTCTTCCTCGGGATACATACTGGCACGCTCTCCCATATCTTCGCACTATGTGTGCAAGCTTCTCACTTCACCAGCGTCTGCCATGTGTTAGCTCTCTATACGTACTAGCACGCTCACCCACATCAGTTTTCTCATCTAATAAGACGCTGCTACATCATCGATCTTCAGCTCTCTCCACCAATCTACTGCTGACATGTGGCAGAACTCCAAATTTCAAGCCCAAAAAGTAATAGATGCTCCTTGGCGCACGTGTCAACAAAGATCCCACCAATTTGGTTTTCTCTCACTTCTAGGGATCGATTTTGGGGTAGTTTATTATATTATGAACTTAGGTGTTATTTTAGCATCGACTTTTATATTTTCTTGAGACACCGTAGTCACTCGAACTCGATGACAATGTCCGACTAATCAAATTTTGCCTAGATCAAAGGGGAAACAAGTCGGGATTCTTGATTCATGGCATAACTTGTGATATCTATGATTTTTATTATTTAATTTGATTTAATTCGTTCTATTTCATTGTTGTTAATTTTAAGGAATATGGTTTAGATCTAGGGTATGTATATAGCCAGTGCATGCTTTTAGGTGGACAACTTATAGTTATTTGGACCGATAGTATCCGTAATTGTACTTTTGGACCAATAAAGTGACGAACACTCATCCATTTGGTGTAAAACCTTTTCGGTTCTTGAGTGTACAACAACTGAATCTAGGTTAAATCGGAAGCGGACGCGATTCAGTTATTTAGGATTAGTATTCCCACAAATCCTTATTATTGCGCTTAGTGTGTTAAACCCGATTGGCGGATGTCTAAGGTTATGCATTTATTAGGGAAGTAGTTAGTGGCAGACATCCTGGCTATCGAGATTAGGGGGATGAGGAATTTCTGGCAGATGTTGATTTTCTATAGCTAATCTAGGAGAACTTAAATTAATAACTTTTTGGGAAGGATTGAAGACCATGTGTGCCATTGAATCTTGATCCTGATTTGTAGAACCATAGACCTATGTATTAATTAGGTGTTCATTAATTGTTTTCAAAATTAGTTTCGTTACTTTATTTATTTATTTATTTATTTAGTTTAGTTAATTAAATTATTTTTCCTTAAAATCCCTGATTTTCTTTTGTTGTTTTTAACCATAGAAAGACTACCAATCTTTGTGGGGATCGACCTTTTGCCACTATTTAGTTTAGGAATTTTATTTTATTGACGCACTCGATGCACGTCGCCTACTTTTTGTGACAATCCCCTAAATGTATCGGACCTCTCACATGCAAGTTTTACCCTTTCCCTGCGGTTAATCCCTCCGGCATCGGAGTGTTTCGCTACTAACATAAACTTCTTCGCACTACCAATCATTTGAAGCCATGAAATAATTGATTCTCTAGATGGGAATGGTCTACAAAGAGTAAAAACATTCTTGTAGTATGGAAATAACGTTGAAACCGACATTACCTGTAACACAAACATTGAACAATAAGTACTCAACACCAACACATAACAAATTCTCGAAAAAAACCTAAAAACCACATTTTCGGTAGTACAGGTTCGCGACTTAACACTAAGTCTCGGTCACTGGAAACCGATACATATAGAAAAGTCTCGGTACAAGATGACCAAAACGTTTCAAAATGTCTCAGTTACAACTTGACCTAGACGGCTCGATTAGTCTCGGCTCCCACATACTGAGACTGTTGTGCAAGTCTCAGTCCTGCAAGGCCAAAACAATCGTGATCGAACAAAGACATGAAAAAAATGAAAAAAAAACACCAAAAACAGCAACAAATACCTTTTCTTGTACCTCCTCTTCCACCATTGTGGTACATTCATCCATTGTACGCTGAAAATAACTTCAAAATGGTCGAATCTTTGAATCCCTACAATGAAAAACCAAATAATCAATGTCACTATTTCCAACGCAAAAATAGTTGATTTGAACCTTTATATGGTTGTAATCGAGTGCTACGTGGATATCGAATGGTGTGAAAGTGCAATAATTGATAAACACCCGCCAAAAACAATGTAGGTTTAGGTTAGAGATAAGAGACAAACAAAGTGGGGTGCCCAAAATTTGTTCAAAAGTGTGTTATGGGATTGTTGGGGGTTTATATGAAGGGCAATGTTGTCTTTTACATCAAAGCAAAATTTAAAGGAGAAAATACCCAAAAAAAATGGGTGCCTTTGTAAATCGGTGGGATGCGCATAACGACGCTCGATCGATATTAGTTACAATGATAACTTTTACTTTTTTTATTTATCAAAAAAAACCGATCTAATCAGATACGAGATCGATGAACAATTTTATCCGAACACTGATCGAACCTTCAATTGTGCATCTTTAGTTATCTACGTGCGCTTGTGTGTGGATTTACGTATGCAGCTATTGGATTGATAAATTTTATTCGGTAGTTGTGACGACCCTTTCCTTAATCTAGGGCATTGCCTGACCTAATCCCGTTATTAAGCTATAATCTCCGCCACACAAAACTTAACAACGTATTAGTTAGTCTTTTTGTCCTATTCTCCTAGTCATTTTGTGTTCACCACAAGCATTACACGATTTACATTATTATTATTCCAGGGTTAATTAAAACCTTTTATCATTTTAATATTATTAGTGGAATCATTGTAAAAACACATATTGTAAAAACTAGGTAAATAAATGATCACATGAACTTGAACAAAGAAATTGATGCATCAGTTGGGAATCTAATCTTTTAACCTATTCTTGTCTATGATTCAGAGGTAGTCGCCGATCTTCTCCTTGCTCAGCCTGCTACTTAATAGATCTACACCCACTGTCATAAAAAGGATGGTGATTACAATAATGTAGAAAGTAACACTGAGAGACATTTATCCAGATTTCCAAATAGTATAGAAAGATATCTAAAAGCATATGAAACGCAAAGAAATGATGAAATAAAAACATGTTGAAAACATCACAGCTAAACAAAGTGAGATCAACATAACCGTTAAGAATGAACTAAGTCTAGTTAGACGTATGTCCAACACATTGGCCTAGGTATTACCCTTTCATCACATAGATATCAGGTAATAGCTTATTTAGCAGTGGACGTAGATACTATCCTTGTTGGTTATAAAACACGACATATTGACCTCATATAATAGGTCAGCACATATAGCACTTTGGTAGTACCTTAATTGGTCACCGTTGTTCATTTTATCAACATCATATAGTAGGTCCGTGTCAATAACTAGTTGGAATACCAACATCCCCGGGTCCCATTCCTCGTGTACCGCGTACTCCCCAAATTAAATCAGGAAATTTAAACACATGTTCTAATTTGACAACAATCAAGGTTTAACATAAACACGAATTCAAGGTATAACATGTTGAATACAAATAGACAATTGAAATGAAAGGGAGAGAAATATCTCAATCAATTTACTTACAATTCACACAAAGCTCTTAGGCTAATCCGGCCTCCCGATACCCCAAAACACGTAGCGAACTCCTGAAACACTAAGTTCCTGAGGTTAATTAGGGTGCTTTAGGACTTGTACAAGCTATTAGGGTTGGTTTAAGTGGTTGTAAATCCTAAATTTTAAATTAGCCCCATTAATAATTTGTTTGTATCCAAATCTACTTTATTAAAATAGAAACAATTTTGGTACAACAAATTGTGAGTTGATTTGCATTACCAAAACATTAAAATTATGTATTTAGTACAAAAAGAAGTCTTTACAACTATATCTTAGCTTTCCAGAACTATAAGTTTTGCTCAATTTTGATAAGAAACGAGAGAGATGTGCAAAATTTATCACACTAACTCAAAATAGTTTCATATTCCGACTAACAACTATGTAAAATCCATTTCTCCTAAATTATAGCTTCAAAACTCATAATTTATTTACTGAATCCTATAAACATATCTTAGACGTCATACTAAAAATGAGCTCAATCCAATTGAGGAAGCTATGATCAAAATAAAAAGACATTAGCAAAACTGTGAACCCATAAATCTCAAATTCATCATCAAAATTGCAGAGAAATTTTAGACATAAAAACATTCGAATTTCAAAATATCTTAGCCGTTATAGTATTTTTGTTAAATAAGTAGTGTTATTCCACTTGTTGGAAGTTTGTTTAGGGTTCAAAACTGGAAGGCAAACGAATTGGATTGCTTATATAATGTGTGGCTTTTTTCGTACGTATGCTAACCATATGTATGAAATTAACCTCTTCACTTGGTAGTTATAATTGTATTAAGGTTTAGTTTGGTTCGTTTTTGCCAACTTACAGTATGAGCAGAGATAACTCTATGGAGTTAACTCACGGTGTAAGTTCATATTTCACATTTAGTTCAACTTTAAACTTACAGGGAAGTTGCTAATTTTAAAAACAGTAAAACATGAGAATTGACTAAATACCTTTCAAACATATTTTTTAAGATGGAAAAGAATGCATTTTTATTTTCATCACATGCACTACTATTTATTTAAAAAGTCATAAATGAAAAACTTGAACTAAATAAGAAACATAAAAATTATTTACAAAAATATTAAACAACTTTAAATAATTATAAATATCTTTATAATTTTCTTGAAATAATATTTTAATAATTATTAATAATAAAGATAACAAAATACAACTAATGATAATTTTAAAAAAACATTTCTCTTACTTGAAAAATACTTTCTTTTTTATAAAAAAAATACTTTCTTTTATGAGTTATTTATTTAACCTTTATATTCATGGATTAATAACAAGCATTTCAGTTCTTCTAAAGAGAATAAAATATGTTTAGGGTTAGCAAAAGAATAAAACATATTACTTTTAAAAAATAAAAGCAATAAACAACCAATTTCTTATAAGAAAATATTAACCTACCTTGTTTCTTGGTTAAAAAAATCATTGGGTACACATTTATTTATAAAATATCAAAAAAGTTTAACTACATCATGGAATGTAATAGTATTTGTCATTATATGTGACGACCTTAAATTCCGAGGCAAATCGGGCACCACTACGTCGTTGGACACGTCACAAGATCATGCCACATCACCTGCACACCTATCCATGAGGGCCCGCAAACTAACTATCTAATACTCCTACTTAGTCAATTTTGATGTTAAATGATTATTTTATCGAAATATACTAAGTTATGCCGTTTTACATCTTAACTTATTTGTTTTGATTCATTTAAGTTATTTTAGTAGTGGAAGTTTTAATAATATGCAAATAAGTAATGCAAACAAGTTTTGCATTGCTTAACAAACCTATGGGGCGTGGAAGCCCAGCAAAAGGATACAAAGTATATCAATAAAGACAAAAAAAGGTATAGTAAGTATGTATATACATGTATCAGGTAATAAGTCTCAAAAAATGATCCCAAAAAAGTATTACATACATAAATACAAACACCTACAAAGTGAAGCTCATATAGCTCTTAGATCCGTTTTGTCGTATGATCTACAACTTACTACAAAAAATAATAACAAGTTCCGGTAAGTAAATACCAGACAAACTCAGTTAGTATTAATAAGAAATCCAAATAAAACAGTTATAATTCATGTTGGAAAGTAAATAAATGTAAATATAAAACATGAATATAAGTCATTGAGATAATCAAGAATGTGGAACGTGAATGTGGTGTATAGCTGTTGAGCCCTGAGACGCAAATACTAAATCGAGAAAACCCTGGTGGCGAGGTAATCCCTGCCTCCTCTTTACGGTCGAAACGAGGAACTCTGTTAGTCGAAAGGTAGAGTTCCGCCCAACGCCTCGAAGGAGTGAAACTCTATGACGAAGGAAAGCCTCACGTTAACCCGCTTTCGAGATCATCGACTCACGGAGAGGAATCTTTTGCATATTCTAAAGTATGACCAACACTCTAGCAACAATTGTCTTTTCATCTATGAGAGTGTCGAAAAAGGCGTACAGTCTCTTTGACCATAACAGACGTACGCATAAATAGAGTAAGTATGCAAGCTAAACTGGCAAAAAGTAATAGTGAAATAAATAAATTTCAAGAGATATAAGTAAATTCTAAGCTGACCTTTTCGTGGGTTTACTTATCCGATGCTCGTGAAATCGCACCAAAATGACCCACTCACAGCTCGAATTGCGCACCCAACACCTGATTAGTTTTCTAATTCCCTAGTGTCCAATTTTATCATTTTTAAATGTTTTCGTGTCACATTTAATGATTTTATAATGCAAATGAAATTTAGAAATTTATTCCCAATTTTAGTTGTGACACGCTTTTCGAGTTACATCCGGGTGCCAAATGCTCGAAAAAGTCTCAAAACCTAATTTTCTATCTTTTTATAATTTTATAATTTTTATGTATTTTTCCATAATTTTCTACCTATTTTTCCTATCTTTTGTAATTTATTTTATCTTATTTTTTTATTTAAATTAGTTTTTAAAATTAATTTTATTTAATAGGGGTGGACTCCTAAGCCGGTTCGGTCCGGTCCATCCGAGTCGGACCCGGGTCACCCCAACCAGGTCGGACCTAGGCCAACCCGGCTCGGCCCACCCTACTAATTCATCTCATCTCTGGAGAAGAAACGGATTTGGAGTAAAAAGAGTTTTTTTTTCAACTCAAAATCACAACAACAACAACAACTATAACAACAATATTTCAATTAAGCCTCATCTACTTCTCCATTTATTAACTAAACACCTTTAAAAGCTTTTAACTTTTCTCGAAAATTCAACAACAATAACCACCACTTACCTCGGAATAGAAAGATCATCAGTGCGATAGGTGGTGAAAACGGAGCCGAGTGTATCGTAGGAGGAGAGCTTGGTGAAGGTGAGACAAAATTGATGATGAAATAGAGTTGGAGAATAAAAAGAAGAAAAATTAGAGGGAGAGATGAGAGGATCGGTTGGAGAGAGAAATATAAGGGTTTTGTTTATTTTCTTGGGTTTTTAATTTGTAGATGAGGGATGGGTGATGGTGATGGTGATGGGTGATGTGATATTTAAACCCCCTACTACCCTATACACTCGCATTATGTGCACCCTGCAACGATTAACGCGCTCGTCACAATGCACGCACAACACAAAACAATTGAAATTCTAACGCTAGTGCGACACAAATATTTAATAATAATACAGTAAATTGACATGCGTCACATAAAAATAATCAAAATTACCTTGTCAAACATGCCTTAGACTTTTTTGCTGTGTCCACGTGGGTCTGGGCTTAGGGTCCTAATTTGTAATTAATCAATTAATAAAGATTAATTGGGGCGGCCCGTTACAAGCTTCCCAAGTAAAAGGAATTTCATCTTGACATTTGAATTTAAGTTAAACCTTTACCTTAGAACAACTAGGGATATAGCTCTTGCATGGTAGACTCTCTTTCCTAGGTAAGACATTTGTTCTTATGGTATTGCCACTGAATGGGTACTTGCAGTATTTCCTTTCTCCTGAGAGTCTATACTTTGTAATCCATTGCCTCAATGGGTTACTCCTCGTACGTCACATCTGGTATGCGATCCTAGTCAAGTCATTCATCGATCTTGGTACTGATTTGTCCATCTTTAGCATAGAAATGTGGAAAACGTCATGAACCCCTACCAACTGGCTTGATAATCTTAACTGATAAACGACATCCCTAAGTTGTAGGACTATCTGAAACGACTCTATGAGTCTCGGGGTAAGTTTTCCCTTATTCTAAATCTCTTTTGACCCTTTAAGAGAGAAATCTTCAATTGGATTAGTGGTCTGCCTCACAGCTTAGCCCATTGTGGTACTTATTCCCGTATTTCTTTCATATTTGCTCAGCAATCTAGAATGTCGGCATATGTGTTTGATCCTACCTGTATGACCTTACGCATCTCGTTGCACTATCCTAACTCAACTAGTCAGCATTAATTGATTTTGTATGATACCTTATACTGGTATTTACTATAAGGCCTTTAAAACTTTTTGACCAATCAACGACTGGTAAATCTTATATTAAGCGATCATACAAATCATGTTCTTTTCACATGTCACTTGAATATAATTGGGTGCCCTGAACATATACACTAACCTTTGTATCTAAATCTGGAGGTAATCGTGTTTTATCGAGATAAAAGTGCTTGCCAAACTGACAAGGGAATAAAACTTTCGTGGCGATACTAACACGTGTTGAATGCGTCAAAATACATATAATCTCGATGAGATTACTAAGTGCCACAAGTACTGCAGTAGTGGCAAGCATGGGGTCGATCCACGAAGACTAAGGTTTCTAATTTAGGCTAAATAACAATAAAGTAAATTGGGGTGTTTTTGAAAATGTTTGAGAGAAAAATTAAAAAATAAAAGAATGTAAAAACACTTTTGTAAAAACGAAATTCATTAGAGAAAATGACCTAGGCTTTTCGTTTCTCGAGCATAGTCTAATGGTACATGAAATCCATTGGTCTTCGATCCATTAAAAAATATGTGTTTCAATTACATTCTAGTGTAGCTATAGAATCGATAACGTACACAATTTTTTGCACTTCCTATTCTTGATAGCCAAGGTACAACAATGACTAGCCAATAACTCTATACTTAAATGAATTGGGTTTAACACGATGATCGCAATAAGTTTTGTTAAGGCATTACACCTAGACAATCAAATCGCACAAATACAGTTGGTTCCGATTTAGCTTAGATTCCTGAGGCACTTAATCGATCCAAAAAATGTCTAATCAATCGGTATGGTCAATTGTTACTTAGATGAGTCTATCTCATAAGGACAAACACTCTAACTCGATAATTAAGGGTAATCAATTTATTATGCATGCAATGGCCCTTTACATACAAATAAACCGAACCTTAGATTCAAATCAGTGCCAAAATAAATAAAATATAAAAGAATAACAAAGGAATAGATTAGATAGATCTCACAATGAATCCATTAAACCAACAAATCATTCGGTCCACCTCTGGCCTATATCTCTAGAGATTAGTCGGACATTGTCTTGAATAACTCCATTAAAATCACAAAGAAATTAACAAAAAAATAAAAGAGAAGAAGAGAGAATGATTATGTAGTGTCCAGAGAGAGCTTTCAATTAAAACCCTAAGTTCTAGTTATATAAACCACTTTAATTTGGTCTCTAGAAGTGAGAGAAAGTCAATTTCGTGGTTTGTTTGTTGACACGTGCTCCGAAGCTGATTTGACGGCTATTTTGGCTTTGCTGCAAGTTCAGGACACGTGGCATGCATTGATTGGCTGAGCATTGTTGCTATGGTGACATGGCACACTTGTGATTCGAGAAGAGAATGTGGCTTGCGTTCGGGAAGCGACATATGGCAACCGGCTGAGATAGAGGCATGGAAAAGATAGAGTCATGCAAACTTATAGGAGAGCGCACTGATACGTATCTTGAGGACAATAGAAGACTCCTAGATTGAGAGGAGACACACATAGGAGAAAGCGAAAAGGTAGGAGTTAATGCGGGCAAAGACCTCGAGGAAATGTGAGACCTTTGTTTCTCATTTCAGCTAATTCGATGTGTGTATCTCGAGACTTGTTCAAATTGCTCAAGTTATGTTGTGGCTCAAGTGTGTTCGGTTTTGTGTCACCTCAGTTGCTCATCTATCTTCATTAAGTGTGCAATACACGTCTTGAGGCAAATCCTAGGGTTGCTGATCACACTGCATATAAATACTCTATTTGCATAGGCTTTTGCCTCGGATTGTACCGCACACTCCATTAAATCTGAAAATGGCAAATAAAGACAATTAGGCTAATATTTTGGAGACTTAACCATAAAAATATATAAATACCTTAAATAATATTACACAATTGACGACTTATCAAATACCCCCAAACTTAAGACTTTGCAAGTCCCGAGCAAAGGTGTGATTGACAAAACAAAAGCAAAATAAACTCCTAATATAGTTATGGACCTAACTTCACTAATCCTATATCCGATTTTAAATTCATGAAGTTTCTTTGGTTTACATTATCACCAAGTCAACAACCCACTCAAGAAATTTCAGAGTTATGATATGTCTAAAACCGCAATCTAAACATAATCAAGATCACACTTTAACGACCTAGACTCGGTTAAGACGAAGGCTATCAACTATTCACAAGTGTTCTTGGTCTATACACTCAAGCACTGTAACAATCCTAAGGTTTTATCTGTGCCACATGGCATTTCAGGACTGTGGCTTTGACATCCGATAATTTTATAAACTTGATTAGATAGCTAATTAAGTATTTTCGGATTTAATTTAAAATTTAAGTATCTCAGGTGGGACATACGTGTTACGGACCAGAGATCATAAGTTTAAATATTATTTTTGTGTGTTGTATGTTTATTGTGTGTATTATATGATATTTTGTCGTGAAGTTGGAGTGTGTTGAGGTGCATCCTCAATTTTTCATACTCGGGGTTGCAAGTGTGTATTTGAAGGACATGAGTGAAAATAAATTATTGGTTATTCAAAAACTAATTAACCAAGTGTTAATCCTCACATGAAGACTTCGTCTCGGTTTGCGTGCAAGTCGGGATTGGTATAATGTAATGTCAGAATGAAGTTGGTACAAGAATTTGCCTAAAACTTTGTATCAGTTGGTGGTGGTCGCTATTGAGATTGGGTCTAAATCAATGCAAGTTTGGCCAAATATGGCAAGAAAATTGGTCCATAAAGGTTTAGTATATCATGGAAAAAGACAAGATTTTTGGAGTTTTAACATGATGAAAACTAGTGTTAGAACATTTTATGAAGATGGATAGTTTTGTGGAGAAATTCGTTCGATTTAGTGAAAAGTTAGATCGAAAATGAACAGCGAAAGTGAAAGCACGTCAAAACATGAATTTCGAGAATTAATAAATAAAAAGAAATTAAGCTGTTGACAAGCAACTGAAGGTTTATATATAAATATTTAAAAATCAAATGAAATCACTTTAATTAAAAACGCTCAAAAAGAACATTTTGTTCGTTTGATTTCTAAATCCTCTCACTCGGGTTTTTACTTAGAGTGCTCCCAACATCCAATTTTCGCTCAATTTCTTTTCGCGAAATCGTATAGCATCGCGAGATGGTCAATTCGAGCTAAATTTTCGCGATAAAAATGATGTATTCGGCCATAAATTTGGTAATTACTCAATGTTTAGCATTTTCCTCAATTCAATTTAAATTCTCGCGATTTCTTTATTTTTTTTCGGGAACTTTTGATGGAAATTGGTAGAAATCATTGTTAATTGATACATTGGGTTGATTTAGATCAATTTGGAATAAATCCCATCGACATGAGTTAGGGTTTTGATTCATTGAATATATGTGATTCAATTAATAACTATTTTGGAGATGTTTTATCGTTGAAATTTATTTAAATTGGGTTTCTGGATGAATGGTTTAATGTTTTAATCCAATTTGACTCCACGATCTGTGGGAATATTTTGATGTTAGAATCGAGTAGTTTTGTGGTGTTTATTGTCGAGTTTTGAAGATTTAATTGTGAAAATAGTGATTTGGAGAAGTTTTTTAGGTCAAAGTAAAATACAATTTGCCTACTTGACATGCCATATTGGAAAATTCATAACTTCTCCGTCGATTATCCGATTTGAGTGTTCTTAGATTCTATGGAAAGAATGACATAAGCACTAAAAGTTCCTTTTGGTTCATCAGGATAAAAATTGAGGTTTTCAATGTCAAAACGTTATACCAAGTTGGCCAGTTGAAAGACAATTAAAACAATTATATAAATTAATAGTTGTGGAAACTGTTCGCAAGCATACTTTGGCCATAGTTTTCATTGGGTTTGTGATTTGGTTTCACTTAAAACTTGACGCATAAAATAATTAGGTATGCAGAGAAGCTATTGGATCCCTTTTAAGGTGACCCGACTCTCTGAGAACCCAAACAATTACGCTCAAAATTGGTTTGGTTGTAAGTAAATCCTACAGTGATTTTTACTATTGATTAAATATTTTTGTACCTGTAATTTATCATAGTCTGTATTGCATTTTATCATTCTTTGTCATGCATACATAGAGTGTGTGAGGGGGATAATCTTGTTTCATAGTCTGGTTTGATTGAGACTAGGTTTTAGTCATGCCTTTACGTCGTCCAGTGAGACTAACGAATCTAACGCCGGCTAGTCATCTCTGGATCTTATGATTTCTTAATATAGTCTTTGTACTATTTTTAGAAGTCGACGTCTAATTATAGTTAGGAGACAGCGACACAGTTGATTGCATGTCATGTTGACGCGTATATCTTATTGTCTATTTTAGAAATGCAATCACATGTCTCCATGTATTAGACTAACAATTGAAAGAGTACAGATCAATGTAGGAATTTACTTGCCTGACATTTTCTAGTTGTTTTTGATGATGTCAGATTCTATATAGCGACAAAGGAAGAGTGGACGAGACTCGAAGATTATGGTGATTGTTTTCACCAATTAAAGTAATATTCTTGTTCTAAATTGTTTATATATATTTTTTTGGGGTTCTCAAAGTGAGTGTAGGATGTGAGGTTTTGTTGAATGATTATAAGAGTCTCCTAAGTTAGCTTAATATGCGTTGAAAGGTTTTTGTTCAATTTTGTTGTATTTAGGATTGTAAAGTTGAAATTAAGTTATCGAAGACTCTAAGTTAGTTTACTAATTTGAATTTGATACATATTGTGAACTGTGGGGAGTTATGAGTTCTTTCAGGCATTTCCCCAATTCTGCTATCTATTAGGTGAATTTTTCGGCATGCCACTTTTAAAGGAGGCGTCGCTGAAATTTTATTAAGTATGGATATGATTTCTTAATTTGATCCAACTGAATAAATCATGAAATGAGTTTCATCGAGGATATAAAATTAGTTTTGAAGCTTTATAAAGGATTGAAATAATTATTATTTTGATATCAAAACTGAACGATTGAATTAGGTTGACTAGATTATCAAATGATTAAGGTAATTTAGGCCGATCAGATCCTAAAGATGAAGGGGCTGACAGTGACTTGGACTTGTCGCGACGTGGCACACTCGATCAACCCACGGGAGTCGACACAGAGGTATTTTATTTTTCTGTGATGAGTGCATTGCCTATCTATATCTATTTTTTCACAGTTTTTAATTATTTTTACTCATGATCGTTACGAGTGAGTCTCACTTTGAGATGCGTTCGAAGCACGTGTATATGGGTAGATGCATGTATTAAGGAAATTTAGGCTACTGCAGAGTCTACTTATTAATCAATAGCCTAAGGTTATGAAGTCTCATTATTTATTAAGTATGGAATTTACCAAATTAGACTATATAGCCAAAGTAAGAATGTTGAAAAATCACGCCTAAGTTAACTCACCAATTAATTAATCAAATTTATTTAATCTCCTTAGTGATTTTCTTAGTCACAAAGTATGGACAATTTTCTAGTCACATATTAGGGTGGGGCGTGTTGGAACTTTATGGACCACATAATAGAAACTTAAGCCCCAAGTTTCCTATTTGTTGTCTTTTCTTTTTGGTTCCCGCTTGAATAACGAGAGAAATAGAGAGAATCGGAGGCAAGAAAGGGAAAGAGAGGTGTAAAGTAGGAATCGATGGTTTTAGTGTGAAAATCTTCGAAGTTCAAACCAATACTAGGAAGCATAAATCCGAATTGGTGGAACTCATAGGTGTCGATTAAGCGAGAGCTTGAAAGACAACCCTGTCAAAGCCTTAGCTATGTTCTTCCCTAAATCTTTACATCTTTGACTCAATCCTTCTCAGTTTACTATTTCTTAATTGTTTGGACTTGAAGGGGATAAGATTAACCTTGTTTACTGCGGATTTCATAATTGAAACTAAGATTTTTTTTGTTATGTTGATGCTTTTATTTGAAAATGGACTTGAATAGCAGATAACATCTTATAGGGATTGAAATTTATGTTGTGTTTAGTTTAGTAGTTGGGTGAGGAGGAAGATGAATAGTAACACCATTGAATGAAAATTCAGTATTCATTGCTTAGGTTTAAGTCTATTGTGTGTAATATGAGGAAATGATGGTTTGAGCATGTTGGGACTATTGCGAATGTATTTAGGTCAGTTCCGTAGACCTTTCTAGGCTTTAATGAAGTTTTTGGGTGAATTTGAATAGTAGAGTCAAGACCAAATTCGGTTATGCAACTTGAGCTTGCTCAAGTAGTTTCTCGAACATGCTCAATAATAGCAAGACTATGATAAGTGTTACGCTTACTTAAAGTAGTTTTGAGTTTGCTCAATAGTATTAAGTCACTCTAAGTTTTCGAGTTTAAGTTTCGAGTTTGCTCAAAGTCCAACCGATATAAATGAGAGCATGTTTAAAATAATAAATAAACCAAATTTAGTAATATCCAACATGACTAAACTACTTTAAATTGAAATCAGGGACCTAGCTGACTAGTGTCGGGTATCGAGGATTGACTTGGAGACGTGTCGGCTACGAGAGCGTATTTGTGCATCGATCTGAGGTAAGTAAAACCATCTAGGACATGCGTAGTAGTTCATTTAAGCTTATATTTTATTGATATTATACTGTATCCCTTTCTTGGAATTCCCACCCATGTATCAGTGTCCGAGGGCCAAGTGAGTCATGAGACTGTCTTTGATGGAGTGGTCGTCAGCTTGCAATTAGGGTCATGACCTCAAGTCATTGGATTGTTTGGTCGGAATGAGATATGTCTTATTCTGAGCTCTATTGATATCCCTCATTCGAGACGGTCTAGGTACAACAGTCACTGTCGCGATCTAGAACCCGAGTTTGTTTAGCGTTGTCATGACTCTATAACCCCGATCTTGTTGCACTTGCCCTAGGTGGTCTTAGACTACTTGGGCACCTCTCTATTGTTTCTTTTGATACTCATTTCTCATTGTACTTTCATTTTTATAGTCTTATTATCATGCATTCCTTATAGCTTTCTTTCTATCCATATGACTTTTAGACTGCTTTATTTATTTTGAATTACTATTGAGATCCTACTAGCTTTTACACACTGGACTTGACATTCTTGTGTTTGACCGAGTACAGATCCGCAGTCGAGCAAGGGCAATGCTCCGATACTTGGCGATCTACTATGAGGATATCAGAGCGGCCATCATCTATTCACTTTTGTAGGTTTTTGACTTTTTTATTATGTTGTTTTATCAAATTTGGGATACTTGTTTGGGTTGAGAGATACAAATGACATGTATATCATTTTGCTTAGTTATTACATTTGACACCAAATATAAATGATTACACATCTTTACAGTGTTCCATATTTAGGATGTCCGACTCTTTTACTTTATTGTTGAGTTATTTAACATATTAATTGCTTTTGCTAACTTGTAAAACTTGAAAAATACTAATAACTCGACGTAAAATTATGAATTTACTTATATGGATGGATCAAAATGCTGACTAGGTCCGTGTTGACCTTGCGAGGCTAGCTTGGGGGACGTAGGCTTAGGCCAGTCGAGGCCGTCATTGTCGGTATTAAAGCTTAAGGTTTAACACCTAGCTCTTGGTTTACCCACAATAAATATAAGACACAAATTAATAATAGAGTTAGGAAATGGTTGGAGCCTAGAGTGGAACAACATGATCCTGACTTAGAGTCTTATTTCGGAATTGAAGAGAGTTGGGAAAATTAAAACTTGGATCCTATTTATGATAATTTTTGTATTGTACTATACCATACCAGTAAATATACAGTGATTAATGACTCATTTACTAATGCAGATCGCGATGGTAGATCAGCCTGGTCTAGTGATGACAGTGGGGCTGCACGTCCTCTATTCGTGAGTATAAAGGAGATACAGTCCTTGACTCAGATGGTCACATCCCAGAATTAGCGAATGGACGAGATCTTGAGGATACTCAGGCACAGATCACAACTACCCCATCACTGACTTTGTCGACATTGCCCATTGTTTAGGAGGGGAGTGCACTTACCGTATAAGTCACTCCAGTGGCTCTCATTGTACCAACACCATCCATCATAGCTGAGATAGTACAAGTTCAAACCGAGACAATATCACTCGCACCATCTGCACCTACAGAGTTTATGCTGACTACACTTACATAGAATGGTACCAGGGCGACAGCCAAGGCAAGACAGAATCGTGAGTCTCGAGACACCACCCAGCTGAGTTTTATGGTGGTACAGATCACGTGGCAATAGAAAAGTTTATGAAGATCCACGAGAAGATACAAGATATCCTGGACACATCGGAGCACTTGAGACTGAGTATATCATTCAAATTGATGTTTGGAGAGGCCAATGTATGGTTGCGCAGCATGGTGGCTGCCCAAGGTAAGGCAAAGGATTGGGCATAATTCAAAAGAAGGTTAAATCAGAAGTACTTTTCACATTCGGTCATGAAACTGAAGAGGGCTAAATTTATGAGCATCCAACAAGACACTAGGGAGTTGGTGAATATAGACACCGACCAGACACACTATTTCATGGAGGGTCTGTTGAGGGACATCGGAGGCATAGGGTGACTACCGAGCTAGGGGGTTTACATGCGGCATATGAAAGAAGCTTAGCCAAAGAGACATATTTGAGCAAACAGCTCAATGAGATCGTCCTAGCATTGACACAAGCACGGCTAGATTATAGGTTAAGTGGTGACAAGAGGAGGAAGAGACACCGACCGTTCAGGCTGAGAGATAAGAGTGCACAAAGTATAGGATCTATGGCGCCATCATCCCATCCAGCACACAGTGCTCCAGTATCATCTGCTTCGACATGGAGTTATGCTAATACACTATAACAACCAGCACAATTAGGGCCGCCGCAACAATATCAACGGACTGAAGGCAGAGGGAGAGGAGGTGGTCAAGGGTAGAGGTACGGACAGGGTCGAAAGAAAGATATGACCAGGGATATGGATAGAGGTCCAATCAGACACAGGGACACGGACACCAGATTCCACCAGGGCTGAGACCACACTGAACATGTTTTGAGTGCGGGCAAACATGGCACTTCATTAGTACCTATCCACGACTAGGTAGGGCTCAGCCACAACAAAGTAGAGAGCAGGTTCGTGTCATTGCCACACCGGATCCACCTGCTACCAATAACCTTATTGAGGGTATGATTTATATTTTCAGTCGATTCATGCGTACTATGATTGATTCATGGCCTACAATATCTTTTATTTCGGGTCGTATGGTTGATGAGTTAGGATTAAGACCTATTAGGCTAGAGTGATCCTTGATCCTTATCATGGCTGCTGAGGACAAGATATACCCGAACCTATTATGTGTTGACTACCTAGTTGAGATTGAGGACTAGGAGATGCTCACAGACTTGAGGGTATTAAAGTTCTTAGTGTTTGATGCCTTATAAAGAATGGATTGGTTAGTCGGGTACCACGCGCAATTTAAGTGCTTTAGTAAGGTGGTTGGCTTTCAGACTGAGCAGAGTTTAGTTTTCAGGGGACTTCGACCACATTACCTATCACCAGAGTCAAAGTGGACACGAGTTTAGATCTCGAGACTTTTGCTAGCATTTTGAGTACGATAGAGAGAGATGCGACGAGGATGAAGTAAGTTTTTGTTGTTTGCAAGTTTTCTTATGTTTTCTCCTACAGAGCTACTAGGATTACCACTACCCAAAAAGATCGACTTCATCATAGACTTGGTCCCGGGGACCAAACCTATATCGATTTTGCCGTATAGGATGGCTCCTAAAGAGCTGGAGGAGTTGAGGACCCAGTTAGATGAGTTGTTAGAGTACGTTCGAGTATGTCACCTTAGGGCATGCCAGTACAATTTATCAAAAAGAAAAACGATAGCTTGAGAATTTGCATTAACTACCGATAGCTTAACAAAGTCACAGTGAAGAACAAATATCCACTCCTACTCATTGATGACTTGTTCGATCAGCTGACAGGGGAACAGTGGTTCTCAAAGATTGATTTGAGATCAGGATACCACTAGTTGAGGATCGAGATGAGGATAGGAAGAAAACTTCATTCCACACGAGGTATGGGCACTACCAGTTTATCGTTATGCCTTTTGGGCTGATGAATGTCCTAGCGACGTTCATAGATGTTATGCACCGAGTATTGAGAGAGTATTTAGATAGATTCATGATAGTGTTCATCGATGACATTCTCATCTATTCCAAGACTTGTGAAGATCATGAGGGACAAATCCAGACATCACTACAGACTTTTAGGGAGCAGAGATTGTATGCTAAGTTTAGTGAGTGCAAGTTTTGTCTCATGGAGGCTGGAATTCTTGGGCATATTGTCGAGCCAGCGAGTATCAGTGGACCACGATAAGATTAGAGTAGTGATCGATTGGCCTACACCAACATTAGAGACAAATATTTATAGTTTTCTGGGATTGGCGGGCTACTATAGACTGTTTATCTAGGATTTTTCCAAAATTGTTGTTCCAATGAAATAGTTGACGAAGAAGGAAGTCAAATCTCAATGGAATGATAGTTGCGAGTAGGGTTTCTAGACTCTGAAGGAATGATTAAGTACCACGAGAGTATTGGTATTACCAGAGACAAGAAAAGTTTTCGAGGTGAACACCGATGCTTCTAAGGTCGGTTTGGGCTGTGTTTTGATGTAGGATGGTAGAGTGATAGCTTATGCATCCTAATAGCTAAAGACTCATAAGAATAACTACCCCATTCACGACTTGGAGTTAGCAACAATGGTTTTTGTATTGAAGATTTGGTATCATTACCTCTATGGAGAGAGATTCATGTTGTTTATTGAGCATAAGAGTTTGAAGTACCTCTTTACTCATAATGAATTGAATATGAGATATAGGCGTTTGCTAGAGTTCCTCAAGGATTATGATTTCTCTTTGGAGTACCACCCAAGGAAAACCAATGTCGTGGTAGATGCATTGAGATGGAGAGGAACATACTTAAAGATAGTAACTTGCCACAAGACACATGAGTACAGGTTACTTGAGGCAGTCGAGTTAATGAATTCAGTTGATATACCGAATGCTACCAGAGTGTTGATTTGTGCAAAAATGAGGACTTAGCCATTGTCTATATAGAGTGTACTTGAGGGTCAACAGGCAGATGAGCAGTATTGGAAATTTAGCGAGTTTGCTCAGAGTCCTAATCACCTGAAATGGAATTATTCGACATAATCATGCCTAAGATTTATAAGGACATTGTGGATTTCATTAGTGGTTGAGATTCGTGATGAGATACTTTAAGAGGCTCACTGTTCACGTTGTAAAGTGCATCCGAATCGGACCAAGATGTATGGGGATATGCATCGTCTATTCTGGTGGCCGATGATAAAAACCATATTAGTGATTATGTTTGGGCATGTGAGATATGACAAAGAGTTACAACTGAGCATCGAAGATCAAAAAACTATTATAGCTACTTCCTATTCCTCAGTGGAAGTGTAAGCATATTGCCTTGGATTTTGTTAGTAGATTACCTCAATCTCAGCGGGACCATGATAACATCTGGATGGTTGTGGATAGGGTGACTAAGTCCACGCACTTCTTACTAGTATCGACATCTTATAAGGTGGATAAGTTAACTGCTCCGTAAGAGCGGGAGATCATTAGGTTACATGGAGTTTGATTATCCACCATGTCAAATAGAGGATCACAATTCACATCATGGATTTGGCAGAACATGCATCCACTATTTGGCACCAGGTTAGATTTGAGTATGACTTATCAACCACAGAAAAATGGGTAATCAGAGCGGTTAATTTAGGTGTTAGAGGATATGTTTCGTATGTGTGTGCTGAAGTATGGTGGTTATTAGGAGGAGTATTTTCATATGTATGAATTTGCTTATAATAATAGTTAGCGGGCTAATATTGAGATAACATCATTTGATGCACTCTACGGCTAACCATGCAGATCTCCATCATGGTAGGCAAAGCCCGAAGATGTGGCAGTTATTAGGCCAAAGATTGTTGTGGATCACACATAGAAAATATGACAAATTAAACTACGTCTGAAGGGTATGCAGGAGAGAAAAATATTATGACAAGTACAACGGTGAGTTAGAGTATGATGAGGGAGCCTATGTGTATTTGAATGTCTCGCCTTTGAAGGGTCACAAGAGATTTAGAATCAAAGGAAAGCTCGTGCCGAGACTCCTTGGTCCTTTCAAGGTCAAAAGGAGAGTCGGCAAGGTTACATATGAGTTAGAGTTACCGCCTCAGTTAGCCGGGGTCCAACCTATATTTCATATTTTGATGCTTCGGCCGGAAAGGTCTAGAGGATACGTATGACTAATTGCGGAGCTGAGTCAAATAGACCTGAAAGAGGACATCACCTACAAGTAGCAGCCTATTTAGATATTGGACCGTCAAGTGAAAAGAATGAGGAATAAGGACATTCCATCTGTCCTCGTCAAATGGCAACATCACGGGGACGAGGAGCTGACTTGGGACTAGAGTCCTATATGCGTGAGCACTTTCCATACCTATTTTGGTTTTCGGTAAGTCTTACTTCAAGTTAAATTAATTTCGAGGACGGAATTCTTATTAGTTAGGAAGACTATAACGACCCTAAAATTTTAACCCGTGCCACGTGACGTTTCAGGACTGTGACCTGGACCTGTTATGACGTGACACACTCGGACAACCTTTGGGAGTCAACATCGAGGTATTTTATTTTTCAGTGATGAGTGTATTGCCTATCCATATAAGTCTTTGCACATTTTTTAATTATTTTTACTAGTGATCGCTACGAGTGAGTCTCACTTCGAGACGCGCTCGACGCGTGGGTAGATAGGTAGATGCATGTATTAAGGAAATTTAGGCTAAAACATAGTCAACTTATTAATCAATAGCATAAAGTTATAAAGTCTCATTATTTATTAAGTCTGGGATTTACCTAATTAGACTATATAGCCGAAGTAAGAACGTTGAAAAATTATGCCTAATTTAACTCACTAATTCATTAATCTAATTTACTTAATCTCCTTAGTGATTTTCTACGTCACGAATTATGGACAATTTACTAGTCACATATTAGGGTGGGTTGCGTTGGAACTTTATGGACCATACAATAGAAACTCAAGCCCCAAGCTTCCTATTTGTTGTCACTTCTTTTTGGTTCCCACTTAAACAACAAGAGAAAGAGAAAGAACGGGAGGCAAGAAAGGGAAAGAGAGGTGGAAAGTAGGAATTGATGGTTTTGGTGTGAGAATCTTTGGAGTTCCTCAAGATCAAAGAGAAGTCAATACTAGGAAGCATGCATCCGAGTTGGAGGAACTCATAGAGGTCTATTAAGCGAGATCTTGGAAGACAACCCCATCAAAGCCTTAGCTATGTTCTACTCCAAATCTCTACATCTTTAACTCAATCCTTCTTAGTTTGCCGTTTCTTAAATGTTTGGACTTGAAAGGGATAAGATCAACCCTTGTTTACTGTGGATTTCGTAGTTGGAACTAAGATTTGTTGTTATGTTGATGCTTTTATTTGAAAATGAACTTGAATAGCAAGAAACATCTTTTTGGGTTTGAGATTTATGTAGTGTTTGGACTTAGTAGTTAGGCGAGGAAGAAGATGAATAGTAATACTACTGAATGGAAGTTCAATAGTCATTGCTTAGGTTTAAGCCTATTGTATGCAATATGTGGAAATGATGGTATAATCATGTCGGGACTGTTATGGATGTATTTAGGTCAATTCTATAGACATTTCCGGACTTTAATGAAGGTGTCGGGTGAATTTGAATGGTAGAGCCAATACTAAATCTGGTTATGCAACTTGAGCTTGCTCAAGTAGTTTTTTTAGCATGCTCAATAATAGCAAGACAGAGATAAGTGTGAGGCTTGCTCGAAGTAGTTTCGAGTTTGGTCAATAGTATTAAGTCCGCTCTAAGTTTTTGAGTTTACTCAATCAGTTTAAGACTGCTTTAATTAAGTTTCGAGTTTGCTCATCAACGAGAGCATGTTTAAAACAATAAACAAACCAAACTTAGTAGTATCCAGCGTGCCTAAACTACTTCAAATCGATATCAGGGACTTAGAGACTAGTGTCGGGTATCTGGGGTTTGACTTGGAGTTATGTCAACCGCGAGAGCATATTTTATCCAAGGTAAGTAAAACCAGCTAGGAAATGCACGGTAGTTCATTTGAGCTTATAGTTTATTGATATTGTACCATGTCCCTTTCTTGGAATTCCCACCTTTGTATGAGTGTCCAAGGGCCAAGTGAGTCATGAGAGTGTCTTTGATGGAGTGGTTGCTGGCTTGCAATTCGGGCCATGACCATGAGTCACTAGATTATTTGGTCATAATGAGATATGTTTTATCCGGGGCTCCATTGATATCCATCATTCATGACGATCTAGGTATAGCAGGCGTTGTCGCGTTATAGAACCCGAGTCTGCTTGGTGTTGCCGCGACTCTATGACCCCGACCCTATAGCACCCGCACTCAGTGGTCTTCGACTACTTGGGAACCTCTCTATTGTTTCTTTTGACACTCATTTCTCATTGTACTTTCATTTTTATAGTCTTATTATCATGCATTCCTTATAGCTTTCATTCTATCCGTATGACTTTTAGACTGCTTTATTTATTTTTAATTACTGTTTAGATCCTACTAGTTTTTACTTCCTGGACTCAACATTCTTGTGTTTGACTTAGTGCAAATCCACAACCGAGCAAGGGCAAGAAGCCGATACTTGGCGATTTACTCTAAGGATATTGGAACGACCCTCCTCTATTCACTTTTATAGGTTTTTGACTTTTTGTATTACTTATATATGTTGTTGGGATACTTGTTTGCGTTGAGAGATACACATGACTTGTATATCATTTTGCTTAGTTATTACACTTGACATAGATATACATGACTACACATGTTTACAGAGTTCCACATTTAGAATGTCTAACTATTTTACTTTATTGTTAAGTTATTTAACGTATTAATCACTTCCGCTAACTTGTAAAACTTGAAAAATACTAATAACTCGACGTAAGATTATGAATTTACTTATATGTATGGATCATAAGGCTAACTAGGCCTGCGTTGACTTTGCGAGGCTGGCTCTTGGGATCCAGGTGGGTTTAGCCCGGGCAAGGCCCAATTTGTAGGAAACTGGGGTTGTCACTAGCACACAAGTTTACAATCTCTATAAGATAGCACAACGCTTAGAAGGTACCATAGGCGAGAAATGCAACCACACTCTCAACTATTGTAGACTTAGCAACAATAGGAATCCATAGGACTTTAAGTAGGTTATAATGAATTTAAAGCAGTGGAGTAACTGACTTAATCTAGTTATAAGCACTCAAGCTAAATCTTTTTATTTGAGGAGTTTTCATGCATTTTCACCTTTATTCATTATATATATGTTCTCTATTTTTTCTATATATATATATATATATATATTCAAGTAGCACGACCCCTACTCTATTTCCTATGGAAACCGCATTTCTCATTTTCTCCCACCACAAGATTCCCTGCACCATTTCTTGTGGAACCTGTGGGACTTTATTTATTTATTTATATTTTCTTTTTCTTAAAAAAACTCTTGTTATCCCTTCTTACTTTTACTATGATTAAGCAAATTCTCCAATGTAGGTTAAAGTATCATCAGGCTTTGTCTATGGGTTTAACATTAGGTATGAAAGAATTAAAGGTTGGTTTGACTCAAATTGGGTTAACTAGGAAAATTACTTTAGGTTGGCTAAAGGCTAGGGTTTTCATTCAAAAATGGCCTAAAAGTGGTTTAGTCATAGAAACTCAACCTCGAGTGGGTTACATCCTCGTTCAAGCACCCTAGAAATTTGGATTTTTTCCCACTTGCACAGTTCTGACCATTTGCCCCCTTTGGGTATCTAGCATAAGGCTTTACCCTTATAATAAGTCCCTAATATGAAATCATAAAAATATCGGGCTACGGGCCAAAGTGAGTGTTTTTTCTAATTTTCTTTAAGTTTCAAGTCAAAAAGGAAACCATTGTTTACTCATCCACAATGAAAGGCATAAAACAGTTTCAAGCGACTCTAAATGATGATGATGATGATGATAGTAATAATAATAATAATAATAATAATAATAATAATAATAATAATAATAAAATAATAATAATAATAATAATAATAATAATAACTATACTAAATACATGCATGAAAATGTATCAATTCCTAATGAAACGAGAAAGAGAAGTATGAAGGAAAAGGAAAAAGAAATGGAAAAGAAATAACACCCCCATTACCATCTTTCGACCGCATATAACCACATATAATTGAAAATTTTAAAGGATCTCACCTATGGCTTTTGCAAAGAAACTCATCCAACTCAATCCACAAATCTTAAAGTACCCCCAAACTTATTCCGAACCTTTTCCTTAAGGTTCAAAATAAGTCAAAAGGTTTACATATAAACACACAAAAGGGTGAAAGAACATGATAAATATAGAATTAAAGAAATGATATGAGGTCATGCATTTTTTTATCACATACAACTAAAATTAACCCTTAAATCTAAGCATAATAATTAAATAATAATAATAGCAAAATCCATAACAAGTAAACAAAATAAATTTGGGTAAAGTTACCAAATCTCAGTTTGGCTAGTTGTGGATATAAGATAATATGATGAGCCGTAGGAGTGATATCAGGTTCTCGATATCCGGTGTGCCATGTTAAGATTGCAACACATGTAAAAGTCACCAAAGGGATAATGACAAGAATACCACAAAAATAATTGAAGTAGGAAATCAAATAGATAAGGGATAGAAACATAGGGTGCCTCCCAAGAGCGCATTTGTTTAATTTCGTTAGCTCGACTCAACCAGACTCTTTTATTCAGTGTACTCTACAACTGCTAGAGTTTCATTCTTGATCTCAGGCTGTGGGGAGTTTTCGTAGAACAGCTTTAGTTGGTGCCCATTCACTTTAAAAACTTTCATTGTATCCAGGCTCATAATCTCAACTGCAACATGCCCAAAAATGTTAGTAACAAAAAAAGGTCCAAGCCATCGTGACCTTGACTTCCCTAGATGTAGAGTCAATCTAGAATTATAAAGCAAGACCTTTTGATCGACCACAAAAGTTTTAAGATATAGGTTGCGATCATGGAATGCCTTGATTTTATCTTTGTAGATTTGAGCAGACTCATATGCGTCAGTCTGGATCTCCTCTAATTCTTGCACTTCCAATTCTCTTTCTTTATCGATTGCGTTGAGATCCATGCTGAGTTGTTTGATAGCCCATAATATTTTATGTTCTATTTCGATCGACAATATTTCTCGAAGACCAAACGATACGGTGACATCTCGATTGCCATTTTATACGATGTTCGATAAGCCCATACCGTGCCTTCAAAACACATATTCCAGTCGTTCCGCAATGGATTTATGGTCTTTTTTCAAAATGGATTTAATCTCTCTATTTGACACCTCTGCTTGGCCACTCGTTTGAGAATGTAGTTCGTAGACATAAGGTGTGTAACATTGTACTTTTGCAAGAGATTTTAAACCATATAGTTGTAGAAGTGAGTACCTCTATCACTAATCAAAGCACGAAGAGCTCCAAAAGTAGAAAAAAACCCATGATTTTAAAAAATCGCATACCACTTAAGAATCATTGGTGCAAGTGGTTTTAACTTCAACCCATTTGGACACGTAGTCCACTGCCAATAAGATATAGAGAAAACCATGTAACGGTGGAAATGGAACCATAAATTCGATCCTCTAAACATTGAAAATTTTGCAGAATTAGATCGAGGTCAGTGATATTTGATCTTGGTGACTCAAGGTATTGGTCGATTGACATCTGACAAGGTTCTGACATATAGATAGAAGTCATAAAAGATGGTGGGCCAATAGAACCCACTTTCCAAGAGTAGAAGTCCTAAGTGGACTAAAATGGCTGCCGCAGGCTTATGAGTGGTAGAATGCCAAGATAGATTGTGTCTCAGTTTGGGAGACACAACGACGGATTACCTTATATAAGCAAAACTTCCATAAGTATGGGTCATCCCAAACATAGTGTTTAGAGTCGCTTTAGATTTTGTCCTTTTGGGCTTGTGTAAGGTGAGATGAATAATCTCGTGTAATGAGGTAATTAGCCAAATACGCGAAGCAAGGTAGTTCGTCAAAAATGGCTAAGAGATGTTCATAAGGGAAATCACCTCGAAGAAGGACACGTACTTCACCATTCTTGATGCGGCTGAGATGGTCAACAACTAGATTCTTAGCACTACTTTTGTCTTTAATTTTGATATCAAACTCTTGTAAAAAGAGTATCTATCAATCAAAATGGGGTTTATATTCCTTTTTGGCCATTAAGTACTTTAAGGTGGTATGGTCGAAATAGACGACCACCTTAATACTAAAGAGATTAGGTCGAAGTTTCTCGAAAGCTAAGACGACAACTAGAAGATCCTTTTCAGTAATAGTGTAATCTAGTTGGACATGATTAAGAGTTTATGAGGCGTAGTATATGACTTGTGAAGCACACCCGACTCGTTGCCCAAGATGAGCTCCTATAGTGTGGTTGCTAGCATAGCACATGATCTTAAAAGGTAGCTCCCAATTGGGAGCTTGGATCACGAGAGTATAGATGAAAGAGTCTTTGATTGCATCAAATGCATTCTTACATGCATTATCAAGATCAAAAGGCACGTCTTTCTGAAGAAGGCGACATATGGATTGTGCAATTTTGGAGAAATCCTTAATGAAACGCCAATAGAAATCAGCATGACCAAGGAAGGATCGAACTCTTGTACGGTCATGGGGTAAGAAAATATTTGAATTACTTCAATTTTTGTTGAGTCTACCTCCATAACCCAATAAGAAACAATGTGACCAATATACTCTTGAGTTTTGGGGTTCATACTCAGCGGAAATTACAAAACAATTTTGACAAAAACCCCAACAGGATCCGAATCTAATTCCATTAAAAATGTTTAAACCATGAAAACTTAATCATACCTCGGTCGCAATATACCTTTCTGAAGGTTGATTGATCTCTAAGGCGCCGCCAACGACTAACGCCCTCTACCAGCAGTCCACACACGAACGGCTACCGAGATTCGAAGTGCTAGCTTCGAGAGAATACCAAACCTTAATTGTTTCTCTCCAAAACGATCCAAAGCGTACCAGAAAACCCTAATTCGTTTCTGAAACGAAAATATAGTTTCAGCCCCTAATCTTTCATACGTGTGTTCTAACTTAAAACATCTATTTATACAACCCTTGTATTAGATGGTTAAGTAAATTACACATATACCCCTACTTAAAGAAATATAAGTGCAATACACCACAAGGAAGTTTCTGTCATGAATTTTATCATATAAAATTCATTTTTCTGAACCATCTTAAAATCTCGCAAAACCATTCTTAGTGTACGACCCAATAGGCTCATACAACGTTGGCAGTGTACCAAAACACATTTTGTATACAATCATATCAGTCTAACACATCGAGGGATCCACTGGATATCTCTTTTTATATGAGAGGGACAAATTCTATCTCAATTACACAACTTCATCACATTGCTCACACAGTAACCAATCACAACCTTTATAATAGTCCGTTTAAAGACAACATTTGATTGTGTCAAGTCACTGTATTCCTAATGTTGAAGTCTCTAGTAATCTCGAGTCAGATGACTGAAAAATATACTTATCATGAGAAACAACTATGACTTAATCCATGTGATGTTCTCATAGCGGGTCGGTCCAGTACTTTGTTCCCTAACAAGCACTCGTGATCTTGATTCATATCCCTATACGTATAATCATCATATGATAATCAATCAAGACTCACACTAGTCTTAATTAATTATAGTTCCCTGTATAATGATCGGCTAGGGACATTTATGATATTTCTGTAAATACCCATGGATCTTATTATAATGTAAACATGCAAATTAATTATAATAAACAGCAAATGAAATCCTCTATTTTATTAACTAAAAGTATTCATAATAACAGTTAATGGATCGACCTAGGGCACATGCCCCAACATATAAGACCTTGGTTCATCATGAAGTGACATTTCTCATAATTGAGGACCAAATTCTTCTCAATACATATGTGAAGAACCTTAGTAAGGTGACTGAGATATAGATCGAATAAGTCACCGTAAACGATGAAATCATCTATGAGAACTTCTATGAAGTGCTCATCAAAGTCGAAAAAGATGCTCATCATACACCTCCGAAAGGTTACACAGCCTAAAGAGCATGCACTGGTAAACAAAGGTACCGAAAGGACATGTAAAGGTGGTATTCTCCTGACCTTCGGGTGCTACGAGAATCTGGTGAAAACCAGAGTATCCATCCAAATAGCAGTAATGTAACCTGCCTACTAATCGCTTTAATATTTGATCGATGAAAGGCATTAAGAAGTGGTGTTTCCGCGTGGAACCATTAAGTTTTCGGTAATCAATGTAAACCTACCATCTGTTTTGGATGGGTGTTGGGACTAACCACCCTGTGTGATCCCCATTTTCTTAGGAGCCATCTGAACAGGGCTAACCAACTTGCTATCAGAGATTGGGTAAATCATCCTAGCATCAAGGAGATTCAGAATCTCCTTTTAACCACTTCCATTATCAATGGGTTCAATCGTCGTAATGCTTCTCGTTAAGGTTTGGACCCTATCTTCCATATGTATCTGATGCATGCAAGTGGAAGGGCTAATACATTTGATATCAACAATAGTCCACTCAAAGGCTTCTTTGAAATCTCGAAGTATATTTATGAGCTTCTCTTCCTTTGGTAACGTGAGTTTAGTTGAAATGATCACAGGTAAAGTCTCATTCCCTCCTAAAAATACATATTTGAGATGACTTGATAGTGGTTTGAGCTCTAATGTGGGGGCTTGCTCCATAGAGGGGATAAGTGTAGAGCTTGAAGCAGGTAAGTTAAGATATGCTAGGGTAAGAAACTTGAGCGGAGTCCAACTTCGAGATCAACTCCTCAATCTCAGTATGATGATAAAGGATTATTTTTGTTAAAAGTTGATGTCGAGATGATTCTCTAACACCACTTTCAAATCATCGCCTTTCACAAGAAAGGTGTGTCGGACCTAAATCCCAAAGCAATCTGGGCCCCGTTATGGCGCCGGACATGTCACCAGGTTATGCCACATCATCTGCATGCCTGTCCATGACGGCTTGCGACAAATACTCAACCTTTTCAATTAGCCTAACTATTTCCATTATCCAGTGTTTTACGAAAATATGTTCTTAATATATTTTAGTTAGTCTATTCATTTATCTCACTTAACTTGTTTGATAAGTTATTTAGTCGTTCCTTGGTCTTTTCAACTAAATGTGAAAGTTATTAATAATAGCATAAGTCTTTCATTTTTTTGATAAAGCAAATGATAAATAATAGAAATTTTACTTCATTAACAAACCCTAAGCAGTGGAAAAAACCATAAAGAGGATACCATGTATATAAAGCGATAAAATGTACTATAAGATTAATATACATCTATCCGTGTATCAAGTCTCCCAAAATATACCCAAAAGCAGTAGCATGATATATACAAACACCTACGAGATGGGCTAGTGGAGGCTCTCGATGATCAGATGAAGTTGCCAAGTACGAGCTTCCCTCAACTCGTTGTAGGATCTGGACTCGCTCGTCCATGCAAAAAGTTGATGATGAGTCCAATGAGTAAATCCTAAAAGAAATGCAAGTTGTATTTAATAAGAATGTAAATAAAACAACTACAAATCATGCTAGTCAATAAAAAATGAACTGAAATAACACTAATTTGGTGTATATCTGCCGAGCTTTGGGACCAAAAACACTAGTTTGAGGAGACTCTGGTGATGAAGTGACTCCCCACCATCGCTCCAAGGTTAATGAGGAACTCTATTAGTCGGGAGTTTAAAACTCTAGGCCAAATTGCCTTAAAGGAGAGGAATCTATATTGGAGTTAACTCCTCATAACACCATCTCTCAAATCATTGACTTGTGGAGTAATTCTTATGTGTAGCATAGAGCATAACCGGAACCGTAGCAAAAATCGAATCGCTAATCACAAAGGAGTTAGTGAGGGTCATACTATCCTGTCAATCATATACATACACAAGTAGGAGTAGAGTATTCAAATAAACCCAAACAAGCATAATTCCACGGAATAATGAAATAAAATAATAAATAAATGCTACATGTTTTTCAGGTGGGGTTTACTCACCAAAAATGCGATAAACATTTGGTTGTAGCCAGTCACTCGTACCTCGGAATACTTGTTCGTCAATCCCTTAAGCTTCTCAAGGTCTCGAGTATCCTACATACTAATTTTAAATAATTTATGATCATATTAATTGATTTTATATTGTGAGAACAAATATTAGAATTTTATTCTAATTTTTAGTTGTAACACATTTTTTGGGTTACACGGGGTGCAAAATGCCCGAAAAAGTCTCGAAACTCAATTTTATACTTTTTTCCCAGTTCCTGATATTTTCTATGATTCTTTTTTCTAATTTTTTTGTTATTTGTATTTATTTTTTCTATTATTTATTATATTTATTTAAATTAAATTAAGTTTTATTTTTAATATGGTTTGGACCCACCAGAACCGGGCCCAGGTCAATTTGGACTAGTTCGGCCCAACTGGGCTGGGCTTACAAACTGCAATAGCAATTTGTCTGTGCCTCCAAATGTCTCTTTTTTAATTTTTTCTTTTTCTCTTTTTTTTTTTTTAACTTCATCATCAACAACAACATCATCAAACATTAACAATCAACACCAACAAAAAAAGAAAATCCTTCACCATCATCACTATGCATTCATTTTATTCATCAAGAACACAAAGAACTTCAACATGCATATATCACCATTAATACACATTGAATAAAAACTCGATCAATACTCTAATTAATGGAGTTCAAAGCTGTAACTCACCACTTTGAGTCCAAAAATAGTAGAAGATTACTTGAAATTCGTTTTTTTATCCAAGTCCCCAAAATTAAGCTTGCATTGATGCACCTAAAGCATGCAACTCGTAAGAAAGGATAATGGTTTGATTACTTAAGCTTTGATGTGCTGAGTCCTTATACAATTTCTCTCAACTGATCCTTGAAACCCTTGCAAATCTCCAATTCCAGCCACTCTTTTTTTTTATGAACTGAGGTTCTATGCATGCTGGAGAGATAAAATGGACTATGTGTCCTTTATATAGTAGCTCACTTCATTAAGTTCTATAATACGCATCTAGAGGTCTATCAAGGGCTCTTATTAAATCCAGCTAAACTTGTGTCACACATATTTCAATTTAATAAGTCAATATAGGGTTTTCTAAATAATTCTCTTACTTAGTGAAAAATTCCCTTATTTAGCCTAGTTACACATCTTAAGCACATTAATGACTTAAATAGCTTAGACTGTTTAAATTACTATAGGCCTATTATTTGATCTCATTAGTCTAGTAAATTGTTTATTTGAAGTACACATACCAAAATTAGGCTAGGTACTATTCTCACTGGCTTCTCAAAGTTGTTGCGTATCACGAGACGTGTCGGGTCCATTTTTTGCCTAAGTGTTTTGTTCAGTTTTGGTCAAGTTTCTTTGATTATTTAGCTTAGAATAATATTGTTATATATTGATAATTTATGCGTCTAAACTATCATGTTCCTGTACCTGTGTCGTATGCATCTCGAGACACTATTCACCGCACTCGTAACTCACACAAAACACGATAATTAATGGCACACATGGCGTAATGCTATAATTGATAGTAAAACAACCATAATAAACAAGCATTTCGCAAATAAAACATTATAAATTATACCTCGGTAGACGTGCTCTAGACTAATCCGCGTTGTCCACGTGGGTCTGATTTGGGTCATAATATGAAATTAGATAATTAATTAATCATTAAATTAGGCGGGCTGTCACAATCTTCCCAACTAAAAGGAGTGTCGTCCCGAAATACAAACTCAAAGTAAAATACTAACAGTGAAAAAGCTAGAGGTGTTTGTCGCGCATAGTAGAATTTATCTCCTAAGGCCGTCGTCTCTATGATACTGCCACTTGAAGAAACCCTTGGGAATATGCTTAGTCTTGAGAACCTAAACTCTGCGGTCTACTATCTCGATAGGGTATTCCTCGTATCTCACGTCTGGCCTAACCTTAACACGGGTCACATCTACTATAAGTCTCGACACTGATCTCGCTAATCTCAACATGAAAATGTGTAAGACGTTATGAACCCCTACCAACTGTCTCGGTAGTCTCAACTGATAAGTTACCTTCCCAACTCGACTAACAATCCGATATGGCCCAATATACCATGGTGCAAGTTTCCCTTTGATCCAAAATCTCTAGTGACCCTTCAAAGGAGAAACTCTCAAGTATACCCAGTCATCTACCTCATAACTCAACTCGTCATGGTACTTATTCACATATTTCACCTGTCTATCCTGAGCGGCCTGTAATATCTAGGGAAATGTCCTAACTTTCTCTGTGTGGTCTACAATAACCTCAGGCCCAATGGTAACTGGATCTTCAGGCTTTGCCCACCAAGCTACTGATCTACAAGGTCTCCTATATAGGGCCTCAAATGGTGGCATCCCAATACTGGCCTAAAATCTATTGTTGTAGGCAAACTCACAAAGTGGCAAGTAATCCTATTATGAACCTCCAAACTATAACACACAAGCTTTGAGCATGTCCTCTAGTATCTGTATAGTCCGCTCTGACTGCCCGTCAGTCTGTGGGTGGTAAGCTGTACTGTATTGAAGTCCAGTATAATATCGCTCCTGTAAAGCTTGTCATAATTGTGACATCGACCGACTATTTCTGTCTGAAACTATCAATATCGATATACCATGTAATCTGACGATCTCTCGCTTGAAGAGCGTGCATAGCTGTGGAAAGGTGTATATCATGGAAACTGAAATGAAATGTGCTAATTTTGTCAATCTATCTACGACAACGCATACAATATCATGTTGTACGGAATCCAAGGTAACGCATTAACGAAGTCCATAGTAATTTGTTCTCATTTCAACTTAGGAATCGATAGCGGCTGTAGAAGTCCTCTAGGCCTCCGGCGCTCAGCCTTAACCTGTTGGCACACCTTACATCCCCTTACATACTAGCCGACATCTCCCTTCATCTCGGGCCACCGAACAAGCATTTCATGTCTTGGTACATCTTGTTTCGGTCGGGGTGAACTGTGTATCTGGATCTGTGAGCATCTTGAAGAATGCAATCTCGCAACTCTGCTATTGCCAGAATCTATAACCTACCTCTATGTCGTAAACATCCTTCTACTAACTCCCTCTGATCTGGGAAGTCGAAACTTTATCCCATGTCTCTTAACCTCTGATACATCATATCGACTTACTGACTCTCTAAGACTCGTGGAATGAAAACTATAAAAACTTTCATCTGTTCGCAAATGTGCACCACTGATGTATATGGGACCACTAACAAACTTACGGTAGTTGCCGCCTCCAATATACCATACTAGTGAGTCATAACCTATTTGTCTGTTCCTCTCCTACTAAGGGCATCTACTACGACATTTCCTTTCCCCGACTAACACTCAATAGAGAAGTCGTAGTCCTTTAGCAACTCTAACCATCGTCGCTATCTCATATTCAGATCTTTCTAAGTGAAAAGATATTCAAAACTCTGATGATCTGTGTGGCGGCCCGCGCCGCCCCGGGGTGACGTGTCTCCGTGTACTCCTTGCCAGTTGGCTCTATTACACATTTACGCCACCTGCCCGTCCTTTTCTTGTCTCTCAAATTTCATATCCACGTGTGTGTACAATGTATATATGAAATATGCAGCGGAAGTTATACGTAATTTTAGAAAAATATTAATCCATCACAAAACCTAGTGTGGAAAACAAAAACCCTAAAAAGTACTGCGTGTAAGGTAGATAATTGTACCATATCAAGTCCCTATATACAATGTCATGTCACTCCCCAGTTCCCAAAAGAATCAAAATATCAAAATAAAAACACACGTACAAGTAAGTTTCAACGGTAGGCAGTCAGATGTGGTCACGTAAGATCCCCTTGCCCTTACTTGTACTAGGATCTGCACTCAGTCATCACAGAAGAAAATGGATGACGAGTACAGTCAGTAAAATCCCAAGGAACTCCTCCGAGCATTCGATAAGCAAATGGAATTCGGAAATCTTAAATAAACATGCGAAATGTAAACAGACAACTGTAAGTAGGGCATCGCATGCGTAAATAACAATAAAGTGCAACTATGTGTGTCTGTTCCAGTCAGACTAAACCATACTACGGGATTTTTTTCCAGGGATCCCACTAGTGGGCGTACCCAACTAGCTATCACCTGATCCCTCTCGGTGGCCGGCGTAGACCTTCGACGCACCGACACATGTAGCAGTTCCATCGGGTCGTTATCCACCGAGCACTCCTGATACATATGCTATGGTCTAGAATGCATAGACACACAATGAAAATCTGGTGGGAGCAACTCAACCAACCGTCCAAAAGATGACAATATATGAATGTAATTAAAAAACACAAGGAATACTGGAAATGAATGAAAATACAAAACAAAATACATACTAGAGAGTTTTCCTTTGGGTTTTACAAACTTCACAACGCGCTCTCCTACCCATAATCAATCCCCGGGTTCAAGTCCACTGAGTCCTTGGTCGCCAATTGATCAGCCGTGTCAACCTATGTCCATTTATCACTAATTTAATTTAGCAACATGACAATTTCTCAAATGTTTAGGCAAACTTGCTTATTTCGCGCTTTTCGAGGCAAACCCCCGCAAAAAGTCGCGTCCGAAATATCCAAACATTTTATTTTTCATAGAAATTCATAAATTTCTATTTATTTTAGGGAAATATGTTTTTTTCAGCATTTTTCTACTTTTTTCAGAATTTTCCACAAATTTTCCAACTTTTCTTCCATTTTTCTTCTCTTTTCCTCTTTTTTTTTAACTGTTTGGGTCGGGTCGGGTCGACGGGTCGGACCCAACCCGGCCCAGGTCTGGTTTAGGTCGGGTCGACCCAACCGGGCCGGACCCGACCCGACCTTGGCCTATTCTGGGCCTGGCCCATGAGGGCGATGCACACTCGCGCACACTCCCGCGCGTGTGCTTCTTCATCCTCTGATCGAACCAGTGAAAACTGGTTCGATCAGATTTTTTTTTTCTTCTATCTCTTCATCTCCGGTGATGGGTTGGGGTTGCTCTCCACCCCTACCTCGGTGGAGCCGATGGCAGGGGAGGCACCCCTGTCATCCCACCGTGGCCATGGGGTCCGGCCTCCATGGCCGAACCCCATCCTCCACCCCACCGTCACCCACCCGAAGCAAAAACAATCTCCACTCACACTCACCTCAATCTTGCGTCCCTGCTGCTCCTCCTCCTCTCCTTCTTCTCGATTTCTCCTTCCCTCTCGGCCTCCCAATTTTTGATCGGGAGTGTGTGTGAGAGTGTGAAAGATAGGTGTAGGTGAGGTGAGAGAAAATGTGATAGTGAGGTATGGATAAGGATTGAAATGTTGACTTTTTGGCTTGACACCAAAGTGACACAGCTGGGACACTCGCTCATTTTTCGGGCGTTTTGACGCCCGATTCCGTATCCAAACCGCGATATACGCGTATCGCCGCGTCACTAGCCGCCTAATATTCATTCCATATTAGTAATTTTGATATTTTTATTTAATTTGTGTGTTTTAGTTTCCTCGACCTAATGTTCGGTCCCGTCAACTACCCGGTACCCGCGTCGACACGCATATCGAGGCGAATACAATTCACATAATCTCGCACGTATTTTTATGCAACATACAAACATGCGATGTATGTCAATAAATTTCACCACAAATAAGCATCCAACACACAATACCTAGCGTACCTAAGTCCCCGTGTGTCCTAGCCTACCGCGTCGTCCACGTAGATCCGAGTTGGCGTCCACGTCTGCAAATTTAATAAAATGGGCCGTTACGGTTCTTCCCAACTAAATAAAATTTCGTCCCGATATTTAACTGTAATTAACGTTTCATACCGGAGAGTAGCTGAGGGTATCGCGCCCTCATCGTCGATTAAAGCTCCTAGGTGAGTCCCTCCGTCTTATGATGCTGCCAACGAACCAGGACCATTGCGAGTTCCCTGTTCCGGAGAATCTGTACTCGACGGTCAACAATCTCTATCGGTCTCTCCTCATAGGTCATATCATGCTGTATCTCCACCTGTCCCAACTCAATCGTCGGTCTCGGCCCTGACCTAGCGAGTCTTAACATAGAAATGTGAAATGTCGGATGGACCCCAGCTAACTCGGCAGGTAACTCCAATCGATATGCGGCATTGCCTATTCTCAGTGCAATCCGGTATGGTCCAATGTATCTCGGCGCCAACTTCCCCTTAATGCCAAATCTTTGTTGACCTTTCCAAGGAGAAACCTTCAGATACACCATATCGCCCTCGTCATAGCTCAGACCCTCCCGATACCTATCTGCGTATTTCTTCTGTCGATCTTGTGCAGCTCGCAGTTTCTGACAAATATGTCGAATTTTCTCTGTGTGATCAACAACTATCTCAGGTCCTACTGTCACTTTATCTTCCGGCTCTGCTCAACACGCAGGTGATCTACAGGGCCTCCCATACAATGCCTCAAATGGTGGCATGCCAATGCTTGCCCGATAGCTGTTATTGTATGCAAACTCACACAACGACAAATAATCCTCCCACGAACCCCCAAACTGTAATATACAAGCCCTTAGCATATCCTCCAAAATCTGGATCAGTCGCTCTGACTGTCCATCGGTTTGAGGATGATAAGCCGTAATAAACTGCAACTTGGTGCCAAGCTATTCTTGCATTGCCTCCCATAGTTTCGAGGTCAATCTGGGATCTCTGTCTGACACGATAGAAACTGGCACCCCACGAAGTCTAATAATCTCCCGCTCAAACAATATGCTCAGCTGGGGAAACATGTATTTCATCGAGATTGGAATGAAGTGAGCCGACTTCGTCAGTTTATCAATCACTACCCAAACTGCATCGTGACGCCTCGATGTCAGCGGTAGCCCACTAACGAAATCCATAGTGATATGTTCCCATTTCCACTGTGGAACGGGCAACGGCTGTAATAATCCACCAGGTCGTTTGTGCTCAGCCTTCACCTGCTGGCAAATGCGACAACCCCTAACGTACGCACCTACGTCAGCCTTCATTCCTGGCCACCAGAATAGTCGCTTCAAATCATGGTACATCTTAGTCCGACCAGGACGAACAATGTAACGAGATCGGTGTGCCTCCTCTAGAATTTAGTTCCGTATCTCCTGATCCGCAGGTATCCACAATCTCCCTCGGTATCTCAAACACCGATCTGTGGTTTCTGCCCAATCAGTGCATTCCGGATTCCGTGACAGACCACTGACCCGCTCATAGAGCCCACCGGCTCTCTGACACTCGACAACCCGTTCAATCGATACGGTCGGTATCCTCAACTGACAGCATATGTGATGTTCCGCCATACTCGACAACTCGGCCATGCACATAACTGATGCTGCCTATAATAAACCATGCTCATGTGTCGTCTGCTGCAGAACTAGTCTGACTGTCAAGTCCACTCCTGCTCAATGCCTCTGCTACGACGTTCGCTTTGTCAGGGTGATACTCAATAGCGAAGTCATAGTCCTTCAGCAACTCCAGCCATCTCGGCTGGCGCATATTCAAATCCCTTTGCGTGAAGATGTAACGTAAACTCTGGTGATCTGTATACAACACAAATCACTCTCCATATAGATAGTGTCTCCAAGCTTTCAGTGTAAAGACGACCGCTGCAAGCTCCAGGTCGTGCACTGGATAGTTTCCCTCGTGGGGTCTCAAACGTCTGGAAAGATAGACAACTGGTCTACCATCCTGCATCAACACACATCCAAGACCAATGCCCGATGCATCTGTATATACGGTCAATATCTTGCCCGGCTGAGGCAATGTCAATACTGGTGCTGATGTCAATCTCCGCTTCAATTCACAAAAGGCCTGCTCACATTCATCTGACCACTCAAATCTGACATCTTTCTTAGTCAGTCTCGTCATCGGCGCTGCAATCAAGAAAAAATCTTGCACAAATTGCCGGTAGTATCCAGCCAGTCCAAGGAAACTCCGTATATCAGCCACAGACTCAGGCGTTTTCCAATCAATTACCGCTCGAATCTTTTCTGAATCCACGGAGATACCTTGCTCACAAATGACATGGCCTAAGAATTTCACTGCACTTAACCAAAAGTCACACTTACTAAACTTGACGTACAGTCGGTGCTCTCTCAGTGTCGACAAAGCGTCTGAGATGTCCTCGTGATCTGACGACGAGTCCCGCTGTAGATCAAGATATCATCGATGAATACTATGACAAATCTGTCCAAATACGGCCTCATAACCCTATGCATCAGATCCATGAAAATTGTTGGAGCGTTCGTCAGCCCAAATGGCATAACTGTGAACTCAAATAACCCGTATCTCGTGCTGAAAGCAGTTTTCTGGATATCCTCTTCTCGAATTCTCAACTGGTGATAACCTGAGCGAATGTCAATCTTCGAGAAGAATCTGGCACCCTTCAGCTGATCAAACAGATCATCAATCCTAGGAAGTGGGTAACGGTTCCTCACAGTTCCCTGATTCAACTTCCAATAGTCGATGCACATCCTCATCGTACCATCATTCTTCTTCACAAACAGTATTGGAGCTCCCCAAGGTAACATACTAGGGTGAATGAAACCCTTCTCCAAGAGCTCATCCCACTGTCGTTTCACCTCCTCCTACTCCTCTGGTGCCATCCGGTAAGGTCATCTGGCAATCGGCTGCGTCCCCGGTATCAACTCAATTATGAACTCAACAGCTCGTTTCGGGGGCAATCCAGGTAAATCATCTGGGAATACATCGACAAAGTCCCGAACCACCGGAACTTCCTTAATGCGGACCTCCGTTCGAACCTCCGGCTCAACTGTCGCCGCGAACGCCTCCATCTCCTGCGCCGTAGCTAGTCGATCTCTCGTGATGGGTAAATCAGTTGCCGATCCAAATAATATGAACTCCGGTATTCCGAGAATATGAAACTCTATCCTCTTGCTGTAACAATCTATCCGTGCATGATAGGATGCTAACCAATCCATTCCGAGCAGTGCGTCAAACTCTAAGTACTCCAATACTCGAAGATCGGCTGGTAGCTGATGTCCCTCCACCTCTATCATCACATCTCGACATAGTCGGTTAGGGTATATCTTATCCCCAGCAGCCGTGCCGAGGACAAGATGTGGTTTTAGTGTCTGTGTAACTAATCCTAACAATCCAACAATACGTCCAGCAAGAAAAAAAATAAAGTACTACAGGAATCGAACATATCATGCATGTGACGACCGAATATAAGTAATGTACCTTCAATAAGTTGTCTGGTCGCCTCACTATCTGGCTGTGCTAACGCATGAGCTCTGTCTCTGGCCTGGTTTGATGCTCGCCGTGGCGATGGTGGTGTCCGACAGTCTGCCCTTAAGTGTCCCCTCTGCCCACACCGGTGACATCTACGGCTCTCCAGTCTACCCGTCTGTTCGTCTCTAGATCTCGGACCCTGACCCCGGTCTACCTAACCCCTGTCATGTTCCCCTCGATCTCGACCCGGACGGTACTCTTGTGGCTGTGCCCTCGTCGATCCACTGGTGCTGAGGTGACAGCAAGAACTGGCTGTGGCTCCTCATATCGGAACTGACTGCCCTGAAAATCGTCCCAGCGGCCCCTCTCCCGTCTATCATTTCTCCGACCACTATCTGAATGCTCCATTGACCTCTTCTACCTCTGACTAGACTGAGAACTCGGCCCTGTCTGTACCTCCCTACCAGTCACACGTCGACCAGCTCTCTGCAGTAGGTATGTCTCATGAGCCAATGCCCTATCAAAGATCTCCTACAGTGTCGTGGCTCCGGTCGAGAAAACTGCTGATATAATCCTATCATCAACCCCTAGGGTGAAATAGTATATTTGTAAGAGTTCCGTACCAACGACATCTAAAGAGAACTGTAGCAAATGTCAGAATCTCTCCATATACTGCATCAAAGTCCGATTTCCCTGTCGCAGGGCTAGAAACTCCTCCCTCAGCCTCAACCTAACCTCCATATGTATATACTGATCATAGAATAGCTCCCTAAACTCAGCCCATGTCAGCGGTTCCAGATGAGTATCCGTATATGTCGTCCACCAAACTGCCGCATGTCCTCTCAAACAGGCTCCCAAAGTCGTGCCTGTACTGTCTCGTCATTCCTCATCAGTTTATGAAAATGCTGATGGGACACGATCCATCTCCCAGCAGCCTCGGGGTCACCGTCTCCATAAAATAATCCAAGCTGAAATTTCAAAAACTCCCTCTATAGCTTCGCCTCTGGTGCTAGGACGAATGTCGATGTAGTAGAAGTATCAATAGTGGGGGTGGCGGTAACCTGATCCGTAGTCGTGGGTGGAGGCGTGAGAGTCGACGTCTCTAAAGGAATGAAAAATGTGGTAGCTGTCTCTGTGGGTGCCTCTGCCGCTACCCCCGAATCGGTGTCCAGTGGGTACAAACAACAACAACACTGTCTCATGGGTATAATCACAGCTATTGGCTCTCTAGCTGAAATAAGTGCCGCCAGTGCTGCGATCTGCTCTCGTATAAGCTGTAATACCTCGGCCATCTGTGTCTCCTGTGCCGAGAGTCTATCCTCCACACTCGTTGTAACCGAGACATCCCTAGCCGCATCACTAGTCTGTCCGGTCTCCACTGGCGTACCAGACTGTCCGTCCATGATACGCCTCGAGAATGCGCTCCGGATCAGTCTGGAGGTATTTATGTATAATATATAATAAAATGCAAATATAACACGCATATAAGTTCTAACTCTACCCGCCTCACATCACTTCCCAACTAAAGTTCTAAAGAACTAACTTCGAGTTTTCCACATCTACGTTTGTTGATTAAGTTTTATTGTCATAGGATTTCCTCTTTTCTCTGATGCCAAACGTGGCGGCCCGCGCCGCCCCGGGGTGACGTGTCTCCGTGTACTCCTTGCCAGCTGGCTCTATTACACGTTTACGCCACCTGCCCGTCCTTTTCTTGTCTCTCAAATTTCATATCCACGTGTGTGTACAATGTATATATGAAATATGCAACGGAAGTTATACGTAATTTTAGAAAAATATTAATCCATCACAAAACCTAGTGTGGAAAACAAAAACCCTAAAAAGTACTGCGTGTAAGGTAGATAATTGTACCATATCAAGTCCCCATATACAATGTCATGTCACTCCCCAGTTCCCAAAAGAATCAAAATATCAAAATAAAAACACACGTACAAGTAAGTTTCAACGGTAGGCAGTCAGATGTGGTCACGTAAGATCCCCCTTGCCCTTACTTGTATTAGGATCTGCACTCAATCATCACAGAAGAAAATGGATGACGAGTACAATTAGTAAAATCCCAAGGAACTCCTCCGAGCATTCAATAAGCAAATGGAATTCAGTAAATACTATTAAATAAACATGCGGAATGTAAACAGGCAACTGTAAGTAGGGCATCGCATGCGTAAATAACAATAAAGTGCAACTATGTGTGTCTGTTCCAGTCTGACTAAACCATACTCCAGGATTTCTTTCCAGGATCCCACTAGTGGGCGCACCCAACTAGCTATCACCTGATCCCTCTCGGTGGCCGGCGTAGACCTTCGACGCACTTACGCATGTAGCAGTTCCCTTGGGTCGTTATCCACCGAGCACTCCTGATACATATGCTATGGTCTAGAATGCATAGACACACAACGAAAATCCGGTGGGAGCAACTCAACCAACCGTCCAAAAGATGACAATATATGAATGTAATTAAAAAACACAAGGAATACTGGAAATGAATGAAAATACGAAACAAAATAAATACTAGAGAGTTTTCCCTTTGGGTTTTACAAACCTCACAACGCGCTCTCCTACCCGTAATCAATCCCCGGGTCAAAGTCCACTGAGTCCTTGGTCGCCAATTGATCACCCGTGTCAACCTATGTCCATTTATCACTAATTTAATTTAGCAACATGACAATTTCTCAAATGTTTAGGCCAACTTGCTTATTTCGCGCTTTTCGAGGTAAAACCCCGCAAAAAGTCGCGTCCGAAATATCCAAACATTTTATTTTTCATAGAAATTCATAAATTTCTATTTATTTTAGGGAAATATATTTTTTTAGCATTTTTCTACTTTTTCCAGAATTTTCTACAAATTTTCTAACTTTTCTTCCATTTTTCTTCTCTTTTCCTCTTTTTTTTTTTTTTTGGGTGGGTCGGGTCGGGTCGACGGGTCGGACCCAACCCGGCCCAGGTTTGGTTTGGGTCGGGTCGACCCAACCGGCCCGGACCCGACCCGGCCCTGGACCGAAATGGTCCGGGCTCGGCCTATGGGCCGAGCCTGGCCCATGAGGGTGATGCACACTCGCGCATGCTCGCGCGCGTGTGCATCTTCATCCTCTGATCGAACCAGTGAAAACTGGTTCGATTAGATTTTTTTTTTCTTCTATCTCTTTTTCTCCGGTGATGGGTTGGGGTGGCTCTCCACCCCAACCCCGGTGGAGCCGATGGCAGGGGAGGCTCCCCTGCAATCCCACCGTGGCCATGGGTCCGGCCTCCATGGCCGAACCCCATCCTCCACCCCACCGTCACCCACCCGAAGCAAAAACAATCACCACTCACACTCACCTCAATCTCGCGTCCCTGCTGCTCCTCCTCCTCTCCTTCTTCCCGGTTTCTCCTTCCCTCTCGGCCTCCTAATTTTTGATCGGTATTGTGTGTGAGAGTGTGAGAGATAGGTGTAGGTGAGGTGAGAGAAAATGTGATAGTGAGGTATGGATAAGGATTGAAATGTTGACTTTTTGGCTTGACACCAAAGTGACACAACTGGGACACTCGCTCATTTTTCGGCGTTTTGACGCCCGATTCCGTGTCCGAACCGCGATATACGCGTATCGCCGCGTCACTAGCCGCCTAATACTCATTCCATATTAGTAATTTGGCCATTTTTATTTAATTTGTGTGTTTTAGTTTCCTCGACCTAATGTTCGGTCCCGTCAACTACCCAGTACCCGCGTCGACACGCATATCGAGGCGAATACAGTTCACATAATCTCGCACGTATTTTTATGCAACATACACACATGCGATGTATGTCAATAAATTTCACCGCAAATAAGCATCCAACACACAATACCTAGCGTACCTAAGTCCCCGTGTGTCCTAGCCTACCGCGTCGTCCACGTAGATCCGAGTTGGCGTCCACGTCTGCAAATTTAAAAAAATGGGCCGTTACAATCTGTGTAAAGGGGGAACCTCTCGCCAAAAAAGTAGTGTCTTCACGTCTTTAGTGCAAACACGATCGTTGCAAGCTTCAGATCATGCACTGGATAGTTTCCCTCATGGGTCCTTGGCTGACATGATGAGTAAGCTATAACTTTGTCATCTTATATTAGTACACATCCAAGTCCGGTGGCCCTCGCATTTGTGCAAACTGTCATCTCCCTGCTCGACTATGTTAATACTAATAGTGATGAGGAGGTCAACCTCTTCTTTAGCTCTACAAAGGCCGCCTCGCACTCATCAGACTACACAAACTCCTTCTTTTTTAGTCAATCTAGCCATAGGCACGGAAATCCTGGAAAATTTTGGTACAAAGCGTTGATAATAACTTGCTAGACCCAAGAAGCTCCTGAAGTTCGTCACACACTCCGGTGTACACCAACTGATGATAGCATGAACCTTACTCGAGTCCATTAATATCTCCGGTCATTGATCATATGCCCTAATAACTTTACAACAGAAAGCCAAAACTCACACTTATTGAATTCGGCGTATAACCAGTGCTCTCTCAGAGTCTTCAACGCCTCTCTTAGATGCCTATCATGGTCCTCACGAATCCTAGAATAGATCAAGATATTTTCAATGAAGATGATCATGTGTCATGCGTGCCAAATAAAACCTGTAATGGAGTTACCAACCACAAGGGTGTAATGTAGGGTCGAATCCACGGGACTTGAGTTTTACTCTAAGTTAACTAAAATGGGGGGTTTTTAAAGGTTCAAGGAAATAATTAAGTAAACTAGCAAACATGAAAAGTTCGCAAAAGATGATATCAATGAGAAAAAACACAAAGGTCTACGGTTCCACAAGCAAGAATCAAGATTCGATGGCATATTATAGTCCTCAATCTTTCAAAAAGTTATTAATTCAAGGTCTCCTAGATTAGCTATAAAAAATTGACGTCCGCCAGAAATTCCTAATTCCCCTAATCTCGATAGCTAGGAAATCCACTACTAGCTACTTCCCTAATTAATGCATAACCCTAGACATCAGCCAATCAAGTTTAACACACTAACCGCAATAATAAGGATCCGTGGAAATACTAATCCTAAATAACCGAATCGCGCCCGCTTCCAATTTAACTTAAATTCAATTGTTGCACACTCAAGAACCAAAAGGATTTTACGGCAAACGGGTGAGTGTTCGTCACTTTATTGTTCCAAAAGTACTATTATGGATACAAATGGTCTAAATAACTATAGATTGTCCACCTAAAAACATGCAATGGCCATATACATACCCTAGACCTAAACCATAATCCTTAAAATCAACAATAATAAAATATGAGAAAATAAATAAAATTAAATAAAAATCATAGATCTCATAATTTAATGTTATGAATCAAGAATCTCGCTTGTTTCCTCTCTGACCTAGGCGAAGATTGATTTAGCCGGACATGATCTTTACAATCACCAAGTATGAAAAGTAGTGTGTGGCGACTCCAATGTAGGCTCCTCGAGTGAATACCCTAGTTCCTAATATGAAAAATCACTAAAAACTACTCTATGGATGTGAAAAATTAATTTTGGGGGTTGGTCTCGTAACATGTGCGCCGAAGAGCATCCAAGGGCTATTTTTGGCTTGAAAATTGGGGTTTGCCACGTGTCAATGCGTAATTGGATGAGAGAGCTATCACACGACACGTGTCGGGACGTAAATGGAAAAGTAGCTGCTTCATGACATGTTGGATTGGTGGAGGTCACCATGTGTCGCTCGGCTGTGCATTGTGACAATCGCACAAAGTCGCCGAAGAAATGGGAGAGTGTGGTGGCACGGATCTTGAGGAGAATTGAGAGGCAGCTGAGGTGAGAGGAAATGAATTGTTATGACGTTATGCAGGTGAGCTGGATAAATGGAAGGCTGACACGTGGCAGCTGGTGGCCAATGGAGAGCAGACGCATGGCAGACAGGAAGTGAAGAGAAATTGCACGACTTTGTGACCGAATTCATGGAAGAGAATAATGCACGCATCTCAAAGACACCGAACAACGCTGAAGAACGAGTGTCTTAAGCGTGTTACTTTGGGCCGTTACTTGGTCTGATGTCTCCTATTCTACCCACTGCGCAGCACGTAACTCGAGGTAAATTGTCTGGCATCTTATCACTACATGTAAATACTCCATTTTGAGTATTTTTCTGCCACGGACTCAACCGTGCACTCCGTTTCACCTAAAAATACCAATAAATATAATTAAATATATATATTAGAGACTTTCTATATTAAACAAATTAAAATAAACTACTAAAAACCTATAAAAACTAACTTATCAGAAGACTATCACGAATCGATCCAAAAATAGCCTCAAGACATGGTACATCAAGTCCATGAACACTATCAGCGCATTCGTCAGTCCAAATAAGATAACGACAAACTTAAATAACCCGTAAAACGTGTTGAATGTCTTCTTGGGTATATCCTCATCCCTAACTCGCAACTGGTGATAACCTGACCTAAGATCAATCTTAGAGAAGAACTATACTCGGCCAGCTGGTTAAACAAATCGTCGATCTTGGGCAGTGGGTATCGATTTTTAACTGTGACCTAGTTGAGTCTCCTGTAATCGATGCACATCCTCATGCTATCATCCTTTTTCTTTACAAAAGGACTGGTGATCCTCAGGGTAACATACTCAGATGTATGAAACCCTTCTCCGACAAGTCCTCCAACCGAGCCTTTAACTCGTCCTACTCTACTCGCGACATATCATATGATCGACTCACTAAAGGTTGGGTGCTTGGCACTAACTCTATCATAAACTCTTTTTGCCTATATAGAGGTAATCTAGGTAAATCTTTAAGAAAAACGTCTAAAAACTCGTACACGATTGGGACATCCTCTTGTGTGACTACTGGCCTCTCAATTGGCTCTACAGTCCCTAGAAGAATGCCCATCTCCTGGGCGGTGTCTAATCTACCCTTGTGATCAAAAGTGTGGTTGCGACTCTGGTACATGAGAATTCTACAATCCCTGGTATGTTAAAGGTGACGGTCTTACTAAAAAAATCTAACCGAGCATGGTAAGCCACTGACCAATCCATGCCTCAGAGTGCATCAAACTCTAGGTACTCTAGTACTCAAAGATCTATGGGTAACTAGTGACCAATAACCTTAACTAGACAATCTCTACAAATCCAGTTAGGGTAAATCTTATCCCCGGCAGCCATGCTAAATACAAGGTATGTGCTTAAAATCTCTGGTGTCAATCCCAACTCTCCTACCATCCGTCCTGAGATAAATAATAATGTAGACCTAGAATTAATCAATGAATGCATGATGCGGCCGTAAATAATCAACATACCCTCGATTAGATGTCGTAGAGTGTCGCGGTCGGGATCTGCCACTACATGAACCTGCTTTTTGGCCTGTACTGGTGGAGCTGCAGCTGGTAACACAAACTCGATTGTGCACTAATTTTGGTAGTGGCCCCTCTGTCTACATCAGAAACAAATGATATGTGGCTTACCCCGAGATCCCTTACCTTGTTGACCTTTGGCGCTCTGGCCCTGACCTTATCTACCATGCCTTTGACTCTGGCCCTACCACTACTAACCCTGCCCTTGTCTCTGTCTCTGCTCCTCTAGCCTTAACCTTGTGCCTGCCCCTGTGGCAGCTGGACTATCATGACTTGATACCACTAAGTGGGTAATACTGCATAGTCGTCGATCACTTGCTTATCATCATATCTATGGCTCTGTCCTCGCTGATCTCTTGGTTGGCAGTTCCTCTTGCCCGTCCTATCTAACATAACCCGGTTGCTTTGACCCTTCTGGTATACGTGAGCATGGGCGATATCAGTCCTCGTGGCGTATCTCTCTTGAGCCAATGCCCACTCATATACCTCATGCGAAGTCCTGGCCCCTGTCAATATGATAGCAATAATGATCTCTGGTTGAAGGCCTTGAATAAAGTAGTGGATCTGAAGGGGCTCAGTCCTAGCTACATCTGTGGTGAACATCAACAGGTACTTAAACCTCTCCATATATTATATTACGTGCGATAGCCCTTCCTTAATGTCAAGAACTCTTATTTTAGTTAAAAAAGACTCGGTGAAACTCGACCCAACTAGTCGACTCTCTATGGGCAACTGTATGTGCGGTTCACCATACTGCGACATTTCCCTTCAACATGTAGCCAAAGACTCTGACTTGTATGTTATCGTGCATCTTTAGTAATACACAAAGCCTCTCATGTGCAAGAACCCATCTCCCAACTTCTTCTGGGTCTCCATCTCCGTAAAAGTGTTCTGGTTGGAATCTAAAAAACTTGTTGACTAGCTTGGCCTTAACTGTCAAGGTCATCTCAAACACTGACTGCTACTCTACTGTAAGTGCAGGAGTAACCACTAGAGTCATCGCTTGTAACAACCCAGAATTTACTAATAGTAAATTAGTCCCTAATTAAGGTTACTGAAATGAGACGTGGCTGAGAGTAGGTACATAGTCTAAATACTCAGTGTGAGGACTTAATAGTATAGTATTTTTGAGTGATGGATGATTAATATGATGTATATATGTAGAATACTAAATCACTCCCACTTATTTATACATAGCGAGACATGAGTGGGAACGGGCCTTGAGATGCGTAACAGTGTAGGACCGGAGTAGAGAGTGATGCGATAATTTCATTTTAAGCTTAGTGTAGCTTATATAGTTGAGATAATGTTGCTATAGCTGATTATATATTAAATGTACTTAAATTAGTAATTTATAATGATAGCCATTTGATATTCCTCGAGATACGTGTTAACACATCTAGAAACCAATTGAGTTTCAAATTGGTGTTAGCTAGAAGGAATTAGTGGAGAGTTAGTGGAAAATGTGTCAAGGTGTGTGCCATTAGATTGGTCCCTAGATACGTATGTGCATAAAGATTAATGGCTAATAATCAATCTTATATTCATATATAAGATTGAATTAATCAACACATGCAATCAAACCATTTCATTTGCATAACTTAGGAGGAAGAAAACTTGCAAGAGAAGTCAAAGAAGATCGACAAGACTTGTGAGGAAGACTTAGTGATTTGGATGTCTTGAACAAGCTAGGTGTGGTGCATCAATTAGGTAATTTACTTGCTCTAGCAACTTAGCTTAATTTGATAAATTCAAAATATAAATTAAATGTGGTTTTTATTATGTTTTTTATGGTGTCTTGGGTCTTTGGAGGTGTTGTAAATGGATCCCAAGGAGTTAGATTAAGCCATGTGTGGAGAAAACCCAGAATTCGAAATACAAAATTCTGGGATTTCCCGCATATAGCATGCTATACATGATAGCTAGCGCACTAGTAAAGTTGAGTAGCATTAGGTTCCATGACAGTCTAAAAATCTAAATTTCCTAACTTTAACTCAAATACTATAAACAAGTCCAATACCCTGACAAGTCCAATACCCCGACTAAAGGTCTAAACATACTAAAAAATATGTTAAATGATATTAGGAACCTAAGGAAATGTCTCGGGGGCTTGGATAGGAGTTTTGAGATGTCGAGAGGTAGAAATAGCTAGGAAATTTGTGTGGATCGTAAGTAAACTGATTGATATATTTATTTCTGATCATTTGGACTGATTTGCCTTTTGTACCCCATATGCTATGATTTGTTGATTCATTTCATTCCGTAAGTTTGCTATCATGACATAGGTTGTTGGTTAATTCATTCATTGACTCTATATCATGTGTTATGTCATTCTTGATTGTTGAGAATATTAGACAAATGAAATAGCATGCTATTAGGTAATGGCTTACTGTATTGTACATTCTATTTCCATGATGCATTAGATATGCAATTGATTTGTTGGGTTCTCAAAACATATTATTTCTTGAAATATGAAAGTAGTTCTTGTATCTATGGCCATGATATGATAGAGGTGTTGCGACACCTGGGATCATTGGACTTTCGGGGTGATCAGAATCTCTCCACTAACTTGGGTGATATCACGGGGTATGGGATCTAGGGTTGTTGGCAAGTATACATCGCAGGAGACTAACACTTGGGATTAATTATAAAGGCGTAGAGCACAGCTCCGACCTTCATAGAGATGTAGAGCTCTGCTTCATCCTTTTATAGTGGAAAAAGGCATTGGTGATAGGACTCCCGTCCGACCAGCCTTAGATCATTACTACTTAGCTGAGTGTCAGTTTTATTTTGTTTAGCTGAAGTATCTTATAGCATGATTCTTGTTTTGGCTTTCTTTGTTATTGCTATGCTTTTAGATACTTGTTGTATATTTGGAAATGTGGATAAATGTCTCTCAGTATTACTTTCTACATTGGTGTAATCATCGTCCTTTTTTATGACGTTGTGTGCAGATACTTTGAGTAACAGGCCAAGGAAGGAGAGGGTCGACGAGTAGTTCCGAGTCGTTGATGGATAGTTCTTGCTACTTTTATAGGTGATCATTTTATGTATCTAATACTTATGTCTTTTTTATAACTTTGGGTCGTATAGGGGGTTGAGAAACTAGACTTCCTTACTATTTCGTGTATTATTTTTGGATGGTATCATATGATCATATGTTTACTTGGTTTCCAAAGTATGCGTTTTTATAAATGCTTATGCTGATTTTATTAAGGCTTTCACCGATAATTAAGATAATATTAATAACTTCTTAATAAACTTTGCAAGTCATAATTAAATCTAGATGAATAAGATCTATGTTAAATATGTGTAACAAGGTGAATGAATAAAAAAGGTTGAATAATACGTAGTTAAGTCCTACGTAGTGTAGATTAGGGCTTAATGACGGGATAAGGCCGGACAGTACCCGATTTGGGGAACCGAGTCGTCATATCACTAGTGTAGGTATGGGCGAAACAACCTCTATGAAAATCTCACCTCTAGCTGTCGTGAGTGGTGTATCCCGACTAGCCAGGGCGATGGTTGTCTCAACAGTCATAATGGTATGGCGAGTGTGGCAGTGTCGCCTATATGGTCGCTGCTTGTGATTGGAGCAATATCAAGATATCCTCGAGTTTATCCCCATGAAGTATGACTGTGTTGCGTAGACTCTGATCCGAGTCGACTTTCGCTGGGTTACTCGTCTGGCCTCCATCAGCTGTAGTAGGTGGAATCAGCTGTCCACCCATCTCGAGTCCACAAGCGCGGATATGCTCCAGTCAGTTCGTATACACGTATATACATATTACAAGTCAAAACATACACATATAAAGCCCTAGACTACCCATCTCACTACACTTCCCAACTAAGATTTTTAAGTCAGGTTATCGGGTTTTCCACGGTCTAAGTTTGTTTGTTAAGTTTTATTTGCTTTCGTTAAACTTTCACCTAGGCTCATTTGATCCCAGGCTTCGATACCAACTGTGGCGGCCCCAAATCCTAAGGCAATCTGGGCCCCGCTATGGCGCCTGACATGTCACTAGGTTATGCCACATCATCTACATGCCTGTCCATGATAACCCGTAACAAGTACTCAACCTTTTCAATTAGCCTAACTATTACAATTATCCAATGTTTTATAGAAATATGTTCCAAATTTGGTTTAGTTAGTCAATTCATTTATCTCGCTTAACTTATTCGATAAGTTATTTAATTGTTCCTTGGTCTTTTCAACTAAATGTGTGAGTTATCAATAATAGCAGAAACCATTCATTTTAGATAAATCAAATGATAAATATCATAAATTTTACTTCATTAACAAACCCTAAGCAATGGAAAAACCCATCAAAAGGATACCATGTATATATAAGGCAACAAAATGTACAATATGATCAATATATATGTATAAGTGTATCAAGCTTCCCAAAATATACCTAATAATGGTAACATAATATATACAAACACCTACAAGATGGGCTAATGGAAGCTCTCAATCATCAGATGAAATCGTTAAGTACGACCTTCCCTTGACTCATCATAAGATCTACACTTAGTCATCCATGCAAAAAGTTAATGACAAGTTCAATGAGTAAATCCCCAGAAGAAACGCAAATCGCATTTAACAAAAATGTAAATAAAATGGCTACAAATCATGCTAGTCAATAAGAAATGCACTAAAAAGGGATAATAGCATGGAGATAAGTCGCTAGGAAAACAATAAATGTCATACGCGAGTGTAGTATATATTTGTCAAACTTTAGGACTAATATCACTGGGCCGAGGAGACTCTGGTAATGAAGTAGCTCCTCACCTCCACTCTAAGGTTAATGAGGAACTATGTTGGTCAGGGATTTTAAACTCCCGGCCAAACTGCCTAAAAGGAGATGAATATGTGTCGAAGTTAACTTCTCACGACACCATCTCTCGAATCATCGACTTGCGAAACAATTCTCACGCGTAACCTAAGGCATGACTGGAGTCGTACCAACAATCGGATCGCTAATCACGAAGGAGCCGGTGAGGGGTCATACCGTCCCATCGACCATATACGGACACACGCGGGAGTAGAGTGGTCAAATAAACCCAAACTGGCATAATTCAACGAAATATTGAAATAAAACAATAAATAATGTTGTATGTTTTTTTGGTGGTGTTTACTTACCAAAAATGCGATAAAAACTCAATCATAGCTGTTTACTCGTACCCCGAAATACCCGTCTATCGGTCATCAAAGCTTCCCTAGGCCCCGAGTATCCTACATACCAATTTTAAATAATTATGGTCACATTTATTGATTTTATATTCTGAGCTTAGATGCATAAATTACCAACTTTGGTTAAGTTTGTTTAATTATTAGCTTAGAATAATATCATTACGTATTGGTAATTTATGCGTCTTAGCTATCACATTCTCGTACCCCATGTTGCACGCATTTCGAGGCACTATTCATCATACTCGTAACTTACGCAAAGCGTGATAATAAATGGTACACATGGCATAATGCTATAATTGATAGTAAAACAACCATAATAAACAAGCATCATGCAAATATAACATTATAAATTGTACCTCAGTAGGTGTACCCTGGACTAATCCGCAATGTCCACGTAGGTCCGAGCTGGGTCCTAGTATGGAATTAAAGCATTAATTAATCTTTAAATTAGGTAGACCGTCATAAAAGGCCTCTTGGACACGTGAGTCCACACTATCCAAGGCAAGCACCACACACGAGGAATTGCTAGGATAATGCATCACATCAGAGATGTTGCACTTGATAAGTTAACTATCAAACTCCATGGTAAAAGAATCATTGTGAACATCAATCTTAGTCTGAGCAGTCTAAAGGAAAGCCCTACCTAGTAAGACCGAGGAGAAATGGGGGCAGGGCTAATTCTTCATATCAATGATATAAAAGTCACTAGGGAATGTGATGCAGTGTGGTTGATAAGCTAAGAAATTCTGGATCTCATCATTCGTCATCCCAATGGTAATGTGATGATCAGCCAAAGGTTGTGCCTAAGGTTGATCTTGTGGCCTTTATGGAATAGGATCAACCATTCTTTGATTGAATGGTTGGTATCGAGGTACTACAAGCCTTTATGGCGCCACTGGTGTGTATGTGGCGTAGCAAGTGCTTCAAACTGTTGGAAAGGAGCAACTTAGTATTCTTTGTGCCTCTCAAGTGGTGGATTTGCACCTTGGTCAGCTATTGGAGAGGAAATGAGCAACTCAGTTTTTTCATGCCTCTCAAGTGGTGGATTTGCACTTGGTCAGCTATAGGAGAGGAAATGAGCAACTCAATGTTTTTCATGCCTCTCAAGTAGTGGATTTACACCTTGGTCGATCAACAATTGGAGAGGATTGCTCGATGCTTAGTTGAACTCTTGAGGATTGTTTCCTCTGCCTTGTTTCTTTCGAGTTTCGACTCCGGATAAAAAGGGATTAAAATCTAATGGATTTCGATCGTCAAAAAGTTTTAGGCATAAAGACGAACACACAAAAAGGAAAAGAAAAAACTAAGTAAAAAAAATTGTTCCCCAGCAACGGCGTCAAAATTTGACGCATGTCGAATGCATTATAATATATATAATCCTGATAAGATTACCAAGTACCGCAAGTACTGTAGTAGTGTCAACCATGAGGTCGATCCATGAATGACAAGGTTTCTAACTTAGGGTGACTAATAAGAAAGTAAATCGAGGGGTTTTTGAAAATGTTTAAGAGAACAATTAAAAACTAAAAGAATGTAAAAACACTTTTGTAAGAAAGAAATTCAATAGAGAAAACAACTTAAGATTTCGATTTCTCGAACTTAGTCTAATGGTACATGGAATTCACGGGTCTTTGATTCATACAAAAACATTTGATTCAATTATATTTTAGTACAGCTATAGACCGGGTAACGTACGTAGGTCCTCACGCTTCCTATTCTCGATAGCCAAGGTATGACAATGACTACTTCCCTAGCCAAATATATAACCCTCTACTCAAGCGAATTGGGTTTAACACGATAATCGCAATGAGTTTTATGAAGGCACTACACCTAGACAATGTGATCACAAAGTACAGATGCTTCCGATTTAATCTATATTCCTAAGGCACTTGACTGGTTCCAAAAGGGTCGAGTCAATCAGTATGGTCAGTTGTTACTTAGATGAGTTTATTGCATAAGGATGGATGTTTCGACTCATTAACTAAGGGTAATCAATTTATTATGCATGTAAGGGCCCTTTAAAAACAAATAAATATAACCCTAGATTCGAGTCAGTGCCAAAATAAATAAAATATAAAATAATAGGAAAATAATAGATTGGATAGATCTCACAATTAGTCAATGAAACCAACGACTCATGCAGTCCACCTCCAACATAGATTCGTGGAGATTAGCCGAATATTGTCTCGAATAACTCCATTAAAATCATAAAGAAAGTAACTAAAAAATGAAAGAGAAAAGGGAAAACGATTGTGTGGTGTCCAGCAAGAGTTTTCAATTAAAGCTTTAAGTTTTATTTATATAAACCACTTTAATTTGGTCTCCGGGAGTAAGAGAAAGTCAATTTCGTGGTTTATTATTGACACGTGTGCCGAGGCAAATCAGACAGCTATTGTGTCTTTGTTGCAGAGTTCAAGACACGTGGTATGCATTTATTGACTGAGCATTACTGCTATGATGACATGGCAAGTTGTGATTAGAGAAGAGAACGTGGCAGACGTCAGGGAAGCGACACGTGGTAGCTGGCTAGGACAGAGGCATGAGAGAGAGTCAAGCAAACTTGTGGGAGAGCGTATTGACGCATATCCCGAGGATGATCGATGGCTTGGATTAAGAGGAGACATACATAGGAGAGGGCAAAAGGTGGGAGTTTATGCGGACGCATATCTCGAGGCAAGGTGTGACCTTTATTTCTCATTTTAGCTAATCTGATGTATGTATCTTGAGACTTAATCATGGCTCAAGTTGGGATGTGGCTTAAGTGTGTTTGGTTCTACGTCACCTCAGTTGCTTTTCTCTTTTCATCAATTGTGCAATACGCGTCTCAAGGCAGATCCTAGGTTGCTTATCACATTGCATATAAATACTCTATTTTGCATAGTTTTTTGCCTTAGATTTAACGACGCACTCCGTTAAACCTGAAAATGACAAATAAAGACAATTAGGCTAATATTTTGGAGACGAAACCATAAAAAGATATATATAAATACCCTAAATAATACTACACAATTAATGACTTATTAGATACATTCGCTCTTCTGTCATCTCTGTTAGCAACCCTACAACCTAACATCTCGGATTATAAAGGTTACTCGATCAAAATGGAAATATTATTGGATATTTTTTCGTCATTTTGCTTTATTATCACTTTTAAGGTATCTAAAACACTTTTGCAGTGTTAAAAAAGCATGATTAACTATTGAACTACACTCGAAACTCCATATGTTTAACTTCATATGAAGGCGAGTTCTAAATTCTCGAATATAGTTGAAAACATGTGTCTTCATGCCTTGCCTGTAGCGTTGATTTCTCTAACTATACTTGCAAAACTTATGCCTGAGTCTATAGCACAATATGACCATGTTGTTCCTAAAGTGTTTCATCGCATACATAATCTTAACTGAGATTAGAAATTGACATGGAATCAAACTTTTTGGATACTTAAACTCTTCTGATATGAATCCCAAGTCAACTAATTGCACCGTTATTAAGTGTCCATCACCAACTCCAACTTATGCATCAAATAGAAATAGAACTGTGTTATTCTCCGAGCATATGCATACGCATAGGCAATAACAATATCCTAACAAGTCTGTGACTAAGTTCATCATGAGTAATACACTCTCATGTATAAGTTACATATTTTCTCATTATGCCTCTATGCAGTGAATACCTAACTAGGTCATACCCTGTGTGTATAAGGACCTAAATAATGTAACAACTCATATGATAATGTTGCTTCCCTTAATTCTATAAAGAGTTGAGCATGTATAGATTATAAATCTATAGACAACACACATCTTGCATTTCCTATCAAAATATCAAACCTAATACTTATAGCAAAAGCCATCCTGCTAACTACAATTGCATCTCTTAACATATTCTCCTAGACTCCCATTCTCCATCCTTAACGGGTATCTAGAGTCTTCAACTTATCTGTGAAATAATTAAATAATTATTTTAACAGTGAAAAATCTTTCCTTGGAATTAAGTTTTGTGTTATTCTCCTAGTGTAAACATCCCTATATCTGATTGGACTTAACAAAGTCTAACTCTTCTTAGTTGACTCGGTGGGTCTTGCTCAGATTTTCTAAGCTTTACCTGTGGACTAGTCGAAAATGATAATCAACTAAAAGTCTAAAGGTTCATTTATTGTCATGGCAAGTCTAAACTAATTGTTCAAGAAACTAATCATAATACATCCCCTAAAACCTTTCTTCCTCCACTACGCAACTTAAACCTTATAACCCTCAGAACTAGTGACTCGCACATGCATATATTAATTTTGATATTTAAGCATACTTTCCACATCCTTTTAAGACATTGTCCCAGTTTTTCTGCAAGTTCTTATTTAAGTTCAACTGATCTTAAGTGTGAAACTTCTTATGACTGAATCATTTATAGATTCATGAGAAGTTCGGAACAACCTGTTCCTTAGGTTTGCTTGAAGTCATTTTTGACCTAAGATATATTCACAGACTCTATCTCAACTCGCACTTCTGATTTGTTCTATGTCTAAGAGGGAGCAATAGGGCCCCCACTAACCTCATGGAATGCGAACAAATAGTGGCACAAATAGTGGAATTACTTACGCTGCTATTCCTGCATGACTACTCCGGTGCTTTAGCCGGAGCTAAAGGAGTTAGTACTTACTCTCATGCAGTTCTGAGTTATCTCAACACTATCTGCTTTCATAGAGTCCACTAAAAACCCATTTATCTTACGTCCTTTACATGCTCCTGATCGTCGATCTGACGATCTCTAGAATCTATAGTGTATTCTAAACTAGACATTTTCTACTATCATGTATGATTTTCTATAAGTTATACCTCACTCATAAATTCCAGCTATCGTACTACACACCCTGTACGTGTAAAATCAGGCAGAAGTCCTTCCTGCCTTGCATATGTCATTTCCTTAAATGCGTTCAAGGCAATAGAATTTCTTGACTCACAATATGAATAAACTAATCGCCATACATCCTAGTCTCGACAAGATCTTAAGGTGTGATGATCTCTATTTCCATAGATACTTTTGAACTTCGTATTTAGATTGCTCTTCTTTACTTGTTGCATTAACCAACCTGGTGGTGCATTTAGCTTGAAATCCCTAGCTTATGAAAACCTTCTTGACAATTATCGTCTGTCAACCTAGAATAGACATCATATACCAATTTGGTTAGAGTAACACCTTACCTTCGGCTTTCGTGCTGATAATAAGGTATGTGTTGACTTTAAATATGGTTGAAACATAACTAACCTATTGTGCAGCTTGTTATAAAACGATATGATGTCACCATCTCTAACATATAGGAACTAAACCAGTAGTTAAATCTTGATTTTATCATACTATTCAGACACCTCCTGAACTTGGAGCTTTAGCCCATAGTGATAGTGCTAGTATCGATAATATTGCAACTGACATAATTAAGCTTCTATGGGTATTTATTCTTATAATGCGCCACCTGCCTGCATTCAAAGCAATTAATCGGTTGTTTATCCCCTGGTGATGTCTTCTTACTACTTAGTGGTGGTATGGATGTCAAAGTCGTTGTTCTTTACTCACACTTTTTTTCCCTTCTGGCTGCACTAGAAACTACTGCGTATTTGTCCTAATAAAGGTTAACTATTCTTTAGCCTCGTCTCCACCTACCCCTCTTCACTGCCTTAGTACTATGCTTAGCTGGTACTCTCTAATGGAAGTACGTGTAACAACCTGTTACCTTAAGTTAGAGATTAGTGTTAATCCAAATCCTAATTAACCTAAGTTAGGCTTGTGATTAAGTTCAACGTACCTCGATTAGCATCTGCATGGGTTTGAATGATGAATTGGTGTTTGTTTGGTATGTTAATGAATTTTATAGGTTATAGTATAATAGAGGATCTACATACAAGCCTATAAACAGAGAATATGTAAATAAAAAATAAATATCCGATACACCAAGTGCGACGAGGGGGTAGTGAAATGAATGTGCACGCCCTAAAATGGTCGTAAGTATGTCTGATGAATTTATTATCGAGAAAATACATGAAGTATATACATATATTTATATATATTTAATATATATATATATATATATATAAAACTATAAGTTTGATTTGAATTACATAGATCGTTTGATTGGCCTCGAGATAATCCAAAACTATCAAACTTATCTTCAGTTGCAATCGATCATTCGAAAAAGTGTGAGAGAGATATATAGGGAGAAAGATTGAGAATTTGATCAGGAAGGGCTGATCAGGAAAGGATTTTCTCACTAAGTTGAGGAGCTTAAACAACTGTGGATTAGAGATCATCATTATGGGTGAGTTTGGCTTATGAGTTTCAAGTCAAATTCGAAAATTAATGATGATTTCTCTGTGAATTATGGTATTTGATGACTGGAAATGTTTTGTTACCTTACTAGAGGTCATCACTAATGATTTGAGAGAGTATTTAAGGCTATGGTAATGATTTGGTAATGGAACAATAGCTGTTGCCTTATTCACTATTGAATGAGTGCGGCCCACCAAATGAATATGTGCGCTCCCACCCTTGAAAGAAAAAATTGTGCTGTGATTTACTTGGAATTTCCTAAGGTCTTAGGGACTTACTTAGGGGCTCTAAATATAGGGTATTAAACATATATTGATCACAAATGTCTTGTGATAGGTTGTGGAACATCGGGAAAGCGTGAGATAACAAGAAAGTTAGGAATTTGGTAATGAAGACATAAACTAAAGTAAGTGCAGATTCACTTATTTGTCAACGTTGCCTGGCTATCCTAGTATATATAGTTCATGTGGTTTATGGACTGAATGGGGGGACTATGTACATTGTGATGGTTTTAATAAATGGAAAACAATGTTTAATGTGATTCACGAGAATAAGTTCCTGAGATTGAGACCAGTTTATATAAGATGCGGGGTTGATCTCCCGGACTATATGTAACCACCTACTCAGTTAAATAGGTTGTGTGAATTACATATTCACTAGAGGATTTCGGATAGAACCATTAGGCATTACTGGATTGGCTAGATAGCATATCGGTCAATGTGTTAGTCTAGCAACCGCATTAATGGCGTCAATGGGTAATCCACCCTAGTTTTATAAATAAAATGGGAGTCACGGTGTAATAGTCATTAACTGTTTGATTTACATTCGTTATTTATTGAATTATATGCTTTCCATATTCTTGTTAGTTAACATTGGTGCATATTGTTATTGCATAATGTTCTTGACGATTATATGGAATGTTGATGGCTATGTGAATCCCTACTTACTGAGCAAGTTGAAGCACTCACCATAAATTAACATTTAAGAAAAACTCATAAGCGCTACGACTACGTCATAGAGAAGATTTATGAGTTTTGATCTTCTCTTCGATTTAATGAATTTCTCTTTGTCTTATATATTTGTATTGAATTACAGCTTTGTAATATTACAAGGGATGAAAGGTTTTGTACAACTGAGATTTATTCCGATTTGAACTTATTTCGTATATCGTATTTAAATATTGAAAAAGATTTTATTTTCAATACGTTTAATATTCGTTTTTGAATCGATATTTGATATACAATGGTGTTTATCAAGAGATAAAAGGAAAGGCTACTGGCTCTAGTTAAGTCTAGCGGGATTAATGGGGCTTAATTAGGGTTTCAGGCCAAATATTGCCCTAATCGAGCTAGGGGATGCCACAGCTTGGTGTCTAAGCCCAAGGTTTATCACTCGTAAGGTTTATCACTTTCTGATTAAGTCGTAACTCTGATACAGTTTGGTATCAGAGACGGAATCTAAGGGCTTTGTTACACATAATAACTCTGATATAGTTTGGAATCAGAGATTGGTCAAAGCCTTCTCCAAAGTCTTAAGGTAATCAACTTTGATACAGTGTTGTGTTAGAGTTTACTTCAAAGAATAACCTTACTACTTGGAAACAAGTGATAACTCGGATACAGTTTTGTATCAAAGTTTAAGGTTATTGCTTCTTATATACCTTAGTACCACAACCTAAGTTTATTAACTCTGCGAGTTGTCTTGAGTTACGAAAAGTTTAGGATGTAATAAATGGTTATTATCATTATTTTAGGGGGTAGACGAAAGATAAAAGATTGAGATATGTTATTTGTTGTGTCATATTATATCTACGTGGTAGATATAAGAGTTATGTCTTTCCTAAATGATGATAAGATAGTTGAAGCCCACCGATTTCTCATGATATGAGAAAGCATTAAAAGTAAGAGTTCAAAAGAACCTTAAACTTGAGGAGTTTGAAAAAGGAAAGACATAAGGAGAATTTACAAAGATAAAAATTAAATTCATTCTTTGAGCAACTGTCTTTTGTGGTCTTTGTCCTCACTGATATTATTAGACAAATAATAGTTAGTAAATAAGAATCTATTGATCTAGACCTTGAGACGTGTATTAGGAGAATAGAATTTATGAAACAATGGAATACTGAATAAATTTGGGTGGAACTCAAAGATGGTAGACCACTTTAAGTTGTGATTTAATACTAATATTTAGACTAATTGAGAAATAATGAAAGTTATTAAGTAAATAAATCATTGGTTAATGATAAAAGCCTATTTAAGGTTAGAAAACCACTAATGTAATTATACTTCATAAGTTGTTATGAAGAAGAAATTTCCGATATGGTATGAATCCATATTGGAATGACAAAGAAATTGTCGGATAATGAAAGGTGAAATTGAGATTTAAAAATTGGAAGATAATCTAATCTAGAACATAGCATTGAGTTGGTAAGATATCCTAGTCTGAGGTTTTAGACCGGTATAGTCTCAATTGCGGAGAAAAATTTATCCATAGATTTAAGGAATCTAAAAAATAATGTATAGTAGTGGGAATAAATATTCACTGCGTAGGATTGAGAACTTATTCTGACAATAAGGTTAAATAAGTTGTTCTGAAGAGTTAGTTGTAGGGTTGCAAGTGGGGATAGGCGGGGCGGGGATTATAATTACCGTCCCCATCCCTGCATGGCACGGGGCAGGGATTTATTCCCACAAATTTCCCATGGGGCGAACTTTGCCGCCCCACGCCTCACCTTGCGAGGATCTTCACAGGGCGGAGAATCCCCACGGTGCCCCATCAATTTTGTAAAAAATATCTATTTTGATCTTTATTCCTTGGTCATTTTATCACTTAAGTACTACTTTATCAATTTCTTTAAGAAATTATTTTTCTTAAATTGAAGGATTAATGTGGATTTTTTTGTTGATTAAGTTACAAGTTGTCATACTTAATTAAATATATAAGATTTCCAAAACTAGTATGGCAAATATATTCAATGATGTTCTAAATATAATTTTATGTATATTTATGATATAACATATATATATTATAGAATTAATTTAATAGTAAAAATAAATTTTATTGTTAGAGATCTTGAGTCTCATTTCATATATTACATATGTTTTAAGTAAAAAATTTATATAAAAAAGTTATATATTTTTTAAGGGATGAGGAGCGAGAGCAATTTCTGTCCCCACTTTGCCCCGTGTGGCGGGGCAAGATTTGCCCCGCAAAGAGCAAAAAGTGGATAATCCTTTCCCCATCAGGGCGGTGCACTATGGGAACGAGGATTCCTTGCCCCATTTGAGACACTAGTTAGTTGAGATCTGGTTGTCACAGTTGAATGATCAGAGTTAAAGATTTATTTAAAGATGATTTCAAGTGGTTGCGTGGATGGTGGAAATCATTAGAACTTACTAGAGTCATGCTATATTCATAAATAAAGGGTGTCAAGTATAGAAAACAATTGTAATCAAGTTGTTATTGTGTTATCAGTAATTACTTGGAATCTATGAAGACTTAGAAGATGCACGAGCATTACTGTAAAAAGTTATAAGGTGTGACAATAAATTGGTCCAGACTAGATTTTGCAAGTGTCAGTATTAAGTTTTAAAGGTAAGTTATTTGTATGAGTGTTGAATATTAATAGCAAATCGAGGGATTTGATGTGAGTGGGAGAATATGAGATAATTTTGCTTAATGAATCTCCTTTGTTATATATTCAACACAAAAGTTAAAAGAGAAAAGTAGACTTGAACTAATTGAACATTACAAACGATTGAGCCAGGGATCTTTGATATCGTTGTGTAATTTATTCAGTTAACTCAAGTTTGAGAATGTTGTAAGTTGAAATCAAATACAATGATGCATTAGAAGAAATTTGAAGTATAATTGACTACAATATTTGCTTGATAATATCTAAACCATAGAAGAAGTTAGAGGTTCATTCTAAGACTTCTTATTCATGTAAGAATGTGTGTTGACAAAATAAAGCAAAATTATAGCTTATACTTCTAAATATAGTTCAATAATTGTAAGAAGAACTATTGGGATTGAAATCTCAAGATAACTATTTAGTAATTGTACCAAATATGGAAGGCATAACTTGTATTGTTATGAATCCTTTAATCATTCTTAAGATTAATGAGAATTTTAGAAGAATCATTAAAAGATGACCTGGAGGTACGAAAACCAGTGGATTGGTTTAAGGTTAAAATAGTAAGTTTCAAACTATATAAGTTTGAAATGTGAAATTGTCAGAGTAATAAAAATAAAAGGAAGATAGATACCTTGATCTTTCCTAAATGTTAGGAACTCACTCTGAAACATCACTCATTAAAAGTGATTGTATTGACAATGCCTTGAATAGGAAAAAGACAAAGGATGTAGTTTCAATAAAAGATGCTCAATAATATCTCTTGAATGAGATATGTAATGATGAACTAAATATTGAAGTCATATGCAGGCACATCATCAGATTGGTAACTATAAGTCTGTTCTTTAGATCTCCTATAGAGCTGAGCTAATGATGATTAATTAGTGATGAATTGTTGCAAAAATTGATTGAGATTATTTAGTAGGTCGAAGTTCTTTTGAAAAATTGTGGGTATCCAAACACTTTGTCTAACTAGTCCCACGGCCCTGGGATTGCTGAAAAAAACCATCGGTGGCCCAACGTTTGGCTGTCGTGGAGAATCAAAACCGAGGTCATGTGCCTAACCCACACAACTTCATCCTCGCCATTACTACTAGGCCACACCCATCCGAGTTTCTAGTAGGTCGAAGCTTGGCTACTATTTATTAATATTCTAAATAGATAATCTCATATTATAAAATTGAGTATGTAAAGAAATCTCTTGGAACTTGAATCAAAAAGCGAGGCAAGAATATTATGAAAATCTCGTAGATTTCTTTAAAAGATTCATTTAGGTGAGATTCAAAATCATTGTGATAAGAATGATTTATTAGTGACCTAGAATGAAAATTGATAGTGTCAATTTTATAAAGAAATATGAGATATATCAGCAAGTGGAAGATGAATGTTATTAACCAGGAAGGCTATATTATTCTTGCCCTATATGAATGAAATTTCATGCTAAAAGATTCATAATGGATTAACCTAAGTTATGATGACAACTGACGTTTATAGATATTGCAATTGTAGGATTGATAGAGTCTATAAATGTCTTTCTAGTATTGTTGTTTAATTCTTGTGAAAGAGTAAACGAGATATATGTGTGTAGAAAGAGTTGAGAGTTATGGAGAACCATGATTACTATTTTGGTAGGAACCGAAAGTTTGTTTCCCAGTGGGAAAGAAATGTATAATAGCTGGGATGGACCTTTCTCAATCTTAACACAATATATTTGTAGCTAATCTTAGTTCTAGATGGTATAATTTGCGACCTTGCGAATAGGAAGATGTTAGTAACTGGAAGAAATATTTTTCTGTATGAGTTCATTGGTATTGATGATATTATCGGCTAAATATGATGTTATGGTGCTATCCTTAATATTTGTATGTTTTACTTCGTTGTAAATTGGTGTAAGACGATAAGTAATGATACAAGTCAGTTGGAGCCTGAGTGATCTAGAACTACAAAGAAACGTGTTAACAAATTGTTAGTATATAATTACAACTCAGATAAATGAAAAGATATATGAGGAAGTGTAGATGGTTTGAGTTTCTCAAGAACTACTACTTCACTTTAGAGTGTCACCCAGGCAAGGCAAATCGGGTTATTGATGCATTTAGTAGGAAAAGAACAGGCATAGAGAATGTAGCTAATGCAGAGTCTCCCAGAATAAAGTTCTTGAGGAAGCATCTATGATGATGATTTGTGAAAGTTCAGCTGACACATCATCAACTGAGAGAGCTAATTTCAAAGTTATTAATATGTTCTTCTGAGCTCAAATTCGAAGTAAATCGGAGATAATTTAGTGGGTGATTGGTTATCAAAAAGCTAATCAAGATTATATATCGCGTTAAAGATTAGCGACAAGTGTAAATCATCTTAATTGGTTAGTTTCTGACGATGGCGCGTTACAGTCAGAGATAAATTATAGATTACAGCTCAAGATCAGTTGAGGTAGGACTTGCTACAGGAATCTCATAGATCTCTTTACTCTATTCATCCAGGTAACACTAAAATGTATTGCGATATGAAGCATATCCATTGGTGGCTTGGGATGAAGATTGATATTGTTGAGTTTGTAAAGGGATGTGAGATATGTCAGCAAGTTAATTCTGAGCATAGGAAACCTGGAGGGTTATTACATTTTATGCCTATTCCTAAGTGGAAATGGGAACATATATTGATGGATTTTATTTTCGGTCTACCTCTGAGTCAGCGTAAGCACGATGCAGCATGGGTTGGAGTCAATATGTTGATGAAGTCTACACATTTCTTACCATTTTTCATACGAGATCCTCTTGACTGATTATGTAAGATGTATGTACATGAGGTGTTAATATTTTGTAGAGTTCTAGTGTCGATTATTTTGGATAGAGATCCGAGATTTACGTCTAAATAGTGGAGTGAATTAGAGAGACAATTGAGAATTATTCTTAACCTCAATACAACATACCATCCTTAGACTAACGGACAGACTTAGTGGTAAATATTGGTGCTAGAGGATATGCTTCGAGCTTGTGTCTTTAAGGTTGGTGGTAGCTGGGAGAAATACATTCCTATATGTGAGTTCAAATGTAATAAAAGTTTTCAAGTTAGTATTGGAATGTTCCTTTTGAATCTCTATATGGTCGGCCTTGTCGTTCACCTGTGTGTTGGGCAGATGCTGGAGATACAGTCTTGTTAGGGTCGGAGTTGATTCAGAGCTACACAAAGAGAATTCAGCAGATTCGCTAGTGTTTGACTGTGGCACAGCTAAGACAAAAGATACATCGATAAACATCACAAGTTGTTGGAGTTTCAAAAAGATGTCTTATCTTGTTGAAAGTCTTATCTATAAGGGATTGTATAGGTTTGGATTGCGAGGTAAGCTTGCTCCAAGGTACATTAGGTCGTTTAGATTACAAGAAAGGATTGTTCCTATTGCTCACAAGTTATAGTTGCCTCCTCAGTCAACTAGAGCTCATAATGTCTTCCACGTATTTATGTTTCATAAGACAGAGACTCAGTTCACTTGGAGCCAATTCAGATGCTTGATCGTAAGATTCAGAGGCTGAGAATCAAATAGAGTTCTTTGGTTAAGATGAAATGGTAATTTCATGGAAATGAGGAACTAACCTGAGAGCTGGAATATTATATATAAGAGCGATTTCCATTTCTCTTTGAAACTACAGGTAAACATATGTTTACTTTAATTTCGAGGACGAAATTGCTTTAAATAGGAGATACTGTAGTGACCTTTTACTTTAAGCTGGTGATCGGTGTTAATCCAAATCCTAATTAACTCGATTTAGGCTCGTGGTTAAGTTCGGCGTACCTCGATTAGCATATGCATGGGTATGTGTGATGAATTGGTGTTTGTTTGGTATGTTTATAAATTTTATAGGTTGCGGTATAATAGATGATTTATATACAAACCTATAAACGAGAAATACGTAAATAAACAATAAATAGCCTGTACGCAAAGTGCAACGAGGGGGTAGTGAAATTAATGTGCACGCCCTAAAATGCTCGTAGGTATGTCTTGTGAATTTATTGGCGAGAAAATACACGAAGTATATATATATATATATATATATTTGATATATATATATATATATATTAAAACTATAAGTTTGGTTTGAGTTATATGGATCATTTGATTAGCCTTGAGATGAGCGCAAGTGTTGTTGGTGTTAAATAGGTATCACTTTAGGGAGTGTCATTTTAACACATCAATCACTTTATCAACCTCAAGATAGTGCGATGGGTATCTCGAGAAAATCAATCTATATAAATCCAAAACTATCAAACTTATGTTCAATTGCAATCGATCTTTCGAGAAAGTGAGATAGATAGAGAGATATACTAAGGGTTTGATCAGGAGGGGCTGATCAGAAGAAGACTTTCTCACTAAATTGAGAAGCTTAAATAGCTGTGGATCAGAGATCATCATTATGAGTGAGTTTGGCTTTTGAGTTTCAAGTTGAATTCGAAAATTATCGATGACTTCTCTGTGAATTATGGTATTTGGTGACTGGAAATGGTTTGTTACCTCACTAGAGATCATCCCTGATGATTTGGGAGAGTATTTAAGGTTATTGTGATGATTTGGTAATGGAACAGTAGTTGATGCTCTATTCACAGTTCAGTAGTGCAAGGTGGAGCGTGCTCCACCTAGCAGAGGAGCGCGCACCCTTCATCAGTTAGGATGAACCGATTTTACGGAAGGCGCCCCACCATGTGAGGGAGAGTGCTCCCACCCCGAGAACAACAACTATGTTGTAATTTACTTAGAATTTCTTAATGTCTTAGGGACTAACTTAGGGGCTCTAAATAGAGGTTATTAGACCTACATTGATCACAAATGGTTTGTGATAGGTTGTGGAACACCGAGAAAGTGTGAGATAACCGAAAATTTAGGAATTTGGTAACGGAGACCTAAAATGAGGTAAGTACGGATTCACTTATTTATCAATGTTGTCTAGCTATCCTAGTATATATAGTTCATGTAGTTTATGTACTAAATGGGGGGAGTATGTACATAGCGATGATTTTAATAAATGGAAAACGGTGTTTAATGTGATTTACGAGAGTAAGTTCTTGAGACTGAGACTAGGTTATATAGGATGTGGGGTTGATCTCACAGATTATATGTAACTTCTTACTCAGTTAAATAGGTTGCGTAAGTTATATATTCACTAGAGGGTTTCGAGATAGAACCATTAGGCATTAATGGATTGGTTAAAAAACACATCGACTAATATGTTGGTCTAGCAATTGCATTAATGGCATCAGAGGGTAATCAACCTAGTTTTATGAATAAAATGGGAATCACAGTGTAATAGTCATTAACAGTTTGATTAACATCCGTTATTTATTGAGTTATATGTTTTCCATATTATTGTTAGTTTACATTGGTGCATATTATTATTGCATAATGTTCTTGACTATCATATAGAATGTTGATGGCTAGGTGAATCCCTACTTACTAAACAAGTTGGAGTGCTCACTCCAAATTAATATTTCAAGAAAATCGACGAGCGCCATGACTACGAGATTGAGAAGATTTAGGAGTTTTGATCTTTTCTTTGATGTAATAAGTTTCCCCTTGTGTTATATATTTGTATTGAATTACAGTTTTGTAATATCACAAGGGATGGGAGGTTTTATATATTCGAGATTTATTCCAATTTGAGTTTATTTTGTATATTGTATTTAAATATTAAAAAAAATTGATTTCCACCACGTTTAATGTTTGTTTTTAAATCAATATTCGATATACGATGGTGTTTATCAATAGATAAAAAGAGAGAATGCTGGCTCTAGTTAAGTCCAGCAGGATTAAGGGGGATTCATTAGGGTTTCAGGCCGAGTATCGCCCTAATCGAGTTAGGGGATGTCATAGTGCGGGTGTCACTGTATGAGTCTTCTACTTTATCTTATATGTGCCAATCACCATGTGTATCCCTAGTCGCATCGACTAGTCACTTGAGCCCTGAGAATGTGCATATCTCTTCCAATTGTTGAACATATGCAATAACCATTTTATGAAAAAGTCAAATCAGAAATGTTTGCGAGCGTTGTATCACTCTTCATGGCTCCAACGCCAGCTGTAATCGATTATCACCCATTAATGTATGCAACAATATTTGTGTGTCGACCAGACTTGTAATACGTGTATATATAATACGATCAAGATATAACACATATATAATCTCCGGTACTACACTTTCCAACTAAAGGTTCTAAGTCAAGATATTCAAGTTTCCAAATCTAATTTTTGTTTGTTAACTTTCATTCGGTTATATTAAATTCTCCCTTAGGTTTACCTGAACCTAGTCTCTGATACCAACTATAATGGCCTCAAATTTTGAGGCAAATCGAGCACCGCCACATCACCGAACACGTCACCAGAGCATGCTACATCACTTACACATTTATCCATAACGGCCTGCGAACTAACCATCTAATACTCCAACTTAGTCAATTTCGATGTTTAAATGATTATTTTGTCAAAATATACTAAGTTATAAAGTTTTCATCTTAACTTATTTGTTTTGATTCATTTAAGTTATTTTAGTAGCAGAAGTTTCAATAATATGCAAAAACGTAATATAAACAAGTTATGCATTGCTCAACAAACCTATGGGGCATGGAAACTTGACAAAAGAATACCATGTATATCAATAAAGGCAAAAAAAAAGGTATAGTAAGTATGTATATACTTGTATCAGGTAATTAGTCTTCTAAAATGATCCCAAAAAAGTATTACATACATAAATACAAACACCTACAAAGTGAAGCTATTGTGGCTCTTTGATCCGTCTCGTCATATGATCTGCAACTTACCACAAAAAATAATAACAAGTTCCAGTGAGTAAATCTCAGACAAATTCAGTTAGTATTCATAAGAAATCCAAATAAAGCGGCTATAACTCATGTAGGAAAGTAAATAAATGAAAATATGAAATATGAATATAAGTCGTTGTGATAATCAAGAATTTGAAACGCGAATGTGGTGTATAGTTGTCGAGCCTTGGGATGCAAATACTAAATCGAGAAAACCTTTATAGTGAGATAATCCCCGCCCCTCTTCACGGTCGAAACGAGGAACTCTATTGGTTGGAAGGTAGACTTCCGCAAAACGCCTCGAAGTAGAGGAACTTTGTGACAGGGGTAAGTCTCACGTCAACCTACTTTCGAGATCATCGACTCATGACTTACCTCGAAGCTCGTGAAATCGCTTCAAAATGACCCGCTTACACCTCAAACTCCCGACACCCGATTAGTTTCATAATTCCCTGGTGTCCAATTTTATCATTTTAAAAAAGTTTTGGTGTCACATTTAATGGTTTTATAATATAAAATCAAAAATTAGAAATTTATTCCAAATTTTAGTTACGGCACACTTTTCGAGTTACATCGGGGTGTCAAACGTCCGAAAAAGTCTCGAAACCTATTTTTCTATTTTTTCTATTGTTTCATATTTTTTATCTTTCTAGATTTTTCCATATTTTCTTACATATCTTTCCTATTTTCTATAATTTATTGTATTTAAGTTTATATTTGAAGTATTTTTTAAATAAATTATTATTTAATAGGGGTAGGCCCCTGAATCAGCCCGGTCCAATCTATCCAGGTCGAACCTGAGTCGCCCTAACCGGGTTGAGCCTAGGCCAACCCGGCCCGGCCCACCCCACCATTTCGTTTTTGTCTCTAGAGGCGAATTCATCTCTGGAGAATAGACGTATTTGAGGTGGAAAGAATTTCTTTTTTTTTTCAACTTAAAATCACAACAAAAACTATAACAACAATACTTCAATTAGGCCTCATCTACTTCTCTATTTATCAACTAACCACCATTAAAAGCTCTTCAGTTTTGTAAAAAATTCAACAACCACTACTTACCTCTGACTAAAAAGATAGTCGGCGTGAGAGGTGGTGATGCCGAAGCCAAGAGTGTCGTGGAAGGAGAGCTTGGTGAAGGTGAGACCAAATTGATAATGAAGTAGAGTTGGAGAAGAAAAAGAAGAAGAAGAAGGAAAATGGAAGGGAGAAATGAGAGGATTGGTTGGAGAGAGAAAGAGAGGGGTTTATTTATTGTTTTGGGTTTTTGATTTGTAGATGAGGGATGGGTGATGTGATATGTGATGTAAAGAGTGATGTGATGGGTGATGTGATATATAAACCCCCAACTAGCTCATACACCCACGTTATGTGCACCTTGCAACGTTATACGCTATCATCGCAACGCACGCACAATGCAAACAAATTGGAATTCTAACACCAGTGTGACACAGATATTTAATAATAATACAATAAATTAACAATCGTCACATAAAAATAACCAAAATTACCTCGTCAAGCGTGCTCTAAATTTTTTCGAGCCGTCTACGGGGGTCCGAGCTTAAGGTCCTAATTTGTAATTAATCAATTAATTAGGATTAATTAGGGCGGGGCGTTACATCATACATATATCACAATGCACTTGATCATATTGTCATACTAGTGCACTGATCCAAAAAGTGAGGATTTATAAGAGGCAAGTTTGTCAATATGTTTCTGGGAAATAACTCCTTTAGGGGGTGGGGCATGTATCCCACACTCTTGAGTGTGATTAGGAGGTATCTTAGTAACATGAAATATGAATACGACCTTTTTATCAAAAAGAAATTATGACAATGAATGTTCTTTTGAATAATTAAATAGAATTAGCGAAGCAATGTAACAAGGTAGTTGGTTCTATGTCTGGTCTTGTTAATTGAATGTATTGAGAGAGTCATTCATGATTAATATTTTTTTATTTCTTCTAAAAAAGATTCGTTCAAACACAACGACTCTAGCTAGAAAATATATTAGATCATTTTTTTATTTTTTCCAAAGAACGGCATTCATGAGGTGCGTACAATTTTCCTTCATAGTTTCTTTCAAAAGAAAAATGAAAGCTGTTACTAATAGAAAGTTGATTTGAGTTGTTTGGCGCTCGAATCCTTTAGTACATGTCTCAATTTTGAGTCCTAAAAATGTAGTCGACTTAATCCCGTCCAATGGACTTTCGAATTTAATCCCGTCCAATGGACTTTCGAATATCGAATGTGAAAAAAAAATCTAACAATAAAATAAAAAAAATAAAAAAATAATCAAAGTACATTATTAGAAGAGGTGCCCTTTTATGCCTTGAGTCAATCAACGAAAGTTAAATTGACCGCATTATATGTCATCTCTATCACAAGAATATATACATTTTACTCCCTCCTATTATAAATGTAAGTCGTTTAATGTAATAATACAAGAATTTAGACGACCATAATTATAACTGTAATTTACATATACGCATTTTTTTATCAAGATCATATGCGTCCTTTGACATCAACTGAATTAAAGAATTATAAATATTTGAATTGTATAAAAGTATAATTGGTATAAAAAAAAATACACTCTCGAATTCTAAAAACAACTTATAATTTTGACCAAGAAATTTTTGCTAGAAAGATTTATATTTTTGATAGGAGGAAGTAATTAATAAGCATTTCCCTTTCTAATACTCTCTCTTCATTTCTTTTTAAGTGTCGTTTTAAGGTTGTTCACAGTTTTTAAGAAAGTCACTTAAATATCTTGATTGAGGAGAAAGTGGCAGTTACATGACTAAATCGCCCTTTATCTCTCCTAACCCACCACTTCTACATACACTAGTTATTAACGTGTACTTATTAGACTTTTTATGAAGGGTATAAAAGTTAATTAACTAATTAATACGTATTGAAACTATATCAAATGATAGATATTGTGAAATATTTTAAAATGGCTAAAAAGACACTTAAAAATAAACGGAGGGGGCACTTACATAGCTATATTACTATAACTATATACTATAAGATGAAATAAGTCGAAAAAAAAATAATCTTGTATTTCTAAATAGATCATAGTTAACCAACTTATCAGGCCTTAAACTTGCTTTGAGGAGATATTAAACCCTCAATATCCTGCAGAAACAACCACATACCAAACCATTGAGCCACAACGTAGTTGGAACTGAAGCTTTATCAAGTTTAGTCAATCAATGTAGGAAACACTACAAAGAAATACAAGAACCCGTTGCTAATCATGTACGATCCGTCGCCATTTCAAAATAGCGATGGGTGTTAGAAATAGCAACGAATTAGTGACAGGGTCCCCTCGCTAAATCTCGTCGCTATTTTATGAGAGGTTGACAAAAAAAAATTTGTTTTAAAAAACAATATTATTTTTAAAATGAAACAGTGATGCTTTTCAAAAAAAAAAAAAAATCAACAAACAAACACAAGAACAAATCTCAAAAATTAAATCCAAAATAACAACAAATCCTAAAAAAACATAAATTTATTTAATAACAACTACTACAACAACAACAAAAAAAGACAAAGAAAAATCAAAACCCTAAAAAAATCAAAAAGAACAAATCATAGATTTACAAAAAAAAAAAATCTAACATCTAACTTCGGTGACTTCGGTGAGAGGATGGTGTCCACCGCAGTGGTGATGGCATGATCGGAGTGGTGGAAGTGGAGCTGGAGCAGTGAGGCCGATCGAGAGAGGCGAGGGTGGCTGTGGCGAGGGCGACAACGACGGTGAGGGGCGGCAGGGGCGGTGAGGAGAGTCGGGGCGGTGACGTCAACGACGGTGAGGAGAGTAAGGGTCGCAGTGGTGATGAGAGAGCATGAGCGGCGGTGTCAACATCGATGAGGAGATATGGTTTGATGGAGAGTGAGAGAAGAGGGGATGTGGCAGGAGGAGATATGGTTTGAGGGAAGAGAAAATGTTTTAGAAAGTTTATAACGGGAGAGAGATACTGGAAAAATTACAAATGTAATGTCAAAATTAATATAAATGAGTAAAATAAGTTAGGTTTTTTTATTCCAAAAGTAAGGTAAAATGTATTTTGAAAATGCACCATTAGTTGGAGAAAATTAGTCCGCTCAAAATACACGAATGACGCATTTCCAAAATGTGTCATTCATGTATTGTGGAACAATCCACGTGGCGCCCACGTGGATGTTCCCTAACATGAATAGCGTATTTTGAAAATGCGTCATTCATGTTTTCTGAATACGGGCGCCACGCCACGTGGAGTGTTCCACGTGGGCGCCATGTGGATGCCAACATGAATGGCGCATTTTGGAAATGTGTCATTCATGTTTTCTGAACACGGGGGCCACGTGGAGTTTTCCATAAGGGCTCCATGTGAATGCCAAAATAATGTAGGATTATTCACCTCGAGATACGTGCGTGGTGTTTGCATAGATTGTCCACCTCGAGATACGTACGTGCATGACATTTACATGGTTTACTTCGATTGCACGAGATTACATGGGTTGCCCACCTCGAAATACGTGGATGACCTTTGCACGGTTTGCATTGATTGGACGAGGTTGCATGAGTTGCACACCTTACGATACGTGTGTCACGTTTGCATGAATTGCACGAGGTTGCTGAGTCGGCCACCTCGATATACGTGCGTGTCGTTTGCATGACTTCTCCACCGCGAGATACATGTGTGGCGTTTGCATGAGTTGTTCACGTCCATATATGTGCGTGTCATTTACATCAGTTGTCTACCTCGAGATACGTGTGTGATGCAGGTTGTCCATCTCGAGATATGTACGTGATGCGACTATTCCATCTCGATACGTACATGACGTTTGCATGGGTTTACCGCTTCGTGTTAAACAAAGTACTCATTTTGAGGGGTAAAAGAGAGGTTTTGTATTTTGTATAAATGACTCTTTTTCAAAAGGTGTCATTCATTTTGTATAGATGACTCTTTTTTAAAAGGAGTCATTCACTCCACCTCATCAACACACTGCCATATGGAGCCACATCATCACCAATGACTCATTTTCAAAAGGAGACATACCTTAGTTTTGTAAATTAAAAGTAGCCAACCTTATTTTTGGAATAAAAAACTATACCCACCTTAGGTTTTGAAAAGCCCCTAGGGTTTAGGTGTAATAAAGAGAATGTGGGCCCTACTGCCACGTGTGCAATGAAATTTCACATTGGGCGGGAATTTTCTCACCAAACAATTAGCAACAGGGACTCATCGCTAACCCCTTCGCTAAATTGGTCAACGAGTCAACAAAAGCCCCCGTCGCAAATCTGTCTTTAAATAGCGATAGGAAATTATGCTATTCAATCCGTTTTTTTGTTGTGAAAATATTAGAATGACAACAATAATGTTACACCGCAAGACACATTGGCTTACAGGAGTCATTCATATGGCCTCAGTCCCGCGTGTTATGCATTGAACTAGATATGTGTATGCCCACATCTCGAGGCACGCATAGACGACTCATGTAAGCCAATGTATCTTGTGGTGTGACATGTCGTTGTTATTCTGGCTAGTATTTCTTATCAATGTAACGTGGGATCATTTACAAGCATTTTTAAGTTTAGCTATTACAAATTCACAAATCACAACCCATGCCCAAGTACATATAGATGCATAATATATAGGAAATGGTAGTAGTAAACGGACTCATTGAGTCCGGACTCAAACATCTAAAAAGACTATAATACCCTATATTCAAATCTTAAACCTATATATTTTTCAATCCACCTCCACTGTCGCGGCCACAACCGCCGCCGCGACCAACACTTATCGCGGACTAGGGCTTGGTCGAGGCGACAGTCGCCATTGAGGACCTCGACGAGGGTGTAGTTGATGCGGTTTTCGAGGCCAATGAGGAGGTCAAGGTTGTGGAGGCCAACATCGGCGTCGATGATGATGACTGGGAAGCCGAGGCGGGCAAGGGAAATTCCTACGTTGACGATGGTGGTGGTCTTGCCGACTCTGCCTTTGCCCAACATAATGACCACCACGCGTAGGGTGTCGCTGGAGAGTTAGGGCTTTCGGTTCCATTGGAGCACTTTCGGGACTGGTTTAGATGAGGGTTTTGAGGGATTTAGGATTTTGGGTATGATGAAGTTGAGTTAGAGAGAGGAGAGAGAGAGAGAGAGAGAGAGAGAGAGAGGAGAGAGAGAGAGGTTGCCAGAGAGAGGTTGCCTACGCGGTGGTGGAATGTGGTCGGCACGCGGTGAGTAGTTGTGGTGGTGGAAGTGGGTGATGGAGGTCAATATGTTAATATATGTTATGGTTAAAGAAGAGGGTAATTCTGTCTTTTGATTTAGTAGTGTATTTTAAACTACAAGTAAAAATGTTTTGAGTCCAAACTTAAAGAGTCCAAATAGATTTTTTGTATAGGAAAATACTAAAATATTAGAATGACATTAGCAATGTTACACCCCAAGACACATTGACTCACAAAAGTATTCTATGTAACCTCGACCCCTATGTTATTCATCTAAATTTATGTATGTTTACATCCCAAGGTGTACATGAATGGCTCTTGAGTGCCAATTTGTTATGTGGTGTGAAAAGCTATTGTCATTCTAGTTTCCTTTAATTATTCCGTCCATGAGGGAAAGGAAAAGAAGGTGAAACCAATGCAAAAGTTGCAAAAAACCCACTCACAATGCACTCGTCTTCTATCCCATTGAAAGTTTGAAACTGATCAATACTTGAGAATACAACCAACTCAGATCACAGCATACATAAAACACTAAACCAATCAATATAAATAATAATAATAATAATAATAATAATAATAATAATAACAAACAAAATCTCTCTCTAGACATACAAGATTTTGAATATTACAGAACATATTGATGAATATAGAGAATTCAATTGATCTCTCGCGCACGTAGTGTCACAGAAGCTCTCTCCTCGCAGAGTAACCGTACTGCGAGCGCTGCACATTGCTCTGCCTTTTCTTGTAAACCACAGCGCCAAAACCAATAACCGCACCACCGACAATCACACCAACAGCAATCCCCGCCTTCTTACCTCCGCTCATCCCCTGCGATCCTCCTTCCTTCTCCGCAACTCCGCTGCCGTCCGTGTTGATGTCGCTGAGGACTGATGAGTTCGAGGTAGGAGCGGTGGCCGGCGAAGGAGGCGCCGGAGGAGAATTGGTCGCCGGCGGAGGAGCAGCGCCGGAAGGTGAAGGAGAGGGAGAACGTTTGTGAGGAGTCGAGAGCGGAGCCGGAGCTGGTGAGAGATGAGACAGATCTGCTGATGCTAGCAGCAGAGCTGATGTGAGTAGCAGAATTGAGCAGAGTGTGAGCAATGCAGGCGCCGCCATGAATATGTGATGGCTGATGAATTGGGAGTGACAATTCGATCGCAGATCTGAACAATCGACTATAAATCAAACCAATAATCAAGTGAGTTTGGAAGTTAAAAGTAGAGAGGAAACCCTAGATCCAATGAATGCCGAGTATCGCCGTTAATTGTAGAAAAACAAATTCAATCGGAGATGGCATGAAAAACAGAAGAATCAATCACTGACACGTACGGCAATCGAGAGAGCAGAGAGGATGATTGAGCTGAAAATCTGTGAATTTGGAGTGGAGTGGTGAAGTCAGTGTGTAGCTTCTTATTTGTAGTGTTATACATACTACAGCTGGTTTGGAGTTGGAATTTTGTGGAAATTAAAAGAGATTTGGTGTCTGAGGGAGCACAGGAAAAGGAGCTGCTTCAGTCTACGGACTACTACGTACGATGGTTTAGATGGAAATGTAATGCTTCGTTATGGCGACACGGGGACGGTCGAGATGCGTTTATCCAGTGCCAGAGAGTAAGACTAATTGTGGATTGTGACTTGAAGGTGAATTGTGGATTCTTGCCACGTCGCCACTGTAAAAGAGAATGTTTTAATAGACATTGTATTTTAAAATAAGTCTCTAATAATCCATCTGGATTGCATTTTTTATTTTAAAAAATTATTATTTCTCTATTTGTTTTGGAAAGAATTGTTGAGCTGACTTGAAAATGTATATGCTCATACCAACCAATTGGGTGGCTCAATGATTTGATATGAGAATTGGAAGTAAGAAGTTGTGGTAGGGGTGGCAAAAAAGGGGTTCGGACACTCCCCTTAATAACAACTAAAAATTATGTTTGAACCCGTAGCCATTTTTGAAACGAACACTTTTTTGTGTCCGGACCGGTATGTTTTTAAAACGTACAAAACCTTCTTTTTTCAAGACCCGTTTTTTAATATATGAAATGTAACGACCCATGTTTAATTACACCGTTAATATGATGTATTTTTTAAATGTGGATGCCAGCTCAACATCTCATGGACCTCGCCGCTAGGACCGGACGCCAGCTCAACATCTCGTGGACCTCGCCGCTAGGACAGGGCACGCCTGAGATAAGTAAATAGTTAGTTTTGTGTGTTGTTTGCTTAATTTTTGATGTTTATGCTTAATTATGTTGAATTGCCAGCTCATCATCTCGTGGACACCGTGACTCTCAAGGCGCCACCTCCGATGTCGTTTTGCCTAGAATATTTTTTTTTCAAATTTGGGTTTCGATTCGGTCAATTGGGGCGTATCCCATGGATCAATACCAGGTATAATATGAATTAATATGATGGATTTGATACTCCAATGCAAATTTTGGAAATTCCAAAGTTTGGGAAATTGATAAATTAACGAATATTAGGTACTTAAATTTGATCGATGGGTGTTGGGGCACGCGTTTGGAGGCGTGGAGATCGCTTTTGTATTAGTGAATTCTCTCGAGTATTTATTTATTTATTTGCCTTCCATTCAATGATTTCATTATTCATTTTTGGTATGGTTTATATAGACGGTTTGGTTGAGTGCGCTCCGACCGGGCCATTCTGTGTGTATGTCCACTAGACCCTAGCATGTGTCACCCGGGGTCTCAGTGAATAGTTCGACCCGAGGATCTTTTCGGTATACGTGTCGGTGCACTGGGACTGCACCAGCCATCGAGGGGATCCGGGAGCTGGCCATGCTGAAGTGTGACTGGCAAGTGCTCGCGGGAGAGTCTGGAATATGGTACTAGTCTGACTTAAGTTGTAGATACACATTTTGAGCTTGTCTATTATGTATTCATGCGATGAGCGCAATTGTTTGTTTTGATTTTTCGCATGTTTATTTAATAGCTTTATTCAAATTCCTATATTTTATTTTTATAAATGCTTATTGCGTTTTCTTGGGATTACTCGCTTTGGACTCGTCGTCTATTTTGTTGTGATAGCTTGAGTGCAGACCCCAGGATGCAGTCGAGGCAAAGAGAAGCTTGAGGACTACCTATGACAGACTAAAGCCTCTCTCTACGTTTGTATATATTTATATTTACTTTTTAGATATGGGGTACATTATGAGTTACCCATGACTTGTATATTGACTTATTTTGAGGATTTTGGCCATTTTTCTGATATGATGTTTATATTATGAGTTTTCCACATTAAGTTGATGCTCATAAGACTTAAATTTATTTGTTTACTACTTGATTAAGTCTAATAAGTCTTCCGATATATAATTTGATTGTTAAAAATGATCTTAACAGGTGAATTGAGTCCAATTGACTAACTTGTAACTTTTCATGATGTAAGTTGGTCAAGTATTGAGTTTTGAATGAAGTTGTGTAAGTTAATGGTACGTGGGACACAGCTAGGCCTGATGCGGCAGGGTAATGGGTCCGCGTTGGCAACTGTGGCGGCCTCGGGATTTAGGGCCGGTACATTTTGGTATCAAAGCCTAGGTTTGTGGAACCTAGGGATTAAATACGAGCATAAAACTTAACGAATAAAACCTTAGATGTGGAAACCCGAAGTAATTACTATAGAACCCTAGTTGGGAAGTGATTGTGAGGCGGGTTATGATTAGGATTATATACGTGGTATGTTTATGTTTGTATATATATTACATATGATGCACGTATATATATATATGTGGAAGCTGATTCGACGCACATTCTTTGACTTAGATTCTAATGAACGGGCAGCCTTCAATTCTTACTCAGCCTGAGGTCGAAGATACTAGTGATTTGGCCATGTAGACCTTGACGTTACAGTCACTTGCGCGGAGTATGGATGATAGATGCGAGCAGATTTTAGAGATGATGCGAGTTCAGGCAGCAGCGATGCCATCTCCTACGACCACACTGGCGGCACCGATTTCACAGATAGTCGTTGCCCCTACTACACCACATAGGCCGGTGCAGACGGCGATTTATGAGACACCGATAGAGAGAGAGTTGGGCCAATGGTGGTACCAGCCGAGACCACAACTATCACATTGGATAGGATAGAACAGCCAGTCGTGACATCAACATCAGGCGGCACGATGTCAGCTGAGGCCAAGAAGGTGAAGGATTTCATCGGATTTCAGCCTTGCTACTTCTATGGAGCAGTAAACGCCGAGATAGCCAGGAAATGGTTATTGTAACATGAGCGGTTGCATAAGCTGCTCTTAGTCGATGAGAGGGACCAACCTAATCTGTTAAGTTTTTGTTTGAGAGGTGACACCGTAGTTTAGTGGACTACATATGCGGCTACACATCCGGAGCCAACTATCTCGGCAGAGTTTCGTGATCTTTTCATAGACTAGTATATCTGATGGAGGTTCAGAACAGATTGATGGAGCAGTTTTTGGCCCTAGTTCAGGTTAACATGTATGTGCTGCAGTATATAGAGCAATACAGAGGGGCAGTATGCCATGGATGTGGCTGGGACAAAATGACTTCAGATCTACTATTTTGCCAGGGGACAGGATGAGAGGGTTGCGAGCTTTATTGTATCCAGTGGATCCCGTACATTACTGGAGATCTCTGATGGGGCTCTAGCATACGAGACTTATCTGATACAGAGGGGCATTCGACCCGCATCCACGAAGTCAGTCTTCCTAGAGTTCTCGGTCAGATTAGAGACCGAAGAGACGGCAGGATCATCAGGGCAGACAAAGACATAGGCAAAGATCTGATCGAGATGATAGATAGTCAGATCAGGGCCGTCGAGGCGACGAAAATCAGCGGGATGATATGACGAGGTATGATGATTGCCAAACGGTATATACTACCACCTCTGCACCTACTGAGCAACCTATGCAACATTATAGGCAAGACAGGGATCATATAAGACAGTGAAGGAGCCAGAGTCATGGTCAGGGTCAGGGGAGTGTCGTTAAACCAGCTGGGAGACATGAGTCTCGTTGATGCTATAAATGTGGTGGGCATTGGCAAGCCAACTATACTAAACCCGCACCGCCACCACCACAGTTAGACCAGGCCAGAGATAGGGCTCATACCGTTGCTCTTGAGGTCGTGCAACCGGATAGGGAAGCGGTCAGACTGCTTATCGAAGTATGATATCCATTTGTGGCACTCCCGTGCATGTCATGTTCGATTCTGATGGTATTTTATTCTTTATTGCTGGACGCATGGTAGGACAGTTAGAGTTACATACACAGACTTTAGACACATCTGGTCTTTAGTACTGTTGTTAGGGATAAGATATACCCTAACCGGATATGCCGGGATTGTATTGTTGAGATATAGGGACATCAATTACCGATTGATTTACGAGTTTTAGAGTATCTGGTGTTTGATGCGATGCTGAGCATGGATTGGTTATCAGCGTATCACATACATATTGATTGCTTTATTAAAACTATTACATTTGATATCGATGGGATTCCAGAGTTATCATTCGTCGAAGTTGCGATAGCTTTACCGATCACTAGAGGTCGTTTAGCGATGGTTTAAGAGATGGAGGTGTTTGTTGCAACTGTTGAGCTAGAGCCAAGGACAGTGATTATGGTTGAGGATGTCCCAGTAGTTTGTTAGTTATCGAATGTATTTCTTGATGATTTTCCAAGACTACTACCGCCCCAAGCGGTTGAGTTCATTATTGAGTTGATATTAGGGACACGGCTTATTTACAGCTGACCTTACAGGATGTATGTTTCCAAGCAGGAAGAGTTAAAGACCCGGTTAGAGGAGTTGCTACAAAAGGGTTTCATTCACCCTTGTATGTCTCATTGGGGAGTTCCAGTCCTTTTTATGAAGAATAAGGACGGTACCACGAGGATGTGTGTTGATTACAGGAAGTTGAATCAGGTAACGGTCAGGAACCGTTTCCTACTTCCCAGAATTGATGACTTATTCGACCAGTTGGCAGGAGCCAAGTTCTTATCGAAGATTGATTTGCGATCAAGATACCAACAGTTGAAGATTCGAGAAGGTGATGTTGAGAAGACCGCTTTCAATACGAGATATGGTTTGTTCGAGTTCACAATCATGCCATTTGGGCTGACTAATGTGTCAGTGATCTTCATGGACTTTATGCACAGGGTTTTGAGACCATTTCTAGATCGATACGTCATTGTGTTTATCGACGACATCTTGATATAGAGCAAGATCATGAGGAGCACGATAGACATCTCAGGGATGTTTTGACGACACTGAAAGAGCATAGGTTGTATGCTAAGTTCAACAAGTGTGCATTTTGGCTGAATGAGGTGAAGTTCCTCGAACATGTCGTCAATGATCAAGGTATATCAGTAGATAGTGATAAGATTCAGGCGATTATTCACTAGAGGATGCCTGAATCTGTTTTTGACATTTGAAGTTTCTTGGTTTTGGCAGGATATTACCGACGGTTTGTGCAGGAATTTTCAATGATTACAGCAGCGGTGACTAGATTGACCAAGAAAGATATCAAATTTAATGGGTCAGAGGATTGTGAGGAAACATATTTGGAGCTAAAGAGGAAGCTTACTTCTACACCAGTGTTAGCATTGCCAATGGTAGATAGAAGATTCTTAGTTTATACTGATGCTTCACGCACTGGGTTGGGTTGTCTTGATGTAAGAGGGACATCCAGTGGCTTATTTATCTTGGCGTTTGAGACCCCACGAGGATAATTATATAGTGCATGACTTGGAGCTTGCAGTAGTCGTGTTTGCACTAAAGGCTTGGAGGCATTATCTCTATGGAGAGGTTCATGTTGTTCACCGACCACCAGAGCTTGAGATATTTGTTCACTCAAAGGGAGTTGAACATGTGATAGAGGAGATTGCTAGAATTACTTCTCGAGTTACTGAAGGATTACAACTTCGCCATAAAGTACCATCTGGGGAAGGTGAATGTGGTAGCTGATGCATTGAGCCGGAGTAGCATTGAGAGCCAAACAGTCATGCGGCCTATGATACATGAACACTGACTTCTTAAGGTAGCGTTGTGATGTGTGTGATAGAAACTATTTCTGAGCTACAGATTTGTTGTCAGATGAGATCTCCTATGGCGACTATGGAGACCAGCTGGGTTGCTATAACCAATGCCCATTCCTAAATGGAAGTGAGAACATGTGACCATGGAATTCGTTAGTGCCCTACCGCATATTACGAGGCGTCATGATGCAGTTTGGGTAATGATTGACAGGCTGACGAAGTCGGCACACTTCATTCTGGTTTCCATGAGATATTCCTTCCCACAGCTGAACGTTATCTTCGAGAGAAAGATCATCAGACTTCATAGTGTACTCGTCTTTATTGTTTCTGATAAAGATCCCACGTTGACATCTAAGCATTGAGAAAGTATACAGGAATAGTTTGGCACCAAATTACAGTTCAGTACGGCGTATCACTCTCAAACCGACGATAAGTCAAAGTGATTGATTTAAATATTAGAGGATATGCTCAGGGCTTGTATTTTGCAGTTTGGTGGTTCGTGGGAGGATTATCTGCCTTTGTGCGAGTTTGTCAACAACAACAACTATCAGGTGAGTATCGGGATGCCATCGTTTGAGGTCCTATATGGTAGGCCATACATGTCACCAGCATGTTGGGTGACCCTGGAAGATACATCGGCTATAGGACCTGAGGTTATAATGGATCGTACTGAGAAGATTAGGCGGATTCGTCAGAGGCTTCTGGCGGCCTAGCTAGTGTTCGATGTTTGGGGTTCATACGCAGTGAAAAATTCAAAACAAATTTTGAAAAACCCCAACAAGATCGAAAATAAATTCCATTAAACTAAATCTACGAAAGTAAATCATACCTTATTCCGTGACTTCCTTTTTGATTGTTCAATTTTCAAAACGTTCAAGTTTTCTTCCTCTATCAGAAACCCACATACGAACGGTGACCACAATTTGGAGTGCTAGCCCCAATAGAGATTGAAAACGATTTTTCTTTCTCTCCCTAAATCCAATGAACTCGAAAATTGTAAAACGAGAATCTTATTTCGTTTTTAGGGTTTCACCCTTTATTTATATGTGTAGATAAGCACTCACTTAAATTCATATTCATAATACAACTATTGTATTTAGGCATTTAAGAATATTACACATACGCCCCTATTAATAAGTTATCATATAACAAATCGTAAGGGCTTTTATGTCATGGATTTCATCATATAAGATTTATTACTCTATACCAATTGAAATTGCGCAAAGCCATTCTTTGTGTGCAACCCAATAGGCTCATGCAATGTTGGCAGTGAACCAAAAACCATTTTGGTACACAAGCCATAAGCGGTCTCTAGCAAGACACTATGACTTCCCAAGTAGCATGAATATCAACATCGATACAACCTAATTAATAACGTATATCATATCCATTTGTCGTGCGATATCCTTTGATTAAACATAAGGCATGGAAAGTCACCTTTAATGTTCAATCGTACTAGTCTCTATCTTTAGGTCAACTGAAAAACATCCAAATGAAATTGATCATATCAATTTACATGGATTTGACCATTATCAGTCTATCTTATCGAGGGATCCACTGATACCTCTCTCTATACGAGAGTGACAAATTTTATCTTGATTACACACCTTCACATATTATTCACACGGTAACTAATCATAATCTTTATAATTGTCTGGTTAAAGACAATATTCGATTGTGTCAAATTATCATGCTCCTAATATTGAAGTATATGGTAATCTCAAGTCGAAGGACTAAATCATATACCTATCATGAGTAACACATATGACTTAATCCATATGGTGTTCTCATAGCGGGTCGGTCCAGTACCTTGTTCTCTAACAAATAGTCATGATCTTGATTCGTATCCATATACGCATGATCATCATATGACCATCAATCAAAACTCACACTAGTCTTAATTTATTATAGTTCTCAGTATAATGACCGACTAGAGACATTTAGGATATTTCAACAAAATACTCGTGGATCTTACTATAAGGTAAACATGAAATCAATTATAATAAAACAACAAATAAAACCTCTATTTTATTAACTAAAATTATAATATAAACAATATTTGTATATTGACCTAGGGCACATGCCCTAACATCTCCCACTTGCACTAGTGACAATCATTCATGTATCTAATACCTAATGACCTAACATGACCATCATGTTTCACTTGTAAAAGTGTGTTCATCAAAGGATTTGCAACTTTATCATACGTAGGAACTCTGCAAATCTTCATGTCTCCCTTCTCAATGATTTTTTGAATGAGATGAGAATCTCTAAGTATATATTTGGATCGGTGGTGTGATCTTGGTTCCTTGGCCTGTGCTATCGCCCCGTTATTTTCACAATACAAGCAAATGGGGTTAGCTATACTCGGGACCACACCAAGTTCTGAGATGAACTTTTTGATCCAAACTGCCTCCTTAGCCGCATCGGACGCTGCAATATATTCAGTTTTTGTTGTAGAATCTGCGACAGTTTCTTGCTTTAAACTTTTTCAGCTCACTGCGCCTCTAATCAAAGTAAACACATATCCATATTGCGATATCAAGTCATATATTTCAGTTTGAAGGCTTGCATTTCTGTAACCACTTACAACAAGCTCGTCTTCCAAACTTTTATAGACCAAGAATAATTTTTTAGTCCTTCTCAAGTACTTAAGAATGTTCTTTGTTGCTATCTAGTGACTCTCACCGGGATCGGACTAATATCTTCTTGCTGCGCTCAAAGCATATGATACATCAGGTCGAGTGCATAACATGACATACATGATAGATCCAATAGTTGATGCATATGGAATCATATTCATGCACTCTCGCTCATCATTAGTCTTCGGACATTGAGTCTCGCTGAGATTTATACCATGAGAAATTGGCAATGACCCTCTTTTAGAGTCTTGCATATTGAACATATTCAATACCTTATCAATATAAGCTCTCTGACTTAGACCGATCAACCTTTTAGATCTATCCCTATAGATCTTAATCCCAAGGATCTAGGCTACAACTCCTAAGTCCTTCATTGCGAAGCACTTCCCTAACTAAGACTTGACACTCTGCAAGGTTGGGATGTCATTTCCAATGAGTAATATATCATCAACATACAACACCAGGAAAATAACCATGTTCCCACTGACCTTCTTGTATACACAAGGCTCATCTTCGTTTTTAATGAAAACAAATTCCTTAATTGCTTCATCAAAATGAAGATTCCAACTCTGAGAAGCTTGCTTTAATCCATAAATAGATCTTTGAAGCTTGCACACTTTCCTAGAAGTCTCGGGATGAATAAACCCTTCAGGTTGTATCATATACATGTCCTCAAGTAACTTTCCATTTAGAAAAGTTGTTTTAACATCCATTTGTCATATCTTATATTCATAATATGTGGCTATGGAAATTAGAATTCTAATGGATTTAAGCATGGCTACATGAGAAAAGTTTCATCATAATCAACACCTTGAGTCTGTCTAAAACCTTTTGCTACTAGTCGTGCTTTATAAGAATGCACATTGCCATCCATATCAGTTTTCTTCTTGAAAACTCATTTACATCTAATAGTCTTACCACCTTCAGGTAAATTAACCAGGTTCCAAACTTGGTTATCATACATTTATTGCATCTCAGAATTCATGACATTAAGCCATTTATCTGCCTAAAGGCTAGAAATAGCCTCCTGATAAGTAATAGATTCATTTTGATCCATAAGCAACACCTCACCATTATTAGTAATAAGAAATTCAAATCTCTCATACCGATGTCTTACCCTATCAGACCTACGAGGGCCTTGTGATACCTGTGGAGGATCAATTAGTTCAAAACTTAATTGATCTCCCATGGTGGTCGAGTGTTTATTTGTGGTTCTTGAATTTCTTTAAGAATTACTTTATTCTCACTATTATCTTTTGAAATAAACTATTTTTCCATAAAGACACAATTCCGAGCAACAAACACTTTGTTCTCAGCGGGATTATAAAAGCAGTATCCTCTAGTTTCTTTAGGATAATCAAAGAATACACACTTGGTAGATTTGGCTGATAGTGTTTTTGAGATTTGTCGTCGTACGAAACCTCACAGCCCCAAATCTTAAGTAAAGAAAAACTTGGTCTTTTCTCAAACCACATCACATGTGGTGTTTTATCAACCGCATTAGAAGGAACACGATTTAGTGTAAGTGCAGCAGTTTCTAAGGTATAAACCCAAAAGGAAATAGGAAGATTTGCATGACTCATCATAGATCGAACCATATCCAATAAAGTCTGATTTCGCATATCAGAAACACCATTCCATTGCGGAGTTGCTAAGGGAGTTAACTGTGAGACAATACCATAGTTTCTAAAATGATCATCAAACTATTAGCTCAAATATTCACCACCTCGATCTGATCGAAGTGCTTTAATAGTTTTACCAAGTTGACTTTGCACTTTGTTCTCAAATGTTTGAAACATCTCAAAAGATTCACATTCATGTTTCATGAGATACACCTAACCATATCTACTAAAATCATCAGTGAATGTAATGAAGTACTTATAACCACCTCTAACCTTTGTGTTTATAGGACTGCATACACGGTATGTATTAGACTCAATATATCATTTGCCCTTTCACTTATCCAGTAAATGGACTCTATGTCATCTTGCCTAGTAAACAAGATACATATATTTCGCATGATTCAAAATCAAAATGAATCTAAAAGCCCATCTTTATGGAGTTTAGAAATGCGTTTCTCATTAATGTGGCCAAGGCGAAAATGTCAGATGTAAATTTGATTCAAATCATTTGACTTGAATATCTTTGTATTTACGTTAAGAACGGGAGTATCTGTTGACTTTTTCATGTTTAGAATATAAAGACCATCACACAAATCAGCATTCGCATAGAAAATATTTTTACAAGAAATGGAGCATTTATTATTCGCAATAATGAAATTAAGACCATCAAAATTCAAACATGAAACTGAAATAATGTTTATGCTCAAGGCAGGGACATAATAATAATTATTTAAAACTACAACAAGTCCACTAGGTAAAATTAACTTACATCATCCTACAGCCAACGCGACAACCTTTGCTCTATTTATAACTCGTATGATGACTTCTCTTTTCTTTAGATTTCTACTTTTGGTGAGACCCTGCACATTAATACAAATGTGAGATCCACATCCGGTATCTAATACCCAGGAATCACTAGTAGACAAGTTAAGTTCAATAACGTAAATACCTGAAGTAGTAGTCGCACTACTCTTCTTTTTATTTAGATCTTCATGATAGATCTTGCAATTTCTAAACTAATGTCCAAGTGCATGGCAAAAATGATAATTTCCTTCTTTTTCCCTTTTCCTTATGGGACTGTGAAGTAGAAACAGCATGGGGCTTTACTTGTTCCATAGGCCTTGTAACAAGTCACAACAGCCTTGGTAACTTTAGCCTTGCTTTTGCCCTTTTTCTTCAAAGTCTTTTCTTTATGAACCATCAACACACTAGCAATGGGTTTCTTGACATTCTACTCAGCAGTTTTAAGCATCAAATGCAACTTTGAGATAGACTTCTCCATGTTATTCATGTTATAGTTCATCAAAAATTGTGAATAACTATCAGGAAATGAATTCAGAATCAAATCCGTAGCCCACTCTTGGCATATGGGAAATCCAAGTCTGTTAAGATTATCAATATATCCTTTCATTTTTAGAACATGAGGACTAATTGACGCACCCTCAGCCATTTTGCAAGGATGATGGTTCTTGACTATCTCGAACCTTTCTTGCCTAGCCTGATGTTGGAACATTTCCTTCAGCGTCATAGCCATGTCGTAAGCTTTCATGCGTTTTATGTCATTCTGAAGTTCAGGAACCATGGTTGCCAACATAATGCATGCAACATCAGTTGAGTCGTTGACATGCTTAGTATGTGCGTCCTTCACGCCTCTTAGAGCATTGGCTGGTGGTTCCTCAGGAATGGAATCATCAAGGACATGCAACTTGCGTTCATGCTTAAGAACAATTCTCAAGTTTCTGAACTAGTCAAGAAAGTTTGTCCCAGACAACTTATCATTCTCACGGATGGATCGCAGTGACAAGAGATTAGTGTGATTCGAAGAGGCCATAGATCTACAACAAAGATTATGCAAAAGTTCATTTTAGTGTAGAGGAATAAACTCTCACTAAATTAACAACCCTCCTTAATATGTTAATTTAAGGGACTAAAATTCATGTTTCACCTAATTCTAAGATAGCTAAGGCATGACACTTTGAATTAGGTTATTTAGGTAGGTACCAATTACCAATTACATCATATGTAACTTTTAGTTATTTTATGAGATTATGACATCTTATGTCTTAGCATATTTTATCTCATCTAGTACCTAAAGCCCAAAACCGTTTTGATAGCTTTATCAAGTCTAACCATTTCAAACAATAGATTAATCGTTACTCAACTTGCCTCACCAAGATAACATAATACACTCTGCGGAGGCAGACCCATATCGATGTGATCGAAGCCTTGACAAATGTTTGAGAATGGATGACACTTGACTTAAAATTTGAAAGAGAGATTTTTTGTTTGTTTTAGTGATCATAATTAAATAAGATAAATATCATATATTACAATGCATGAATAATCAATAAAAAGTTAGGAAATCATACTAATATTGACTGTTGTACGATTTTTTTTTTTTTTGACGCTACTGAACAAGCATTAATGGCGGTCCCATTGCCACCAATCAGCAATGTAGAGGCGCGCTCTTTTTTTAGACAACAAAATTCAATTTCAAAAATTGAAAATCACCTAAAATTTCTCATTATTTTAGTCAATCCAATCAACCAAAACTGCCCATTTTTTTAAATCCAAAAATATTAATTAAAATGTTTTTAATTATCTCGGACCCACCATTAACTTAATATCTTATCCTAATACAATTAGAATTTAAGATAATTTGAATCCTAATCCAATTAGGATTTATTTTATATCTCATCTATCTCATAAGATTTGTAATTCTAATCCAATTACAAGTTTATCTCCTATCTTGTAGGAATATACAAACGGATTACTACAATGAGATATATAATCAAAAGCAATTTTGAGATATTAATCATGCATTCAACATCAGAATCATATTAAATTAATCATATTAACCTAATCATGATCTTTATCATAGAGACATACATAACTATTATCGTTCAATATAAAAATATATGCTAATCGAAATATTCTAAACATGAATATTATCATTGAATCATATCATGAGATGTATCAATATACATGAATTAACAACATGCTTTAAAACCAATTCTTGGTAACAATTATCACATAATCTAAATGTATATCACATATACATTAATCAAGATTATGTTTTCACACATATATCATATATAAATCAGTGAAAACATGCAAACGTTTAATAGAATCGATTCTAATGCTTTGATACCACTTTTGGGTTTTTGGAGTTCATACGCAGTGAAAAATTCAAAACAAATTTTGAAAAACCCTAACAGAATTGAAAATAAGTTCCATTAAACTAAATATACGAAAGTAAATCATACCTTATTCCGTGATTTCCTTTTTTATTGTTCGATTTTCAAAATGTTCAAGTGCGCGTCCTATATCAGAAATCCACACACGAACGGTGACCACAACTTGGAGTGCTAGCCCCAAGAGAGATTGAAAATAATTTTTCTTTCTCTCCCTAAATCCAGAGAACTCGAAAATTGTAAAACGAAAATCTTATTTCATTTTTAGGGTTTCACCCTTTTTTTATATGTATAGATAAGCCGCACTCAAAATCATATTCATAATACAACTATTGTATTTAAGCAGTTTAAACAAATTACACATACGCCCCTATTAATAAATTATCATACAACAAATCGTAAGAGCTTTTATGTCATAAATTTCATCATATGGAATTCATTACTCTAAACCAATTGAGATTGTGCAAAGTCATTCTTTGTGTGCAACCCAATAGGTTCATGCAACGTTGGCAGTGAGCGAAAAATTATTTTGGTACACAAGTCATAAGCGGTCTTTAGCAAGGCATTAAGACTTCTCAAGTAGCATGAATATCAACATTAATACAACTTAATTAATAGTGTATATCATATTTTTTGTCGCGCGATATCCTTTGATTAAACATAAGCCATGAAAAGTCACCCTTAATGTTCTATCGTACTGTGACGGCCCCAAATTCCAAGGCAAACCGGGTACCGCCACGTCGCCAGACACGTCACCGAGCATGCCATGTCACCGCACACTTATTTTGATTGTCCGCGACCTAAACCCTTGTACGTAACTTATTCGCCTTTAACTTAGTAATTATGGATATTTTATGAATTATTAAGTTATTCATGATTTAGTAATTTAATATAAATCATACATTGATGCGGAAGTCTTAAGACATGCATATATCGTAAAAGTGAATAGTTTGCATTTTTATGAACAACCCTACGGTGTGGAAACCCGACATTAGATATCATGTATATCAAACGCGACAAAAGTACAAAAAGTGAGCATATACATGTATTGGGTATACAAGTCCTCCCAAAATATCATAAAGTAGTTAATAGATACATACAACTACCTACGCAAAAAGTGGCGGCCTCTTCCTACTTAGATGTAGTCGCCTAAGACTCATTTGCCTCAGCTCGTCGCAGGATCTGCGATTTGTCACCAAAAACAATGACAAATCCCAGGTGAGTAAATCCTAGAGAACGTTAGCTAATATTCACAAATTCCAATGAAACGGTTACAGTTCATGCAATTTAAATAAAGGACAAGAATAAAGAAATTCGCATGAAAATAAATCGTTGAGAAGTCAAATTTGGACACGAGTGTAGCGTGACAGAGAACCCTGGTCGACATCCGGGAATCTTCGTAGCTAAACCGAGAGGAACCATTGACGACCACCTCACGAAACATCTCACAGTTGAATGAGAGGAACCATTGAACGGTAGAACCCCGTCCAAACATCTCTCGAGAGGAACCATTAGCGTAGACTTAAGACTACGTCAAACGTCTCTCGGCCTATGAGTTTCGCGAAGAATAGTCAACGTCAATGGAATAATTGAAATGCGAAATAAGGCAAGTGCTATAAAAGAATTTTAACTAATTTTCTCGTGGGATTACTTACCTCAAACGAATCGCAAAACGCCTTCGAAATGTCCCGCACTCGCCTCGAGATACGTACCCGACACCCGACTATGGTCTCCTTGTTTGGTTTTGGGGTTCATACGCAGCGGAGATTACAAAACAATTTTGACTAAAACCCCAATAGGATCCGAATCTAATTCCATTAAAAACGTTTAAACCATGAAAACTTAATCATACCTCAATCGCAATATACCTTTCAGAAGGTTGATCAATCTCTAAGGCGCTGCCTACGACGAACGCCCTCTACTAGTAGTCCACACACGAACGGCGACCGAGATTCAAAGTGCTAGCTTCGAGAGAATACCAAATCCTTTTGTTTCTCTCCAAAACGATCCAGAGCATACCAAAAACCCTAAGTCGTTTCTAAAACGAAAATAGAGTTTCGGCCTATTAATCTTTCGTTGTGTGTTCTTACTTAAAGCGTCTATTTATACAACCCTTGTATATAGACGGTTAAGTAAATTACACATATACCCTTACTTAAAGAAGTATAAGTGTAATACACCACAAGGACGTTTCTGTCATGAATTTTATCACATAAAATTCATTTTTCTGAATCATCTTAAAATCTCGCAAAACCATTCTTAGTGCGCGACCCAATAGGCTCATACAACGTTGGCAGTGTACCAAAACATATTTTGGTATACAAGTCATAAGCGGCCTCTAGCAAGACATTATGACTACCCAAGTTGTACGAATATCAAATCGATACAACCTAATCAACAGTGTATATAACATCCTTTTGTCACACGATATCCTTTTGATCAAACATAAGGCATGGAATTGTCATCCAACATGTTCAACCGTACTAGTCTCGATCTCTAGGTAGATTGAAAACATCCAAGTGACATTGATCAATATCAATTCACTTAGACTAGGCCTTTTAACAGTCTAACACATCGAGGGATCCACTAGATATCTCTCTTTATATGAGAGGGACAAATTCTATCTCGATTACACAACTTCATCACATTGCTCACACAGTAACCAATCACAACCTTTATAATCGTCTGGTTAAAGACAACGTTTGATTGTGTCAAATCACTGTGTTCCTAATGTTGAAGTCTCTGTAATCTCAAGTCGAGGACCGAAATATATACCTATCATGAGAAACAACTATGACTTAATCCATGTGATGTTCTCATAGCGGGTCTGGTCCCAAGACTTTGTTCCCTAACAAGTACTCGTGATCTTGATTCGTATCCCTATACGTATAATCATCATATGATCATCAATCAAGACTCACACTAGTCTTAATTCATTATAGTTCCCAGTATAATGATCGACTAGGGACATTTAAGATATTTATGTAAATACTCATGGATCTTATTATAATGTAAACATGCAAATTAATTATAATAAACAGCAAATGAAATCCTCTATTTTATTAACTAAAAGTATTCATAAAGACAGTTAATGGATTGACCTAGGGCACATGCCCCATCACTCCTAAATTCCTGATGTCCAATTAAAACATTTTTAATATTTTTCTTGATTTTTTTGGGTTTTTCCGATAATTTTCCACCTATTTTTCTTATTTTTCTGTAATTTATTTAATTTAAAACTATTTTTAAAATAAAATTAATATTATATTATTTTAATATGTGGGTGGGTCCCTGGACCGGGTTTGACCCGGTCCACCCGGGTCGGTCTGACCCGGTTCTGGCCCACCCGGGTCGGGTCCGGTAAGGCCCGGACCGGCCCAACCGGCCCAGGGGGTTGCACGCACGCACGCACACGTGTGCGTACACCCCTCCTGCACCCCATCTTCTCCACAGAGACGGGAGTCTCCGTTGCTGTTTTTTTTTTTTCTTCTTTTCTTCTTTAATACAACAACAACTACAACAATTCCAACAACAACAACAACAACACAACCCCATCACTTATACTCCTTAAAATTCAACGACAACAACATTAACCACTCACTTGATTAATGGGGGTCCGCCACTGCCCGCCGAGCTCGCCACCGCTGCCCCGCCGAGCTCGCCATCGTCGCCCCTGTCGCACTCCTCGCCGGAGCTTCCCCTCAGGCCGTCACTCTCCCTCTCTCCTCTCTCTCTCTCTACCAGCGCCCTCTCTTTCTCTCTTTCTCTCCCTTCCTTCTCTCTTTCTCCCGATTTAAAGTAAAAACTTTTTTTTAATCATTTGGAGAGGAGAGGGGTAATAATGGGTGATGGGTTTGATGTGATGTGTGATGTGATGGGATGTGTGATATGACAGCTAAATCTCATACTACACCGTACGCCCGCGTTACGCGCACACCCCGACGTCGCACGTTCTCGTCACTACACGCGCACAATGCGACTAATAAAATGTCAAATAATGCGACGCTAATTATTTAATATTAGTAAAATATTACACTCACACACAAAAATAACAAATTTTACCTCGTTAGGCGTGCCCTGAACTTTTCTGCGACGTCCACGTAGGATCTGAGCTTAGGGTCTTAACCTGTAATTTTTCAATTAATTGTGATTAATTAGAGTGGGTCGTTACAATCTTCCCAACTAAAAGGAATTTCGTCCTGAAATTCAAATTTAATGAAATCTTTACCTTGGAACAAGTGGGGTATCGCTCTCGCAAATTAGAGTCTCTCTCCCAAGTGAGACCCTCGTTCTTATGATACTACCATCGAACGAGCACAAGTGGTATTTCTTTCCTTCTAAGGGTATGTACATTGCGGTCTACTATCTCAAAGGGGTGTTCCTCGTAGTCACATCTGGTCGAACCTCGATTTTTGTCATATCAACCATCGGTCTCGGTCCTGATCTAGCCAACCGTAACATCGAAATATGAAAAACATTATGAACCCCCGCCAATCGGCTTGGCAATTTCAACTGATAAGCGGCTTTCCCAACTCGTTTATCAATTTGAAACGGTCCAATAAATCTTGGTGCTAGTTTCCCTTTGATCCCAAATCTCTGATGACCTTTCAACGGAGAAACTTTCAAGTAGACCCAATCGTCTACCTCGTAGCTCAACCCATCGCGGTACCTATCCGTATACTTCTTTTGTCTTTGTTGGGCAACCAATAATCGTTGAAGAATCAGTCTCACCTTCTCTGTATGGTCCACAACAATCTCAAGTCCTACAGCTGTTGTATCCTCGGGCTTTGCCCAACAAGTCGGTGATCTACACGGTCTACCGTACAGGGCTTCAAATGGCGGCATCCCAATACTGGCCTGATAGCTGTTGTTGTAAGCAAATTCACAGAGTGGCAAGTACTCCTCCCAAGACCTACCAAACTGTAATACACATGCCCTGAGCATATCCTCGAGTATTTATATTAATCTCTCTGACTGCCCGTCTGTCTAATGATGAAACGCAGTGTTAAACTGTAATCTAGTACCAAACTGCTCCTGCATAGCTTTCCACAATGATGATGTAAGACGACTGTCTCGGTCTGAAACAATAGAAATTGGTACTCCGTGTAGTTGTACAATCTCTTTTTCGAATAATATGCTCAACTGTGCAAAATTATACTTCATAGAAATTGGTAGGAAATGAGCTGATTTCGTCAACCTATCCATAATCACCCATATCGCATCGTGTTTCCGCGAAGTCTGCGGTAATCCACAAACGAAATCCATCGTAATGTGTTCTCATTTCCACCGAGGGATGGGCAGCAGCTGCAATAACCCTCCAGGCCTCCTGTGTTCAGCCTTAACCTGCTGGCATACCTCACAACCCCTAACATAGGCGTCGATGTCCGCCTTCATCCCTGACCACCAAAATAATCGTCGCATATCGTTATACATTTTGGTCCTGCTAGGATGCACTGTATACCAGGACCTGTGAGCCTCCTGGAGTATCCCATCGGGTATCTCTGCCACTGTTGGAATCCATAACCTCCCTCGGTGCCTCAAACACTGATCCACAGACTCCCTCCAATCCGGGTGATCGGGATTGCGCCATCTCACTGAATCTCGAGTACATCTCGTCAGTCCTCTGACACTATAATACTCGTGGAATAGAAATAGACGGTACACCAATCCGTCCACGAATCTGTGCGTCCGCTGTAGCAGGAACCTCTGTCAAACTCAGTGTTGCCGCCGCCTCAAGTAAACCATACTCGTGCGTCATATGGCAGACAACTGTCTCAGAATCTGGTCCTCTCCTGCTCAATGCATCTGCTACGACATTTGCCTTCCCGGGCTGATATTTGATGGAGAAGTCGTAGTCCTTTAGTAACTCTAGCCAACGTCGATGTCTCATGTTAAGATCTTTCTGAATGAATAAGTATGTCAAACTCTTATGATCTGTATATAATGTGAACCTCTCACCGTAGAGGTAATGTCTCCATACCTTCAGTGTAAATACGACTGCTGCAAGCTCCAAGTCATGCACCGGATAATTCCTCTTATGGGTCCGTAATTGTCGGGATAGATAGGCGATTACGATGTCTCCCTGCATCGGCACACAACCTAGCCATGTGCCGCAAGCATCAGTATGAACTGTTAATCCCTTACCCGGCTCTGGCAACACTAGTACTGGTGCAGTAGTCAGTGTCATCTTCAATTGTGTAAATGCGTCCTCGCACTCCTTTGACCAATTGAAAGGTACATCTTTCTTTGTCAATTTAGTCATCGACGCGGCGATCTTCCAGAAGTCCTTCACAAATCGCCGATAATATCCTGCTAACCCAAGGAAGCTCCTGATTCTGTCACTGTCTCAGGTGTCGGCCAATCTATGACAGCATGAATTTTACTCGGGTTCACTGATATACCTTTGTCACTGATCACGTGTCCCAAGAATTTGACACATGACAGCCAAAACTCGCACTTACTAAACTTAGCATAAAGCTTGTGCTCTCTCAGCGTCATCAATATCTGTCTGAGATGTTGTCCGTGATCTTCGCGAGTCTTGCTGTATATCAATATGTCGTCAATGAAGACTATAACGAATTTATCCAAGTACGGCTTCAGTACTCTGTGCATCGAGTCCATGAACATGGCCGGTGCATTCGTTAGTCCGAATGGCATCACTGTAAACTCAAATAACCCATATCTGGTGTTGAATGCAGTCTTAGGTATGTCTTCATCCCGAATCATGAGCTGATGATAACTCGATCTTAAGTCGATCTTAGAGAAGACACGTGCTCCGGCCAACTGGTCAAACAAATCGTCGATCCTTGGCAAAGGGTAACGATTTCGTACTGTCACCTGGTTCAACTTCCTATAGTCAATACACATCCTCAAGCTACTGTCCTTCTTCTTAACGAACAGGACCGGTGCTCCCCATGGTGATGTGCTCGGGTGTATAAACCCATTATTCTCTAAATCTTCCAGTTGAGTCTTCAACTCCTCCTACTCCTTCCGTGACATCCGGTACGGTCTGCTAGCTATCGGTTGTGTGCCTGGTACAAATTTAATAACAAACTTAATCTCTCTATGTGAGGGCAGTCCTGGTAGATCCTCCGGAAAGACATTGGGAAACTCACTGACAACTGGGACATCCTCAAGTCTAACCTCTGGGATCTCGGTTGACTCTACTATTCCTGCAAATACTTCCATCTCTAAGGTCGTAGCCAATCTACCCCTGGTGGTCGGTAGTATACTCGCATCACCCGTGAAAGTGAACTCCAGTATGTCGGGGATCTGAAAAGTCACTATCTTACGGAAACAATCCACTTGGGCGTGATATGACGTTAGCCAGTCCATGCCCAAAAGTGCATCGAACTCTAAGAACTCTAGAACGCGTAGGTCGATAGGGAGTTGGTGTCCGGAGATCTCTATCGTGCAACCCTCACATATCATATTGGGGTAAACCTTCTCCCAAGCTGTTGTTCTAAGAATCAGGAGTGTACTAACTGTAATCGGTGTTAATCCTAACTCATCAACCATACGTCCAGAAATAAATGATACAGTGGAACCAGAATCAATAAGTGTATGCATAAAACGATTGCAAATCCAAATCATACCCTCAACGAGCTGTCTGGTGGCCTCGTGGTCTGGCTGTGCTGGTGCTGCAATCGGTGCTACTGAAGCCATCGGGCATTCTTTCTTAATGTGTCCAGGATGACTGCATTTGAAACAAGTAAGATGTATGTGTCCTGACCCCTGGCCCTGACCTTTGTCTGGCCTCTGGCCCTAACTCTGACCATACTGTCTTCGGTCCCTGCCTCCCTGATCCTGGGTCGGTCTCTGCCCCGCCGGTCTATAACCACCTCCTAACAGCTGTGCTGACTCTGCAGTACTATCGCATGAGAAGTGACCGCCTGGTGATCCTCATGTCTAGGCCTCCGTCCTCTCCTATCTCTATGATCGATGATCATTTTCCCTTTCCTGACAGACCTAGTGCCTTGCTGGGACGACCCCGATGCCAACTATTGCATGGGCATCGCAGCACGAAAGATAAGATATGTCTCATGGGCTAACGCCCTATCGTAGATCTCTTGCAGTGTACGAGCTCTGCATGATACTACTGCGCTCGCAATCTCATCTCTAAGCCCGACTCCAAAGTAGTGAACCTGATCACGATCTGTAGAAGCCAAATCCCCAGCAAACTGTAATACCGCGAAACCTCTCCATGTACTAGACCATTGTACGATTACCCTGCCTAAGACACAAAAACTCCTGTCTCAAACGTAACTGTATCTCCCTCGGTATATAATGGTCATAAAAGACCTGCCTGAAATCAGCCCAAGTAGTCGGCTCTCCATGAGTCTCAATATGAGCGGCCCACCAAACTCCGGCCTCTCTTCGGAGCATATACCCAGATGTCCTGGCGCGAATATTGTCGTGAATCCTCAGAAGATTATGTAATTTCTCGTGCAAGAAGCCATCTCGCAGCTGCCTCTGGGTCTCCGCCTCCAGTGAAATATCCCGGCTGAAATCTCACAAACTCCTTCGTTAGCTTAGCCTCAGCTGATAGGGAAGCCTCAAATGTGATTTCTTGTGGAGCATGTGTCAGTGTCACTGCTAGTGTAGATGCCGGTGTGGTAGTCTCTGCCATAACTGCAATGACTGGCGTACCCTGAACAATCGGCGCGGTTGCCGGCTCAGTGGCGCTCGGTGTGATGGTGGCGGTAAGCGTCGCGATAGCCGCTGTCTGAGCACGGAGCAAGGCCATCATCTGCTCGAACTGTCGATCATGAGCCGCAATCCGATCAAGTACACTTTGATCAGTCACGATAGGCGTAGTACCACTCGCCTGTCCACCATCCTCCGAAAATGAAGTCGGTTGTCCGTCCATGTCGTATCTGCAACAACGAAGGCCTGTATCAGCCTCGTATACGCATATATACTACTACAAATCAAAATATATAACGTATAAGCCTTGGCATTACCCGTCCCATGTTCGCTTCCCAACTAAAGTTCTAAGTCAGGATCTTCGGGTTTCCACATCTAACGTTTGTTGTTAAGTTTTACTCGGTTGTATTACATTTTCCCCTAAGTTAACCTGAACCTAAGCTCTGATACCAACTGTGACACCCAAATTCCAAGGCAAACCGAGTACCGCCACGTCGCCAGATACGTCACAAAGCATGCCACGTCACCGCACACTTATTTTGACTGTCCGCGACCTATACCCTTGTACGTAACTTATTCGCCTTTAACTTAGTAATTGTGGATATTTTATGAATTATTAAGTTATTCATGATTTAGTAATTTAATATAAATCATACATTGATGCGGAAGTCTTAAGGCATGCATATATCGTAAAAGTGAATAGTTTGCATTTTTATGAACAACCCTACAGTGTGGAAACCCATCATTAGATATCATGTATATCAAAAGCGACAAAAGTACAAAAAGTGAGCATATACATGTATCGGGTATACGAGTCCTCCCAAAATATCATAAAGTAGTTAATAGATACATACAACTACCTACGCAAAAAGTGGCGGCCTCTTCCTACTTAGACGTAGTCGCCTAAGACTCCTTTGCCTCGGCTCGTCGCAGGATCTGCGATTCGTCACCAAAAACAATAACAAATCCTAGGTGAGTAAATCCCAGAGAACGTTAGCTAATATTCACGAATTCCAATGAAACGGCTACAGTTCATGCAATTTAAATAAAGGACAAAAATAAAGAAATTCGCTTGAAAATAAGTCGTTGAGAAGTCAAATTTGGACACGAGTGTAGCGTGACCTGGTCGACATCCGGGAATCTTCGTAGCTAAACCGAGAGGAACCATTGACGACCACCTCGCTAAACATCTCACGGTCGAATGAGAGGAACCATTGAACGGTAGAACCACGTCCAAACATCTCTCGAGAGGAACCATTGGCGTAGACTTAAGACTACGTCAAAATCTCTCAACCTACGGGTTTCGCAGAGAATAGTCACCGCGTAGCCCTATCATGGCCAATTACTCGAACAACGCGGGGTAGCTAGCCCCGGGGTGTGAGTCTGTGCCATGCCGACCCCGTCGACAAACACACATACACACGTGGGAGTGGATGAACAATAATTGAACAACAATAAATGGCACAATGGAATAATTGAAATGCGAAATAAAGCAAGTGCGATAAAAGAATTTTTAACTAATTTTCTCGTGGGATTACTAACCTCAAACGAATCTCAAAACGCCTTCGAAATGTCCCGCACTCACCTCGAGATACGTACCCGACACCCGACTATGGTCTCCTAAATTCCTGGTGTCCAATTAAAACATTTTTAATATTTTTCTTGATTGTTTTGGGTTTTTCCCATAATTTTCCACCTATTTTTCTTATTTTTCTGTAATTTATTCAATTTAAAACTATTTTTTAAATAAAATTAATATTATATTATTTTAATATGTGGGTAGGTCCCTGGACTGGGTTTGACCCGGTCCACCCGGTCGGGCTCGACCGGTTCGGGCCCACCAGGGTCGGGTCCGATAAGGCCCGGACCGGCCCAACCGGCCCAACCGAGTTGGGGCCGGACCGGCCCAACCGGCCCAGGGGGTTGCACGCACGCACGCACACGCGTGCGTGCACCCCTCCCGCACCCCATCTTCTCCACAGAGACAGGAGTCTCCGTTGCTGTTTTTTTTTTTTTTCTTTTCTTCTTTAATAGAACAACAACAACAATTCCAACAACAACAACAACACAACCCCATCACTAATACTCCTCAAAATTCAACGACAACAACATTAACCACTCACTTGATTAATGGGGGTCCGCCGAGCTCGCCACCGCCCAGCCGAGCTCGCCACCGCTTCGCCAGCTCGCACCGCCGCCCGCCGAGCTCGCCACCGCTCGCCCCAGAGCTCGCCACCGTCGCTGCCGTCGCACTCCTCGCCGGAGCTTCCCCTCTAGCCGTCACTCTCCCTCTCTCCTCTCTCTCTACCAGCGCCCTCTATTTCTCTCTTTCTCTCCCTTCCTTCTCTCTTTCTCCCGATTTAAAGTAAAAACTTTTTTTAATCATTTGGAGAGGAGAAGGGTAATAATGAGTGATGGGTTTAATGTGATGTGTGATGTGATGAGATGTGTGATGTGACAACTAAATCTCATTCTACACCGTACGCCCGCGTTACGCGCACACCCGACGTCGCACGTTCTCGTCACTACACGCGCACAATGAGACTAATAAAATGTCAAATAATGCGACGCTAAATATTCAATATTAGTAAAATAATACACTCACACACAAAAATAACAAATTTTACCTCGTTAGGCGTGCCCTGAACTTTTCTGCGACGTCCACGTGGGTCTGAGTTTAAGGTCTTAACCTGTAATTTGTCAGTTAATTGTGATTAATTAGAGCGGGTCGTTACACGTACTAATCTCGATCTTTAGGTAAACTGAAAAACATCCAAGTGGCATTGATCATATCAATTCACATGGACTTGGCCATTATCAGTCTATCTTATTGAGGGATCCACTGATATCTCTCTATACGAAAGTGAAAAATTCTATCTTGATTACACACGTTCACATATTATTCACACGGTAACCAATCACAACCTTTGTAATTGTCAGGTTAAAGACAACATTTGATTGTGTCAAATTATCATGCTCCTAATATTGAAGTGTATGACAATCTCAAGTCGAAGGACTAAATGACATGCCTATCATGAGTAACACCTATGACTTAATTCATGTTGTGTTCTCATAGTAGGTCGGTCCAGAACTTTATTCTCTAACAAATACTCATGATCTTGATTCGTATCCATATACGCATGATCATCACATGACCATCAATCAAGATTCACACTAGTCAAAATTCATTATAGTTCCCAGTATAATGACTGACTATGGACATTTAGGATATTTCAACAAATACCCACGGATCTTACTATAAGGTAAACATGCAATCACTTATAATAAAACATCAAATAAAAGCTCTATTTTATTAACTAAAATTATAAGATAAACAATGTTTGTAGATTGACTTAGGGCACATGCCCTAACGCCCAAGATAGATAGAAGAAGTATGCGAACAGGTATCACGAGGATCTGGGCTACAAGGAGGGTGACTTCGTGTACTTAAAGGCTTCACCCTGTAAGGGTCATCAGAGGTTTGACATCAAAGGGAAACTGGCACCAAGGTTCATTAGACCGTTCCAAGTCGAGACACGTGTCAGGAGAGCATCGTACAGGTTGGAGTTAGCGCCACAGTTAGTTGGGGTTCATCCGGTATTTCACATATCTATATTGAGGCTGGCTAGGTCAGGACTGAGACTAATGGTGAATGTCAGTCAGGTAGAGGTTCAGCCTGACTGGACCTACGAGGAGTAACCAATTGAGATCATATAACGTATGATACAGACTCTACGAAATAGGGAGGTCCTGAAGGTTTTAGTTCGTTGGCGGCATCACGGAACTAAGGGACTCACCTGGGAGCTCGAGTTTATTATGCTTGCGCGTTACCCTCGGCTATTTGACAGTAAGATTTATTTAAGTGTTTTAAATTTCAGGACAAAATTTCTCCTAGTTGGGAAGAACCGTAATGGCCCATTTTTAATTACACCGTTAATATGATGTGTTTTCAAATGTGGATGCCAACTCAGCATCTCGTGGACCCCACCGCTAGGACCGGACACGCCTAAGATAGGCAAATAGTTAGTTTTATGTCTCGTTTGCCTAATTTGCGATGTTCATGCTTAATTATGTTGAATTGCATCGCAATGTTTGTATTTATATGGTTATTGTTCTTGTGAGATAGTGTGACGGGTATTCGCTTCGATTAGCATGTAGACGAGGGTACCGAGTAGGCGAATAATAGTACACTAGGTTGGAAAATAATGCACACATGATAAATGAATAAAATGCATTAAATAATTAATATAAAACGTCATTTAGGCATTTAATGGCGTGAGTGTACGCGAACGATACGCGTCGCGACACGAAGCCGGGTACTAAACGCTCGGTGGTTTAGTGTATGGGATTGAAAGATGATAAGATCACGTGACAAAGTCACCAATCTAAGTCACCTTAGATGGAGTTTTTGACCTTATCTCAATCATCCAAGTGGTCATTTGGATCAACACACACATTAGATGACAAAAAGACTATAGAAGTCCAAAAAAATATCTCATTTCACCACATTTTCTCTCTCCTCTCTCATTTTGGACGAAAATTTTAGGGATTATAGTGAATTTCAAGTGAAGATTTGGAGGTTCATATGACGAGAAATCGACGATCCAATATGAGATTCACGTTCTCCTCGTCGTCCTTCACGTTTCGAGTATGGATTTTCGGGTTTTGACTTGGATTTTGGATATGCGAGTTACCTCGCTGGTCTGGGGTTTTTGCTATGATTTTGAGTTAGATGGGAGCAATTATCATGGTATTAGATGTTGTGGATGGTGGTGTTGAAGTTGTGGAGTTTTTTCGGGGTTTCGCTGAGTTTCGTCGAGTTTTTTTAAGGTTTTGGTTTAAATCTCGGATGAGTTTTAACGTGGTTTGAACGTACCATATGGTAGTTTTGGTGAACCATAAGGGATTGGATCGAGTTCGAGTCGCAAAGTTGAAGTCAGGGTTCCAAAAAACCCGGGGAGCACCCTGTAGGAAAGGCGCTGCGAGTGGTGCCGCGACTCTTACGACGCCACCTGCGATGCCGTTTCGCCTGAAATTAAATAAATTTTTTTTCAAATTTGGGTTTCGATTCGGCCAATTGGGGGCCTATCCCGTGGATCAATACCGAGTATAATATAAATTAATATGATGAATTTGATACTCTAATGTGAATTTGGGAAATTCCAAAGTTTGGGAAATTGACAAATTAACGAATATTAGGTACTTGGATTTGATCGACGGGTGTTGGGGGCACACATTTGGAGGCGTGGAGATTGTTTTTGTATTAGTGGAGCGCGATTTGAGGTGTGTAGTAACCCAATTGAAATTTTCTCGAGTATTTATTTATTTATTTTCTTATTTGCCTTCCATTCAGTTATTTCATTATTCCTTTCCGGTAAACATATGGACGGTTTGGTTGAGTGCGCTCTCATCGGGCCATTCTATGTGTATGTCCACTAAACCATAGCACATGTCACTCGAGATCTCACTGAATAGTTCGACCTGAGGATCTTTTTCGATGCACGAATCGGTGCGTCGTGGGACCACACCGGCCATCGAGAGGACCCGGAGGTTGGCCATGCTGGAGTGTGACTCGCTAGCAGTGCTCGCGGGAGAGTCAAGAGTATGGTGGTAGTCTGACTTAGGTTGCAGACACACATTTTGAGCTTGTCTATTATGTATTCATGCGATGAACACAGTTGCTTGTTTTAATTTTCTGAGTATTTATTTAATAGCTTTATTCAAATTCCTCTATGGTATTTCTATAAATGTTTATTGAATTTTCTTGGGATTACTCACTCTGGACTCACCATCTATTTTGTTGTGATGGCTTGAGTGCAAACCCTAGTACAAGTCGAGGCAAGGGGAAGCTTGATGATTACCTATGACAAACTACAGCCTCTCTCATACGTTTGTTTATTTTTTTATTTACTTTTGGGATACAAGGTACATTGTGAGCTACCCATGACTTGTATATTGGCTTATTTTGAGGATTTTGGTCATCTTTCTGATTATGATGTTTATATTATGAGTTTTCCACATTAGGTTAATGCTCCTCAATACTTGAATTTATTTATTTACTGCTTTCTCAAGTCTAATAAGTCTTCCGCTATAATTTGATTGTTAAAAATGATCTTAACAGGTGAATTGAGTCCAATTGACTAACTTGTAACTTTTTATGATGTAAGTTCGTCAAGTATTGGGTTTTGGATGAAGTTGTGTAGGTTAATAGCATGTGGGACACAGCTAGGCTTGACTTGGCAGGGTTGTGGGCCCGAGTTGGCACTCGTGGCGAGCCTCAGGATTTGGGGCCGCTATAATAAATAATTTTTCACCTAATTATTAACGAAAATGCATAATTTTTATGTCGACATGCATTCCATCACTACAAAAAAGACATTATATATTCAAAATTTAAGTCTTACAAGTTTTTATATAAAAATAGCGTCATCATCAACGCAAACATCATGAAAGTTTCAAAATACCTCTATAAATAAATAAAATATTATTTAAATTAATCGTTAAACGGGTACCTGTTTTTTTAAAAAAAAAATTGCCCAGACCCAAACTTGTTTTTTAAAATGGACAAGAAAACATATCCGGACCCATATTTATTTTGAAAAAATTATGTCCGGACACATTTAAAGTGGGTCCAGACAAATACGAACAAATGGGTCCGGATACTTTTTGTCACCTCTTAGTCATGGGCCCAAACCTTAGTGAGTGCAAAAAGTCGTTTCTTTCCTTTCAAAAAACAAAAATGCATATACTCATTGGAGTTCACTCTATTGTTTATTTAGTCTTGGCCTCATAGCCAGCTCATAGGCTCTTGAAATCTACATTGAAGGTGGGACCTAAACTCTCTAATCCAGAAACATTATTTGCTCTAGCCATGGTTGAAGCATCACTTGCCAAATAACAAGATTTGAGATTTGAGAAGTTCATGATTCTCCCATTTACCTCCCAAAATAAAATAAAAATAAAAAAATCATTTAACGTTAACATGAGTGTAACTCCCCCAAGCAAGTAGGACAGGCCTGCCCTTCCATACACATCCGGGATGATATTTAACAATGTTTTAGTTAGTCGTTCGCTAAACAGATTAGGATCCTCCTTAATTAGAGATGCAAAAGTATCACAAACATAAATTGGATTACCGATAAGATAAAATACAACATAGTATAACTTTTATTCAGACCCAGCCTTGGATTTTCCCAGAGGAACCATCAAAACTTCCACAGTAAAGGATTAAAAACTGTACGTCCCTCGTCGAACTCTATTATATTCATGTGCTAGCCTGTGTGTTCTAGCCTACATACTTTGACAACTGCTGGACAACAGAAACTATAGTTCGTCCTTCGCATTGGTGGCGCTGCTCTCATGACTCTTGGTGGCACTGGCAGCGCTGCTATCATGGCTTGTGGTGGTAGCATCGGTGTCCTCGGATTTCAAAGAGGCTGGTCTTTGGAGCTTGAATGGGATTGACGCATTCTTCTTAAGGAATTTATAGAATGCAACAACGGTTCGATCAGCTTCCACGGTTATCTGCCAAGATTTGCAGAAATATTGATACAGTCCCAGAAGGAAAAAACAAAGTTAAGGAGATAAAAAGAAAAAACAGCAACAAAAGACCAAGCGAAGGTCCCCAAGGAAAACCACTTACTGGATCAAAGCTTTTATTTCCGGCAGGGAAAAAGAGAAGTGTAGGGAAACCATCGGCCTGAAAAACACAAAAATAGTAACTCGCATTAAAGGACGATCTTCACCCCTTTTTTGCCCTGGAATAATTTTACAGAAGTGGGAAAGAGCATTCAAAATACATACAACAACATAGCCTCAATCCCAAATTAATTGGGGGTTTGTGTTTGATACATTTCATGAAAAGTGACAAAAGTTTAACGTTGGCTGCCAACCAATCGCAACCCTCCTCCATTTTTCAAGAATGAAAAATAGGCTTGGGGCCCCATTTTTCGGGTATGAAAAATGGGTTTGGGACCTCCCTTACCCATTTGCAATACATATAACATCTGAATTTTGACAAAATCTGAAGTCTGAACATCCATATGGTGGACAAAATAAGAAGGCACTACTAGTCATAGGAGCTAAAAGTGAACAAAAAGAGCAAATACAAAAAGTTGCGTAGTTCTAAACAAGAAGTGAAAATACAAAAAGAAAGAGCAGATTAGGGGGCCTTGTTAAATGTTTATCCTTTCGATTTAATTTTTATTTTTTATTTTTTACAGTAACACTATTATTTTTCTCATTCACCTGAATCAGCAAAAAAAAAGTCTCAAACCAAGAAAAATTAAGAGATTAAGACTACAAAATCAAATAGGAAAACTTATTTATAAATATGAAGTGAACCAGACCTTGGCCCTAGGGTGCTCATTGGTGGTCCCGTCCATCTTGGCGATAACAAGAGAATCAATGCCACCCAGATGCTTGGCTAATTTGTTGTAAATGGGTTCCAGCGTTTGACAATGCCCACACCATGGTGCATAGATCTAGCCAATAAGAAAATATGCAAAAGTAACTAAATCAATAAATATAGCCGAGACATACATTGACAGAGAAATAAAGAGACAGTTAATACCTCAAGAAGAACATCCTTAGACTCATCCAAAACGATATCATCAAAGTTGTTACCAACAACAATTTTCACATCCCCATCATTCTGCATCAACAATATATGAAAGAAAAGTTCAATTAAAGTGTTTAGAATAACTTGTAAACTAATCACCAAGAAAAAAAAACTCGAGAACTTACTGTCTCCGGGATTGGATCAGACTTGAAGAAAGGTTTTAGTTTATCCTCCAAGAAATCGTTCCCAAATGCCTAATTAGAAGACAAAATAATACAAACATAACATAAATATACAGGCTTAGATTAGAAATCCTTCTCAAATACCAAGATCCTATAATTATAATCTTATACCAACAAACAAACGTGCAAAAGACAAGCAACAACCTTAATATTGTCTAAGACCAGTTCACCATCGAGTACAAACTTCTTGGCATCATCATTTCCTGTGTATGCAAGAACCTGAATGCAAATAGAATTCATAAAAAATAATAAATAAATAAACACCTGGATGAGTAGTTTTTTCATGACTCAAAATGTGTTGACGGTTACATAGAATGAAACAAGTAACTCATATGACAAAAATAGTATCACAGAAGCAAGGAAGAAATAGATTACCCGGGTATGATCACCAGAAACACCAAAATAATCGGAAACAGGTCTCCCGAAATCTTCATTATCCATTTCAACGAAAACAAAGATAAGCTGAAATTGCAGTGAAACATGAAAATCAAATTCTCGCTAGAAAAATAAATCTCTGGGTTCTAGATAGTACCATTTTTCCAAAAGGAGATGCATCAGGCTTGTTAAATGCATTGCCAAATGTTCATTTGTGAAAAACATATGCACCTATTGTAATTAAATCAGGTCACTACATTTCATCCACAAAGTCTTCCTCAGAAGACAATCATGGGATAGGTGTATTTAAGAAGGCATACAAAATATGACATTCACTATAAGAAGATTGATCTAAGAGAATATGGGAATAGCAAACGTACCAAAGGCATAAATTATGTAATTCATATGACATTCACTATAAGTTGTAAAAAAAAGCTAGCGACAAGTAAAAGAAAGTTTACCTTTCCCTTGAAATGTTTTGCGGCCTCTTCGAATACTGGAATAAACTTCTCTGAATTATTTGAAGTGGCAAAAAGTATAAGCTGATGCATCAATATGAAGAAAAAAAAAAAGAATATGTTAGAATGTCAACTGAGTACAAGTTATATCCACTGATTAATTGAGATGGAAAGAAAGAGAATATAATGAGGAAAGACACATGAATGACCTGTTTCTTAATTGGATTTTCAAAAATCAAAGAAGCACTTTCCCTTGTAAAAGGTGTCACCAAAGGAAGCTTGTTGCCAAACACGAATTCAGCTATTGCTGACTTGATGAATTGACCATCTGCAGAAAGAAAACCCCAAAAGAATATCAGTGATCCTAAATTAACTATTTAAAGCTCCTTCGCAGGAGACAAAAGTATTAGATAATGACTCACCAAAGTGGTTTAGCTTCTCAGCCTCCTTCTTCAGCATGACCAAAGCAGGGCGTTTAGCTTTTGGATCTAAGTGGAAAAGTTTCGCCACATCAGGACTGGAAGTCTGATAAAAGTTGACATCATCTTCAAGTCTTGAGGCAGCAGAAAGTTCATCACTCTCAGGGCCCTAAGATTACATCAATAGAAACTGAATATATAAGAATCATAAATCAATTGGTGAAGTTTATATGCATTGATTCTGAGTGTTTCACTAACTTAATAATTCTAAGTTATTGTGCATGCCCTTTTTACAACCAAGGTATCAGAAACAGATTTCCGTAACCAATGGATACACACTCCAAACTCATGCCCCCGCCATGTGATTCAGTGTTATAATTGTGTTTATCGATCAAACCAATAACAAGAGAAGTTAAATATCAGAAGGGGTTGAATTATATTGTGGCTTCTGAAGAATTTTCACAATACTAGACTTAGCTATTGGTTAGAAAACGAACAAAGACATACCACCAAAGAGTCGAGAAACCCCACAACCAATTTTTCCTCAGAATTCAATATACGTTCTGCATCCGCAATTGTGGTTACATTGCTAGTACCAGGTCCAGTCTTCTTCTTAACCCAAGTTACAATACCTTCCCTGCACAAAAATCCCATGCACTACATTAAACTTCTGAAAAACACGATTGAAAGCGAAATACAAACATGTAAACCAAATATAAGCTCCCCAAGAATCCATGATGCAACAACAACAACAACAACAACAACATAGCCTCAATCCCAAATTAGTTGGGTTCAGCTAAATGGATCAAACTCTTCCTTGAGCTTGATTTAATGCAAATGATGGTGTCCTTTCCAAATCGTTTAAATCCCGCCTGATCAACGCGCGAAACTCCAAATCATATCCTCAAATCTCACCTTTTTTCTTTTACAATGAATCATCACTGCTTATGATGTAATTAGCATAGCAATTCAAAATTACTAATCTTTCAAAACTTTGTTCTTTAAGATTCAACCCAAGACTCAATCATTCAATGAGATGAATACTATATTGTAACTAGAATTGAAATCCGAATTCGAAACAAAAACACTTCCTTACTTAGTCCTTAGCCCATTGTAAGCCTTGTGAACTCCATCAATAAAGAAATACACTGTCGGAAACCCCTGCACGTCAAACTTCTGCGCCAGATCATTCTCCTCCGTCGCATCGATCTTCGCCAGCGCCGCCACTCCCTTCAACTCCGTCGCCGCCGCCGCATACTCCGGCGCCAGAGCCTGGCAGTGCCCGCACCACGGCGCGTAGAACTCCACCATCACGAATTGGTTCCTCTCCACAAAATCACTGAAATTCCCCTCCTTCAACACCACCACATCCTTCTCGTCCACCGCTGGACCTGAATCGCCCTCGTGATCCGCATCATCGGAGCCGTCGAAGTCATCTAAGGAGCCGAATTCGCCTCCTTCGTCTTCCTCGAGTTCCGCGTCTTCGCCTGATGAGTGGTGGTGGTGGTGGTCGTTGGATGGTGAGTCTGGTTCTTGTTGGATCAGGAAGTTGAGATCCTCATCGGCATCGTCGATTTTGTTCGTGGATTCTGTAGACGAGTAAGTCGAGGAGATGAAGGTGGAGAGGAGGAGAGCTGTGATTGAGAGGATGAGTAGAGATCGAGTCGCCATTGCTGGGGATTGAGTTCGGACAGCTACTTGGATCTGACTTTTAGGGCTCATGCGATCTGCATTGCATTTGATTTTGTATATAGAGAGAGAGAGAGAGCTGAGCGAGCGAGCGAGAGAGAGAGAGAGTGTAACTTACGCCCACGTTGCTCGGCGTATGAGAATCCGCCACGTGTTGTGAGAAACGGTTGACTTCGGGCAAGTGGGATATTTTGACTGTATAATTGTTGGATGGAAAGGAAAATACTATAATGATACCGTTAATAACACCCTAAAGGATACTCCTATAACTTGACGGGCGAGTCCTATGTAAAAATAAGTATACACAAAATAATTTTTGGTAGATAACACATGTGATGTATATCTCGAAGCGAGCATGACGATTCTCATGAACGTGGGTCAACATGTTATGTTATATTTTTACATATGACCCGCTTGCCACGTCATAGAAATGTCACTTAGGGTGTCATTCTATAATGACAACAACAATGTCACACTGCAAGAAATATTGTGTATACTCACATCCTGAAGTACGCATTGAGGGCTTTTATGAGCCAATGTGTCTTGCAGTGTGATATGTTGTCAGTGGCGGATCTAGGGGCATGGACGGTCGCCCCTGAACCCTGGGACCCCTAGCACCCCTACATATTGTCAAGAATTTTTTACGCTCAATTTTTCGTACGATTGTCCCCCCAATACCCTTTTATAGTACCTTTAGATATTGTCAAAAATCTTGTTTGTCATGCTTAGTTTTTCATATTGATATATTTTTTTGCTTGGAAAAAAAAACATTTAGGGTTAAAGTTTGCTCCCCTATAACAAGATTTTCTCGTTCGCCATTGCATGCTATTTTCATTCTAGCACTTCTTTGGTTGGATACTACCCAAGCACTACAAGAAAACACCAATTCAGCGACTGCGCTAAATTGGTACAATTTTATCTCTAAAGGGTTCAACAACAAATTATGTAATTTGTCATTATTCAGCAACAAAATTGCAACAAGGGTTTGTCGCTGGACAACAACAAACTTACGTATATCGCCGACTAGAATTCAGTCAGCATAAACGTGTTTGTCGCAAGTATGTCACTGACTGGAATCCATCAGCACAGACGCCTTGTGACAAATTAGTGATAGCTTAGTGCTATCGCTAATATTTAAAAAGTAATATTTAATTTTTTTTCTTAAAAATAAATAGTAAAAAAACAATTACCTATAGTAAAATTTGTAAAAACGTATTAAAAAGCTACAAATGTTAATTTTATGGGAAAAATATTTGTATAATATCAAAATTTTACATACAATGTGTACAAAAGAATGAGATTATAACATTTCATAATTTCTACTATACTATAAAGTAGTAGATCAACATCATTCAACAAATGCACAAACAAGTGAAACAACTACACAAGCAAGTACACGAATTTACATATATACAATGTATATTGAAGACTCTGATAGGTTAGGGGCACCGCCACTCAGTCCTGAAGCACTGGCCTAAAAAATGAAATTGTTGGAAACTCTTGGCTAAAGTCGCTGCTCTTGTGGTTCTATGTTCCTCGAATTCGAGATTACTCAAGACTTTTGCCTCGGGTACCCTGACAATAATAATAATAATAATAATAATAATAATAATAATAATAATAATAATAATAATAATAATAATAATAATAATAACAATAATAATAATAATAATAATAATAAAAATAAAAATAATAAAAATAATAATAATAATAATAAAAATAAAAATAATAAAAATAATAAAAATAATAAATTAGTTGTTTAATATTTACCATTGTGATGGGATGGCACGGTTCATGCTCCCTTAATTAGTGGTCTCGAGTTTAAGCCTTGGCGGGAATGAAAAAACTGTAAAAACTCTTGAACAACTTGCCCCTCTTATGGTACTCCCTCCTCTAATTTGGGATTAGTCAAGGCAAAGTTTCCTACCTTGACAATAATCTAAAAAAATTGGTTGATTGAGAAATGGATGTGTATATGGGAAGGCTTAATTAATACTTGTGTTAATTTGCCAACATGGTATTTTAAAATGCTAAGATCTGGAATCAAAAGAGATGGCGTGAAATCTACTGATTTAGATAGTTGTTTATGAAAAATTAAGTATAATTGTTTCAAATGTCAATAGGATGACTTTTGAATGAGGTATACTGATTTTTTTTAAGAGTATACTGATTCAAATGTACAAGCTAATGCCCAGGTGACTTACTTTTTCTGTGGATGACATACTTTTGTTACAGGCATTTGTTATGTTCTGAGGCATTGAGATATGCGCGGGCATATTTTAAAGTGTGTCCAAAGGACCTGAATGATTGTGTAGCAAGTTTAGGCAGCAGAAGCGTATCATCCTTGCATTTTCCTTAGATTTTTCATGTCCAAAGTATTGAGGTATTTTTGTATGTTTAGATGTCAAGATAAGTTTATACATTATATCAATTGGCTAAACTATGTCCAAAAAGAGGCAGTTGAGAGGTTATTATAAGTTGTTAGGTCATTGCTTTCTAAATGTCAATGTTGAAGCACGTAATTTAGTCCAATTGCATAATATGAATATGTCAAGACTCGAGAACTATAATTTTTTTTTTTTTTTAATAGCGGGAGTACTCTAAATTTACTTTTTGACAAATAACGCTTCTTCCATGTCACCAAATATATTATTTCTTTTACAACTACTTATCCTACCAATTATTTTAAACTACTTTTTGGAATGAATGATGGGCATATTTTAAACTACTCAGATACATACATGCCTACTAAATCTATTATTTCGTTTCGTGTTTTTTACAACTACTTATCCTATCAATTGGTTTTTTTTTCTTCTCACGCTGAATATTTCTTGCAAATAGTTTTCTTTTAACATTAAAACTCGTACACTTATCGTTTTTGATTTTGGTACAAAGATCCTCAATAAGTAGTTTAGGCTTTGAGAAAGTTATTACTTAATTATATAATATTACTTTTTCTTTCATTTGAACTAAGAATGACTTCATTAGAAGTTTATTTCTTACTTATTTTAATTTTTGAAATCTTGTAAAAAAATTTACATAATGAAAAAAAAAATATGTTAGTCTGGTAGACCTATTTCTGCTAATGGCTAGCTTTATATAACTTGAATAAAGTAACCAAAATTTATACTGAATTTTATTTATAAGTTGTTTAATGCTAAATTAAGGAAACTCAAACATTATTATATTGGAGTTGGCCCCTCTCTCATCAATGTATGGCTTCGTCCTTGGCAATGCTCAAAGATTGGTTTATTAAGCAGTCTTCCAATATTAGATGGCTCAGTGTATTGATGTGTTTAAGTTATCTCAAGATTGATTTGGATTTGAGTTTCAATGACTATATTTTAGTAATATGGATTAAAGGGTAACGGGTAGATACTATCAAGGTTTATACTACCAAAAAAAAAAAATAAGAAAAAACAAAAATGAAAAGATGGTTATTGGTAGTACTATACAACTAAATTTCCTCAATTATCTTGAAACAAAGGGCCAAAGGAGAATTAAACAAAAAAAAAATCACCTAAAATTTGCACAAGAAAACAAATATGACTTTTGTGTTTTCATTACAATTCAATCTTAAAACATATTTCATAAATCTCAATGTGATTCACTCTATAAGAATGTACATTGTTTTTGTTTTTTTTTGTTCTACATTGGTTTTGTACTTGGAACTACAGTAAATTACTATTATTATTATTATTATTATTATTATTATTATTATTATTATTATTATTATTATTATTATTATTATTATTATTATTATTATTATTAAATATTATATTAATCCTATAAAAGAATGAGTGCTCTCTGAAGGGGAGAGCTTCATGAAAAGAGCTCACTCCCAAGAGTTATTATACTGAACTCTTCACCCAAACTATTATCCTCATGATACATTTCATCTCGTTGAATCAATTCTAGCTCTGCAACCACCATGCTCATGGTTGGCCTTCTCGCAATATCGCCCAAGCACAGCAATGCCAGTTTCAACATCTCTAGAACTACGTCCATCTTTTTATTGCCTAATGCCTTGTCGACAAAACCATCTAACTCGGTGATGGACTTGGCCTGCATAAAATGAAACAACAATGGGTACCATTATAAGAAGTGTTACAACAATGCCAATAATCAACAATCAAAGGTATCTAGAGCTTTACACCTCCATCACTAGATTCTGATGTTCCAATGTGTTCCTAAACGCTTCACGACCACTAATAAGCTCAAGCAAGAAAACCCCAAAACTGTAAACATCATTTCTTGAAGATCTTTGACCTGATAATCTCAACCTGAAACAATGTTTTATATGGTGATCACGTAAGTTTGAGATCAAAGATGAGAACTCAACCACATAGACCACATGACATAACTGAATAAGACATATAATATTGATCATTTACGGTTTAGATCTCTATCATTTTAAAAGTTCTGCGAACTTCATATTCTTGAATATTAGAAGTAAAAACTAGGTGATTTGCTAATAGGAAAAAAAAAGTGTACATATCTAGAAAATGGTTTCATGTAACTGATGCTTGTACGACCGAAAATTACTTCATAATGCTGTAAAAGATCATATACATACTCTGGGTCTACAAAGCAGTCGATGGCCATAGATGATCCAACACGATTACCCTCGACCAATAAATTTGATACTCCAAAATCAGAAACCTTGGCTACAAAGTTTTTGTCCATAAGAACATTACGAGTGTTGAAGTGCATGTGCACAATAGGGGGTATCATTGAGTGTAGATACCCCAGTCCTGCTTGCATTTAGGAAAGTGAGTGGTATTTCTTTTCAACAATAAAAACTACAAAAGTCGTTGGAAACTTTAAATCACAAGACGAAGTAAACACTCACCTTTAGCTGCACCTAGAGCGATGGACAGTCGTTGACGAAGATCTAGCTTTCCAATGGGCCGACCTTCACTATCTGTTCAATAACAATTTGTTGGTATGGAGAAGTGCAGAAATGACACATAACATAACTTAAGAAAAGAAGAGAGAGGTCACCATATAGATAATTCCCAACATTCCCATTGGAGATAAATTTGAAGACAATTAATTGTTGATAATTCTCTTGACAATAACCAATAAGCCTGACAAGATGATTGTGGTAGACTTGACCTAGTCTGTGCACCTGCAGAGAGAAAGAAATATTAAGGACTAGTTTAACCTATGACCAATCTAGCTTAAATAACAAAGTTCTTATGGGTAATGGGTTTGTTGACCAAGAAAAGAACTTTCCCGAATGTTGCACGTATTTCAAATTTTGATACTTGGAATGGTTGATGTAAAGTTGTATTCATTCAAGCTTTGATCTTCTATTTGCTCTTGTAATTGTGAAATCTAATTACTAATACAAAACTCATTTCCAATGCAAAAAAGAAAAGAAAGTCTCTCCAGTATTAAAATTGTATGAAGTATTGTGATATCTAAATTAATGAACCACACACCTAGGTCTCATAATGTCTAATTTCACATCTTTGGGTCTTATTATGTTTGATTTCACGATAAATATAGAAACCTTGATTTTTTTTTAATCTTATGTTTTATAAAAATAGATACATTTGATGAAGACATTGTTTAATTGCCTCAGGAAATCTTTTGTCAACATAATAGTTTACCTCATTAACAAAATACTGTGTTGGTCCATGCAGTCGTCTCTTGATAGCCACGGTATACCCATCTTGAAGCAGTCCTTTGTATACTATGCCAAATCCACCTTCACCTATAAGGTTACTTTGGCAAAAATTGGATGTAGCATGCTCTAGTTCCATAATTGGTATGATCCTTGCACTTCGCATTCCATAAAAAGATCGAACACCAGGACACCGAATGCCATTTTCTCTTGGTCCATTACCTAAGGAAAAGGAAGCCTCAAAATTCAGCAGCACAAACAGAGTTTTTATTCGCAACAATAGCAGATGTATGTATGAAGACTTAAACATTGAAGGTATTTTCTCTTATTTTACTCCAATTCAATGTCTTCATTTTTTAGTCAAATCTTATTTGTGTCTTGGTTGGTGGCTAAACAATACACATTCACATGAAATTTCATATAAGTGACAGATGATGCATCAAGTTTACAAGTCTTTTGTATCGAACTCAAAGTAAGTACATATTCCATTAAAAGGAAAAAAATAACTATAAGGGCTTATAAGATTTTACCATATGTAAAGGAAAATGAAGATGTCTCATTAGATGTTCTCTCCATAGATCTTCTGGCACGCAATAAACCCAAATAAATAAGCAACAATATGACAACGACAAGAAGAGCCGCACAAGCACAACCACCAACTATGGCCACGGTTTTGTATTTTATCAGTATATGAACACGAGTGAATGCAAAAGGTTTCAGTGTTGGAATTCCTATAAAATCATCAATTGCAACGGCAACCCTCACTTTTCTTGGCTTAGAAGCGTAAGGGTTTAGGTTTTGAGAGAGAGAGTAAGTTGGCGAAAAAGGTGACAAATTATGTGTTTCTTCCTGCCAATAAGATGATTTTGTTCCAAGGTACCTGTAGAAGTGCGGGGCAACATACCCATTAGCAGAGTTTACACTGCAAATACAAACTTAAGAAGATCATGGCTCCAATACACTAATTTAATTGTTTCATGAATTAAAGCTTACCAAATACTTCTATCATATATGCAGATGCCATTCACACTTAAAGTTCGTTAAATATGATAAAAATACTAAACCCGATGCTGATACCTATTGAAATTTTGAATATGGAGAGTTTTGTTGGTACTCTTAGAATTGCATAAATTAGATTTGCATCTAATTTAAAAAAATATGTATTTCTTACACTTCTTGTGAATTCACATGCAATACATCAATAGGATGGTTGCATTGCAAGGATGAATTTGGATTAGAGAGGATGGGAGAGACCAAATTCATCAAGAGGAGATTGAGGCAACTTAAAATAGTTACTGAGATGCTTGGTCTTTAGCATGGTAGTTAAATAAGTCTAAATATTAAGTTGCACAAATCCCTTGTTGTGTTTGTTCTAAAAAGTAAAAAACAAGTAAATTTTGGGCTACAATATCATGAAATGAAGAATGTGAAGCAGGTTAACCCCTTAATGCATTCAAGAATCTCAATTCAAAACTAGAAACTTGCCCAGGTCATCAGTTATACAACCTCCTCATATGCACAAATGAAGTGAACCATTTTCGAAGAGAGAAAAACCTTAATATCCATAGGAAAGAGGAAATGTGCTCCCCTTAATGGCCTTGACAAGCATAGTGATAGAAATTGTCATTGAAGTCCAACATTACATTAGACAAAAAACACAGAATAACCACATATTATAAGTGATATTACATGAAAAAAGATCAAATGAAAGCAAAGCTTTACTCGAAAAGAAACTATACCGAATATGTTCTGGTTCAAAAATTCTGAAGGCATAATTTGTATAAGCGGATGCAGCAAAGGCGACAACCATCAACAAGTAATATCTGAACATGACCACTCTTCTAGAAGCATTCAATCACAAGTTGAAAAAAAAACAATCATAAGATGATAGAGCTAAACATGAAAATCGAGCTAAATAGTAATTCTCAACCACAGTTTACGAATTCAATCATTTTTCTTTCAAAAAAATATAATTCAGTGGCACAAATCTTAAGAATTGTGGAAAAAAATTCTAGACGATTCGCGCAAGCCAAATATATGGCGCATTCAAGAAAACAAAAGTGTAAGGGGGACCCTAATGCTTACCAGAAAAAACATAATGGGTGAAGAAGACTAGCTTCAAAGTTTCAAGATTACAAGTGAATAACACTTTGAACAAATGTGATTGATAATAAAAAAAATTGAAAGCAAAGACATCCAAGAGAGCAAACATCCCCAAACAAATCATTCGCAAAAACTTAATAAAGACTAAAGATTGGGCTCTATGGCAAAAAATATCATCATTAATGAACCCCAAAATATATATAAAATCCACAATAAAATCCCTGAATATTACTTATTAAAACCCAACAAAAGCTCAATGAAATCATTAGTACCCTCAAAGCCTTTGAAACTCCATATATGGTTTATATTTACAAAAGCACATTAATTAACCGTATTGTAGATTGCACATATTTCATTGGAGATTGAACTCGTATTTGAATTGCCCAAAAACAAAAACACACTAACTTCACACTTCAATAAATTGATGAAGCTATTGATTGATAAATTTGGCCACCCAAATCAAAGCAGCTTGAAAAATGAATAAATGACAAGCTCCAACACGTGTCTTGTACGTGTTTGATTACATGCCACACCGAAAACAATAGAGCCAACTTGAGAAAACCAATTAATCACTGCTTCACTAACATCGACCAAGAATAAAACTCTTATGAGTTGCTATTTATATTTTCAATAAATCTACTTGGACTTATAGGTCCGAACTCATAGGGAGGCTTTTAAGATTTTTGTAAATATTTATGGGGTATCAAAATTTTTTACAAGTAATTATGGTTGCTTCATTAATTACTCAAGGATGTATTTGAAATAAGAAAAAAACTTTTAAGTCCGAACTCATGAGTCTAAATAGCACTACTCTTATATTTTTTATGAGGTAGTTGTTATGGTAGTTAATCTGACACAATGCCCGTGAGTTCATTCTTGTGAAGTTGGTACTGTTCATGTGGTTTTGTAATTTGTTATGTCCTATTTGCTACCTCCAAATGACAGATCTGCCCCTTGAAGTAATTCTTAAAAAAACAAAAATTAATTTTTGAGAAAGTAAATTTCAATACTTTTTGAAGGTAATTACCATTGTTCATCTTTAATATAAATATAATAAAAATACCAAACTAGTAAAAGAAATTAGGATAGTAAAGAGTGTATGGATATCTTTATTTATTTATTTTTATATATTTTTCACTGAAAAATGGGGATATTAAGTCCATTAATCAAAATAAAATCAATAATTTTTACAAGTACTAAAAAATATTTTAGGAACTAATTGATTTCATGCACTCTGAACAAGAGTTATTAAAATTTTAAGATAAAGTTAATAAATTAATTTACATGAATATATTGTAATATTTTTTACAATTAATATTACAATTCAAAATAATCAACTCACATTTCTTAGAAAAAAATATACAATAGAGGGTTAAAAAAGATTTACTTATTAATCATTGAAGTAACCATTCATTAACGAAAAAAAAATTCAAATGAACTTAATTGTTATTTCAGTGCCCTAAACAATATATATAAATAATGTTGCGGCAACTAAATTAATGGTGTAAGATTCGAAACAAATACTTAATGCATTGATGAATAAATCATTAATTAGATCATTGTTTAGTTGTTCAAAGTTGGATTTTTCATTTTTCAAAATTATGGGGGATGAATATATACTAAAACAACAAATAACACAAATATATAAATATCTATTTTTTGTTTTTCAAAAATATAGGGAATGAATATATCTTAAAACAATAAATAATACAAATATATACATATCTTAAAATAGAAAAAATAAAAAATTGAGAAAATCCTACAAATGAAATGGTGGAAGGAGAGAGCAAGTGAAACTCTCTCTCCTTCAACTTATATATATATATATATATATATATATATATATATATATATATATATATATATATATATATATATATATATATATATAGATATAGATAAGTAATATAAAAAAAATTAAACATATTCAACCATAATCTATGACGACCCAAAAACTCAAAAGACCTACCCTAGGGGTAATTAAGTAATTTCACAAATCCTACACTAATTAACCCCTCCATACAAATCAAATTAAAAACCTTAGCCCCCTTTTTGTTTACAATTTTAACTATGGGAGAGAAATAAAGATTGAGGTGTTGGAAGTCTAACTCAAGGAGAACCCTAAATCAAAGGTACACACATGTCCTTTACTTTTTTAATCTCGTTTTAAATAAAGATCAAACTTGAATCGACAAAACAATGGTGGAAAAACCATGTTATTAGAGATTTGTAGTGCCGACAAGGTGAGCGGCGACCGAAGCGACCGACAGCGGCCTCACTTTCGTCGTCGTCGCCGGTAGGGTAGGGGCACTACCAGGGCGCGGTGCTAGCGCCACTCAGCGTTGGCCCTCTACCACCGGTGGTCAGGGAGGGGGTTTCCTCTCCCTGCCAACCATCAAACCAGGGGCTGTTAGCCCCTGGTTTGCAAATTAGGGGCCAACAGCCCCTAGATCGGTCAATTGTGGTTGACCGTCAATTGTTGTTGATTGGTCAACATAATAAAATAATAAGTAAAATTAATAAATAAAAAATATATATAAAATACAATAATATATTATAAATAAAAAATATATACGTATATAATTAAATAAAAGCAAATATTTACTTTCAACTGGGACACTATCACGTCTTCGGAGGAGACCGACCGAGTCCCACCTTTCGACTCTCACATCGGGTGACTGAGGACTCGCGGGACCTACACTAGTAGATCCCAAAGACCAATAAATGTAAGACGTAATTAATTTAAATAAAAATATTTATTGATGAGATGTATTATGGTTGTATAGTATTGCGTGAAGGTTTACATTGAGCCCCGAGCGTACTAGGAGTTGTTATAGGCGCCGCTGCAAGTCAAGGTAAATGGAAAACTTCGCTCACGCATTAGGTATGACTCGCTATTAGATAATTAAGTATCATGCTTTGAATGAAAAACTTGGGTTAAAGATTTCATCGGGGTATTAGTTTGAATATCCAAATCTATAGAGAGGTGTACAATTAAAATTGGGGATCACACGATGCCATTCGACTTACGAGTCTTAGAGTGCCTAGAGTATGATGCACTATTAGGTATGGACTGGCTAGCGGCATATCACGCCAAAATAGATTGTTTCCATAAGACAGCGATCTTCCAGATTTTGGGCATTTCACCGTTTGAGTTTGGAGGTTGTATATTGGCTGGTGTTACCACTCGCAGTAGAGTTGCAAGTTTGGTTGAGATAGAGACCATTGCGAGCTTGACTGCTTTGGGAGAGGGAAGACAAGAAGTTCTAATTGAGAAGATTCCAGTGGTTTGGGACTTTCCAGATGTTTTTCCTTTAGACCTTACGGGAATTCCCCCTCATCGGAAGATTGATTTCATGATTTACGGTACGAGACCATTTTCCAAAGCACTTTACCGTATGACGACTACCGAGTTGAAAGAGTTGAATGCGTAGTTAGAGGAGTTGACTAAAAAAGGCTTTATTACTCCAAGAGTATCACCATTGGGAACACTGGTGTTGCTTATTAAAAAGAAGGATGGAAGTTTGAGGATGTGTATTGATTATCGGCAATTGAATAGGGTGACTATTTGGAACAAGTATCCACTTCGCATGATCAATGACTTGTTCGACCAATTGAGAGGAGCTAAGTTCTTTTCTAAGATAGACCTGAGATCGAGGTACCATTAGTTGCGCATACGGGAGGAAGACATACCGAATACATCCTTTAGTATTCGTTATGGGCACTTTCAGTTCACTGTGATGCTGTTTGGGCTTACCAATACACCAGCGATGTTTATAGACTTAATGTATTGAGTTTTCAAGCCTTTCCTTGACCCATTTGTGATTATGTTTATAGATGACATCATGATATACTCTAAGTCTGAGTCTGATCACATGAAGCATATCGGAAAGGTGTTGCGGACTTTAAGGGAACACAAACTTTATGCTAAGTTGGCAAATGTGAGTTTTGGATTTCAGAGGTGAAGTTTTTGAGACACGTAGTGAATGCAGAGGGAATATCAGTTGATTCTACGAAGATTGAGGCGATCCTTAGGTGGCTACAACCCACTAATGTTTCTGAGATACGAAGTTTCCTTGGATTAGCAGACTATTATCGATGGTTTGTGCAGGGTTTCTCATTGATCGTTTCACCGCTCATTAAGTTAACCAAGAAACACGTTGCTTATGTGTGGAATGATCCATGTGATGAGGCTTCTCAGTTGTTGAAGAACTGTCTAACTACCGCACCGATCTTAATTTTACTAGAGGCTGGTAGAAAGTTGTCCGTGTACATCGATGCATATAGGACTGGTTTGGGAGGAGTGTTGATGTAAGACAACAAGGCAATCGCTTATGCATCAAGACAGCTGAAAGTACATGAGAAAAGCTATCCAGTACACGACTTAAAGTTGGCGGCAGTGGTGTTCGCCATGAAGCTATAGAGGCACTACTTGTACAGAGAGAAATTCATTGTCTGCTCTGATCACAAAGGTTTGAAGTACCTATTCACTCAGAGCTAGTTGAAGATGAAACAAAAGAGATGGTTAAAACTCTTGAAAGACTATGATTTCACGCTCGAGTACCACATAGGGAAGGTGAACGTAGTGGTAGATGCTTTGAGCTGTGTACAATTAAATACAAGGTATGAGATTGTAATGAATGTATAAGGAGTACCCACAAATGGCTCAGTTGTTGGCTCGGATGTCTCAGAAGGTAAGGCACGAGTTTAGATGAGAGCAGAGCCAGTAGCTGTGTTTAGAGTGATTGACAGTCGGAGAGTTGATTAAGAGTATGGGAAGTACAGGTCACTTGCGGATAACACTGATGACGTGGATTGGAGACTTTCAGCTAATGGAACATTGAGATTTCAAGACAAATTGTGGATACCATCTCATAGACATTTGATAGATGACTTACTCTAGGAGTCACACAAATTCCGATTCAGCGTTCATCCCGAGGGTAACAAGATGTATTAGGACTGAGGATGTATTGGTGGTTGGGGATAAAGGTGGATATCGCTACTTACATTTAGGATTGCAAGATTTATCAAGTGAAAATAGACCACCGAAAGTCGGGGGATTATTGCAACCGTTATCTATTCCTCAGTGGAAGTGGAAACATATAGCCATGGACTTTATTTCGGGGCCATCAACAACTCAGAAATGGTATAATACGGTTTGGGTGGTTGTACATTGTTTGACTAAGTCAGCCCACTTCGTCCCTTTTTCCATAGAGTATTCGGCATGCAGGTTGGGAGGCATATATGTAGATGAGATTGTCAGATTACATGGAGTCCCGGTGTCAATTATATCAGATCACGATCTAAGATATACATCTCAGTTTTAGAGTGGTTCTCAGCACTAGATGGAGATTCAACTCAGTCTCAGTAAGACCTTTACCCCTCAAACAGATGGGCAGACTGAGAGATTAATACAAATACCTGAGGATATGCTCCGAGCTTGAGTGCTCTGTGGGAGTTGGGAGAAGTATATTCTGTTGTGTAAGTTTGCATACAAAACAGTTTCAAGCTAGTATTGGCATGGTACCGCTCGAGGCACTTTATGGGAGACCGTGTAGATATCCAATTTATTGGACTGAGGTCGGAGATGCCATGTTGATCGGCTCAAAACTTGTGCATGACCAAATTGAGAGGATAAAATTAATTAGGCAATAATTGAAGACTGCCCAGAGTCGCTAGAAAAGTATGCTAACAAGGACCATCGAGATGTTGTGTTCACGGAAGGGGAATTTGTACTATTGAAAATGTCGCCAATGAAAGGGAATTACGATTTGGATTGAGAAAGTTATCTCCCAGATTCATTGGGCCATTCGAGATCAAGAAATGAATAGGTTCGGTAGCATATTGCCTCGAGTTACCACTATAGCTACCTAGAGTTCATAATGTTTTCCGTGTTTCTATGTTAAGGAAGACACATAACAAACATGCACCAATGATCGATTGGGGGCCAGTTGATTTGAGGGAGGATGTGTCCTACAACGAGCAATCGACTCAGATCATGGATAAGAAAATGCATACGCTTCGGAAGAAAGAAATCTCGTTTTTGCAAGTTCGGTGGCAATTCCATGGAGAACAGGAGTTGACTAGGGAACAAGGACTATATGATAGAGAATTTTCCATTTCTTTTTTATCCCTAAGGTATGACTTTCTTTTACTTTTGAGGACTAAAGTTCTTTAAAATTGGGGATCCCAAAAACCCAAAAGACCTGCCCTAGGTGCAATTAAATAATTTCATAAACCTTACACTAATTAACCCCCACCATATAAACCAAATTGAAAACCCTAGCCCCCTTTTTATTTAAAATTTTAACTATGGGAGAGAAAAGGAAATTGAGGTGTTGGAAGTCTAACTAAAGGAGAACCCCGAATCAAAGGTACACACATCTCCCTCTCACTTTTAATATCATTTTAAATGAATGTAGAATTGAAAAAACAATGTCAAAAAATCATGTTATTAGAGATTTGTGGTGCCGACAAGGCGAGTGGCGATCGAAGCGACCGGTGGCGGCCTCACTATCGCCGCCGCCGGCGATATCCCTGTTTCCACTACAGGTAGGCGGGCGCCATGAACACCGGTCGGCGCTGGACCCCAACCACCGATGGTTAAGGAGGGGGCTTCCCCACCCTGCCAACCATCAAACCAGGGGTTGTTGGCCCCTGGTTTGCAAACTATGGGCCAACAACACCTAGATCAGTCAATTGTAGTTGACCGGTCATCAAAATAGTAAATAAAAAATAAAAAATAAATATATTAAATACAATAATATAAATTACAAATAAACAAAAATAATATATATACATATATAATAAAATAAAAGCAAATATTTACTTTCAACCGGGACACTATCACATCTCTGGAGGAGACCGTCCGAGTCCCACCCTTCGACCTTCGCATCGGGCAACGGGGGACTCGCGGGACCCATACTAGTGGATCCAAAAGACCAATAAATGGAAGACTTAATCAATTTAAATAAAAACATCTATTGATGAAATGTATTATGGTTGTGCAGTGTCGCGCGAAGGTTCACATCGAGTCCCCGAGCGTACCAGGAGTTGTTATAGACGTCGTTGCAAGTGAAGGTAAGTGGGAAGCTTCGCTCATGTTTTAAGTATGACTTGCTATTAGATAATTAAGTATCATGCTTTGAATGAAAAACTTGGGTTAAAGGTTGCATTGGGGTATTAGTTTGAATCTCCAAATCTATGGAATGTGAATGCATTTGTTTCACCATTTATGTCATTTATTGCCTCAGGATGTTTGTGGAGTTACCACCGAGGGCTAAATTAGCAAGTTATCATATTTAAATGCCCCAGGATGTTTGTGGTGCCACCGAGGGCTTTACTAGTTAATGCCCCATGATGTTTTGTGAAATTCACCACCGAGGGTTTTTACTTGTCTAATTGAATGCATAAATATATCACATAAGTATATGAGTTGGAGTTCCTACTTGTGTAACTTGGTGATAGCGGGACATGTATCAGTGGCGACTTTGGATGAACTCACTTTGTTGTGATGCTACTAGTTGGAGCATGTAACTGCCATTGCATCCAATAATGGTTTGCATTAAATCAAATGTGAGGGATTTGGTCACCAGATTTCTACCGATACCTAGCATGCATTTAATGAACCAATGACTTATAATTATTATTATCTTTTATCGTATATCTCTTGGGGACCCCTTGCATGAATGATTTGAATTTTGTTATGCTTTAAATGATTCTTGGGACTCGTTTTAGAAGCTATGAATGCATGACTCTTTCCTTGTTTATAAAGAAGAACAATGCTCCCATGTTCCTACATGCTTTAGATCTTATCTACATGCTTAAATTTGAATTTGATCAATACCTATGTGCTGTCTACTTAATGTCTGAGATTTGGTTTGCAACTTCATGTTAGATTTTGAATAATTAGTAGGTAGAATTTGTGTATTTAATGTTTGCGTGAGGTGTTTCTCTTATTGAGCTCGGTTGTCTATTTTAGCTTACCAACTTACTCTCTAGGTGCGTCCACATCCGCTTTAGCTCGTGACAAGGGAAAGGCACCGGCTTGAAGTCTTTTCTTACTTTGTGAGAAGTTGCATGTTCTTATTATTTATTTATTTGATTTTGAGAACAATAAACTTGAGTTGTAACTTAAAGTAGGTTATTTGGGTTGTATGAAACCCTCCTTATTCATCTTGGACTATTTGGAAGCTTTATGGTAGTATTAGAAGCTATTTAGGATGATTGAACCTACTTAGATAGTTGAACTCTTATCACCTTAATTTTATGATATATGGAATTCTAGTTTTGATTTTTACTTCTGCATTTATTATTCCATATGATTAGTACGTTATTTTCCGCACTTTGAAATACGCGTGCTAGACTATTATCTGGGTCTGGTTCAGGTATCGGGCTTGAGTAATGGTTTGGGCTGATCGACCCGACCCTAGTTTAAGTGAGGGTCGTTTCATAATCTATAAAGCACTGATGAAAATCTCACGCGACATGCGCAACAGGTTTGAAATACGCAAGTCAAGAAGAAAACCCAACTTACTAGTTCTAGAATCATAATCAAAGTATGCAAGAAAATCAAATTAAATAATAAGAGGAAAACACCGAAATATTCTAAGTCAAACTGGGAAATGAAGAGCAATAGTAGATCTTCACAACTATCAAAATTAATATAGAGATATAATATTATGTATAAAAGTGAAGAAATTGTACCAGAATACGTCTTTCTTTTTGGATCATACCGAATACTATTGACGATGACAAAGAGAAGGAAAAGCTTTTAGGGATTCAAGAAATCAAATATAATGAATGAGCCTAATATATTTATGGTATGTACTAATTGCGGCCATATAAGACTACCAATGAATTGGTTGTCATTATGAAAGCAAGATTTCACATCTAAAATAACATACTCTATTACTAAAATTGTCTTTGCACATGAAATTAGTATATAATTTTAGCAAAAAATATACGATTTCTTATCCCATCTAATTGAAGATTAATTTAAACTCAAGTAGTTTTATGTAATTAATTTTTCATCCAGATATGCAAATTGATAGCATGCCTTGGAATATACTACTTGCATAAAGAGTGTATAAAAATAAATAGCAAATTAAAGAGCTTATTTAAAACCAATGTCCAAAAAAATCATCAAAATTAACTTCTTTCATTAAAACAAGTTTTTTTTTATTACAGGGAAAAAAAGAAAAACCTTGTATCACAAAAAATGAAGAAACTGATATGTCTACTATTGAAAATGACAAAACATGAGCTTTGAAATAACCAAAGGCGGTTACAACTGAATGCAAAGATAGTTGTAACAATGAAACAATAATCAATACAACAACAACAACAACAACAACAACATAGCCTCAGTCCCGAATTAATTGAGGTCAGCTACATAGATCAAACTTTTCCATTGTGTTCGATTAAGTGCAATTGATGGTGATATGAAAACAATAATCAATGCAAGTAGTTAAAGATAAAGTACGTATAAAAGTAAATCAAACCAGGGAACCATATATGTTATCGCAGTTCAATCTACGACCTATATTTGTGGGGCCACACTCAGATGTAAAATCCACTAAGATAAAAGAGTTATAGACTCACTAGGCTTGCAACACTACTCTTCAACTTCACAATGGAATTTACGCAAGTCTCCCATTACATGCATGGTGAGGCTCCCCCCTCACTAGAATATCCAAGCTTTCACGCGGTGCGTCAAGCTCCCTTTGATAGAATACAAATATCCTACTTGCACTATGTGGCTTCCCCTCACTTGAACACTCAAGTCCCCTTAGTGTTTTACAACTCGATAAAAAGAGTGAACATAACTGGTTCACTATACAAAGTTAATTGAATAACTGGTGTACATGACTTATTTACCATGACAATATATAGACCAATGTAGATTACATAATCCCAACTATTAACTGTAAGATTTGTCTAATCTCTATATCTAAATAACCACTCCCTTTCATGATAAAAACGTAGTGATGATTTCTTTGAATCGCAATTTCATCTTCTTCATAATCTTCAATTAGTATTGATGAGATCAAATCTTTAATCGTCTAACTCAGAGATCCTATTGCAACCACTTCAAGCCATCAATTGCAACCACATATCTTCATCCAATCTCCTATTGTTTCTCTTCTAATTTTGAGCACATAGATCATCTGTTGGATGACTCATTTACCGAAACGTCAATCATGACAACTATAATGACAAATTGAAACTGTCGATATGATCACGACACTAACAATCCCCCTTTTGTCATTATGTTGTCACAATAGTAAATGAGTTAGGAGTATACATAATAATTATTGATGAATCAGCTAACATTTTGCTTGTCAGGACCCATCTTACAAAGTCTTAACTTAGTCTAATTCTCCTAATTAGGCACATAAACCATACAATTAATTTTGTACCTTGAAACACTTTTGATTTCACTTCTTATAATGCTGCAAACTAAACTTATATCTTTAACTCACATCAATTCTTAATCTATTTTATTGGAGCAAATTAGAAAATCATATCCATATTTTATAAAAATTTTAGTAGCACCCCCATAAAATTGGCCTGTCGGAACATTCACCTAATAGACAACAAAATAAAGAGATGCCTAGAAGGACTCACAACTCCCTACAGTTATATATCAAATTGAAATTTCTAAACTAACTTAGAGTCTTCGATGCATTTGTTAAAAATTTATAATCTCAAAATAAACTAAAACTAAATGTAAACCTCTCAACTTCTTTTTAAAACAATTTAAGAGACCCTCATAACCTTTTACTGGTACTTTACGTCCTACACTCACCCCAAAGCCCAAACAACATATATAACATGATTACAATGAGAATTAAACTTTTAAAAATGGAAAACACTCACTAAGGTTCTTCAAGTCATGTTTGTTTTTTCCTACCTTCATAGAGAACCTGACATCATAAAAAATAACTCAATGATGACAGGTAAGTAAACTCATACATTGCTTTGTACTTTTGCAAATGTTAGTCCAAATGCATGGAAACATGTAATTGCATTTTCAAATAACAAGAAATTTATACAACAACTTGGATCCCTTATTTCCTGTGCTAAGCTCATAACAAATGGGCCCACTCACGATAAGCCTAGAACATTCCTATGAGTTCAATGCATGCTACCCTGGAGTCGATATTACCTGCCTTAGACACCTGCAATATGTCTAGTTTGGAGTGGAACACCACACAGTCTTACGACCGAAGTAGGGGCAACTCTATCCGGATGCCATATATGCATGATCAAGAATGATGCGAAATGCAATGCAAACTAAACACAAATGTAGGTACAAAGATAAATTCCATAAATAGTAAAGACTACTGTAAGGTTTACTTACAACTAACCAACTTTGAGCTTAATTTTTTGGGTTCTCGGAGTATCGGATCACCTTGTAAATGGTTCCAATAGATTTCCTACATACCCAATTATATATTAGGTCAAGCTTCAAGTGAAACCAAACCACGAAACCCAATGAAAATTGTGGCCAAAGTATGCTTGAGTACAGTTTCCAAAAATATTAATTTATATAATTGTTTCAATTGGCTTTCAACTAGCCAGCTTAGGGTAAGTTTTTAACCTTGAAAACTTCCATATTTGTCATGACAACTTAAAAGGAACTAGTGCTCATGCACTACTTTCCATAGACTCCAAGAACACTTGAATTGGATCACCGACGAAGAAGTTGTGAATTTTTTGATCTGACCTATCAACTAGGCAAACTTTATTTATTTTGACCTAAACAACTTCTCCAAATCAATATTTTTGCAATTAAATCCTCAAAACTCGTCAATAAATACCACGAAACTACCTGATACCTTCATCAAAATATTGCCACAGCTCGTGGAGTCAAATTAGATAAAATTCAATAATCGATTTATCCAGAAACCTAATGTAAACCACTATAAACTTTTAAAAATGGTACCAAATCGATGAACTTCAACCCAATATATCAATTGTCAACCATTCTTACCAATTTCTATCAATGCCTCACGAAAGAAATCGAGAAATCACGAAAACTCGAATTGAATTGATAATTGACCGAATTTTGAGTTGAATACCTCGTCTCTGTCATGAAAACTTGGCTTGAATTGATCGTCTCGTGGCACTCTATAGTTTTACAGAAAGAAATCAGGTGAAAATCAAATGTCAGGAGATCGCGTAGCAAAAATCCGAATTGATATGGTTAGGTATCGATGGAATGAAACATTTTGTTGAACGTTTCTAATCAAATTGAATTTATTTGATTGTTTTTATATATTTATATATAAACCCTCAGCTGCTTGTCATCAGCTTAATTAATTAATTAATTATTTATTAATTCTCAAAATCTCTATTTCGACATTTTTTGGCTTTCGGTGCTCATTTCGATCCCCTTTTTCACCAAATTGAACCAAACTCTCAACAAAACAATCCATTTTTTATAAAACTTCCATAATACTAGTTTTGATCATGTCAAAACCCCCAAGATCTTAATTTTATCTACGATATAGTGAACCCTTATGGATCAATTCTCTTGCCATACTAAGCAAAACTTACACCAATTTGGATTCAATCTCAATTTCGACCACCACCAACCGATACAAAACTCAAGGCAAGATCTTGCACCAATTTCATTTTCATTTTATACCGCCATTAATCCCAACTTGCACGTAAATCGAGGTAAAATTCCCGCTTGATATTTAACACTTGTTTACTACTTTTCAAGCAATCAATAAAGTTTATTGCACTTGTGCCCTTCATACACATACTTACAACCCTGATTATGATAAATTTAGGATTCACCTCAACACACCCAACTTTGCAACAAAATACCATATAATACACACACTAGGCATTCATCATTGAAAAACAACATTTTACCCTAATGATCTTTGGTTCGTAATAAGTTGGTCCTACCACGGATATCTAAACTCTAATTAAAATCTAAAATTACTTAACTAGTCGTCTAATAAAGTTTATGAAATTCTCGAATTTCATAATTCTTCACAACTAATAAAAATTTCATCATCGAGATTTAAATTTACAGGTTATTGAATTAAAAGATATATGAGAATATGATCATTCATCTAAAACTCTTTTAATCAAAACTTGTAAGAACCATTTCCAAGATGAAGCCGTTAAATGGACTCGATCACTTTCATTGTAATCAACAACTCAGTGGTAGATATCATAAACATTTCAACTTTTCATTTTCAACTTTGTAGTTTAATGAAAAGTCTTAACAACTTCTCTGCTAATCCTGACATTTTGTGAATTTTTGACGAGCTAATTAATCTACTTTATGGAATATCCAATGGCCTTACTTTTCTTCACTACTCATTTCATGCCTTGAATATATTTCAAGCATCAATATTTAGCAAAATCTAGCCTATCTTGCTTTTCATAACACAATTCTCATTCTAATCTAAAAACTATTCCACAAACTGTTGATAATTCATTCCATATCCATCCAAACTCTGGTACACATCCCAGTTTACTTTATCATCACTAATCATCCCTTTTTTATTTAAATTATCGCCCGATCAATTCTTAGATTATCCTAAGTCTAAAATCTCATAGTGATGTAAATAATATGTGAGCTTAACATTAGATGGTAAGTAGAGTCCTGTGTTTATTTGATCCATCACCATTCCAACATTTCTCAATAGAAACCTGAAATTACATAAGCCATCACATTACTATAAATCTCATATTATTACATTTGTCATCTCATGGCAAGAGATCTCGAATAACGATTCGATAAGAAAACAAAACTGCATACATCATGCAACTCTCACTCATTCTCTAAATGTCTACTCATAATATCATTTATATTTGTGGATTAGTACCAATTCTAACCCATCAGCCAATTCACTTAACATTCCATTTAAATGGTTAGAAAACTCATGACTGTTATAACTTTGTCAAACCATTATCTTTCCATGAGTTCACAATGGACCTTATTTAATTCATTTAACTACCAAATTTCATAAATTCCCCATCATCTCAATCATTACTATTCACCAAACTTCTCTCATTACATGAAGAGGGACAATTATCCTTAATTTTAGTAGATACACGTTTCTAAAAAGAGATATCGACATATTTCTTGATTATATTCTCATAGTATAACTTTTAACTTGTATATCATATAAATTATAAATATGCTATCTCTTTTTCATTTCTACTCAATACATATTTCTGACTTTTCTTAATTATAATGGAAGAATATTCAATTCTTTACACATATTAAGTTATGTATACTATCCTCTATTTGATAATTCAAACCACTAGGGATATTATTGACTAACTAAGCTATATGTTATGTGTCTCTTTTTATTTTATTTATATCTTCACCATCCATATAGGTATCTTACATAAACTCCAATTTAAAATAAACTGGTGCTTTTAAAACTTCACCATTAACGGATCACGTGGTGTAACACTATTTGAACCAATATACAACATATCCACTGATATTAGCCGTATATTATTTTGGTTAAAAAATCGACAACAAATACCACGAAACCACCTGATACCAACATCAAAATATTGCCATAGCCCATGGGTCAAATTGGATCGAAACCAATAATCAATTCATCCAAAAACCTAATGTAAACCAATATCAACAATAAAAACATCTCCAAAATAGTTATCGATTAAATCATATTAATTCAATTCATCAAAATCCTAACCCATGATGATGGGATTTATTCGAGATTAGTGCACATCAACCCAATACATCAATTGTCAAACATTCTTATAAACTTCTATTAATGCCTCATGAAAAAAACTGAAAAATCGCGAAAATCCAATATTAATTGAAGAAAATGCTCGAAATTGATAATTTACCGAATTCCGAGTCAAATACATTGCCTCTGTTACGAAAACTTAGCTCGAACTGACCGTTTTACGATGCTCTAGAATTTTGCGAAAAGAAACCGGGCGAAAATTGGATGTCGGGAGATCGCGAAGCAAAAGCCCGAATTGATAGGGTTAGGTATCGATGGAATGAAACGTTCTATTGAATGTTTCTAATGAAATTGATTTCGTTTGATAGTTTTTATATATTTAGATATAAACAACAACTTAATTTCTTTTTATTTATTAATTCTTAAAATCTCTATTTCGACATTTTTTCGCTTTCAACATTGGTTTTCGGCCCAATTTTTCACCAAATTGAACCAAACTCTCGACAAAACAATTCATTTTCCATAAAACGTTCATAACACAGGTTTTGGTCACATCAAAACCCCCAAAATCTTAACTTTGTCTATAACATAGTGAACCCTTATTAACCAATTCTCTTGCCATACCGAGCCAAACTTACATCAATTTGGATTCAATCTCAATCTCGACCACCACCAATTGATATTAAATTTGGGGCAAGGTCTTGCACAAACTTCATTCTCATTTTACACTGCAACTGATCCCAACTTGTAGGTAAACTGAGGCAAAATTCATACGTGATACTTAAAACTTGTTTACTACTTTTCGAGCGACCAATAATGAGTATTGCACTTGTGCCCTTTAGACACATACCCTGATTATGAAAAATTGAGGATACACCTAAACACACCCGACTTTGCAGCAAAATACCATATAATACACACACATACACACACACACTAGGCATTCATCATCGAAAAATAATATTTTACTTTATGATTTTCGATCCGTAATGCGTCGGTCCCACCATGGATACCTAAAATCCAATTAAAATATGAAAATACTTAATTGTCATCTAATAAAGTTTATGAAATTCTCGAGTTTTAGACAAGATAACAAAGGATAACCATACCATCTGCTACCTCAAGGTGGTGTAGGAGCAATAAGCTTTAGAAACTCGAATAGCCTTTGAAAAAGATTATCAAGTAGGCTTGAATTGCTGCCATTAACTCATTCTCTTGCTCCTTCATTGGGTCCAAAAACCACTTCCATCCAGCTTTGAGTTGGAATGTGCCCTAGAAATTGGTGATGACTGAGAAGGCACAGATGACGCAGTTACCTTAATTGCGACATGAGTTTTTTTCAACTTCGACTTCTGGATTCTGGAGATCCAACTTCGACACTATTGGTTGTAACTGGAATATCACTGGGTTGCAAAAAATATTGCAGCGAAGAAGCCAACTGACTTGATACTGGTAAATCATTGAAATTTGTTGAGTCTGCCCTCTCGAATTTATTTAAAATGCCTTTGACCTTTTTAGAACACTATGAATCCTGATTATTTTCTTGAACTTTGTGACAGCTGAGAAGTTCAGTTAGTAAACATGGAAAGAAAAATTATTCATAGGTAGACCCCTGTTTGGTCCTTTGTAATATAGCTTAAAAAACTATCTCACCAAGGTAATAATATTCCCCTTATCCTATAGCATACTGAAGAATCCCTATCTCCCTATCGAATGTATTCCCATCTCTAGTAAGAAGTGGGTTACTAGTGGTGTGTTTATAAATATTGAAGTACAAAGTAGTCAGGTCATTTGTCTCATATTTCATCTTTTTTGTGACCACTCAGTTCCTTTCCATATGAAATGGTAGTTATTAAGGTATACATGGTGTTTGAATTCCTAAAAGGTTTAGGAAATCTATCCATTCGAGGAACTCATTGATGGTTCTAGGTGAGAACTCAAAAAATCTCATTCTATCATATACTCTTTGAAAATAAGGAGATTAATATAAAAAATATCTAATTTTAGATTTGCATAAAATTCCTTTACTAGACTCATATTATATCTAGTTGGGAAATAAATTTTTTTGAAGAGAGAGCGAGACTTTAAGAATGTTACCTAGTTCTCGGCTTCATAGTCCTTCTTATGAAGATATGTCTCGACATGACGCTTCTTACCTTTGAAGCCCACATATCCAGCCTCTACTTCCTCATTAAGCATTCGGCAAGACATACATCTGTGATTTCCTAAATTCACTATGGGTCAGTCTACTTTATTGTTAGAACTTGAGATCTGACTACGAGGATATGGTCCTTTTTTTTAGATTCAGATCAGTAAAAAAACCTTCTTCAATTTCTGCTTTGGTTGTAACCGAACTTGTGGGCTCACTAGTTGGAACTGAAGTAGTGACCTTGGTCTTTTTGACTTCGTCTTTTAGGCCTTCTTCTTTAGTTTTCTTTTTAAAGATGACAGCAGAATAGTCTCATCATCATCATCATCATCATCATCATCATCATCATCATCATCATCATCATCATCATCATCACCACCACCACCACCATTCTTCATCACCACCACCATCATCATCTGTTTCTTCTTGAACAATAGGCTCATTATGGATCACCCCCCAGATCAGATTATCAATTCCTGATATTAAGCCTGATATTAAGGATTTTGTTGATAAGGAAATTTAGTGGTTTCATGCTCTGTTCTTTTTGTCTCAATAGGAAGGCTTGAACTTTTAAGAACAATTGTATTAGGAGCAGTAGTGTCCATGGAAAAATTAGAAACAACCTGTTCTATAGTGTCCATAGACTCATCTAGAATGGATTCATTAGAATATGATCATTAGGAATAGACAATTCAGCAATGGGCTTGCTAGAAACAACATTAGAACCACCTTCAACTGGTTCGGTGGTAGTACTTGGAATGTTTTCATTTCTAGACCCTTGTTGATTACTAGCTTGGTTGGTTGTAGTAACCGTCAGTGAAGCATCTGGTTGTATATGCTCTTCATTATGTTTTTCCCTAATTTCTATTTCAGGTTGTACTTGATTAGATGAAGAGGTGACATGCACACTATTTATTCAAACTGTTGATGCTTAGAGTTCATAGTTTATAGGGCTGTCTGATTTTGTCAATGATGATGAAGGTGAATTACTTAAAGAAAACTTAGAGATGATGATCAAGCAAAAATATCGAAATAAACCAAATCCAAATCGATACAATCGATGAGGTAGGATCCAAAAATGAAGACAATGAATATCGAATGAATTAATAATGACTTCAATTTGATTACCACGATGCTCATCTACCTCCCTTTAAACTCTCATCAGCCACTAATTAATAGGGTTATTGATAATTACATCAAAAAAAATTTACCGTTAGTGTTCAACTTTACACAACTTAAAACACTCAAACACTACACATCTTACACACACCATTTACTCCCCCTTTTATTTTATTACAAAAATGTTTGTTCGAAAAAAATAAGGAGAATGACGATGGTGAATTACACAAGGCTTAAAACATAGCGTAATAGCCCGTATCAAAAATCCAAACCTATAAGCATCAAGGGCTTTAATAAATATATTAGCCAATTATTTTTCAGTGTGAACATATTTAATAGAGATTACCTTCCTTTCCACTAGATCACGGATGAAGTGATAACTCGACTCGATGTGTTTGGTTCTCGAATGCTAAACGAGATTTTTTGAGATGTCAATGCATTTCGGTTGTCACAGAACACAACAAGCTATTGTAACTGGATGTTGTAGTCACTTAACATTTGTTTCATCCAGAGTAATTGTATGCAATAACTACCAACAACAATGTACTCTGCTTCAGCTTTGAAGTTATAACATTACCTACTAAGCTATTACAATAGGTAGCAATAGATGACATTTCTCCGGTCATGATACATTCTCCTTTTACATCATATAAATCATATCTATTTTAGTGAGATTTACATAGAAACTTTGATCACATAGATGACTAATACTAAGAAAATTTCCCTTTAGATCTTTAACATGAAGAAATCCTTTTAGAATAGGCACACTTGGAACTTCTAGAGCTCCCTTTCCAATAATTCAGCTACGTACTCCATCTCCAAATGTTACATATCCTTATAGGCAGGGCTGGTAGTCACAAGGAAGACCTTTATCACCGGTCATATGTTTAGAGCAACTAATGTCAAAATACTAGTCACACAATGACATGGACTTCAGTGACGTATAAGCAGTATGACACACAACCTTCTTTGGGACACAACATTTTTGATGGTTTTGCTAGTGATGCTCTTATTCTTGAGAAGCTTTTTCGGTGATCTTATGCTGCTTTCATGCAAGTTCTCAAATCATTTTGAAACATCTAGGATATATGTGTCCTTTGATGCCACAATAGTAGCACATAGATCGAGATCTTCTTCTTGGCTACTAGTTAGGGACTTGTTGTTGTTGTGCTTTATCAAAAATCATGGGCTTAGTGGAAGTTACCTGGAAAGATAATCCTTTAACAAAACCAAGAACCCTATGTTCACCATACCCTTTTCCTTGCTGTAGTAGTTCTCAAGCTTGCATTCACTTTATTCAGTTTATTGAATGTACTTTTTGCTTGCCCTACCTTATTTCTACAATCGATCAACTCATTTTCTTCTTTGAAAAGATCTACAAGTGCTTGATTACATGCAACGACTTCCTCCCACTTTGTAATTTTCTCAACATAATTTGCATTTATTTCTGGTTCACTAGTTTGAGTAGGTAAATTATAATCAGATTCATCAGAATCACTTACAACATCTTTTGGATTTGGTAAACATGCTGAGATGGATTCCTTGGATGCATTTAGAATCGAGGGACTGGAAGCGTTGGTTGCAACCGAATGCGAGGCAACGAATGCAATGTGATGATCTCCTTCACTTTTTGAGTTGGAATCACTTCATGTAGTAGTCAATGATTCATCCTTCATTCTAGATAGGCATTCAACTTGAAAATGACCAATTCCTTTGCACTCTGTGCATGTGAGTTTGCTCTATGTACTGGCATTATTTCGGCTTATTTCTTTGTGAAATCTCCTCTTATACTAGTCTTCACACCCGAGAATTTTGAATTAATTCATTATACCTTTTGGTTAGTAGAGCAATATCATCATCTTCCTAAATAACGTTATTCTCAAGGGTAAAATATAGTGTAACATCTTTTAATGCCAACTCTCCGGACTTCTTTTATTGGTTCAAATGCATCTTATAGGTGGTAAGTGACCATATGAGTTCCTCGAACTTCAAATCTTTGAGACCTCGATTCTCTTAAATAACAACTACTTTCACATTATATTTTGTAGGGAGGTTCTAATTGCCTATGAACCAGCTTCTTGTTGGAGTATTTCTTCCCAAGTTGTTGTACTTGGTTGGCAATGTCCGTCAGCTTGGCTGTGTATTTAACCACTATATCCTCCTTTCCCATCCTTAAAGTCTTGAATTGAGATGCCAAAAGTACAACTTTTGACTTACGAACATTCTCGTTTCTTTCGAAGAAGTTTTCAAAAATTTGTTATGTTTCCTTTGCAATTTTGCACGAGGAGATGAGCTTAAGATGCTCTTAGTTGATGCGCTAAAGATTGAATTCAACACTTTAGCATTTGCTGAAAGGAGCTTCTCGTCAGCTACTATCCAGTCATTTGAACTCTTCGATTGTTCGTCGACCACAAGTGGCGCGCATCCTCTTTCAATTGTTCTCTAAGCTTTGGCATCGATGGAGAGGATGTATCCTTCCACACGCACTTTCTAATACGTGTCGTTTGTATTGGTCCATAATGGCGGCCTCGCATTTGAGACACCCTTAGGCTGGTCCGATTGCTTTCCTTGAGACATTTTAGTTTGTACGAATCTCACTTGTCTTTGTAAACGAAGACTTCGCAATGTCCGCTCTGATAGCAATTGAAATAACCAAAGGCAGTTACCCTCGAATACAAAGGTGGTTGTAATAGGAAAACATTAATCAATGCAAGTACTTAAAGATAAAGTATGTAGAAAAATAAATCAAACTAAGACACTAGATATGTTATCGCAGTTTGGTCCATGACCTACATCTGCGGGGCCACGCCCAGATGTAAAATCCACTAAGATAAATGAGTTACAGATTTCCCTGAACCAGTGATCCCACTAGGCTTGCAACACTACTCTTCACTTTCACAATGAAATTTACACAAGTCTCCCATTACGTACACGGTGAGGCTCCCCCTCACTGGAATAACCAACTTTTCACTAGGTGCATCAAGCTTCCCTCGATGGAATATAAGTATCCCACTTGCACTGTGAGTCTCCCCCCTCACTAGAACACCCAAGTCCCCTTGGTATTTTACAACAAGACAAAAAAGTGAACAAAACATGTTCTGTATACAAAGTAAATTGAATAATTGGTGTACATGACTCATTTACCTTGACAAATATAAAGACCAATGTAGATTACAAAATCCTAACTATTAACCATAAGATCTGTCTAATCTCCATCTCTAAATAACCAAGTTCTTGCATGACAAAAATGTGATGATGATTTATTTGAATTGCAACTTCATCCTTTTCATAATCTTCAGTTAGTCTTCAATCGGTTAAGGATAAGATCAAATCTTCAACTGTCTGATGCAGAGATCTCGTTGCAACCGCTTCAAGCCATCGGTTGCAACCGCATTTTTCATCGAATATCTAACTATTTCTCTCCATATTTTGAGCATATGGGTCAGGTGTTGGATGACTCCTTTACCGAAACATCGATTGTAACAACTATAATGAAAAATTGAAATTGTCGATATGATCACGACACTAACAAGCTTCATGCATGTCAAGTTACAAATCCATTGCCACTTTTACCTATAATATAAGTCGTTGTACCTGCATATAATATTTCAAGATTTCATGTCGAAAATGGATTTGGTACTATTGGAAGAGAGATGCACACTTATATTCCATGTTCGTTGCATTCTTCAAGTCTTGTTGAACTATTTTCAAACCATCCATCTCTAGACTCTGCAACATTCTTCAAGTGTTGTTGAACTATTTTCAAACCATTGATCTCTAGACTTTGCAACATACGTAATTTTTGGTTTAAAGATTATTTTAAAGTATGAATAAATCTTCCATTCAATCTAAGATTGATAAATTGTGTCACCGCTCAATGTTATTGATTAGTTTGAAATTGAGAATTAGACCCCTCCAATTATTTCATAGTCAGATATAAGATTGATGTCCATGATCTTGAAGATATTTCATGTAAAAAAGGCTTTTGTACTATTGGAAGAGAGATGCATAATTATATTTCATGTTTGATTCCTTCTTCAAGTGTTGTTAAACTATTTTCAAACCACGCATCCCTTGACTCTACAATAAACATAATTTTGGGTTTAAAGACCATTTTAAAGTATGAATAAATCTTTCATTCCATCTAAGATCAATAAATCGTCTCACCTCTCAATGCCATTAATTAGTTTGTAACCGAGAATTAGACCCTTTAATTTTTTCCTAATCAGATCTAAGATGCCCGTAACCTTGAAGACGATATATATAAAAGCAGGTTACACAAATTAACTTCACATGAACTCTTAATAAAAAAGCAAATAATATATCTCATAAGTTCTAACTGATAGGATTAAATGGAAAGTTTTTTTTCATACAAGTGATAGAAAAGAGCATTTTCATACAACGACAAAAACCTCAATCCCCGATTGGTCAAACTAATCTTAGTATCTATGAGAAAGAAAAGAAAAAAATCCAAGCATGTGCTTAGAAGGTGTAATAGAAGGGAACAAGACTTACACCAAAATAGTTCTTTAAAACTTGGGAGTATTGATATAACATTTTGTATAACCATTCTAGTAGATTCACCAGTGCATCCACTTCATCACCCAGTAAGTACATTTTACACATTAATCGAGGTGTCATAAATGCACAAATCATTTAATGCACAACATATTTTGAGGCATTCCTGGGTATATAATTGGACCCCATTATAGAATTTCTCATATATATTATGTGGATACAACAAGAGTTATCAATTCTTTTTGATGCATTAAAAATGCAAGTTCTGCAAAATTACAGGGAGAAAAACATAGAGAAAAAAGTAGAAATTACTTATCAATATTTAAGAGGCAGTGTTTTGAAACCTATATTTTAGCTTGTTTGAGGTTGCAACATCTATTAATAAAAGGCATTCCTGTATAACAGTTCTTTCTTCCTAATTGGGCCAACATACTCGAATGAGGAATCCAATTGATATTTCACTTCTTCCGACCTAAAAATTCAAAAACAATTATCATTCAATGTATAACAAGATGGAGTGAGATCTGGGATAAAGCTAGCCTCAGGGTGAGATTGAAATGTAGGTGCGATTGAAATGTAGTTTGGATTATTGGTTTAACTTAAATTTGTTACTATATGGTGTCAAACTTTTAAAAGAAAACTTTAATCATAATGTGTTTATTTAACATTTGAAGCTATTAATACTCATGCATATGTAAGTGTAAGTGTAACGTACAGTTTTTAAAAGAGTATTAGGTAATTGGGAGGGCGGACACATTTGCTATGTAGTGCAACATATGGATATATAGTAATAGTATACATGGCCCCCCTCATTGAAGCTATAGCGTAAGACCTAGAGGCGAGTATAATGATAGTAATATCAGATGGACAACTCGGAGCATTTTTTTAATGCTTACACTATCACAATATCCCTTAAAACTTGCAGTTCTATTTATTGTTAAGTTAATAAAAAAATTCTACTTGTTATGAAGGGGGATAGACTAATCGAAATTACATTTAACACATTCTAAAAAAATGCCACTCTAATTAACGATATTGTCTAGGATTATTTGATGTGTGTGGTATTCAAAAACATCTCTCTACTTGCTATTTCTCATATTTTACAAATGTTTATCCATGTTATATCAAAGCATAAGCAAAAAATAGAAGCTAAACCCAACACACACTTTTGTAAGTTATCAACCTTTAAGATCATCATTGCAAGTCAAGGAGCTCAACTTATTGATTATGCTTATGTAATTGTAATCTTGTGATTCAATTTCTCAATCAAATAGAAATTTTTTCATTTTATATATACCAAAAAAGAAGGAAAACTTAGAAGATAACATTGGCTAAAGATCAATTTTTGTGATCTCTTTTAGCTGAAGTCATTTTGTCCATCATTTTCCATTGCATGAACTCATGAAAATTTCCAAGACACTTTGACAAGTTTCTTAATAGTTATTTCTTTTGCATTTGTGCGTATTATCCTTGACATCCTTTTCTCATTTGTCTCATGAGCTTTGTCGTTCCTGCAATGTTCCGATACGAACTTTCTTTGATGGTCAAGTTGTGAAGACTTTGGTCGTGCCAAAGGCACCTATAGATAAAAAAGGAAAGACTAATTATCTAAAATTAACCAAAAAAACTTAAGACAGGCCATTGAAATTTACTTGCATAACTAAAAATTCTCACCTTCTTTATCTCAGGCTTAGGAGGAGTACTATCTTTCTTGTTATAAAAAACTAGGCAATGACAATGCTCTAAAGCTATTGCTATTGATATTGAGCTTCATCATATCTGTTTTCTCTCCATCCTGCCTTAGTTCACACATTGATATTGTCATAGTCCAATATATTATGTTGTACGTCGCCACTACTTTATGTAGAGATGATTCGAAAACTTTAGTTAATTAACTTGGAACTTTAAGATATGTGGAATCTTAAAACATACCTTTGTTATGACCTGTGATTTCCTTGTGCCTACTTCCATTCCTCGAGCCTTTGCGTTCAAATCCATGCTTCTAGTTAGAAACTGAGTGCCGGGCCTATGACACGAAACACCTCCAATTCAATATTCATACCCTTTCTATGTGATGATTCTATGAAGCTTAATATGAAATCTCTAGCTAGCTTGTATCCTAGTTTTTACACACATTGTTAAATTTTGTATATTCAATAAGATTATGAACAAAAACATACTTCATATATTCAAGCTTGTTGACTTGTTAGGCAATACCACTGTTTGTTTTGGCTGCTCTTAACGACCATATCTCTCTTTAGTCATTCTCTTATTAGTTGCTACAGAGAATGGCTCAGGAACAGTTGGCTTAGTCTTGCAAGTTCTTTTTGAACCTATTATATGCTTTCTTAATGAATGAATCCTTCACGTTTCCCACCTCAATCTTCCCTTCTTTTCCAACTTGGCTTTCCTTGTTCTCTGGCATTTTTTTCGCCTTTTTCCTAATATCAACGATGCCTTTGTCGAGCAAGAACAATCGCCTAATTAAGCTTCTTGTATTAGATATCACCTCTGCTTCTACAATGAATGTATGGAAGGGTAAGGCTTTAAATCAATGAAGTTCTTCAAAGTCAAAGTACTAAAAATGTTTAGTTTGTGATATTAATGGAGAGTAGCTTAGAAAAGGACATAGAGAAAAGCCATAATGTCCAACCAATTTACTAGTATGCTTTGATTCCTTAAATCCTTATGGATTTTCCACTTGGCAAGCCTTTGGAACATGTTTAGAGAAAAACTACATAAAAACTTTAATGCACTAATCTCTATCACTCTCATATCACTTAGTTTTAGCTTTAAGTTGCATTTTGTTTAGTATCTAGAAATAGTTCTCTATTTCTAAATCCACAACACAGTACTAAAAACAAAGGAAGCTTAGTTAATTATTTGGTTTGGAAGAACCATAAACAATAACAAGGCGCCGCTCTTCGAATATGTCACGATGTCCCGTTACATATATGCTGTGTTGACCTTTGTGTGTCATCAGATGCGCCTCAAAGACTTGAGGTGTGTGCATCGATCAGGGGACATACAAATGACTAATTGATGTCATCTATATGGTTACCCATGCATCTTGAATAAAGCTTTTTTTCTATAATAAGTCCTAAAATTTGGCTTGTTTAAAAGGAGAAACTTGTTGGGCATGATTGGTGATTTTTAGGCTTCATCAAATGAGCTCATATTTGATTGAAAAACTCACTTTTTAGGCGGGAATGAAAGTTTAGATAAAATCACAAAGCACATATTAAGGTCCGTGTGAAAGCAAAATATTAATTATATACAAGTTTCCCTACTATCCACGCCACTATCTAGGCAGACAACAAGCTTGGTACAAGCATTATAATCTAAAAGAAATGTCTATTGATCTTGATCATGTCCTTTGAGGGAAGTATTAACGGTAAAGATCATGACGAAGAGGATATTCTTCAAAAGAAGGAAAGTATGGAAAAATAATCTTTCCTTATATGGTGCAATTCAAATTTCAATTAAAAGAAGGCAAGTGTGAGCTAATAGTCACGCCTCATGTGGTAATATGGAGTAATTCAATCAATCAAGGCCAAGAAGGAAAGTATACAAATAAGATCAATTATGGTTTATATTCTCATCATTTCTTTTAAGGAAACATTGACCTTATTGAAGAGCAATAATCAAGCATGTTTCCTTTTATGTAATTAAATGGTGTATATAAATATGTAGCTTGCTATTGTACAATCATAAAAAAATACATTCAAACTCAAGTTTTGTATTCATTCTAATTTTTATCTTGGTATCAGAGCATCGCTTGCTCTTGGGATCATGAGCACTATCAATCCATTTCTCAATGTGGGTAATTTCATTACATTGAAACTTGTTTCTAATAATTATCCTTTATAGCGTGAACTTGCTTTAGCATTGGCTGAAAGTCATGATTTGGTGGGTCATCTCACAAATGAAGAACTGGCTCCTCCCAAATTTGACATTTCAGACCATAACACATTAGATCCAGAGAAAAGCGCATCAAAATTAATTGATGATTTCAGTGCATGGAGAAAATCGGATCGTCAACTTCATGGGTGGATTATAGGGACACTTTTAGAGGAAGTGCTCAGACTTATAGTTAGCTCAGGAACAATGCAACTAGTTTGGGAAACTCTTTAGAATGCCTACGCACAAGATTTACAAGAACGAGAGTTCACACTCAAACAAAAACTAACATATCTTCGTAAAGATGAAGGTCAATCCATTATTAATCACATTCTTCTTTTTAAAGGATTATGTGACAACCTTTCCGCTATAGGCAAACCAATGTCAGACAAAGAAAAAGGTATTTTGCCTTCTCACTAGTCTCGGTTCTCAATATGAGACCTTTACAACTACCATGCTAAAGCCCCGAAGGCCAACGTATTCTGAGTTGGTATCTCACTTCTAAAGTCTGGATCAATAACCTAGTTAGTTCACCAACAACACAAATGTTGTAACTCACCATATTTCTCCTTAATTGGCCTTTTATGGACAACATCAGAGAACACAAAAGTTCTTGGTTGAACCAATTTACTTTCACCGACCATGGTTTCAATGCACAACAACCAAGACATTTCAATAAGGAAAAATCAAATAACTCTCTTATTGGCACCAAACAGTGTCCACCTCCACCACCCGAGGAGCGTCAAATGACTTTTGCTGAAAGAGATTTATATCAAGAAAAACATTGCCAATATTGTGGAACAAAGGGTCATATTGCATAAATATGTTGGTGGACTCTGAAGAAACCTACCCAACTAAGTGAAATTCCAATGGGCGCTTGCAGCTCTTACCTTGGACAACTCTGTGGTAGATACCGAATGGACATCTGACACTGGTGCATCAAATCATATGACAAGTAATCAAGGTATGTTAAATAACTTATGCAAATAAGATGGATCTGATTCAATTATTATTGGAGATGGGTCTTTTACCCCCATCACTGGTATTGGTGTTACTTATCTAAATCACAAAGGCACTTCCTTAACACTTCACAATGTACTTTTAGTACCCAATTTAACAAAAAAATTATTATCTATTAGTCAACTTGCCACTCAATTTCCTGTAAATTGTGAATTTTCTAACAGTGACTTTCTTGTTAAGGAACGGATGACGGGACAACCCATTATCGCAAGGAAGCATAAGGGTGACCTTTATGTTCTATCCAATTCACATGAATTACATTTTCCTCTCGCTTCAAATCTGATTCAACGAAAGTTTGGCATCAACGTTTAGGACATCCTCAATTATTTAATTTATAATTTTTTAAAAATAATGGGTTTATTGAAGTTATTGGAAGCATTAAGCCTAAACATCTTTGTGATAGTTGTTAGTTAAGGAAAATTAGTAAATTTCCTTTTTCTTTTTCTGAAAATTCTATCATTAGTATATTTGATAAAATTCATTGAAAGACAGTTTAACAAAAAAGTTAAAATTTTTTATTCTAATGGTGGTGGCGAGTTTATAAATTCAAAATTATCTTCTCATTTTAGTTCATCTGGCATAATTCATCAAGTCTCTTGTCCACATACTCCTGAACAAACAGGTATTGTAGAACGACGTCATAGAATGATTCAAGAATTGGGCATGACAATGCTTTTTCATAGTTGTATCCCCTTAAGTTTTTGGGTTGAAGCTTTTAGTATGGCCGTGTATCTTATGAATCAACTCCCATCTTCAACACTTGATTTTGATACTCCATATTTTATTTTGCATGAAACTCTTTCCATTTACTCTTCTCTTCTTGTTCTTGGTTGCAAATGCTTTCCATACACTTGGAACACACGCCATCAAAAATTTGATTCAAAAACTATTCTATGTGCATTTATTGGATATAGTGATCGTTATAAAGGATACAAATGCTTTCATCCACCTAGTAAAAAATTTTATTTCTAGGCACGTAGTTTTTGATGAGTTATTTTTTCCATATAAAACTAATTGGTCTACTCATATTTCTCCTAATACAAATCATGTCATTAGCATTTTTGACTTTTGGTTGCCTTGTACTAAGGATAATACTTATACAAGTATATCTTCCTCAACTTCACCTTGTTTGAGTCCCTTACCATCCTATGTTATGGATCTGTCACAAATTGAGCCTCAAAATCACTTAGATGCGTCACCCATCCCTAACTCTTCAGCTTTACTCCCAACCCAATCAATAAATATTGCACAAATTGAAAACTTGAGTCTAACTAGTGTTGATGATTCACCTTCCCCCTCTACTTCTAATTCTGCACTTGTTTTAGATTTTATAGAACATACATCTTCTCAATGACTCATCTCATCTCATTCTAATGTTCATGATGAAGTCGTCCCACCTCACTTTAATGTTAATGATGTATCACATGTTCTTACGCAATCTAATCAACCAATGGTTCCTGCTCACAACTTGGTATGGTTAAACCAAATAAAAAATATACTATGATTACCACAACTCGTAATATCCCACGTGAAACTCGAAATATTTGAGCTGCGCTTAGCCATCCGGGTTGGAAAACTGCAATAATTGATGAACTTACAGCTTTGCAACAAAATCAGCATGGGAACTTGTTCCACGAACATCTAGTATGCATGTTATTGGGTCAAAATGGGTGTTTAAATCAAAACTCAAAGTTGATGGCTCTCTAGATCAACTCAAGGCTCGTTTAGTTGTCAAAGGTTATAATCAAATTGGTGGAGTGGACTATACTGAAACTTTCTCTTCGGTAATTAAACCTAGAACCATACGTATGTTTATTACTGTTGTTGTTACAAAGCAATGGCCCATACATCAATTAGATGTCAAGAATGCTTTCTTACATGAATATAATTTCGAAAGATATATTCATGGAACAACCACCAGGAATGGTTGATCCATTGTATCCTACACATGTTTGTAAACTCAAATGAGCCCTTTATGGCCTAAAATAGGCACCTCGTTCTCAGTTTGACCACTTCAATTCTTTTCTTCTAAATTATGGTTTCTTTTACAGTTTAGCTGACCCCATTTTATTTATTTTTCATTCGGATTATGGCTCATTAATATTACTCCTTTATGTTGATGATATTCTTACATGTTCAATAGTTGCTATTGTTAATTCATTCATTCGAATTCTTAGTAATGGGTTTGCAATGAAAGATTTTGGGCCTCTACATCATTTCCTTAGCATTGAAGTCTTCACAACAAGTGATGGACTCCATTTATCAGAATCACATTATGCACTTACTATATTGGAATAGTTAAATATGGTTGATTGCAAACCTATGAACACCCCTATAGAATCCAGACCAGATCCATTAAATAATAATACACCAGTAGAAAATCAAAGCTATTTTAGAAGCACTATTGGAGCTTTACAATATTTCACCCTTACTCGTCCAAATCTTTCATATAGTGTTAATTATATTTCTCAATTTATGCATGCTCCAACTTTAGGTCATTTAAAATTAGTTAGACATATCCTCTGATACGTTAAAGGAACTATTAACTTGGGTTTATATTTCAATTCTAATACAACACTTAATTTGTGTGCGTTTTCAGATGCTGACTGGCCAGGTCGTCCCATGACTAGACGTTCCACCACTGGATACTACACTTTTCTTAGAAAAAACCTTATTTCTTGGTGTGTGAAGAAACAACAAACAATCTCATATTCTAGTACTGAAGCAGAATATCGTGCTATGACTCATACAACCGTAGAATTAACTTGGTTGTCTTTCATCATGAAAGATTTGCAAGTCCCAATCCATTTTCCTCCCATCTTATATAATGATAATCTTAGTGCTCTACATCTAACTATGAACCCGGTTCTTCATGCCAGCAGTAAACACATTGAATTGTACTACCATTATGTTCGTGAATGAGTTGCTCTTGGGTTACTTACAACTAACCTTATTCCATCTACCGAACAACTTGCTGATATTTTTACAAAGCTAATATCTAAAGCTGCGCTTCATTATTCTCAAGACAAACTCTTCCTCCTACCCCGACAGAGTTTGCAGTAGGGTATTAATGGTAAAGATCATGACGAAGAGAATATTCTTCAACAGAAGGAAAGTACGAACAAATAATATTTCCTTATATGGTGCAATTCAAATTTCAATTAAAGAAGGCAAGTGTGAGCTAGTAGTCATGCCTCATATGGTAATATAAAGTAATTTAATCAATCAAGGCCAAGATGGAAAGTACACAATCAAGATCAATTATGATCTATATTCTCATCATTTCTTTTAAGGAAACATTGACCTTATTGAAGAGGAATAATCAAGCATGTTGCCTTTTATGTAATTATATGGTGTATATAAATATGTAGCTTGCTATTGTAAAATTATCAAAAAAAGAAATACATTTAAATTCAAGTTTTGTATTCATTCTAATTTTTATCTGGCAGACCCTAGTTTGTTCTTCTTGGTTATGTCTAATAGTTAACTATAATAAATTGTGTTCGTCTACATCTGTTAAGATAGTTATATACACCGTATAGTAATAAGCTGAGGAAAAGAATTAGACTAGAAGTTCTTCAAATTAAGAAAAATAGAGGGGAGAGATCTCAGTTTCTTTAATTATCGGAGAAATTAGAATAAAGAGCTTTCAACGTAATGGATCAAATCTTGTGTCCTACAATCTTTTTTCTCTAGTCATCTTCGTCTTTGTCATACAATCTACTTTCGTTAGTCCAGGTACTCTTTTTAATTCGTCATGTATTTGCTTTGTTTTGCTAATATATTGTTGCTTTACATAGAACTGATTGTGATCTTGTTTAATTCAGGCACAACCCACCTTTTGGTCTATGAACTTTAAGTTTTTTATGCTTTTGATCCCTCAAACTTTCAAAACTACACATTTGGTCCCTCAATTTTCAAAAGAGTACATATTTGGCTCTTTTCCTATTAGGATTGTTAAGTCTACCGACGTAGCTAGCAGAATTTGCCACGTGGCCAATTTTCACTGAGCCATCGATTGAACCATGAATCGGATCAAATCAAACTCTTAAAATAAAAAAGCCAAAAACATTTTCCCAAAATGAAAAAAATTCCTAACCCACTTTGGTTCTCTTGTTGTTTCGTCCTAATATTTATCTTCATTTACACCAATTCAATCAATCCTAAAATAACCAATCAACAATGCACAAAAAACATTACATTGAGAGAGCTTCCTAAGTTAGTAAGCATTATATTGAGAAAGCTTTCTGACTCAATTAAGCGAGGGTTCCATGAAAACTTGTCAGAGTAAGCTTGGCCTTTACTCAAAACACCACATATGCATTTTGGCTATCAAAAAAGTGAAATCTTTATTAGCAAAACTTGAGTTCTCATAAGAAACAAATTGAATTAAATGAACAATTTGGATTTTGTTGAGAATGTCTCTCGATATATTGTAAGAGTCCATATGTTATAATATTTATAATAGGTACAATACTTAAAATAAGAAAAATGACCGTTAGAGATACAATAAATAAAGTGACCGTTAGATATACAATAAGGGAAAATGACCATTTGTGATACAATAAGGAAAGTAGCCATTAAAGATAAAATAAGGAAAGTGACCATTAGAAATCCAATTTGAATTCTTTCCTTATTCTCTCAAGGTTCGTTGTCATTTGTATGTGTCTCAATATCCTCCCACATACTTGGCAGACGTTGAAGGAAAAGTTTGGTTCAAAAATGAATCAAGGTAGCTTTAGGTAATGGCTTCGTAAATATATCCACTCTTTGATTAGTAGAGGAAACATGTCGGGTAATGAGAAGGCCTAATGCAATGCGTTGATAAACAAAATGGCAATCCAACTCAATATGTTTGCTACGAGCATGAAAGACATGATTTATTGTCATACATAAATGCTCTAAGGTTGTCACAGTAGAGAACTGGTTGATTGGATTGAGGTACATGAAGATCACATAAAAGGAAAGTAAGCCATGTAAGTTCAGTTGTCATAACCATTAAACGATATTCTGCTTCTGTGGTTGAACGTGAAATAGTCGATTGTTTTTTTTTTTACGCACCATGATATAAGATTGCCACCTAAATATGTGCAATAACTAGTTGTAGAACGTGTAGTAGTAGGACAACCTGCCCAATCTGCATAGAAAAACCACAAAGATCAAGTGTAGTGTTGCTAGTTAAATTCATATCAAAATTAATGGAGCCTTTGACGTATCGCAAAATGTGACGAACCATTTTCAAGTTACCATAAGTGGGTAATTGCATGAATTGAGAAACAAAATTAACACTGAAAGAAAGATATGGACATGTTAGAGTCAGATATTGTAAAACACCAACAATATTTCTATATAAGGTTGAGTCTTCTAATAATCTATCATTGGTAAGAATCTTCACTTTTGACTCAATCAGAGTGCTCATAAGTTTGTAATCAATCATTTGTGATTTGTTAAGGATGGTATGTGCATAATGAGATCGAGAAAGAAATAGACCATTGTTAGTTTATTGAACCTTAATGCTAAGAAAATGATGTATGATTGCAAGATATTTCATAACAAACTCTGAATGTAGAAGTTTAAGAAAGTCTTATAAGAGTTGTGAACTAGAGCCTGCGACAAGCATGTTATCAACATAAAGAAGTATTAGTGTTCATTGGGAAGAGTGCAAAACAAATAATGATGAATAAGCTAGACTACAAAAAAATCATGCTTGAGTAGAAAAAGAGTAAAACGATCAAACCAAGCTCTTGGTGTCTGTTTGAGACCATATAAAGCTTTTTTAAGTTTACAAACATGCGAATGATGTGTGGGATCAACCATTCCCAATGGTTGCTCCATATAAATATTCTCTGAAATCTCACCATGCAAAAATGCATTTTTTACATCAAGTTGTCAAATTTCCTAATAACGAACAAGAGTAAGACTAAGGACCAATCTAATAGTGTCTGATTTAATGATCGGTGAAAATATTTCAATGTAGTATAATCCATCAATTTGGTGATAATCCTTAGCTACTAGTAGAGCTTTTAACCGATCAAGACTACCATTAGCTTTTAGCTTGGTCTTAAAAACCTATTTAGAGCCTATGATATGCATGTTGGGAAGACGAGGAACTAAAGTCCATGTATAATTTTATTGGAGAGCAGTGAGCTCTTCTAGCATGGCTTGATACCACCCATCATGTTGAAGAGCAGATTTCACCATGTGAGGTTCGTTAGGAATATTTGTATAAATAGTAATGAGTGCATAACATAGATTTGGCTTAAGAGTTCCATTTTGTGATCTTGTGACCATATAATGATATGAGTGTTCATCACGTGATTGTAGATTCATATCTAGTGAATCATCATCACTATTTGGTGAATCCACAAGGAAAGATGTGGGTTAACAAGTGGAGAAGACAAGGTGAATCTAAGGGATAAAGGTTCATAATTGGTTGGAAAAGAAGATGAAGTGAGAGAATTATCTTGATGTAATTCTAATTAATTAGGAACGAGAATTTGTTCTAAGGGTTGTTGGTCTACATACACACAAGTTGTACTTGTAGTTGAAGATTATTGAGTGTTTAAAATACTTAATTGGTTGGATGTAAGAGTGTGTGAGTAACTAGGACCCTTATTTGGAAACAAACTTTCATAAGAAAGAACATGTCTAGACATAAACACTTTTTGAGTTTTAGGATCGAAACATTTATAGCCCTTATGTTTATCACTGTAACCAAAGAAAACACAAGGGACAATTTTGTGGTCAAATTTATTGCGTTAAGTATCCTATGTGTATAGGTAACACCTAGATCCAAAAATAAGCAACGTAAAGTAGTTAAGGTGAGAACCAAATAATCAAAAATAAGGAGTGTCAAAATTAATAGACGAAGACGACAATCGATTCATTAAATAAATCGATGTAGCAAGAGCTTCAACCCATAAAAAACTTGGTACTCTGCTATAAAAAATCATAGTCACACAAAGTTCTTGAATAAATTGGTGTCGATGTTCAATCGTACCCATTTGTTCGGGTATGTATGGATAAGAAATTCGATGAACAATTTCTTATTGCTGAAAATGAAATGTAAGTCTATTGTTAACAAACTCACCCCATCATTAGAATGAAAACTCTTTATTTTTTGTCCAATTGATGCAACACATGACTTTCAATATGCATAAACAAAATCAGATTTTGAATGGGGAGGAGTTAACCATATATTACGAGAATAATCATCAACAATGAAAGCATAAAATCAAAATCTTTTGAGAGAAAAACTGGTGCTGGTCCCCAAAGATCACAATGAATTATTTCAAAACAACCAATAGTAGATGAGTTAGATAGATTAAAAGGCATCTTACTAAGTTTTACTAATTGACAACTTTCTCAAATAGTGTCAAATTTATTTTTTGGAGTAACATTGATCAAATTTCTAGAATGTAAAAATTGCAAAGTGGAATGGTGTGGGTATCCAATACGTTGGTGCCATAAATCTTCTTATCCGTGTATTTGCCTATCCGAGAAATAAGATTCCTTTGGATTTGATTGGACATAGAATCTCCTCTACGCTTGCCTAACAGCAAAATGCGACTTGTCACTCGTTCCTTAACATAAAAAATCATTAGTAAAATCACATTTATAAGGATATTGATTTGTTAATTGACTTACTGAAAGTAAATTTCTAGTTAGTTCTGGAACAAGTAAAACATCTCGTAAAAGTAATTTATCTTAACTATTAGATACTATTGTATCACTCACTGCATCAATTTTTAAAGCAGTTCTATTTGGCAGCCTCACGCCCTAAGGGCGCCGAACGTAGCTGTCGAGCGGGTCCCACAGCCTTACCAATGTCAATGCCATGTCAGCGTTCTCGTAGTACATGCAAACTTGTGTTATTTCAGTATCATTTTACAATGGAAAACTTCAATTATCTGAGTATTTTATGCATAGTATCAAAATTTTTAAGTAGTGGAAAACCCAAAAATAAAGTACCATGTATATAAGGCAATCATATACATAAAAGTAGGTGTATACATGTATAGCGTGTCTTATAGTCCCCTGAAACCCATAACAAAGTAAAATATATCGAAATACAAACACCTACAAGTATGTCCATGACCGTGAGTAGAAAGAGATGGTCACCCAAGATTCCCCTTTGTTGCTATTCGTAGAAAGATCTGCACTTGGTCACCCAACAAATATAGTGATGAGTCCAGTAAGCAAAATCTTAAGAGAAGTCCAAACAATATTATGTAAGAAATCAAATAAAACTATGAGACATGCAAACATTCTATCTGACAATAGAAAGGCATACTCTTATGAATGTAGAGCAATACAAAACCCAAAACAACACGTAGATAATCAGATAACATAAAAATAGTTGTATAAGAAAGCATAAATGTAAACACAGATAGCCCCAGTGAAGCACTCAACCGGTGAATCAATCACTCATATACCACGTCATCTAAAGCCCTTTTGAACCATTCAACTGGTAAATCATTCTGTCATAAAACAACAACATAACATAACCTCGGTGAACCAACTCGACCGGTCTTCATAGAAAAACCTCGATGAACCAACTCAACTAGTCTTCATAGTAAAACCCTAAATAACCAACTCAAATGGTCTTCAAATAATCCTTAAATACACACATAAAACATAATTATTCAACATGAACAAAACATCGATAAGTCATGATAACACAGTATAGTTTATAGTTGAATAAAATACAAAATAAAATAGTTGGCACTCGTAAAATACAAAAAATAAGTAAAAATAGTTGGTAGCCAGAAAAATAAATATTAAAAGTGAATTGAATTTTGTGAAGCATTCTCGTGGGTTTTACACACCTCAAATCACTCTCTGAAGTCTCGAAAATACCCGATATGACCCCAATATGCCTCTGGCTATTGCACTATTGTCCCCAAGTCCCCTGTGATCAATTTCAAGTTTTTTAAATTGATTATATGTATTTAAAGTTAAGTGTGGAGATTATGTCTTCAAAATAGGCCCTAAAGACTAATAAAGTTTCATTTTCAGTCGTGTTGCAAAGCATTTTGGGCATGAAAACGTTCGAATATTAGAGACTTCCCAAGAGAAAAGTTGTTGGTCTCTGAATTAGATTTTGAAAAAGGTTTGGTTTGCGAAATTCCGATTTAAAACGAAAATGATATCATAATTTTACCAAAACAGCTCAAATTTTAATCAAAATCCGACCAACAAGATTGTAAAAATCATTTCTCTTAATATATAACTCTAGAACTTGTGCATTTTGGTCACAAATCATATAACATACCCACGAACAACATAAAAAACATAAGCCCATTCCGCTAAGCATTGAGGGAGTTATGCCTTTTCAAAACTTGGCTAATTTTTCATGAATATAATTAGTTCTACTAGCAAGTTTAGTTCTTTTTGAAACCAAAGTTATATGATGTTTATATGATTCATTTTCAACCTTAGAAAAACATAAAGACAACAAACCAAAATCATTCAATACCTTTTGGTTAAGCATAGAAACATTTTTATCGAAATTAAAACAAATGAGGAGTAGAAGTTGTTACATATTGCTTAAATCCTTTGTAGTTTGATCTTTCAAGCTTAGGTACCCTTGAAGTCCCAAAAAATCCAGCATATTCTAGCTTTCTTTGTTTTTAAAAAGTCTAGATTTTCCTTCTTTTGGTTGCATGAAAATCAAAGTTTGTCTTTTATATACTTAGATTTGCAACTTGAATAATTAAACAAATCCTTAATTCGACTAAGTTAATTACTAGGACATGTGTCCTCACTCAAAGCTACTTGTCCCACATGAATAATGCATGTCTCTACTCCTAGTTACTATTCATCCAAGGATTCCTACACATTTTCATCATCTCCATACAAATCAATGGTCTCCAATTTGTTTGTCCAAACTATACTCAATAATCCATATTAATTAAATCTACAGTCTTAAACACTTAAATTCATGTAGTTAGTGTATTTAGTCTCATTGTTGAAACATTAGTGGTCCTATTAACCCTCTACTACCCGACACCGTGTTCCTGCTTCCCGATACGCGTCTTGAGGCACACCATTACTTGTGTACCCGACCAATAAGATTTACACTAATGTTTATTTAATCATCTTAACCCATAATTATCATAGTTATGGTCATATATTCAAATTATATTGCCTAGCCTTAGTGTTCCCGTACTATGCCTACTAGTACCCGCGTCGACACGTTTTATGAAGTGAACACTCGTCGCACAATCTCACTTGATTACAATATCTTAGTACATGCATGCAATGCAATATGATAATTCAATAATCTTAAACACCGCAAATATAACAACCATCACGCAAAAATAACATATTCATTCGGTTCTCATGTCCGAGTCAACCAAGTTGTCCATGCAAGGCCCCAATTACGGTCATTAATCCCCGAGATTAACGCTAATCCTAGTCTAATTAATTTGGGCCTTTACAATCCATCACTAATTAAAACAAAATCATGTCCAATATATTTTTGAAGATTATGAAGCAAACCTGAATTTGAAGTCATATGGTACTAGTTGTCCATTCGGTATCTACAATTATGGTATTTAAAGTGAGTGCAACAAGTGCTTGAGGAAGATCATCTTGTTGCACTAGTTGAGTTGGGAGATGCCAACATATTTTGGCAACATTTCCTTTCTTACCACACAGTCGACAACACTCATCTTGATACATTTCTCTTTCACTAGTAATCATGCGATGCTTACCAAGAGGTGGTGGTCGAGGGCCTTGAGTTCCATGAAGCTAATTTCTTTCTAGAGTTGGAATGTTGGATGTTATTGTTTGTAGCCTGAGAACCACGACCTCTTGAAGTAAATTGATTATTCTTTCCATTTGGACTATGATATGTCTGGCTTTGATTGAATTGTCTATAGAATATATACAACGTTGGAGTTAATTCTTCAAGCCAAGGATTTCTTTGTTCAATACCTTGCAGAAGTGAAATTGTCTCCGTATAACTTGGTATAGGAGGTTTAAGCATTGTGGTAGTGAATGATTCATATTTTTCTCTTAAATTAGCAAGCAATGAATAAACTTTGTTTTTATCCGGAACTGGACTTCCAATGGCTGCAAGACTATCACACATACTTTTGATTTTTCTTATATACTTAGATAAAGATTGATTTGGATTTTTCTCGAGGTATGTCAATTGTTGTCGGAGCGTAAATTCATTCTTTTGTGAGTCCTTGGCATAAGCTTCTTTGAACGCATGCCAAACTAAATGTGATTTTTTCAATAATACGATCTTCTTTTCACCACTTGAGATAGTCATCTGCAAGTTGTTTGTCTTTCTGGATCTATTGAAGGAGCACACATTGTTGGTTGTTTCTTGTCTCCAGTAAGTAGCCCAACCATGTTTTAACTTTCTACTATAGCAAGGAATCGTTCACTGCAAAGCGGGTGATTTTCTGCTTTGAGTCTAAGAGTAACAAAACTTGTAACATTTAGTGAGAGAGTGGAAGCCATTGATTAAAGATTCTTTTCTCATTAAACACTCTGATACGAAAAGAACAAATTGAATTAAAATAACAATTTGGATTTTATTAAGAATGTCTGTCAATGTGTTGTGAGAGTCCATATGTTCTAATATTTATAATAAGTATAAATACAAATATTAGAAACCGTTATTTGAGTTCTTTCCTTATTCTCTCAAGGTTTGTTGTCATTTGTATGTGTCTTAATAACTAAGCAGTTATAGAATTTGGTGCATTAGTACCTTCGTTCACTTAACCAATCTAATACCAACTAAGAACAAAATTGAGAAATTTGAGTTCTCTTCTTTGTCTTGAATGCTACTCCCATTGACTTGAATCGAGCAAAGAGACACATCATCTTCTTTCATTGATTTCACGGTTCCTTGGGATGTCAACATATATGAACAAAGGGGAGAGGAATTAGTGGCCTCTGACTTCTCATAGAAATCGAGAAACATCGACATCATTATAACCTCATCTGCACTTTTAATTGGAATAAACATCAAATAATGATTTCACTTCTATAAATTCCCTATTCAATTGCTCTGTCCCAATAGTTTCTACCTTAAGTGGGTTCGTCTTTTTTTTGCTTGAATGAATAGTCTCTGCACTTCCATTAATGAATACCCAACTAACCCTATAAAGATGTTGAAGAATTGTGTTTGTCAAATGTTTTTTCAATTTCAAATTCGAAGACTCATGGATACGTCACAAATTGTCCAAAAAATGATTGATTAAAGTTCACTCATTTAAGCTTTCTTGTTAGTATAGCGAAAGCAATTGCAAGTCTCAATCGTGTTGTGAAAACAGAGTAATTTAGAAGAGTTGATTAGAATGAGTTATTCATTCTTGAGCCATTAATGTCAGATAGTGAATTTTGGGTTTGCTTTGATGTGTATATGATGAACTTAAATTGAGGGGTCGTTTTGTTTTATTTTTATTTTTTGTTAATGACGAAGATCGTTGAGAGTCCCAAGTTGAGATTAGTCGAAGTGATCTCGACTAGTTTAGATTTTGGGATGTTCGGTATACATTTATGTTTTTTTATTCCTCTCATCGATTGACAAAACAAAGAGACGTTCGTAAGGGATAATCATAGAGGGGAGAGGTGAGTGTGTGAATAGAAGAAGAAAATGAGGAAATCTTTTTTTGGTTTTTTTTAGTTTGGTTTGATCTAGTTTGTGGTTGAACTGACAGTTCTGTAGAAAATCCGCCAGATGGCTAGTTATGTTAGCCACGTCAACAAACTTAAGGATCCCGGCAAGAAGGACTAAATGTGCACTCTTTTGAAAGTTGAGGAACAAAATGTATAGTTTTAAAAGTTGAGGGATCAAAAAAAAATAAAAGATTCAAAGTTGAGGGAACAAAAAATGAGTTTTCCCTTTAATTTTGTACTATAGTGAGTGCAGTTATTGGTGTGAATTATGGATTGCTAGGCAACAACCTACCATATCCCACCAAGGCAGTCTTCCCTATTAAAGTCGAGAAGCATAAAAAGAACTTGGCTCTTACATGCGAACCCCAGCGTTCTCAATACACCGAGAAACTCGATCATCAAAGTAGTCCTTAGAACTTTAAACCAAGACCTGCCTCAACTTGCAAGCCATCCCTCCTTCGCATGACTTAGGTCCAAACATACGTTCTACCTTACTAAAAAAAACTTGATTTCGACACATCATAGTAGGAAACGAAATCATTCAAAGCTATCTCTCAGTCTGTATTATTCCAGCTAGCCATGCATAATCTCAAGACAACATTAGAGTTGGTTAATCCCGCAATCCCAGTAACCACAACGGTGTCTACACACAAGTCCTCAAATGCTCATACTCGTATTCAATGGGAACATTCTCAGACAAAGTAACTAATGCGATGACTTCAATCATAAAATTCTCGACTTTCAACCAGAGTCCTATCCTTGTCAATGTGTATGCTTACTTTGCGTACATATCTGACAAGAAAGACATGCATCACTTTAGTTTATGTATTATTGAAGTCTCGAAAAGTTGTTGTTCGAGGTGGTCCTCTTGGCTACAAGAACATCTTTGATGCTATTGGGGATGCCATAGAAGATGGGTGGGAGTAGAGTTGATGTTGTGGTATCGAATAGTGGATGGCATTCTGTTGGAAATGGCAATGTTGTGACGGTCAAGAACGCGAAAACATATAATCATAATTTGATTAAAAATATGTGTAGAATATCGGGGACTCCTAAGAGGCTAAGGAAGAGCTTGGAGACTTATTTGCTTGCTTTGTTTAATGAAGATCTTAAGCCTGTAAGGACTGAACAGAACTTTGGTTTATATAACCCTGACATGAATGAGGTCTACCATGTTGATTTCATTGCTTGTTTAGGCTATGTTTTAGGGGTTATTTTTCTTGGATTGTCACTTTGTATATCTAAATTAAGATCAATGTACATATGCATAGGATATTGGATTTATTTGTTCATCATTTTTTTTTTTATAATTGGGGGCGTTCGAACCATTTTATGGCCCATCCCCAAGGACAAAGCCAAGTTTTTTTAAGACATGGACTAAACTATAGTGTATCTTTTTAGGGTTTAACAATTGAAAAATGCTTTTAATGCACCAATTATAACATGCGACTCGGAAACACATTCGTTCAGTCACCCTTGATTCGTTCACGCATCTCAAGGTGTGTGGCAGTAGAAGAGGACGACAAGAGTAGCTGGCGGTAGGAGTGGAGTAAGGGAGACTATGTATGGTGTGTGAGAGAGGAGGGCAAATTGATTAAATTTTTAACAAAAAATGACGTGTAAAAGGCATTTTAGGTGTATCACATATATATAGAAAGCTCTTTTTCTATTCACTATTTTTCTTTTTTCTTTTCATGGTACGAGCTCTACATGCATTTTTTTGTTTGCATTTTAATCTTTTATTTAGGAGTTGGGCTTATTTATAGTTTTTTGGGCTAGTCAAAACCAACACTTAGACTGGACTAAGGGTTAGAGGTGGCTAAAGTTTTTTTTTTGGCTTATTACTAATAAAAACTTTTTTTATTAAGGGACTACCCTGGGCTACAACCAAGGGTAGCCCCGTGAATAGCTCCGCTCCTACTCATCCCTACTTGGGCTTACTAAATCCCACCAGTGTCACTTAAGCATCTCAACCCCATAGCTCACGAGAAACCGTCGTATTGGCTTTATTTATATTTGATGTGTTCTCTCTAGCATTTGTCCTTTTTTGTGGATCTTCAATTACTTAATTGTTGGTCTTGCCTAATTGCCTAATTAAAAAATGCAATTGAGGAAAAGCTTCATCTGATAAAGCATTTAAATAAATTAAAGTTGATTGTTTGATATCAATAATTAAATCTTAGAGTTTAAAATTGATCTTTTAATCTATTATCACACTAATAAGTAGTGAAAATATAAGTTTATTGTACGGATGTCATCTCTGTTTCACCATTGAACATACATTAGGCCAAGGATTTTTTTGATAGGAACGAGACTTTATTTCACTATAGCCAACAAATGAGGTACATACATGGTAAGAAACAATGTGTTTCTCATAAAATAAAATCGAATAAACCCTACCAGTGTTGTATGGGAAAAACACATTGTCCCTGTAGAAAAACTCAAGTCCCCCATTAATGGATTAAGGCGAAATTGCTTCCTTGATCCACCATGGCGCAGTATTCACACCGAATCAACTAGGTTGAACCTGTGATCGTACAATCGGGAATTACAAAAGTGGGAAACACAAATTACAACCATATCTTAAGTACAACCTACAGCTTTCATCCCTCTGCTTTGGTTCTTCTCTCACAATAGCCGCTCCCAATTCCCATTCAATTTTGTCCATGTCCAGCTCTTAAAATGTTTCGACCTAAATAGTGACGATGATGCAGCTCGTTTAGCTAAATGATACACCTCTGCCCATCCTTTGTCCCTATCTTGGAATAGCCGCATGTTGCGTTCCGTCCAAGTCCACCATATATATGATCGATTGTGCTCCCGCTTGCCAAAGAACTCTTATTTTCTTCATAGCCGCCCCTACCAATTTTAGTGATAGTCCTTTAATGATCGATCTCAGCCCTACCTATGCCATTCCCAACTCGGTGGAAAGTCCTTCCCACATTTGTTTCTTGAAAGGGCACGTCATGAATACATGGTCAATTGTTTCACTGTGAGCGCTGCATAATAGACACTAGTATGGCTGTAAAGCCATGTTAGGTATTTGTTTTTGGAGAACTTCCCCCACACTAATCTTTCCACGCTAGGCCAACCAGGCTAAGAGTTTGTACTTCATTGGGGCTAAAACTTTCTAAATAAACTTATATGCATCTTTTTTTATCTTGCTTCCACTAGATAGAAGAGCATTAGTTGTTGACTTCGCTGTGTAGGCACCTAATGCGTCCTACCTCCAAATTTTGCTATCCGTAAAATGTGATGCAACTATCAATGGAGCGACTTGTTGCATCAATGCTTGTAGTTCCCCTCTCTCAAGGGTGTTCAATCTTCTTTTTCGCCTTAAATGTAATTGACATCCCTAAGACTTATTTCCCATGTAGCTGCCATCATGAAATTCTGATATGAAAGCCCTGGGTTTACGGGTTAAATTATACAATTGTGGATAAACCTCATTCGACGGTCTATCTCCCCTCCATTTATTTTCCCAAAATCTAATTTGATTTATGTTGCCCACCTTATACTGAGCCCCATTTCTGAACTCCTCTCTGCCTGACGCAATGGCTTTCCAAGATACTTTGCTTGAGGATTTAAATCTCTACCCGGCATCCCATTCGTTGGGGTCTTCCCCATAAATACTACTGATTATTTTCACCCAAAAAGCCAAAGCCATTTTCCTAATGAGGCTTTGTTTCTCAATATTAGATTACCTACACCAAGTCTCCCCTCTTCCTTCTGTTTGGTTACTTGTTCCCAGCCATGAGCGACTATGAGGTTTTGGTTCCCTATTTTTGCCAAAGGAATTGCCTCATAAGCTTTTCTCAATGTAGAGTGATCCCGACTGACATTTTGAATAATGACATGTAGTATGTGGAAAGAGCTTCCAAAACTGATTGAATCATCATAAGTCTACTGCTTCTGGAGATGTCTCCCTTTTTCCAACCATCAAATCTCTTCATGAATTTGCACATGATTGGAGCCCAAAATTCATGAGATGTTAAGGAACCTCCTAGTGGAATACCTAAATATTTAATAGGCCATCCACCAATATCACACCCCACTGCTTGAGCTGCTTCCACCACCAAACTTTCTTCTACATTGACGCCCACCAATAGCGACATGCGCATATTAAGCTTAAGCCAACGACACTTATAAAATGAATGAACTACTCACGTAATGTTCTTCGTAACTTCAACAGTCCCATCCACAAATAAAAGCGAATCATCCGCAAATTGTAAGTGTGATAAGTGGACGTTATTTCTCCCCATTTTCCAACCTTGCACCATGCCACGTTATTTTGCTATCTCGATCATTCGCCCTAGTATGTCAGCAACTAGAATAAACAAGAAAGGTGATATGAGATCTCCTTGTCTCAATCCTTTTTGCGCACATAATTTCCCTTTTGGTTGACCGTTTATCATGACTACAAAGTTGGTGGATGATAGGCACCCCGAATCCACTACCCCTTTTAGGTCCAAAACCCTTTATTGCCAGCACATAGTTTAAAAAGTTCCAGTCATTGCAGTCGTATGCCTTTGCAAAATCAAGTTTGAGTATAAGGTTTGCTTGCTTTTGATAAGTCATATTTGTATATATTTATTAGTATATTTTAGTATATTTTATTATTTAAAGTATTTAAAATAAACAATTAATTATATTTTTTGTTCATTTTTAGGTGAAATAGAGTGCGCGCTTGAGTTAGTGGCAGAAAAATACTCGCAATGGAGTATTTATTTGCAGAAATCAGATGTCGGATGTGTTGAATATCCAATGAAACGTTGCGGCCAATCAGCATACGCCACGCCGCTAAATACGCAAATCGCTAAGTACGCGTCAAGACGACACACACGTCAAATTTTGGCGCCGATGCCGGGGACTTTGTCTTTACTCTGAGTTTAGGTGTTAGTTAGTTACATTAGTTTAGTTAATCTATTTATCTTGATTAGTTTGTTTTAGATAGATTAGTAACTAATTAGTTACGTTTTTCACGTTTTTTTTTAGTTTTTCTTTTCGTCACGTTTTTTTTTTCTTTCGTTAGTTTTTCTTTTTCTTTTTCGTTTTTTTAACGTTTTTAACGTTTTACTTTTTTTCGTTAGTTTTTGTTTTTGTTTTTCTTACTTTTTACTTTTTAATTTTTTTTTTACGTTTTTAGTTTTCTTTTTTTAACTATTCTGCTAGTTTATTTACTTTTTATTTTATTTTTATTTTATTTTTTTATTTTTTATTTTTTATTTTTATTACTTTACTACTTTACTTTGTTAGTTAGATTAGTTAATTCTTTTTTTACTTTTTACTTTTTTTTATGCTGCCACACCTCACTCGGTCCAAATCGGCTGATTCATTGTTACCTTTTGACCCCGAACCAGAGCGAACTTTTCATAGGGGACTAGAGAGACCCAACTTAGGCAACAGGAAGGCCAAAATCATCTGAACATGGCTGCTTTGTACCAAATCACCATGGGTCACGCCAATTAAGAGCTTCAAGCTCTTTTGGCGCAACAACCCCTCTGCATCAACTATCCGGATAATGCCGAAAACTTTGAGCTGAGGTCTGGGTTTATTCATCTCCTACCATCCTTTCATGGTGGCGAGAATGAAGACCCCATCACTTTCCTGAAGGAGTTTCACACTATCTGCAAGTCACTGAAACCCTCTAATGCGGACGAGGAAACGGTTAAGCTAAGATCTTTTCCGTTTTGCCTTAAAGATAAAGCCAAGGAATGGCTTTTCTACCTTCCGCATGGCTGCATTAATTCCTGGAATGATATGACAACCGCAATTTTGAATGAATATTTCCCTGAGGATAGAGTTGCTCAGCTCATCAAGGATATATGCAGCATCAAAATGAGACCGGGCGAATCATTCGGCGCATATTGGGATCGCTATAAGCGATTACTTGCTAGTTGCCTGCGGCATGGCCAATCTGAGAAGGCCGTAGCTCGATTCTTCTATGTTGGCATGTCGCCCATGGAACGACGCATGATTGATAATGCATGTGGGGGTCACATTCGTGACAAAACTCCAGCCTAAATGACGCAACTGTATGAGGACATCGCACAGCAGTCATGCCTTTATGGTGATCTCGATGCTACTGCTTACCAAAGCCTCATTACAGGCAATGTCTCGAGTTCCACTGACCAGAAAATTGATAACCTAACCTCTATAATGGAACGTCTCCTCTCATCTGGTAAAGTGCAAGTCCAAGCTTATGGCTTTTGTGCTGCCACAAATCATGCAACTGATGAATGTCCTACACTTTTTGATGATGATCGGCATGCCAAGGCCATGGGTAATCAGTTCCAAGGGCCACCTCGAGTCCCATTCGGGAATACCTATAATCATGCCACGGCCAGGAACAACCCAACCTTCAGTTATGGGCCTCAGAATCAGAATTATCAGACATTCATCCCCAGAGGTCAACCATTGCCTACACCCTCCGCTAATTCCTCACTCGAGGATATGGTTAAAGCCCTTATGAGCCAACAAAGCCAAATTATGAATGAAATGAAGCGATTCAGGGCTACTATCGAGAAATCCTTTATTGAACTCAATTCGACGGTTCGAACTCTTCAAGTTCAAGTGGACCAACATGCACAGCAGATTGGACGTCTCGAGGATAAAGGAAAGTTGCCTTCGCGACCTTACCCGAATCCTAACGCGAGTGCTAACGCAGTTACACTCCGAAGTGGTAGAGAGCTAGAGGGACCCAAAAGGCACAATGGGTCATCTAATGCCCATGACCAGGCCAATGAGGAAGAACACGAGGTAGTAGTCACCCCGTCTGCCCCTAAACAGACGGTAACTACTCCAAAGGAAGCACCGCCCACTTTTAAGGTCAAACCTCATTTTCCACAATGTTTCATCTTAGATAAGAAAAATGAGGAAGAGAAAGAAATTCTCGAGACCTTTCGGCGAGTGGAAATTAATATTCCACTCCTCGACGTTTGAAGCAAGTCCCTAGGTATGCAAAGTTTCTTAAGGAACTATGCACTAACAAAGGGAAACTAAAAGGCAACGAAAAAGTCCAAATGGGAGAAATCGTCACGGCTATCCTACAAAAGAAGTTGCCTCCTAAATGCAGGGATCCTTGGATGTTCTCAATACCTAGTGTTATAGGTGATGTAAGCATTCGAGAGGGCTATGTGCGACCTTGAAGCTTCTATTAATGTCATGCCATTGTCTATTTATGAGACATTGCATGCAGGCCCATTAGAGGAGACTGGTATTGTCATTCAGTTAGCAGACCGTTCCGTTGTCAGACCTGTCGGTGTTCTCGAGGATGTTCTAGTCCGAGTGAACGAGTTTGTGTTCCCTGCTGACTTCTATGTGGTTGATATGAGAGAGGAGTCATTCCCTAATGCTTCGTCAGTCCTCCTTGGACGTCCGTTTTTGAAAACGGCTAAGACGAAGATAGATGTTGATGATGGATCCCTTACCATGGAGTTTGATGGTGAAGTCATCAAATTTAACATCTACGATGCAATGCGATACCCTAGTGATGTGTCTTCTGTGGTGTGCACCATGGACAGTGTGGATCCACTTGTTGAGCATACCTTACTCACGAGTGGCGGTGATGAAGTTAAAGTAGTGTTAGAGCATCATCTCGACACTACTCATATCCACGAGAGTGATCTGACCTTCGATACTGATATCGAAGATGTTGTTTTCGAGTTGGATTCAATCCAACCCCTGCCCCCAACAGTCCATTATTTGGAGTTACCTATTTCTAACTCCGAACTTTCTCCCTCTTTGGTTAAAGCTCCCACACTTGAGCTGAACCCGTTACCTGAGCACTTAAAGTACATGTTTTTGGGTGAGAATGACACACTCCCTGTAATCATCTCAGCCAAACTTACACATTTAGAGGAAGAGAGGCTCATTCGAGTGCTTCGGGAGTTTAAATAGGCTATTGGGTGGACCATAGCGGATATCAAAGGTTTGAGCCCTTCCACTTGTATGCATCATATATATATGAAAGAAGGGTCAAAACCTACGAGAGAAGCCCAGAGGAGGCTCAATCCGCTCATGATGGATGTAGTGAAGAAGGAGATACTGAAGCTCCTTGATGTTGGTGTCATTTACCCCATCTCTGATAGCAATTGGGTAAGCCCTATCCAGGTGGTTCCTAAGAAAACGGGAGTCACAGTAGTAACCAATTCACATGGTGAGTTGGTTCCAACCCGTATCCAAAATGGATGGCGGGTATGCATTGACTACAGGAAGTTAAACGCTTCCACCAGGAATGATCACTTTCCCCTACCATTCATTGATCAGATGTTGGAGACTAGCAAGTCGTTCTCATTACTGTTGTCTTGACGGTTATTCCGATTTTCATCAGATACCGGTAGCACCTGAAGACTAGGAAAAGACGACTTTCACTTGTCCATTTGGCACTTTTGCCTATCGACGCATGCCCTTTGGGTTATGCAATGCCCCATGCCACCTTTCAAAGGTCTATGATGAGTATTTTTTCAGATTTTGTTAAGCATTTCATTGAGGTCTTCATGGATGACTTTACCGTCTACGGTGATTCATTCGATAGTTGTCTCGACAAATGACAAAATTTCTAAGCAGGTGTATCGAGAAGAACTTGGTTCTGAACTATGAAAAATGTCATTTTATGGTGGACCAAGGTCTTATTTTGGGACACATTGTCTCAGCCAGAGGCGTAGAGGTAGATCAAGCTAAAATTGATGTTATCAAGAAACTTCCCTACCTTACGAATGTGCGGCAGATTAGATCTTTCCTTGGACACACTGGTTTTTACCGTCGTTTCATCAAGGACTTTTCAAAAATCGCACAACCTCTATGCCGTCTACTTCAAAAGGACATACCTTTTGAGTTTGATAAGGCATGTAAGAGTGCATTTGATGCACTGAAACACTCACTTACTAACGCACCGGTGATTCGGGCCCCTAATTGGGAGCTCCCATTTGAGATTATGTGTGATGCTAGTGATTATGTAGTGGGTGCAATCTTAGGACTGAGAGTCGGGAGAGCTTCACATGTCATTTACTATGCTTCTCGTACTCTAGAGGCAGCTCAGATGAACTACACCACTACTGAGAAGGAGCTCCTTGTTGTTATCTTCGCACTTGAGAAGTTTCGACCTTATCTCTTGGGTACCAAGGTTATCATTTACTCTGATCATGCTGCCTTGAAGTACCTAATGAGCAAAAAGGATGCCAAACCTAGGCTCATTAGATGGATACTCCTACTACAGGAGTTTGACATCACAATCAAAGATAAAAGTGGTGCAGAGAATCTAGTTGCAGATCATCTCAGCAGAATTAAAAATGTTGAGAGTCCTACCCCTCTGATGGATGATTTCCCTTACGAGCACATTTATGCCATTATGGAAGATCTCCCCTGGTACGCCAATTTGGTGAACTATATCACTTCGGGTGAGTTATCTCCTCACTTTTCGAAGGCTCAGAAGCATAAATTAAGGAGCGATGCTAAATATTATGTATGGGATGACCCGTACTTATGGAAATTTTGCTCCGACCAGGTTATCAGGCGTTGTGTTCCTCAGATTGAGAGTCATTCCATATTGACTTTTTGTCATACTTACACCTGCGGTGGCCACTTCGGTCCCCGCCGGACATCTAGGAAAGTTCTTGAGAGTGGTTTTTACTGGCCCACCATTTTTCATGATTCATACATGTTTACTAAGACTTGTCCTAACTGTCAGAAAACCGGTAACCTTAGTCATCGAGACCAAATGCCACTTACTCCGATTCATATTTGCGAGATATTTGATGTATGGGGTATAGACTTTATGGGACCGTTTCCAATGTCATTTGGTAATGTTTACATACTCTTGGCAGTGGACTACGTGTCTAAGTGGGTGGAAGCTAATGCTACACGCACTAATGATTCTAAAGTGGTATGTGAATTCCTCAAATCGAGGATTTTCACAACATTTGGTACCCCACGTACCCTGATCAGTGATCGAGGCACTCACTTCTGCAACCGTATGGTTGAAAGCCTTCCGAGGAGATATAATGTCACTCATCGGACTTCTACAACATATCATCCCCAAAGGAGTGGCCAGGCAGAGGTCTCTAATAGAGAGATCAAATCCATCTTAGAAAAGACGGTAAATCCAACTCGTAGAGATTGGAGTACACGTCTTGATGATGCGGTTTGGCTTTACCGAACGGCGTTTAAAATGCCAATTGGGATGTCCCCATATCGCATTGTGTTTGGTAAAGCTTGCCACCTGCCAGTCGAGCTCGAGCATAAATCTTACTGGGCTGTGAAATAGTTTAATATGAAACTTGATGAAGCAGGAAATAAGAGAAAGCTCACTCTCCAAGAGTTGAAGGAAATCAGGAACGACACGTATGAAAATGCGCGGATTTATAAAGAAAAAATGAAAGCGTTCCATGATAGCAATCTCTCTAGGAAATCTTTTCGTGTTGGTCAGAAAGTACTTTTATTTCAGTCACGTCTTAAGATTTTTGCAGGTAAGCTGAGATCGAGGTGGACATGACCATATATTGTGACTGCAGTGTATGATCACAGAGCAGTGGAGATTCAGAGTATGGAGATTGGTAATGTGTTTAAGGTGAACGACCACAGATTGAAGATCTTCTATGAAGACTTCCCGAGCAATGATGTGGAGGTCGTTTCACTGGCAACGCCAGTCTATATCGATTGACAGACTCCGACCAAGTCGAGCTAACGACTTTAACCAAAAGCGCTATTGGGAGGCAGCCCAAACTTTGCTAAGTATTATTTAGTTATTTATTTTCATTTTTTAGTATTTTACATGACTTTGTATCATTTTCCTTATCATTTTCTTCATCATATTTTTTCACCATCTTGTTTGTTTTCTAGGTGTGACCTCCTTGACCTGTTTTAAACCTTGAGGACAAGGTTTGGAATAAGTTTGGGGATGCTTTAGGGATTGAGGATTGTTTTGGATGAATTTTTGCGAAAGACCGCAGGTGAGATCGTTTAATTTTTTTTTATGCGGTTATATGCGGGTATTGGATGGTAATGGTGGTGTTTTATATCATTTCTTTCATTTCTTTCATTTCTTGTCCATTCACATTCCATTCTCATTTCATTAGGATTTGATACACTTTCATGTATATATTTAGTATGTTATTATATATTTTAGAGTCACCCGAAACTTTGTTCATGCCTTTGATTGTGGATGAGTAAATTATAGTTGCCTTTTTAACTTGATACTTAGAGAAAATTAGTAGACATACTTAATCAAGTTCGTAGCTCTGCATTTTTATGATTTTGTGATTAGAGACTTGGATGATGGTTAAGCTTAGTGCTAGATAACGAAAATGAGTAGAAGGTCTAATTTGTGCAAGTTATATTATTTTGACCCATATTTGGTAGATTTGCTTGATTATAGTGAAAGTGAGAAGTACTAACAGGAGTTTTCTTAATGGAGAGTGTCCTACAAGTTTCCACAGAAAATGGAGCAGGGAAACTTGTGGTAGGAAAAAGTGAAAAAATCGGTCCACGAGAAATGGAGCAGGGACCGTATTAATTGAATATATATATATATATATGAAAAATATTGAAAAAAGGCGGAAGTATAAAACTTCTCAAATAAAAGATTTAGTTCGAGTGCTTTCACTATATTAAGTAAGATTTTAAACTTGCGTGGTTTAATTGTACAGACCAATAAAACTTATGATTAGTTGATGGCATTTGTTTTAACCGAGTCTATGTTTTGAAAGTGAGATCTTAATTGTGTTTGACTTGCGGGACTTGACATATCTTAACTCTGAAATTTTTCGAGTTACTTGTTAATTTGGTGACTATTTAAATCAAAGGAACTCCATGAATTTGGGTCGGGTATAGGATTAGTTGAGTCATTGCATTATTATATTAGAAGTCTAGTTTATTTGTGTCGTCATTTACACCTTTGCTCGGGACGTGCAAAGTCCTAAGTTTGGGGGTATTTGATAAGTCGGTATTTGTATATATTTATTAGTATATTTTAGTATATTTTATTATTTAAAGTATTTAAAATAAACAATTGATTATATTTTTTGTTCATTTTTAGGTGAAATGGAGTGCGCGGTTGAGTTCGTGGCAGAAAAATACTCGAAATGAAGTATTTATTTGTAGAAATCGGATGTCGGATGTGTCGAATAGCCAACGAAATGTTCTGGCCAATCAGCGTACGCCGCGTTAGCACGTACGCCGCGTCAGCACGACACGCGTCAGCTTTCTTATTTTCATGTATTCCACCGCTTCACATGCAACCAGTATCGAATCAAGCATTTGGTGACCTGGACGAAGGCATTCTATTCCCGAGCAATTGTTTGATCTAGCACCCATTTCAATCTTAAGGCTATGATTTTGTGATGATTTTATACAATGAGGATACTAGACTAATGTGTCTAAAATCCGAGAGATCTCCCAAGTTGGCTCCTTTTGGAATCAAGCAAATATGTGTTTCATTCATGATCGAGCTTATCACCCCATTCCTATGGAATTCTCTTACACATTTCATAATATCCGGCTTTAATGTCGCTCAACATTCCTTGTATACAGGCATTTTGTACCCATCCAGACCCGGTGATTTATCCCCTGCAAAGTTGGTTATCGCCTCCCATACCTTTGTTTCTGTGAATTCCTCTTCTAGAGAATTAGCCACCACTTGTTATAAGGGGTTCCACTCGATCCCTTGGATTTCCCAATTCTCTTGTTTGGCACTTGAGTACGGTGTCTTATAAAAGTTCACAATAGTAGCTTTGATTTCCAAGGGTCCTCTGTGAAACTGTCTGATGCTGTTTTGAGGTGGCCAATGAGAATTTTCCCTTTTTTAGCCCTCAAGAAACGATGAAAGGATTTAGAATTATTGTCCCCTTCTTTGGCCCACTTTATCTTCATTTTCTATTGTATTAGTCTCCCTTCCAACAAGACAATATGGGCGAGATCCTATTTCAGTAACCTTCATTCCCCCCATTTAGTTAGGTCCCAAGCCGGACCTCCCTCCTCTTTGTCAAGTCGTTCAATGTTCTGGATGCAGTCATTTCATTTGGATTGTAGTTGCCCAAAGTCGTCTTTATTCCACTTGACAATTTCCTTACTAACCATTTTCAATTTCCTCATAAAAGAGTATCCCGACCCCCATATGTACCGTTGTTCTCCCACCACCCCTGAAACCATTCTTTAAACTCCTTATGTTCAAGCCACATATTTTCAAACCTAAAGGGTGTTGGTCCCCATTTAGTGATACTAATGTCCAGAATCAATGGGTAATGGTATGAGGTTATGCGTTCTCCCAAATATTATCTTCTAGGTTGAAAAAGTTCAACCCATTGTGAAGTAAACAGTACTCGATCCAAACGAGCACACGCTGGGGATGCCTGAAAGTTCGACCATGTAAAAGCTCCACTCATTAAAAGAGGGTCTACTAATTCCCAATCTATTATTCGCATATCAAGCTTCTGCATGCTCGTGGTGATTCTCCCGTCGCTTGTTCTCTCATTCGGGAATCGCAGGATGTTGAAATCACATACCACGCACCAACGAGATGCACACATGCCAAATACGAACCTATGTTATCCTATAATTCGTCTCTGCCATTTGTCTTGCTTGGTCCGTAGATCCCTGTGATCCACCAATCTGACTCCCTGTCCCATAATATTTCTACTGACACAGTGAATGATCGTACTAGGCTATTCATATGTTAAGTCTGCAGACGTCCCATATTATCGCCACTGTTACGACCCCAATTTCATAACCCAAACTGGGCCCCGCCCGACCTATACTTACGTGGACCTCGAGTCAGTCCTTGCGACATCAACACAAGCCTAGTCAGCCTTCCTAACCATTTTTCATTACAAGGCAGTGAAAGTTAACATTTATAATGAGATATTCAAATTTATAAGTTATCAAAGGTTAAGCAGAAGAGATTTCAACTTAAATAAATCTAAACACCTCTAAACCAATCAGTCATGACATCCTAGAGTATGGAAACCCTGTATAAGATGGTCAACATGTATAATAAATGGAGGAAAGAGAAATAATATCATATACATATCCCAAAGTATCTTACAAAGCCCATGTACCCCATGTGATAAAAATAATATACATAAGCAATACAAAACCTGTAAAAGTACGAAAGGGAAAGCCGCTCCAAAGTTCTTACAGTAGGTATCCCAGTACTGGCCCCTTTCCCTTACTCGATTGTGGATATGCACTCAGTTAAATACAAGAATGATAAGCCCAGGTAAGTAATGCCAATAGGATACTAAATAACATTTCGAAATAAATAAATCACTCTATATTCATGCATATAGAAAGAAAGGCATAAGGACGCATGAATAAATAAAAGAAAGTAAATAAATAAAAAAATGATATATAAGTGTCCAGGGATGCAAACAGAGATGCACAAGTAGTCCTAACCAACAAGTCATTGAGTCTTGGAAAACCATTAAGACTCGGGTTCCAGGACTTGATACATTCACAAGACCTAAACCCAAGGGATAATAAGACTTCCTAAGACAACCACGCTAAGAACTCACACCCCGTCAATAATCAGTATCCAGTGCAGTGCATCCTGAGGTCATAACTCTGGTATGTTACCTCAGCCAGCTACTCATTCCAAGGATAGATCACAAAACAATGAACAACAATATTCAATAGCTTAAAATGAAATACTGTGCATTTCCTATATGGTTTACTTACAAGTCGCAAAGCTTGTTCCCAGCCTATCCGGCTTCCTGACACCCCAAGATGCGATCCCGAACTCTCGAGACCTCCCTTTAGTTTCCTGGAGTTGTTTGATATGTTTTCGAGTGGATTAGAGTTGCTAGGGTTGGATTAAAACTGGTTTAATTGTGTTTAATAAGTTTTCAGAACTTTCGAAAGTTCTTGTCCTTAGCCTCGATAGCTCGTTAGGGAAGTCACATAGCGCGCTATGTAACTTTAGCACGCTAGGTGGAAACATATAACACGCTAGTGTTCTTCTTGTCAAAGAACACCCAGTTGTCCAAAACGTCTAGCGCACTACCCAGATGACATAGTGTGCTAGAAATTACAGAACCTAGAATTCTATAAGTGCAGAATTCTGGTTTTTTGGATGTCTAGGCCTCCTCCAACCCCCTGGATCCCTCGTTCTCCCTCAAGTATATCTGGCTCAAGTCCACTGTTGGTCATTTGCTCTCTTTCGACCTAACAGGTCGAAACATACAAATATGAAATATAGGGTGGATCCCAGACAACTAAGGTAGCAACTCCAGCTCGTATGCAACCTTGCCTGTTTGCTTCTTCACTCTGAACGGACTAATAAATGTCGACGCAAGCTTTCCTTTAATATCAAACCTCTAGTGACCTTTCATCAGAGAAACCTTCAGATATGCATGGCTCCCAACATCGTACTCTAATTCGTCGTAATACATGTCATAATACTTTTTGTGCCTCTTCTGCACACCCTTCAGCCTCGATTTGGTCAGTCGTATATTCTCTATGTGATCTACCACATTCTCTAGCACAATAATTGCTACATCATTGGGCTCCGCCAAGTTAGACAGAGATTTGCATTGTCTACTGTAGAGTGCCTTAAATGGTGCCATACCAATACTGGCCTGATAACTGTTATTGTACGCAAACTCACATAAATGACGATATTCTTGCCATGATGCACCATACTATAACATACACATCCTTAGCGTATCATCGAGAGTTTGAATAAGTCTTTTTGACTATCCGTCAGTCTGTGGATGATAGGCTATACTGAGATCCAATCGTGTGTCGAAATGTGCCCACATGCTTTGTCGAAGTTAAGATATAAACTGTGGCCTTCTATCTGACACTATTGATAAAGGAATGCCATTTAGTCACATAATCTCTCGCTCGTACAATCTCGCTAACCTATCCACCCAATGTGTGGTAGAGATCGGTAAGAAGTGCGCAGACTTTGCCAACCTATCCATAATCACATAGAACTGTCTTGTCCATGCTGAGATCGAGGTAGGCCATTGAAGAAATCCATTGCAATATGCTCCCACTTCCACTGAGGAATGGGAACTGGCTGTAATAACCCACTAGGCCTCCTATGCTCAGCCTTAACTCGCTGACATACCCCATATGCTCGAACGTAATCAGAAACAACAGTCTTCATCCCTAGCCACCAGAAACGATGGTGCACCTTAGCATACATCTTGGTCCAACCTAGATGAACTATAAAACGTAAAGGGTGAACCTCATCAAGTATCTCATCATGTAACTCCCATTGATGGAATCCATAGTCGACCTCTAAATCTGGGGCATGACTTTGTTGAATGATTCCTATCTGGATGATTCAAACTCTGAGCAAACTCTAATAACCTCTAGTACCTCCTATCGGCCTGTTGACCCTCAAGTACACTCTGAATTGACACTGTCTGAGTCTTCATCTGCCCACAAATCAACACTCTGGTACTGGTCGGGATATCAATAGAATACATCAAATTGACCGCCTCGAGTAACCCATACTCGTGTGTCATGTGGCAAGTAACAATATCCGAGTCTTCCCCTTCGCGGTTCAATGCGTCTGCAACAATATTGCCCTCCTCGGGTGGTACTCCAATGAGAAGTCATAATCTTTGAGAAACTCAAACCAACGTCTCTGTGGCATGTTCAACTCTTTCTGGGTGAAGATGTACTTCAAACTCTTGTGGTCAATAAACAACACAAATTTTTCTCCATAAAGATAATGTCGTCAAATCTTCAATGCAAAGACCACTACAACTAAGTCCAAATCATGTGTAGGGTAGTTCTTCTCGTGAATCTTCAGCTTTTGGGACGTGTAGGCAATCACTCTACCACCCTGCATCAAAACATAGCACAAACTTACCTTAAAAGCATCGGTGTTCACCTCAAAACCCTTCTTTGACTCAGGTAGTACCAAAACTGGTGCGTAGTCAATCTTTCCTTCGAAGTCCCGAAGGCTTACTCATAACTATCATTCCACTGAAAACTTGTATCCTTCATAGCCAGCCAACCCTAAGAAGCTGCGGATGTCTGTAATTGATTGAGGTGTAGGCCAGTTTATCATAGCTCTGGTCTTAGCGGGGTCCATTGACAATTCGTTGGCTCCAACGATGTGCCCAAGAAATTTGACCTTTGTAAGCCAAAACTCATACTTACTGAACTTTGCATACAATCTTTGCATCCTCAAAGTGTACAAAATCATATTGAGGTGCACCTTGTGGTCCTCACGGGTCTTGGAACAGATAAGGATGTCGTTGATGAACACAATGACGAACCTATCCAAATACTCTTTCAACAATGATGCATGAGATCCATGAATATCATCGGGGCATCACTCAATTCAAAAGGCATGATTGTAAACTGGTAATACCCGTATCGTGTGCAAAAAATAGTCTTCTCCCTGTCGTCTACGCTAATCCTCAGCTAATGGTACCCAGATCTCATATCAATCTTGGAGAACCACTGTATTTCGATCAGCTGGCCGAACAAGTCGTCAATGCGTAGAAGTGGATACTTGTTCTTCACTATAACCCTGTTGAGCTGTTTGTAATCAATGCATAATCTTAGGCTACCATATTTCTTCTTAATAAACAAAACTGGCATGCCCTAAAGTGATATGCTCGGGTGGATGAACCCTAACTCCAACAACTCATCAAGCTATCCTCTCAGCTCCTCTAGCTTCTATGGAGCCATCTGGTACGATGGAATAAATATAGGTTTAGTCCTCATAACCAAATCAATGATGAAGTCAATCTCGTTAGGCAATGGAAATCCTTGTAGCTTTACAGGAAAAATATATGGGAACTCACACATGATAGGTACCTCCTCAAACTTAATCTCAACACTCTCCATCATACTCAAAATGCTAGCAAATGTCTCAACATTTATGCTAGAAGCTACACTGCTTCTTGTAATAGGTAAACTAGTCGAAGTCCCTTGAAAACTGATATCGGGATGTCCGAGAATCTAAAACGTAACTCTCTTGCTGAAACAATGGATTTGTGCATGACGAGCACTCAACCAATCTATACCTAATAATGCGTCAAACTCTAGGAAATCCAACACCCTCAGGTCTGCTGGCAAAACATGACCGTCTATTTCTACCAAGCAATCAACACACAACAAGTCTGGGTATATCTTATCCCCAGCAGTTGTGCTAAGGATCAAGGGGCTTTCTAGTCTAGTAGGTTTTAAACCCAACTCATCAACCATGCGACCAAAAATAAAAGATATTATAGAAACAAAATCCAGCATAGTGTACATAAAACATATGCAAATGTAAATCATACCCTCAATCAGGTTACGGGTAGTAGCCCGATCTTAGGCGACAACAATATGAATCTACTCAAAGCTCTGTTATGGATGCCCTCTGCTCAGTCGTGGACACATACTGACGAAGTGACCTCACTGTTCATACTCAGAAAAAGTTCGTTGAAATCCCGATCTAGATGGATCACTCTGTCCTTGTCTCTGTACCTGACTGGAACTAGGTGTCCATACCTCGACTTCTAACCACTGTCTCTGCTTCTGCTACTGCCTTCAACCCTTTGATACTAGTATTACTGGGGACCTGCCTGTGTTAGATATTGTGGTGTGCTGGCATAACTCTGTAATGGAGTAGATGGTATTGTCGTAGTACGCATTGTATAAGGTGGAGATGCAACATATCCTACACTCTGAGCTCGATCCCTCGACCTCTACTATCTATGTCTCTTCCTCTTCCCCTCATCTCCAAGTCTGACATCTGACTGCGATGGTGGTGGAGCCGTGACTACTGCACTGATGCGCATGCTCAAAAAGGTCTCACTAGCCATACTCCTATCGTAGGCCTCCAATAAAGTTCCTGGAGCTGTGGTCACCACTATAGTCGCGATCTAACTCAGCAAGCCATTCATGAAATATTAAGTCTGGTCAGCGTCTGTATTAGCTATTCCCTCAGCATAGTCCATCAACTGCAAGTATCGGCTCATATACTACATCACTTTCACACCGACACCTTGTTGAATATTCTAAAACTCGGTCCTCTTCATGTTCCTGACCGAAGGAGGAAAATACTTCTAGTTGAATCTTCCCTTGAATTTAGCCCAGTTCTTGGGCTTCCCCTTCATAGCGACCATGCTTCGCCACCAAACATTAGCCTCTCCGAACAACAAAGTTGATGAGATGCTCAGCTTCATATGATACGATGTAGCCAAGACATCGTGGATCTTCTTATGACTCTTCATAAACTTCTTATGACTCGTCATAAACTTCTCTACCACTCCGAGATCCATACCACCTTGAAACTTCTCCAGGTGGTTTTTTGAAACTCGCGAGACGACCTCGCCTTAGCTGTCGCTTGAGTACTCGCATTAGTAGGTGTAATTAGCGTATATTTTGTCGGTGTATCAAGCGTAGATGGTACTCTCTCAACCTGAACTTGAACTCCCTCATCAATCACAGGTCTTGTCGCCGCTGTATGAGTCGTAATAGTGCCTTGTACTGTAGGCATACTCCCGCCCTAAATGACTAGTGCTATAGATTTAGAAGGTGATGGTGTAGCTTGTGCCCTCAACAATCGGGGAATTTGCTAAAGTTGTTGGCCGTGTGAGGTGACCCGATAGGACATCTAATCTAAGCTTTAATGAATGTCACCCGAACCTCTATCGTTGATCTCAAGCTGATTGACCATTGCAATCTACAAAGAATGCGATTCCTCGATCATGACATAACTATCGATAGTAGTAATATATAATACATTAAATAGCTCATATAGTCCAATTTTAACCTTGTCCTAACTCTATTATTGATTTATGTCTTATGTTGGTTATGGGTTGTTCTTGAGTTTACAACTAGATGTTATCTAAACCTGACTCTGATACCAACTGTGACGGCCCAGGTTCCACAACACAAATTGGGCCCCGCCAGACCTAGACTTATGTAGACCTCGAGTCAATCCTCGCGACACCAATGCAAGCCTAGTCAGCCTTCCTAACCATTTCTCATTACAAAGTAGCGAAAGTTAACATTTATAGTAAGTTATTCAAATTTGATAGTTATCAAAGGTTATGCGGAAGCGATTTCAACTTAAACAAATCTAAACAACTCTAAACCAATCAGTCAGGACATCCTAGAGTGTGGAAACCACACATAGCATAGTTAACATGTATAATAAATAGAGGAGAGAGAAATAATATCATATACATGTCTCAAAGTATCTCATAAAATCCATATACTCCATGTGATAAAAATAATATACATAAGTAACACGAAACTTACAAACGTACGAGAGGAAAGACCGCTCTGAAGTCCTTACAGTAAGTCTCCCAATACTGGCCCCTTTCCCTTACTTGACTGCAGATCTGCACTCAGTCAAACATAAGAATGATGTGCCCAGGTAAGCAACACCAGTAGGATACTAAACATCATTTCAAAATAAATAAATCAATTTATATTCATGCAGATAGAAAGAAAGATATAAGGACACATGAATAAATAAAAAATAGTAAATAAATAAAAAACAATCAATATATAAGTGTCCAGGGATGCAAATAGAGAGGCGCAAGTAGTCCCAAGCAACAGGTTGTTGAGTCTTGGCAAACCATTAAGACTCGAGTTCTAGGACTTGGTACACTCACAAACCCTAAACTTATGAGATAGTGAGACTTCCTGGGACAACCACTCCAAGAACTCACACCACGTCAAGAATTAGTATCCAGTGTAGTGCATCCTGAGGTCATGACTCTGGTATGTTACCTCAGCCAACCACTCCTTCCAAGGATCACCGTTAACTCACTTGCCCTCAAAAAACTCAATCATAATGGAATTCCAAAAATAGATAACAAAGCAATGAATAACAATATTCAATAGCTTAAAATGAAATACTGTGCATTTTCTAGTTGGTTTATTTACAAGTCACAAAGCTTGTTCCTAGCCTATCCGGCCTCTCGACACCCCAAAACCCGTTCCCGAACTCCCGATACCTCCCCTTAGTTTCATGGAGTTGTTTGATATGTAATGGGGTGGATTAGAACTGGTTAAATTAGGTTTAATAAGTTTTCAAAATTTTCAAGTTTCTATCCTGAGCCTCGGTAGCGTGCTAGGGAAGTCACACAGCACGCTAGGTAACTTTAGCGCATTAGGCGGAAACATATAGCGCGCTAGTGTTCTTTTTGTCGAAGAACACCCTACTGCCCAAAACGTTTAGCACGCTACCCAGAGCACATAGCGTGCTAGATATTGAAGAACCCAAAATTTTGCTATTGCAAGATTCTGGTTTCTTGGATGTCTAGGCCTCCTCCGATGCCCCAGATCCCTCGCTCTCCTCCGCCAAGGGTCTGTAATAGACCTCCAATCAACAATATCGAATTCATGACTTCATTAAATTGAATTAAATGGATTAGTGTATGAAATTACCAAATTGGTGCATGCACCAAGCTTTATCACCAATGCTTCACTAAGCTCAATGGTTTTCTTAACCTTTCCTCCTCCTTGATGACTCTAGCAAAACCCTCTCTTCTTTGCCCAATCGATGAGATGAAGAACTTAGTTCATAATTTTGATTAGTGATTTTTTTATAGGTTAATGGATATGGTTGAACCATAGCCACACATCCATTTATACATACGTATCTCGAGGCATGTCTAATGGTGTATGTTAAAACACTTATCTCACTAATTACTCCTAATCGAGACCAATAGTTAATTTCTTTTGTCTCTAGACTATTCAATGCATGTCTCAATGCACATCATATGGCTATTTAATTTGCTACACTAACTTAGGCCCATTAATTGCATACTAAATAATACAAGCACAAACCCAAAATAACATACATCGGTGTCACACCAAAGAATTGGACATGCGTATCATGACAATTGGGTCCCACATACGACCATGAAATGGCAAGTGGTATGATTTAAATTTTAGGGTCGTTACAGTCACCCCTCCTTTGATCCCCATAGATGGTAGATAAGTTCATCCCTTGAATTTGCAGCCCTATACCGAGGAGACTATATCCCTCTCGATCCGTTCCATTTTTGTTACTTGAAGAACAGGCATGTCTAGTTTATGTTTCTCTACCACTTTCTTGATTAAGCATCATTTATCGGCCGACCTTAAGCCTCTAATATTCCATGTTAGAATCTTCATGGATCACCTTCGAATAACCTGCCTATCTGCTATGCCATAATTCACTTCGGAGGAGAGCCATTGTAGTTATCTATCTGTCTAAGTTCTTATTCACCCACTGAGTGTAATACCACATTTTGCCATGAATTGGACATCCATGGTTGCTTTAAAGGTCTTAGTGGTGAGTGCATGCTACATTGGTGGAGGTTGACCTTCCTAATTATGTGACTCGAGGATTGGTGTATCAAGTACCTTCATTTTTTGAGTCTCCATTGTGTCATTTCCCAGTAATGTCTTCGTGTCCGATGAGAATAGTAAATGCATTGCCTCTAGAAGCCTTTCTCTGTTTGGGCTCTCATTTGATTGTATTTGCTGGGTTGCCATTTCTTCCCCCATGCCAAAAATTGTTTCATTCGTCCATTCTTCTTGGTCAATCTCATTGTCTTTGGTGTCACCACATAGTTAGTTAGCCATCTAAGATGCGCTGCTACGCATGGATCCCCACTTAGTCGAAGGCAAAACATCCATATCCCTTTCATCATTTATTGCCCCTTATGTAGTATTCAAGGCCTCATCCTACCCATTCATCACTACATAACCTTTAGAAAGATCGATTGGGTCTTCTTTATACCTCTAGCCCATAATGGTTCCCTGATTGAGCCTGCTTCCCAGACATGTCCTTCCTTGTCCACTATAGTGAGCCTCTACCGTTGGGGACGAGGATTGTGGTTTTCTTTAGTGGGCCTCATACTCCTACATTACATTATTGAGTTTAGCTAAACAATTTGGGTCTAATGATTTACCTATGATTTTAATTAGGATCTGCTGCTCAAGACCTTTATCTTGAGTTTGGGCCTCGAACCTAGTTTTTGCCTCCACCATAGTAGCTATGAACTTAGGGTCAGTCATCTGAACTAGGTTTTGTGTATCTGGGATTGGGCTTACCTCTTTTTAGGAGATATTGGGCCTCTTCGCTTTTGTCTCCTAATTAGGCTCATTTTTTATGCAGACTGTCCTATCAAACTTACTAGCCATTTCAATAATTGCATTTTAAAAAGCAGGATCGAATGGTTCCCTAAATTCAAGCCATGCTGAATTTCCAGGGACATTCCTATAGAGTCCATACCAACGTGTGCTTCCATCTCATTTTCTGGATGATTAAGTTTTCCTCTTTTGCTACTTCCATGTCCACAATCAGATAAATACGAGAGGTTAATTGGTTCGTGTCTATCCCCATGTCACATGCCACTTGATCTGAATTTAATGATAAAACACATGGCAGCTTGAAAGTGGCTCCATTTGTTAGGTTGCCTATTTGGCCAGCCACCTCCCTACCGCCTCCAGTTTCTATTATCAGGCAACAGTGCGTCGTCTTCGCTAGTTTGTCAGATGGGGCTTCTCGAGTCAAGTTATGGTGTTATACGGTGGTTTTGATCCCTATATGCTCCACATCTGCCTCACCGTTGTCGTACATTGGTAATGACATTGCCACCGGTTGCTCGGTACTCCTAATGCATATGTGAGACTCCCTTCCCTAACATAGGATAGTTACTTTTGTCGGGTAGAATTTTGCTGAGTTTCCCCTCACCCTAATGGTAGCCTGCCTGAGGTTTGAATGATTTGTTATGGATTTGGCAACTTCTAATAATCCTCTGAACTTAGCCCCAATCATTTCGAACATAAAGATGTTCCATATGTTCAAAGGTAGCCCTTCAATTTTGATCCAACAATCTTCTCCTCCCTATTGTATGTCCTGTTAGTGAAAACCTAGACTCCACCTATGAGTTATATACACAAGATTTTTGCACGCTTCTCTTCCCTTGGTTAGAACCCCATCCCTCTCATCCATCGACTCACGTACTAGGATTGCTCTGTCCATGCTCACTGGTCTGAGCGAGATCGTTCATTTGATACTCACAGAGAGAAGCTTCTAATATGCTAGCCCACGCGATCCTCTAAGTCGACCAAAATATGAACAAGGATCATTCACACTACAAGGTTCATTGAGGATCACTATTAGTGGTATCCCTCCGTTGTATATGCAGTTCAATCCTCATGTCCTCGGTGCTCTAAGGCCTTATAGGATTCTCATTAGTGGCTACAACTTCCCTCGTTCTAGTTTCCCTTGATTCCGTAATTTGGGACCCTACTGATCACCTGCCCATACCTGCTTTCCTTTCACGATGGGCAAGTGTTGGTTTCTTGTGATAGTTCAGTTTGGTTCCTGGAATGACAGTGTAGCCTCCTGTAATCGGCTCCATGCTTTCCTATCTTTCCCTTCTAAGATAAGGAACATATGCCATTCACTCCCGTACATCTTTGAGATCTTTAGCACTCGATCCCTCTGGTTAGAGTAACCCTGCACTATCATTGTACATATTTGTTTCCTTCTCAAGTTTCATTCTTCTTTGTCTGGTAAGCTATCAAGCCCTTGATAGCCTCAGCGCTTCAAGGAATAAAGTTAGTGTCCATTTCCATATTATAGCACTTAGATGAAGTATGCTCTACAATGCGGATCAATGTTCCTCTAATTTTCTCCATTGCAATGTCCTTCCGTTCAGCTGAGAAGTGCTAATTTTGTGATGTCCTCTCTGGTCGTTTTTCTTTACGCCTGTGGCCTCCATTATTTCCTCGCTTCCCTCTTTATACCAGCTCTGTCCAAGTCTCTGCATCAGCTTCCATGATTTTTCTTAAACTATTTTTTATTAGGCCAAGGCTTTAAAATTAGGACAATGATATTTTGAAATAATATAGGTACATATATTGGATACACAATTGTCTGAATTTTACACATATCCCAAAAACATTTAGACCATTGTGTATCTAATGTATGTCCCCAAACTATGTCAAAATATTATTTTGCTTAAAATTTATCAATGAAGTTCTCGAAAGTTAAGGGTGTTAAAATGCTTAATTAGTTTACATATATAGTCATTAATATTGATTGATGGCTTTTAATATTAATAATAATATATGAGCTTCTCTTGCGTTATTATATATTTTATGAGACTCGTATGAGACTGGCCCTTCCAAATGGTACTATGTTTAATTCCACCATCTAACACTGGGTCATGGAATTTTTGTTAAAAAAATTGAAATTGGCTACCCTGCTATAGGTAAAACCCATGTGTGACGGTGTGAGTTACCTCAATACTCTATAATTACCTATATTTTTTTGAAATGAAAAAAAATGACGGTGTGAGTTACCTTACTACTCTATAATTAACTTTTTTTGAAATAAAAAAAACTAATTATAAAGTAGTGAGGTAACTCACACCATCACACATTGGTAATTAACTACAATAGAGAAGGAAAATGCTAGAATGACACTCCAAATGACAACTCAAGTGACACCCCTATGAAGTGGTGAGCGGACCCCACATAAAAATGAGTGTGCACAAAATAGTTGCTAATGCATACCATGCGTGGTGTATATCTCGAAGCGCAAACGACAACACTCATGGATGTAGGTGTAATGGCCCAAGTTAATTAAACTAGGATTAGCGTTAGTTTCGGAGATTAACGACTATAATTAAAGCCTTACATGGACAACTCGGTTGACTCGGACATGAGAACCGAATGAATATGTTATTTTTGCATGATGGTTTTTATATTGTGATGTTTAAAATTATTGAATTGTCTTATTGCATTACATGTGTGTACTAAGATAAATAGTAACTAGTGACTGGAGACATGCATTATTCATGTGTAACAAGTGGCTTTGAGTGGGGACACATGTCCTAGTAATTAACTTAGTCAAATTAGGAATTTTCTTAATTAATCAAGTTGCTAATCTAAGTATCTAAAAGACAAACTTTATTTTCATGCAAACAAGAAGAGGGAAATCCAAAGTTTTTGAGAGTAAAGAGAGCTAGAATGTGCTAACTTTTTAGGACTTCAAGACTACTTAAGCTTGGAGTATCAATCTACAAAGGATTAAAGGATAGGTAACAACTTCTACTCCTCATTTGTTTTGATTTCAATAAAAAGTGTTTCCATGCATGACCATGAGGCATTAAATGGTTTTAGCTTGCTGATTTCATGTTCTTATAAGGTTGAAGATGAATCATATACATGTCATATAACTTTAGTGTCAAAAAATTAAGCCAAACTTGCTAGTGAAACCAATTAATTTCATGAAAAATTAGTCAAATTTTGAAAGACCGTAACTCCCTCAATACTTATCAGATTAGGCTGACCTTTTAGTATGTTGTTCTTGGATATGTTAGATTTGTGACAAAACATTATGAGTTTTTGAGTTATATATTGGGAGAAATGATTTTTGCAATCTTGCTGGTCGGATTTGATTCAAATTTGTTGTTTTGTTAGAGTTGCAATATCTTTTGTTTCAAATCAAAGTTTTGTAAACCAAAATTTTTTGAAAAGCTTAGTCAGTGGCCAACAACTTCTCTCTTGGGAAATTTTTGAGATTCGAACGTTTTCATGCCAAAAAATGTGTTGCAACACATGACTGAAAATAAAACTTTATTAGTCCTTAGGGGCTGTTTTGAAGACTTGATTTACACACTCAAATTTAAATACCTATAACGGATCTAAAACATTTGAAATTGATCATAGGGGACATGGGGACTATAGTGCAATAGTCGGAGGCATATTGGGGTCAAATTGCGTATTTTCGGGGCTTCGGATCGCGATTTGAGGTACGTAAAACCTACGAGAATGCTTCACTGAATTGATTTTGCTTTTAATATTTGTTTTTTTGGTTGTTGAGTATTTTTACTTATCTTGTGCAAGTAACGTGTGCTGATTGTTTTATTTTGCTATTTAATTCAACTGCAAACTATAATGTGTTATCATGATTTATTGTTGTTTTGTTCATGTTGAATAATCGTGCTTTATGCATGCATTTTAGGATTATTTGAAGATCGGTTAAGTCGGTTCACCTGGGTTTTGCTATGAAGACCGGTCGAGTTGGTTCACTAGGGTTAGTTATATTATTGTTGTGTGATAGAATGATTTACTAGTTAAGTAGTTCACTAGGGCTTTATAAGACGTGGTATATGAGTGACCGATTTACCGGTTGAATGGTTCACCGAAGCTATCTATGTTTACATTTATGTTTACTTATACAATTATCGGTATGTTTTATGATTGTCTACTTGCTGTTTTGGGTTTTGTATTGCCTACATTCATGGAAGTATGTCTTTCTATTGTCAAATAGCATACTTGCATGTCTCATAGTTTTATTTGATTTCTTGTTGAATATTGTGTGGACTTCTCTTGGGATTTTACTCACTAGACTCATCACTGTATTTGTTGGGTAACCGAGTGCAGATCTTTCTACGAGTTGTGACAAAGGGGAATCTTGGTCGACCTTCTCTTTCTACCGACGGTCTTGAACATACTCGTAGGTGTTTATATTTTGATATATTTTTCTTTGTTATAGGTATTCGGGGACTATGAGAGACACTGTCTATGTATATACCTACTTTTGTGTATATGGTTGCCTTATATATATGGTTCTTTATTTTTAGGTTTTTCACTACTTAGAAAATTTGATAATATGCATAAAATACTCATATAATTGAAGTCTTCCTCTATAAAATGAAGGTGCGGGGCCGCTACAGCGGGCCCTCATGCCACCTTACAGGGATGTCACTTTGGGTTGGCATTTGAGGTGTCATTTTAACATTTTTCAATAGATAATAATGTTTAGCAAGAACCATTCCAAAACAAAATGTCTACCATATTTAGCTAGTGCAATATTAGAGCATCTCCATTGAGAACATGGATAGAGGTGAAAATGGATCCACTTAACACACATTCCACATCCAACCCAAAAAAAAGCTCTCCAATGGGACAATGGATTAATAATGTCTACGTGACGTGGCAGGAAATTTAAATAAAGGGTGTCTATCCCAATGTCTACTTCTAGACATTATGGTAGGCAACCTCTCCACTGCCACATCATCACTTTTAATAAAGAAATAAATAAAAAGACATAATAATCCTCAGAAAAGATAAAAAGACAAAATAAAGGGCATTATCCATATGAAGACAAAAGAAAAGTCACAATCCATCGTCTAAGGCCTTGTTTGGTATGTGGGTGAGATATCTCCCAACTTATAGGAGAGGGGGTGAGTTATCTCACCTATATGGAGATATCTCCCATGAGTTCAATGAACAAAAATACCCCTCACAAATCATCTTTTTCCCAAGTCCCTCACAAATCTTTTTTCTTATTATTTTAAAAATATGTTTGTAGGGCATTAATGTCAATTCCCATATTTTACTGTTTTTAAAGATTTGCAACTTCCTTGCAAGTTTAAAGTTGAACTAAAGATGAAATATGAACTTACACTATAAGTTAGCTCCATGGAGTTGTCTCCACTCGCACTGTAAGTTGGCAAAAATGAACCAAACGATGCCTAAATCGAAATTACCATTGGAGATCATTTTGGAATTTGAATGCCTATCTAGTGCCACATAGGATAGACATCTTCCCCACATCCATAATTTTGCATTAATCAATGTTCTAAATCCATATCACCATTGGAGATTTCCTTAAGGGTTGTTCGGTTCATAGGATAAGGTGGGATAAGTAGTGGTACTAAATAATACTGGTGTTTAATTGGAATATAAAATTGTCTATAGAATTATTTTAACCCATAAGATTGGGATAATTTAAAATCATGAATTCAATGGTATTAGGCTTCTGCTTAATCAAGATTTTCTTTACTATTCATGAATTTTGTTCTCTAAATTTGATTTGCTTAATGCGATGGTTCAAGTTACATTTGGTTTGCCTAATCATTGGATTTATTAGGCTTCTGCTTCTGACTGACTTTGTTTATGTGTTGTTGAAGTTGCTTTGATATGTATATTTGGCTTTGTAAGCTTGTCAAAGATGTTGGAATGAGTTTGTAGATATAAAAACGCACTTTAGTAACTTCACCTATTGAAATCAGATTTAATCTCACCCTCTATACCCCAATCGAACAAGTCCCTCAATTGAAACTAATACACAAACCCATATTATAATCCCAGTGTAAAATAATGTCATGATCTTGGGGTTATTTTACATGTGAACCGAAAGGGCCATTATAGGATGGGAATTTATGCAAAAATATGTAGTACATAGCATACATACAATTTTAGAAGCAAAAATATAAAATAGTATTGAGAATATGTGTAATTTTAGCAAGAAAAATTAAGGTGCTAGAATCCAGTTTCTATATTTGAAGCTAATTTACAATTTGAACGTTAGGCTACTAAGAGAAAGTTTTAGTTTTACAAATGTTGGGGCGCCACTTAACTGTACACATAGAGTGTTTACTCAAAAGAAAAAACTATACACATAGAGCATTGGTTGGTTATAATGGATCGAATCTTATGTTCCACCTTATATTTTTCTCTAATCAACTTTATTATCCAATCTACATTCGTTGATTCAGGTACTTTAATCAATGGTTCTTCTCTAAACTTTGTTTTATTAATAATGTTGTTACATTAAGTTTGTTAAACTGATGAGTTGATTTTGATTAATTTGTTGGTATTACAGTTAGTGCAGCTATTGGTATGAACTATGGATTGCTAGGTAACAACCTCCCATCTCCCACCAAGGCAGTCTCATTACAATAGTCAAGGAATATAAGAACAACTCAACTATTTGATCGGAATCTCAATCCCCTCAATGGGCTAAGCAACTCGACATTGAAGTAATCCTCGAAACTTTTAACCAAGACATCCCTCAACTTGCAAGTGATCCCTCATTCGCGTCATCTTTGATCCAAACTAATGTTCTCTCTTACTCTAGCACAATCAAATCTTATTATGTTTCCGTAGGGAATAAAGTCATTCCAAGTGACTTATCGGGCTATGTGCTTAAGGCAATGCAGAATCTTAAAGCGACATTGGAATCAGCCAATCCCAGTTGCCACAACGATGTCTACTCAAAGCATTCTCGAACGAAGTAGCCAATGCGATGGGGCCTATTATAATGTTCTTGGCCAATAACAAAAGTCCCCTGCTTGTCAATGTATGTCCTTACTTTACATACATATCTAATGAGAAATCAATCTCTTTAGACTTACATTATTCCAGTCCACAAGGGTTGTGGTTCAAGATGGACCACTTGGTTACATGAGCCTACTTGATGCAATTGTGGACGTTGTGTACTCGGCTTAGGAGAAGATGGACGATGACGTTGCGATGCTTGAGAACACGCAAACTTACAATCAAAATTTGATTAAACATGTGTGTGGAACATTTGAGACTCCTAAGAGGCCTGGAAAGAGTTTAGAGACTTACTTGTTTGCTTTGTTCAATGAGGACCTTAAGGCTGAAAGGCTGAACAAAACTTTGTTTGTATCACCATGACGTGACTGAGGTCTACCATGTTGATTTCTCTGATTGCTTAAACAGTAGCACCTCTTCAAGTCCATCTTCCCCAAATTCCACTTTTCATAACCCCTTCAATCCATATTCCAACTTTTCATTTTACGCGACACCTGATTTATTATTCATTATGTTTTATTTATCAATTTTTATGCTTTCATGTTATGAGAATATAAAGCGTTTGCGCTATCGACATTTTCTTATTATGATTAGTCCTTGTAATCAGAAAACATTTTTGGAATGAGACTTTCAATCTAGTTCTTCTCTTGTGACACTTATTTCCCTATGTTGTTTTCTTGCTTCTAGTTTTCTTCTTCACTTGGCAACGTTTACAATACACACATACATCTGTAGAGTAATAATAATTTGAGTAATGCTATTAATTTTTGTGCATGTATAACGTTAAAAAGATGATTTTGGGTTATGCACTAAAATGTTCATATTTTCTTGGTCGAACAACATCCTTTGATCTAATTTTCATATCTTCCATTATTCAATTATTAACACAGTAGGAGTATGCATGTTTTAGATTCTAAGAGTATCTCCAATGAGACCATGGATTAGGGTGAAAATTGATCCACTCAGCATACAATCTACACCAAACCCAAAAATGCTCTCCAATGAGACCATGGATTCATAATGTCTATTTTATGTGGCATGGAATCAAAGTGGAGGGTGTCTATTATTAGTTTTTTAAAGTTTTTATTTTTTTAAGCCTTTATTAATATTATGAAAATTGAAAATAAAAGTGTCAACTCATAAATCCATGGTCTAAATCCACATTACCATTGGAGATCATTTTAAGATGTGAATGTCTATCTAGAGCCACATAAGATAGACATCCTCTCCACATTCATGATGTGGCACCAATTCATGGTCTAAATCCATGTTACCATCGGAAATGCTCTAAAGTCTTCTATCCACTCGTCAGAATCTAAAAGAGCTACCACACACTCCTATTAAGTGTGTAGTTTTTAACTTTTAGGCTTTAGTTGGCAACACCACCTAACAATCTTGCTGAAAGTTGATATAATCTAGCTATATAGTTGAAAGTTGGCCAGCTACGAGATTTTCAGTTATCAACTATATTATCGGCTAGTATTGCCAAACAAAGTGTGGTGGCCCTCGCCGCCCCGGGGTGACGTGTCTCCGTGTACTCCTCGCAAGCTAGCTCAATTACATGTGTACGAAACCTACCTATCCTATCTTTGTCTTGAAATCAGTGGAAGTCGTGTTTTAAATGCAAAATTTTTTATGAAACAATTAAACGAAACCTAGTGTGGAAAATCCCTGACATTTCAAAGTAAACAATTGTACCATATCAAACTAAGCATGTACACCGTCATGTCACTCCCCAGTTCCCAAAAGAATCAAAATATCAAAACAACACAGTATAATAGTCTGTGGTGATAGGAAATCAGAGATAGTTGCCTAAGATTCCCTTGCCTTTACTGGTACACGGATCTGCACTCAATCATCACAGAAGAAAATGGATGACGAGTCAAGCCAGTAAAATCCCAAGGAACTCCTCCGAGCATTCACATAAACAAGTGGAAGTCAATAAATACTGTTAAATAAACATGTGGAATGTAAACAATCAACTGTAAGTAGGGCATCGCATGCATAGATAACAATAAAGCTCAAATATGTGTGCCTGTTCCAGTTAGACTAAACCATACTTCGGGATTTCCTTCTAGGATCCCACTAGAGGGCGCACCCAACTAGCTATCACCTAATCCCTCTCGGTGGCCGGTGTAGACCTACGATGCACCGACACATGTATAAGTTCCATAGCTCGGGTCGTTATTCACCGAGAACTCCTTATACACATGTTATAGTCTAGAATGCATAGACACACAACAGAACTTCCGGTAGGAGTAACTCAACCAACCATCCAAAAGATGAGAATATAAGAATTTAATTAAAAGCACGAGGAATAGTGAAAATGAATGGAAATACGAAACAAAATAAATACTCGAGAGTTTTCTCTTTAGGTTTTACAAACCTCGCAACGCGCTCCACTATCCCGTAATCGATACCCGAGTCCAAGTCTACTGAGTTCTTGGTCGCATTTTGATCACCATATCAACCTATGTCCATTTATTAATAATTTAGGTTAGCATGCTAACTTACAATGATTTTCTAACATTTTTAGGCCAAATTGCCCATTTCATGTTTTTCGAGGCGAAACCCGCAAAAAGTCGTATTCGACATTCTCACGTATTTTCTTTTCATAGAATTTTATCAATTTCTAGTTATTTGTTTGAAATATATTTTTTCGAAATTTTCCCAATTTTTTTGGAATCTTCCCAAATTTTCTTTCATTTTTCTTTTTTTTTCATTTTTCATTTTTTTTATTATTTTATTATTTTTACTGTCTGGTCGGGTCGACCCAAACAGGTCGGACCCGACCCGGCCCGGCCTGGTCAGTGTTTGGTTTGGGTCTGGTCGACCCAAACGGGACGGACCCGATTTAGCCCTGGACCCGTAGGGGGTCTTCTTCCCCGATCTAACATCTGGTTCGGTCGGGAGGAACGAATTTTTTTTTCTTTTCGGCGATGGGTTGGGGTTGCTCTCCACCCCAACCCCGGTGGAACTGATGGCAGGGGAGACACCCCGGCCATCTCCACCTCGATCCAGTTCGGCCACGGCCGAACCCACTCTCAGCCACCATGGCCGACGCAACAAAACAACAACAACGACAACGACTCACCTCCTTTTCAGCTTCTCTGCCCTCTCTTCTTTCCTTCCCGCTTCTTCTCCTCCTCTCTATTTCTTCTTCCTCCTCTCGGCTCGTTTGCTCTATGTGTGTGTCACAGTGTGTACAAGAGTGTGTGTGTGTGGTGTAAGTGGTTAGGTGGGGTGGTGGACACGTGGTATGGGAAATGGAACAAGTGTTGCTTGGGGTTGTACAAGTGTGACACCTAATTGTAACACCGCTAAGACGCTCGCCCGTGTTTCCGGGCGTTTCGATGCCCAATTTCGTGTCTGAACCGTGAAATCTGCGTACCGTCGCGTCGTTTCTAACCAAATATTTATTCCATATTCGTTACGTGGCAAATTTTTATTCAATTTGTGTGTTTTCGTTTTCTCGACCTAATAGTCGATCTAGTCGACTACTCGATACCCATGTCGATACATATATCGAGGCGACTACAGTTCACACAATCTCGTTGTGTGTTAGTTTCCTCGTCCTAATATTTGGTCCCATCAACTACCCGGTACCCGCGTTGACACGCATATCAAGGCGAACACAGTTTACACACCCTCACACGTATTATTTTTCAACATGCACACATGTGATATATTTAAATAAATTACACACAAATAAGCAACCAACACACCATAAACATCCATACCTAAGTCCCGTGTGTCAAAGCTTACCGCGGTGTCCACGTGGGTCCGAGCTGGCATCCACGTCTGTAAATTTAATATGGGCCATTACAGTTCTTCCCAACTAAATAAAATTTCGTTCCAAAATTTAATTGTAACTAAAGTTCCATACCAGAGAATAGTTGAGGGTATCGCGTTCTCATCGCCAACTCGAGCTCCCAGGTGAGTCCCTCCGTCTTATGATGCTGCCAACGAACTAGGACCTTCGCGAGTTCGCTGTTTCAGAGAATCTGTACTCGACGGTCAACGATTTATATCGGTCTCTCCTCGTAAGTCACGTCAGGCTGTATCTCCACCTGTCCCAACTCAATCGTCGGTCTCAGGCCATGACCTAGCGAGTCTTAACATGGAAATGTGAAAGATCGGATGAACCCCAGCTAACTTGGTAGGTAACGCTAATCGATATGCAACAGGGCCTACTTTTTGTGCGATCCGGTATGGCCCATTGTATCTCGGTGCTAGTTTCCCCTTAATGCCAAATCTTTGTTGACCTTTCCAAAGAGAAACCTTCAAATACACCATATCGCCCTCGTCATAGCTCAGACCATCGCGATACCTATCCGCGTATTTCTTTTTTCTATCCTGTGCAGCTCGCAGTTTCTGACGAATTTGTCGAATTTTCTTTGTGTGATCTACAACTATCTTAGCCCCTACTTGTGTACCGAGACCGGTGTGCATCTTCCTAAATCCCATCCCGTATCTCCTGATCCGCAGGTATCCACAATCTCATTCGGTATCTCAAACATCGATCTGTGGTTTCTGCCAATCAGTGCATTCTGAATTCCGTAACAGACCACTGACCCGCTCATAGAGCCCATCAGCCCTTTGACACTCGGCAACCCGTTCAATCGATACGGTCGGTATCCTCTTCTGATAACAAATGTGATATTCCATTGTAGTAGACAACTCGGCCACATACATAATTGATGTTGCATGTAATAAGCCATGCTCAAGTGTCATTTGTTGTAGAACAGTCTGACTGTAATGTCCATTCCTACTCAATGTGCTGCTACGACGTTCGCTTTGCCAGGGTGATACTCAATAGCGACATCGTAGTCATTCAACAACTCCAGTCATCTCGCCGACGCATATTCAGCTCCCTTTGAGTGAAAATGTATCGTAAACTCTGGTGATCTGTATACAACACGAATCGCTCTCCATAGAGATAGTGCCTTCAATGCCTTCAATGCAAAAATGACCTCTGCAAGCTCCAGGTCGTGCACTGGATAATTTCTCCCGTGGGGTCTCAACCATCTAGAAAGATAGGCAACTGGTCTACCATCCTGCATCAACACACATCCAAGACCATTGCCCGATGCATTTGTATATACAGTCAAGGTCTTGCCCGGCTCCGGTAATGTCAATACTGGTGCATATGTCAATCTTCACTTCAATTCACAAAAGGCTTACTCACACTCATCTGACCAATCAAATTTGACGTCTTTCTTAGTCAGTCTCGTCATCGGCGCTGCGATCGAGGAAACGTCTCGCACAAATCGTCGATAGTATCCGGCCAGTCCAAAGAAAGTCCGTATATCAGCCACAGACTCAGGCGTCTTCTATTCAATGATCGCCCTAATCTTTTCTGAATCCACTGAGATACCCTGCTCACTTATGACATGACCTAGGAATTTCACCACACGTAGCCAAAAGTCACACTTGCTAAACTTGGCGTACAGTCAGTGTTCTCTCAATGTCGTCAACACTACCCTAAGATGTTCCTCGTGATCCTCACGAGTCCTGCTATAGATCAAGATATCGTCGATGAATACGATGACGAACCTGTCCAAATACGGCCTTAAAACCCTGTGCATCAGATCCATGAAAATCGTTGGAGCGTTCGTCGGCCCAAATGGCATTACTATGAACTCAAATAAGCCGTATCTCGTGCTGAAAGCAGTCTTCTGGATATCCTGTTCTCGAATCCTCAACTGGTGATAACCTGAGCGAAGGTCAATCTTCGAGAGGAATCTGGCACCCGTTAGCTGATCAAACAAATTATTAATCCTAGGAAGTGGGTAATGGTTCCTCATAGTTACCTGATTCAACTTCTTATAGTTGATGCACATCTTCATCGTACCATCCTTCTTCTTTACAAACAATACTGGAGCTCCCCAATGTGACATACTAGGGTGAAAGAAACCCTTCTCCAACAGCTCATCCAATTGTCGTCTCACCTCCTCCTGCTCCTCTGGTGCCATCCGATAAGGTCGACTGGCAATCGGTTGCGTCCCTGGTATCAGCTTGATCATGAACTCAATAGCTCATGGCAATGGCAATCCGGGTAAATCATCAGGAAATACATCAACAAAATCCTTAACCACCGAAACATCCTCAATTCGTACCCCAGTTCGAACCTTCGGCTCAACTATCACCGCAAACACCTCCATCTCTTGCGTTGTAGCTAGTCAACCTCTCGTGATGGGTAAGTCAGTTGTCAATCCAATTAATACGAACTCCGGTATTCCAGGAATATGAAACTATATCCTCTTGCTGTAACAATCTATCCGTGCATGATAGGATGTTAACCAATCCATCCCGAGCAGTATGTCAAACTCTAAGTACTCCAATACTTGAAGATCTGCTGGTATTTGATATCCATCTACCTCTATCATCACGTCTCGACATATGCGGTTAAGGTATATTTTATCCCCAGCAGCCGTACTGAGGACAAGATGTGGCTCTAGTGTTTGTGTAACTAACCCTAACAATCCAACAATAGACCCAGCAAGAAACGATAAAGTACTACCAGAATCAAACATAACATGCATATGGCGACCAAATATAAGTAATGTACCTTCAATAAGTTGCCTAGTCGCCCCGCTATCTGGCTGTGCTAACTCATGCGCTCTATCTCTGGTCTGAACTAACTCTCGTCGTAGCGATGGTGGTTTCCACAGTCATCCCTCAAGTGTCCTCTCTGCCCATATCGATGACACCTGCAGCTCTCCAATCTACCCGTCTGTCCCTCTCCAGATCTCGAACCCTAACCCCGGTCTACCCGACTGATAAGTAATTATTTATGCATATTATAAATAGTTTATTTATATATTTTTATTATTGAATCCTCGACATATGGGCCTAATTATCTTTATTGTTCATTTTTAGGATTTTTGGAGTGTGCGGTTGATTTCGTGGCGAAAAATTGCGTAAAATGGACTACTCATCACAGTGATCAGACACCGAAATATACGACTCGAGATATGCGCCTTTTGGGCGATTTTACACGTTGCAGTCCACGTGTCACACCATCATTCGTTGGTTTCCTGTTACGATCCACGTGTCGGTACCAATTGGTCGATACTCCAAAGAAAAAAGTTGTCGCATCTGCCACTCCACGCCACGTGGCAGTCGTCCATTGGCCAACTTCTCTTGCTCGCGTCAGGAGCTGACGCATGCCATGCAGAAGCTGCATCATGTCCACCAATCCAGAAGCGACACGTGTCAGCCTTCTTTCTCACCATCTGCATCACTGCAGGTTCTTTTCCAATCACAACGCGCCACGTCACACGTGCCAGCAAGCTCACCCAATCAAATGCTGACACGTGGCAGGGCTTTGGAAGCAAATTCATCCCAACCGTTTGATCATCCTCGGCGCACGTGTCATAAGCAGTTTTAATTAGGAATCGGGACAGAGAGGGTTTGGAGATTTTTTTAGGCGGCGGCTTGGTTTTTTTCTGATCATTTTTTCTTTCCACAAACAGTTGTTTTACACTTTATTTTTGATTTTTAATGGAGTTTTTTTACGACGATGGCCGGCTAAATTCATCAATCTGAACCAGAGGTGGATCGAATCACTCGTTTTGGCATAAAAACATATGTGAGATCTATTTATTTATTTATTTAATTTGTCTTTCATAATATTTTATTCCCTTTGATATTGGTTGAATTATTGAGATTAAACACTTGTTTAAATCTTGATTTACATGCCAGTAAGTTGTACGCACCCGTACTTATGCAATAAGACCACATTAGTGGCAATTGACCATACCGATTGATTAGACCCTTTTGCGACCGGTTGAATACCATAGGGATCTAGGCTAAACTGGACACACTAATGATCCAGTTGTCTAGGTGTAGTGCCTTCACAAAGCCCATTGCGGTCAACACATTAAACCTAATTCACTTGAATATATGGTTATGTGTTTGACTAGGGAAGTGGTCATTGTCGTACCTTGACCATCGAGATAGGGAAGTGCGAGGACCCGCTACGTTACCGGGTCTATAGCTACACTAATTTATTATGGATTGCATGCTTTGATTAGATTGATGACCGTATGTAAAATTATGCCAAATTGAGGAGATTTGTGATACCGATGGTTTGGATTGTTTCCCACTTGATTGATATATTTACTTGCTATTTTTAGTCTAATTTTAGTTAATTTAGATATTATTCCTTTGAACACCCTGAGTTATTTTTAATTTTGTAGCATAGGTAAGAAACTTGGTCTTCGTGGTTCGACCCCGTGCTTGCCACTACTGCAGTTCTTGTGGTCATTGGTAATCTCATCGGGAATATATATTTTGACGCATTCGACACGCGTCACCGACCCCTGTCATGTCCCCTCTGATCTTGACTCTGACATTACTCCTATGGCTGTGACCTCTGCCGATCCACTGCTACTGAGGTGATGGCATGTACCGACTGGGCTCCTCATAATGGAACTGACTGCCCTGAAAATCATCCCGGCTGCCCCTCTCTCGTCTATCATCTCTCCAGCCTATATCTGAACGCTCCATCGGTCTTTTCTGCCTCTGACTGGACTGAGGACTCTGCCCTGACTGTATCTCTATACCAGTCACATATCTGCCAGCCCTCTACAATAGGTATATCTCACGAGCCAATGCCCTGTCAAAGATCTCTTGCAGCGTCGTACCTCCATTCGAGACAACTACTGACGCAATCCTATCATCAACCCCTCTGGTGAAATAATAAATATGCAAGCGCTCTGTCTCGGCAACATCTAAAGAGAACTGCAAAAAATGTGGGAACCTCTCAATGTACTGCATCAAAGTCTGACTTCTCTATTGTAGGGCCAAGAACTCCTCCCTCAGTCTTAACCTAACCTTCATCGGTATGTACCGATCCTAGAGTAGCTCCCTAAACTCGGCCCATGTCATCGATTCCAGATGAGTATCAGTATATGTCGTCCACCAGACTGCCACATTCCCTCTCAAACAGGCCCCTGAAAGTCGAACCCGTATTGTCTCATCATTCCTCATCAGCTTATGAAAACGTCGATGGGACACTATCCATCTCCCTGCAGCCCCGAGATCACCGTTGCCGTAAAAGAATCCAGGCTGGAACTTCAGAAACTCTCTCAATAACTTCGCTTCTAGCGCTAGAACAAATGTTGATGTTGAAGGCGTGTCAGCAGCGAGAGTGGCAGTAACCTGGTTCGTCGTCGTGTGTAGCGGTTCAAGAGTCGACGTCCCCAAAGGAATAACTGCGGTAGCTATATCTGTGGGTGCCTCTACCACTACCCCCTGAACTGTTGTCTGTGGTATCCCCTGAATATCAGATGTCTCCACCGGTATAGTCATAGCTACAAGCTCTCTAGCTGAAGTGAGTGCTGCCAATACCGCGGTCTGCTAGCGTAATAGCCGTAATACCACAACCATCTGTGTCTCCTGGGCCAAGAGTCTATCCTCCACACTCTCCCTAATCATGACATCCCTAGTTGCATCGCTAGTCTGTACAGTCTCAAACGGTGCACCAGACTATCCGTCCATAGTCTACATCGAGAACGCGCTCCGGATCTGTCTCGAGGTATATACGTATATCATACAGTAACATGAAAATATAACACATATATAAATTCTAACTCTACCCGCCTCACATCACTTCCCAACTAAAGTTCTAAGGCAATAACTTAGGGTTTCCATATCTAAATTCATTAATTAAGTTTTATTGTCTTATGACTTCTTCTTTACTTTAATACTAACTATGGCGTTGGTGTCACAATATCTTAAGCCAACCTGGTCTCTTATACCAACTGTGGCGGCCCTCACCGCCCCGGGTTGATGTGTCTCCGTGTACTCCTTGCAAGCTAGCCCAATTACACGTGTACGACACCTACCTATCCTATCCTTGTCTCGAAATCAGCGGAAGTCGTATTTTAAATGCAAAACTTTTTATGAAACAATTTAACAAAACCTAGTGTGGAAAAACCGACATTTCAAAATAAACAATTGTACCATATCAAACTAAGCATGTACACTGTCATGTCACTCCCCAGTTCCCAAAAGAATCAAAATATCAAAATAACACACGTACAATATTCTGTGACGATAGGAAATAAGAGATAGTCGCTTAAGATTCCCTTGCCTTTACTGGTACTCGGATATGCACTCAATCATCACAGAAGAAAATGGATGATGAGTTCAGTCAGTAAAATCCCAAGGAACTCCTCCGTGCATTCACATAAACAAGTGGAAGTCAATAAATACTGTTAAAGAAACATGCGGAATGTAAACACACAACTGTAAGTAGGGCATCGCATGCATAGATAACAATAAAGCTCAAATATGTGTGCCTATTCCAGTCAGACTAAACCATACTTCGAGATTTCCTTTCAGGATCCCACTAGTGGGCGCACCCAACTAGCTATCACCTAATCCCTCTCGGTGGCCGGCGTAGACCTACGACGCACCGACACATATATAAGTTCCATAGCTCGGGTCGTTATCCACCGAGAACTCCTGATACACATGCTATGGTCTAGAATGCATAGACGCACAACAAAACATCCGATGGGAGTAACTCAACCAACCGTCCAAAAGATGACAAGATAAGAATGTAATTAAAAGCACGAGGAATACTGGAAATGAATGGAAATACGAAACAAAATAAATATTCGAGAGTTTTACCTTTGGGTTTTACAAACCTCACAACGCGCTCCACTACCCCGTAATCGATCCCCGGGTCTAAGTCTATTGAGTCTTTGGTCGCTTATTGATCACCGTGTCAACCTATGTCCATTTATTAATAATTTAGGTTAGCATGTTAATTTACAATAATTTTCTAACATTTTAGGCCAAATTGCCCATTTCACGTTTTTTGAGAACCCAGTAAAAAGTCGCGTCCGACATTCTCACATATTTTCTTTTCATAGAATTTTATCAATTTATATTTATTTTATTGAATATATTTTTTTTGGAATTTTCCAAATTTGTTTGGAATTTTCCCTAATTTTCTTTTATTTTTCTTTTTTTTCTCATTTCTTTTTTTATTATTTTATTGTTTTTACTGTTTGGGTCTGGGTCGGGTCGACCCAAACGGGTCGGACCCGACTCGGCCCAGTAGGGGGTCTGCTTCCTTGATTAAACCTCTGGTTCGAGCGGGAGGAACAAGTTTTTTTTTCTTTTCGGTGATGGGTTGGGGTTGCTCTCCACCCCAACCCCGGTGGAACCGATGGCAGGGGAGACACCCCTGCCATCTCCACCTCGGTCCAGTTCTGCCGTGGCCGAACCCACTCTTGGCAACCATGGCCGACGTACCAAAATAACAACAACGACTCTCCTCCTTTCCGACTTCTCTACCTTCTCTTCTTTCCTTCCCCCTTCTTCTCCTCGTCGTCGTCCTCCTCCTCTTCCTCTCTGTTTCTTCTTCCTCCTCTCGGCTCGTCTGCTCTGTGTGTGTATCACAGTGTGTGCGTGAGTGTGTGTGTTGTGTAAGTGGGTTGGTGGGGTGGTGGACACTTGGTATGGGAAATGGGACAAGTGTTGCTTGGGGTTGTACAAGTGTGACACCTAATCGTGACACCGCTAAGACGCTTGCCCATGTTTCCGAGTGTTTCGACGCCCGATTTTATGTCCGAATCGTAATATCCGCGTACCGCCGCGTCGTTTGTAACCAAATATCCATTCCATATTCCTTGCGTGGCAAATTTTTTATTTAATTTGTGTGTTTTCTTTTTCCCGACCTAATAGTCGATCCAATTGACTACTTGATACCCGTGTCGACACGTATATCGAGGCCACTATAGTTCACACAATCTCGTTGTGTGTTAGTTTCCTCGTCCTAATATTCAGTCCCATCAACTACCCGGTACTCGCGTCGACACGCATATCTAGGCGAATACAGTTCACACACCCTCACATGTATTATTTTTTAACATACACACATGCGATGTATTTAAATAAATTACACCGCAAATAAGCAACCAACACACCATAAACATCCATACCTAAGTCCCGTGTGTCCAAGCCTACTGCGGTGTCCACGTCTGTAAATTTAATATGGGTCGTTACACAAAGCCTCCATGTTGCATAGATATACACCCTACCTTAAAAAGTCTTTAAAATCCATAAGGTGACAATTTCTTTTTCTTTTTAATTTTGGTAAATTATGAATTATTATTAAATGATTATATGTTAAAATATTATATTTATATAGCCAAAAATATTATATTTATAAAAAATCGATTGTTTGAATTTATTTTTTTCTTTTTCCAAAATTTATTTCTAATTATCTTAGTATCTGACAAATACAAAAAAATTAAAAAGCACAAAGCATATGTAGAAGAAAATGCAAAGTATATATTGAAATAAAAAAAATGTATAAATTTTTTTCGATTATGATGAAATGTAACTTATATTTTTTACGTAAATATGATTTTTCTCTCGCTACTTTTCGCTAGCAGTAATTTTTTTTAATTAGTTTTTAAGGATGTGGCATACCCTACGCTGTCTATCGCAACCTCTATTTTTAAAGGTGTGATTCATGTGTGGACGGTTCTTCACGCCATATCATCTCCACAGTGTGAATCCACATTGCCACTGGAGAAAGTTTTTTGTTAGGATGTCTATTTTTTCCTACGTGTCCCATATCCACCCTCAGTCTACATCAACATTGAAGATGCTCTTAATGTCTATAAAACATCTCCAATGGTAAATGTGAATTGTTGCCACGGATTCTTGTCACATCATCAATGTGAGGAGATATTCATCTTATGTGACTTAAATAAACATTGAAGTTCAAAAGTGTTGTTTAATGCAAATATGGATTGGATGAAAATGAGTGTGAATCGATGCAACATGGAACATGAAATCCCGGACTTCAAGTTCAAATGACTCAAAACAAAGAAGAAATCTAGAAAAAGGGAAAGTACCAAAACTAAGTATACTTAATAAGCTCTATAAAAAAAAGATCGTCACAATTAAGCAACGAAATACTTGATAAGATCATAAACACCATAAATCCACAAAGAATGTGGCGGCCCTACCGTCCCTGGGTGATGTGTCTTCGTGTACTCCTTGCTAGGTAAGCCCGACTACACGTGTCCGCCACTTGCCTGTCCACCACTTATCTCAGAATTCATTTCCACATGCATTTTATCAAATTAGTTAGTGGATTACCGGTATTTGCTTAACTTATTCTTCTTAAGTAGTTAAAAGTATATTATAATGCCTAACGATACTAGTAGGTTGTATCTTACAAGTTAATACATATATTAGCGGAAGCCTTAGTTGATACATTTGGTAAGTAATTTAGTATGATAAACATTATTAACGAGAGCAAATCTTATTATGGAAAACCCGAAAACATACTCTGTATATAAGTGACAGTACCATAAAAAAGGTATATATACATGTACTGTGCGCCACTACAAGTATCCCAATATCCAAAATAAAAACAAAATATTAAAATAAGCACGTACTAGTAGGTCCTCGATGCCGGGCAATCGAATTTAGTCGCCTAGGATACCCTTGCCCATACTGGTACTTGGATCTGCACTCAATCATCACAACAAGACAGATGCCGAGTATAGTAAGTAAAATCCCAAGGAACCCCTCTGAGCATTCACATAATAAAGTAAATGAAATGCACGGAATACAATCAAGTAAACATATGAAATATAAAGAGGCAATTGTAAATGGTTCATCGCATAAATAGATAACAGATAAGCTAACAAATGTGTGTGCTCATTGATAAGTCGATATTTATAGGTATTTAATAGCCTATTTTAGTATATTTAATTATTAAAAATATTTAAAATATATATTTAATTATATTTTTTGGCCATTTTTAGGTGAAACAGAGCACGCGGTTAATTCGTGGCGAAAAAATACTCAAAATAGAGTATTTACTTGCAGTGATCGGATGCCGGACAGTTTGCCTCGAAATACGCGGTGCGATGGGTCGAATAGCGGACAAGCTATTTCAGCCAATAAGGTGATGCCACGTCAGCGTGAAAAGCCACTCTTGACTAATCGAATGATGCCACGTGGAAGTTCAAAGCAAACAACAAGTCAATACACCAATTCTAGCCAATAGGGTGTTGCCACGTGTTGCCACGTCAGAAGACTCCAGTTTCAGGAACTAATCACGGTCCGCCACGCGTTGCCACGTCACACGCAAGACATTCATCACATTTCAGACTCCGTCGATTTGCCTCGAGATGCGTACCCGCACAAACTACTAGATTTTCGCTAGAGTCAAGCGATTTTCGTCCGAGCCACGTTGGTGCCACCTGGCAGGCTCCTATTCGCCAGATGGGTCAAATTGACGTGGTTCGTCATTCAGAAACGGACACGTGGCGGTGACTCAGCCTGACACAACAAACACCGCATATTTTCGGCGAATCGCGCGGTGACACATCAGCGACAGTGAAAGGAGCGGACAAATCATAGCCGGATACGTCAGCGCGGCCCAATTTTTCAGCGAATCGGCTATTTACACGTGGCATACTAGAATTTTCAAGCGAAAACACCCCTACGATGCTCCTCTGCGCACGAGTCATGTACCTAACCCCTAAAATTAGTATCGGAGTACAATTTGGAGTATTTTTATATATTAGGGAACGTAGGTATTATTAGGAAGGGAATTAATTAGTATTTTTTAGAGATTAATTATTAGTTTTTAGTAGTGATTTTTGAATATGATGTCCGATTAATTAATTTCTTGCCTAAATTGAAGGGGAAGCAAGTCAAAATTATGGATTCAAAGTATATTATGTGAGAACTTTTACTTTATTATTTAATTAATTTAATTTCTCCTATTTCATTGTTGTCGATTTTAATTATTATGATTTAGATATATGATATGTATATGGCTAATACATGCTTTTAGGTTGACAATCTATTGTTATTTAGAATATTAGTATCCGTGTAATTGTGCTTTTAGATCAATAAAGTAACAAACATTCACCCGTTTGCCATGAAACCCTTTCGGTGTTTGAATGTACAACAATTGAATATAGGTTAAATCGGTAGCGGTTGCGATCCGGTTATCTAGGATTAGTTTTCCCATAGATCTATATTACTGCGGTTAGTGTGTTAAACCTGATTGGCGGATGTCATGACTATAGGAATTAGGGGAATTAGGAGTTTATGGCGGATGTCGATTTTCTATGGCTAATCTAGGAGAATTTAAATTAATAACTTTTTGGGAAAGATTGAAGACCATGATTGCTATCGAATCTTGATTCTGATTTGTGGAACTAAAGATTTAGGTGTTAATTAAGTGTTAATTGATTATTAGTTAATTATTTTAGAAATTAGTTAGTTATTTTATTTATTTAGTTTAGATAAATTAGTTAGTTTAATTAATATTTATTGTAAAACCCCCGATTTTTCTTTTTGTTGTTTTAACCTAAGAAAGACAACCAATCTCTGTGGGATCGACCCTTTGCCACTATTCTATAAAATAGTTGGTTTAGGAAACTTTACTTTATTGACGTGTTCGGCGCGCGTCACTCATTCCAGATGGATTAGATTATACTTCGGGACAACAAGTTCCCACTAGTAGTCGTGCCCAACTGGCCTGACACTTAGTCCTTCGTAGTGCTTGCCAAATCCGCTGAGTCACCGACACATGCACCAAGGATAAGCTCATGTTGCCATTCACTGATGGTCGGGTCATACGTGCTATAATCCAGTGCATCATGAGCACACAACTAGGAAAATCTCAGGGTATAACATCAGCCCACGTCTAAGTAACGAAATAGAGTAGTAGAAATAGAAAGAAAATGATGGAAATGAAATAGAAAACACAGTCAAATACTCAGAGTTTTCAGTTAGGTTTTACAAACCTCAAACCATTGTACGAGCTCCCAAGACTCCCATATCCAACCCGACAAGCTCCTGACATCGAGTTACGGTCCCAAAGTCCTTGAAGTCCAAGTTTTATAGGTTTAGGTTATTTCTTAGTGTTTAAACATGTATTAAGTGGAAAATCACAAAAACAGCCTTTTAAATCCATATTTAATCTGCCATTAGCGTCCTAATGGGTATATATAGCACGCTAGGAATTCATGTAGCGCGCTGCTACTATTCAAAACGAAGAACACTTGCAAAACCAGAATGATTAGCGCACTAACCGTTCCAGGTAGCGCACTATTCGTCCTCTGGGACAGAATTCTCCAGTCGGGAATTCTATATTTCTCCTCTCGTTTGGCTACCTTATTGGTTTACGCATGCTTTACATATAATATTAACTTTAAAGTAACACCTAGCATACTCCAGAACATCAATTTTAACCCAAATTCTTGAAATTCATGCATTCACCACAACTTTCCAATTTCATCAAAATCATCCATTCGAATTAAACTAGTGGTAAATCCCTTATGAATATGATCTTATAACATATAATACATCAAGGTTTCACAAAAAATTAGAGGTTTAACCATCAAATCCAAATTCACTCAATTCAATCAAAAATGGGTTTATCGGAGAGTGAAGGAGATAAAGATGATGATTATCTTGGTTTAAACTCTTGATTCGGTCTTTAATGTGTGAATTCCCATCTTGAATTATCTTTCTTTCTCCCTAATTTTCTCAGATTGGATTAGAAAAACTTGAATGGATTGATAAAAAACCATAATAAGTATTGTATATATATTTGATTAAGATCAAGTGTGCGTAAGTATATTTAGGATTATCTTGTGCTGTATAAACATGTTGTAACACGCTCCTTAATGACTCTAATAACATACTCATCTCCTAGTACTACTCATTATGATCATCTAGATATTCATCTCATGGTCTTCATTATTTAGTGTAAACTATAGGCTTAGCTTATTTAATTGATGTCACATTACATTAAGCCTTACAAAATCATATGATTAGTGTTTTATTTATCCAAATTTCCCAACTCATGGTCCCACTAACCTTCGACTACCCGATATCTGGTGCCCCACGTCTCGACACACATCTCGAGACACGCCATAATCTATTATTTAAATTTCAATATAGTTCGCTTATGGTTACATTACTTAATAACTATGTCATATTTATGTAAGTTTGTTGAGTTTTCCTAGTGTATCCATACTTCTCCTCTCGATACTTGCGTTAACATGCATTTCGAGGCGACTACCCGTCATACACCCTAGCATGATATCGCTATTCAACATACACACATGCAATTTATTAATAAATAAATTTATGAAATGCATCGCAAACAAGCAATCCAACACACAATTAACTAGTGTACTAGGTCGACGTGGGTCCTAGCCTACCTTCGGCGCCTATGTGGATCTGAGCTGGAGTCCATGTCTTAAATTATGAGATGAATAACGACGCATAAAATGGGCCATTACAGTTCTTCCCAATTAAATAAAATCTCGTCTCGAAATTTAACTATAACTTAAACGTCAGACCAAGAAATAGCTGAGGGTATCGTTTTCTCATCGTCGACTAGAGCTCCTAGGTGAGTCCCTCTGTCATATGATGCTACCAATGAACTAGGACCTTAGAGAGCTCCCTGTTCTTGAGAATCTAAAATCTGTGGTCAATGATCTCTATCGGCCTCTCCTCGTAAGTCACGTCAAGTTGAACCTCAATATGCCCCCATGTTAATCATCGATCTCGGCCTTGACCTAGTTAGTATGAACATCGAAATATGAAATGTTGGATGAACCTAGCTAACTCAACATGTAACTCTAGGTGATTCACAACACTGCCCACTCGCTGCCCAATGAATCTCGGCGCCAGTTTCCCTTTAATACCAAATCAGTGCTGACCCCTCTAAGGAGGAAACCTTCAGGTATACCATGTCGCCATCTTCATAGCTCAGACCTTTATGATATCGACCACATATTTCTTCTGTCTGTCGAGTCTATATGATTTTCTTTGTGTAATCAACAACTATCTCAGCTCCAACGGTCACTCTATCATTTGGTTTTGCCTAACATGCAAGCGATCTACAGGGCCTCCCATACAACACCTCAAATGGTGGCATGCCAATACTCACCAGATAGCTGTTATTATATGCAAACTCACACAAAAGCAGATAATATTCCCACGAACCCCTAAACTACAATATATAAGCCCTGAGCATATCCTCTAAAATTTGTATCAGTCGCACTAACTATCCATCGATCTAAGGATGATAAGTCGTACTAAACTGCAACCTGGTACCAAACTGCTCCTGTATATCCTCCAAAAGCCTCAAAGTCAACCTGGGATCTCTGTTCGATATAATGGAAATCGACACCCCGTGCAATCTAATAATCTCATGCTCAAATAATATGCTCAGTTATTGGAATGTGTACCTCATAGAAATCGGAATGAAGTGGGCCAATTTCGTCAGTCAGTCAATCACAAACAAATTGCATCATGATGCCTCGATGTCTGCAGTAGTCCACTAACGAAACCCATGGTGATGTGTTCCCATTTCCACTATGGAATGGGTAACAGATGTAAAAGTCCACCGAGTCTCATGTGCTCAGCCTTCACTTACTGGCAGATATGATAATTCCTGACGTATGCTCCTATGTGAGCCTTCATACCCAGCTATATAATAGACGCCTCAAATCATGGTACATCTTGGTAAGACCCAGATGAACTTTGTAGTGTGACCATTATGTTTCCTCTAAAATCTCCTCTCGTATCACCTAACCTACAGGTTTCTAAAATCTCCCTCGATGTCTCAAACATCGACTTACGATTTCTGCCTAATCATTGCACTCCGGATACCGAACCAGACCACTGAACCGCTCGTAAAGCCTATAAAACATCTGATACTTGGCAACCCTCTCAATCGATAAGGTCGGAACTCTCATCTGACGACAAATGTGTTACTCAGCCGTAGTTGATACCTCTTTCATGCGCATAACTGATGCTACCTATAACAAACCATGCGCATGTGTTATAGGTCGCTTAACAGTGTGACTATCAATCCCGCTCCTCCTGAACGCATATGCTACGACGTTCGCTTTCCCAGGATAATACTCAATAGCGAAGTCATAGTCCTTCAACAACTCAAGCCATATCCTCTGATGCATATTCAGATCCCTCTGAGTGAATATGTAGCGTAAACTTAGTGATCTGTATATAATATGAATCTATTTCTGTAGAGATAACGCCTTCAAGCCTTCAGTGCAAAAATGATCGCTGTAAGTTTTAGGTCGTGCGCTCGATAATTCCCTTCATGGAGTCTCAACCATCTGGATGCAATCAAGACCAATGCCTGACGCATTGGTGCATCAACATGCATCCAAGACCAATGCCTGACGTATCCATATAAATTGTCAAGGTCTTGCCCTACTGCGGCAATGTCGATACTGGTGTAGAAGTCAACCTCCTCTTTAGCTCACAAAAGGCCTACTCACACTCCTCTGACCAATCAAACCTAACATCCTTCTTAGTCAGCTCGTCATTGACGCTGCAATCAAAGTGAAATCCTGCATAAATTGCCAGTAGTATTTTGCAAGTCTAAGAAAACTCCATATATCAGCAACAAACTAAGGTGTACTCCAACCAATGATAGCCAAAATCTTCTCTGAATCCACAGAGATACCCTGGTCACTAATGACATGTCCTAAAAATCTTACCGCACTTAGCCATAAGTCACACTTACTGAACTTGGCGTACAATTTGTGCTCTCTCAATGTCATCAAAACTGCCCTAAGATGTCTCTCATGATCCTTACGAGTCATGTTGTAGTTCAAGATGTTGTCGATGAAGACTATGATGAATTTGTCCAAATACAGTCTCAAGACTCTGTGCATCAAATCCATGGAAATCATCGGGGCGTTAGTCAGCCCAAAAGACATGACTATGAACTCGAATAGCCTGTACCTAGTACTAAAAGCAGTCTACTGGATATCCTCCTCTCAAAACCTCAATTGATGATAACTTGAGTGAAGGTCAATCTTCAAGAAGAATCCGGCACTCGCCAACTGATCAAACAAATCATCTATCCTAGGAAGTGGGTAACGATTCCTAATTGTCACCTGATTCAACTTCCTATAATGTATGCACATCCTCATCAAACCATCCTTTTATTCACAAATAACACTGGAGCTCCGCATGCTGACATACTAGGGTGAGTAAAACCCTAATCCAACAACTTATCTAGCTGTCGTCTAACCTCCTCATTCTCTGTTGAAGACATCCTATATGTTCTACTAGTGATTAGCTTTGTCCCTGGTATCAACTCAATGATAAAATCAACAGCTCATCGTAGTAGCAATCATGGTAGGTCATCTTGAAATACGTCAACAAAATCTCTAACTGCCGGTACGTCCTCAATCTTGACCTCCGTCCTAATCTCTGGCTCAACCATCGCTGTAAATGCCTCAATCTCCTATGCAGTAGTTAGTCAGCCTCTAGTGATAGGTATGTATGTTGCAGTTCCAACAAGTGAAAAATCTGGTATCTCAAAAGTATGAAACTCTATCCTTTTACCATAACAATCTATATGTGTATGACACGGTGACAACCAATCCATCTTGAGAAGCGTATCGAATTCCTAGTACTCTAATACTTAATGATCAACTGGTAACCGATGTCCCTCAACCTCTATCATCACTTCCTTACATATCCAGTTAGGGTATATCTTGTCCCCAACGGCCGTAATGAGGACAACGTGTATATCTAGTTTCTATATATTTAACCTTAACTCTCCAATAATACGCCCAACAATAAATGATAAAGTACTACCAGAATCAAACATAACATGCAAAGGTCTGCTAAAAACACGCAACGTACCCTCGATGAGCTATCTGGTCACCCCACCATCCAGCTGTGCTACGGTATGAGCTTTCTTAGGCTTGTTTTGGCTCTCGACGTGGTGATAGTGGTGTCCTGTAGTGCTATCCTCAAGTGTCCCCTCTGACCACACCAGTGGCATTTGTGGCTATTTTGCCTACTGGTCTGTCCATCTTAAGATCTCAAACCCTGACCTCGGTCTCTCTAACCCTATCATGTCCTCCCAAATCTTGACCCTAATGGTCCATCTGTGGTTGTGGCCTACGCTGGTCCACTGATATTGGTGCAATGGTGTGCACTGGCTGTCTCTTCTCATACTGAAACTGACTACCCTGGTGGGCATCCTTGTGGCCTCTATCCCATTTGTTACCCCTCCGACCTCTATCCCGATGATCCTTCTGTCTCTTCGGCCTCTAGTCCAGCCGAGAACTCTGCCTTATCTACACCATAGTCCCAATCACACGTTTGCCATCTCTCTGCATCAGGAATGTCTCACGTGCCAATGCTCTATCAAAGATGTCCTGCAGAGTGGGTGACCTAGATGATACCACTACCGAAGCAATCTTATCCTCACTCCTTTGGCGAATTAATGAATTTACAGACGTTCCGTCCCACCGACTTCTATCAAGAACTGGAGTAGGTACCAAATCTTTCCATATACTGTATCAAAGTTCGATTCTCAGGGTCAAGAACTCCTCCTTCAGCCTTAATCTCACCTCTGTATGTCTATAATGATCATAGAAAAACTCCCTGAACTCAGCCCATGTCATCATCTCTGGATGGGTATCCTAATATGTGGTCCACCATACCGTGGCGTAGCCTCTAAAGTATGCTCCCGACATTCGTGCCTAAACATTATCATCATTGCTCATCAGCCGATGGAAATTTTGAAGAGACATAATCCATTTCCCAGCAGCCTCATGGTCACCACCTCCATAAAATAAACCTGGCTGGAACTTCAGAAACTCTCTCGACATATTCACCTCTAGGGCCAAAATGAATCCCGATGTAGTAGCGGTAGTAGTAGTAGCAGTAATCTGATCTCTAGTCATGGGTGGAGGCATAGGAGTTGACGTCTCTAGTGGAACAACCACTATATGTTTGTGTCTCCAATGCTACCCTCTCAATAGGTATTTGGGGAACAATCAGGGCGACAACTGTCCCCACAGGTATAGTATCTGCTAATGGCGCTCTAAGTGCTACTACTGCTGTAGCAAGTGTTGTCAGTGCAGCGGTCTGATCCAGTAGCAACCATAATATCTCTGACATCTGAGTCTCCTAAACTGAGAGTCGATCCTCTATACTAACTGTAACCGAGGAATCTCTAGCTGTATCGCTAGTCTGACTAGTCTCTTGAGGCACAGTCGACTGTATGTCCATGATCTGCATGGAGAACCAAGCTTCAGATTAGCCTCGTATATATACGTATATCATATATATAACAAAATATAACACATATATAAATCTTACTCTACCCGCCTTACATCACTTCCCAACTAAAGTTCTAAGGCAATAACATCGGATTTCCACAACTAAATTTTATTTATTAAATTTTTAAGCGCTTTCATTACATTCCCAACTTCCTAGAACTCTTAGCTCTGATACCAACTGTGGCGGCCCTACCTCCCCAGGGTGACGTGTCTCCGTGTACTCTTTGCTAGGTGGGCCCAACTACATGTGTCCACCACTTGCCCGTCCACCTTGCGTCTCAAAATTCGTGTCCACGTGTGTTTTACCAAATTAGTTAGTAGATTATCAGTATTTGCTTAACTTATTCTCATTAAGTAGTTAAAAGTTTATTCTAATGCCTAACCATACTAGTGGGTTGTATCTTACAAGTTAACACATATATCAGCGGAAACCTTAATTGATACATTTGGTAAGTAATTTAGTATAGTAAACATTATTAACAAGAGCAAATCCTACTGTGGAAAACCTAAAAAAGTACTCTATATATAAGTGACAGTACCATAAATAGGGTATATATACATACATTGTGTCATTACAAGTTTCCCAATACCCAAAATAAAAACGAAATATCAAAATAAGCACGTACTAGTAGGTCCTCGACGTTGGGCAATAAATGTAGTCGCCTAAAATCCCCTTGCCCCTACTGGTACTAGGATCTGTACTCAATCATCACAATAAGACAGATGATGAGTACGGTAAGTAAAATCCCAAGGAACCACTCTGAGCATTCACATAATAATGTAAATAAAGTGCAAGAAATACTATCAAGTAAACACGCGGAATATAAACAGGCGACTGTAAATGGCTCATCGCATGAATAGATAACATAAGCTAATAAATGTGTGTGCTCGCTCCAGATGGACTAGACTATGCTTCGGGTCACCAAGTTCCCACCAGTGGTCGTGCCCAACTGGCCCGACACTTGGTCCCTCGCGGTGCTGGCCAAATCCGCTGAGTCACCGTCACGTGCACCAATGACAAGCTCAGGTTGCCATTAACTAAGGGTTGGGTCACACGTGCTACAATCTAGTGCATCATGATCTTATAACATGTAATACATCAAGGTTTCAACAAAAAATAAAGGTTTAACAATCAAATCCGAATTCACTTAATTCGACCAAAAATGGGTTCATTAGAGAGTGGAGGAGATGAAGGTTATGATTACTTTGGTTTGGATTTGGTCTCTAAAGTGTGAATTCTCAGCTTGAACTCTCTCTCTCTCTCCCCTCCTCTCTCTCTCTCTCTCTCTCTCTCTCCCTGGTTTTCTTAGATTGCATGAGAAAATTTTGAGTGGATTGATAAAAAAACCCCACTAAGTCCTATATATATTTGATTAAGATCAAGTGTGTATATGTATCTTGAGGTTTATTTTGTGGTGTATAAACATATTGTAACACACTCCTTAATGACTCTAATAGCACACTCTTCTCCTAGTACTACTCATTATGATCATTTAGATATTCATCTCATGGTTTTCATTATTTAGTGTAAACTATAGGCTTAACTTACTTAATTGATATGACATTACATTAAGCCTTACAAAATCATATGGTTAGTGTTTTATTTATCCAATTTACCCAACTCATGGTCCCACTAACATTCGGCTACCAGGTATTCGGTGCCCCGCATCTCGACACGCATTTTGAGGCACACCGTAGTCTATTATTTAAATTTCAATATAGTTAGCCTATAATTACATTATCCATTTAAACTTAATAACTTTGTCATATTTCTGTAAGTTTGTTGAGTTTTCTTAGTGTACTTGTACTTTGTCTCTCGATACTCACATTAACAAGCACTTCGAGGCGACTACCCGTCATACACCCTCGCATGATATCACTTTTTAACGTACACACATGCGATGAATAACGACATTAATAAAATTGGCCATTACAAGGAACTTGATCAGTTCAAACACATAAAAGGTGCTAAATCTCTCTTACATAAAATCTCAAACTCAAACTCTACTCCCTTTATTAAATGATAAAAATATAATTATATATGCTTACATGAAGACTCGACAATAGAAACTAAATAGAAAGTAAACTTCCTAATTCTAAATAGCTTTATAATTCCTAAAATAGTAACAAATAACTTAAAGAAAAAAAACGCGAGCAAATTAAGTTTCATAAACTAGCTTACATTACTATAAACATCTATTTATATACATTTTAATTGCATCAATCTAATACACATTTAGATCTATAGCCCCTTCCTTCTAGTGGGTATCTAATCAAACAACTCTTAAAGCACAAAAAATACATATATCAAGTACAGGTCAATAGAAATTTAAGGAAACTTGGAACAATTTATCACTGCAAAACTAACTCTCGTATGTTAAAAAACTCAAATTGATAAAACTCCTCATAATACACATCATAATATTTAATTATCAAGATATTAGATTTTGAACTAGCAAGGTGGCATACATGAAGGCCTTACTCAGTTAATTTTTGCTAACTTACAATGCGGACTGAGTTAACTCCTTGGAGTTAACTCAAAGTAAAAGATTATATTTTGATGTTTGGTTCAACTTTAAACTTGTTGGAAAGTTGCAAGTTCTTAAACATTAAAAGATGTGAATTGACATAAAATACTCTTCAAATAAGAGATATGGATGTGGCTCATGTGGGTAATAAAAAGGTAATCAATTACAGGTAATTGTGTCCACAAACTCCCCTATGGGGAGGGGAGATATCTCTCCCCCTTAAATGTAAATTGGGAGATAACTTGTAGTAGAGTTAGGTAACCAAATGAGATTAGTTATAATTCCCCTCCAAAATATCTTCATGAATTTAACTTCACCTCTAATCAAACAAGGCCAAAATGATTCATACATATGTGTGGATGTCACTAAAACAATTAATATTTTTAATAGCACCCAATTCATAGAGGTTTGCAAGTAACCTTTATGTATTAGGTGATTAGATTTTTTATAACACCTAATTCATAGGGGTTTTTAGTAACCTCTATGTATTACACTGTTAAAACTGAAAACTCAAAAGCACAATCAACTTCTCCTCATCGACTCATTTCCATCGTCTCCAATACCCAAGCTAGGGTTTCGATTTCATCGACTCACTTTCATCGTCGAGCCTCATCTAGGGTGCAAGCACTCCTTCAATCACTTCCATCGTCGACTCCGTCTTTGCTCTTGACGCGCACTCTTCATCTACTGAACCCTAACTTCTTCCTCTCTCGTCGAAGCGGCGGCGGATCCAAGTGTTCTCGCAGCCGCCTCAGCCACAGGTCTCTCGCAGGTAGTTCCAATCAACTCTTCTCATCGCGGTTTAGATTGTGTTCGAGTTAGCTTTTGTTCGCAATCTCATTTGGTTTAGCGAAGCATTTGATTGTTCGATGTTTGGTTTGGTTTTCAGTTGCGGCGGCAGCGGCGATGGAGAGCGGCGTGTTTACTTATCCGGAGATTGCGAAATCCTTCGATTTCACTTCAGAGGACGTATCTACAACTGGTAGTTCCTCTTATGTGAGAAAAAATGATTTCTTTGTAACTTAAAGATGGCGATTGATTGGTTTCGCTTGGTAGGACATTCTTATTTGGAGTTTTAAGATATTATCATAGATGAACGCACTACATTGGCCTGTGAATTTGTCTGACTTTATTGAAGAACTTCACAGAGATTCTTCGACGGATTATGCAAGTGCTTATTTCTCTTTGATACCAGTTTACACATAGATATAAAGGGTTAAGAGACAATCGAAAACACGGAGAATTTTAAATTCCTGTAGTAAACAGATAAAACAAACTTAATTTAGAGAAGTCCATTACTTTCTTTAATCGGTATAATATAATTACAATTTACATGCCCATAATTTATTTGAGAAAAATCTGAGAACAATTCCGTTGGTAACGAATGATAGACAAGTATTGATATTGGTCGATATCTGCCGGTGCAATCACGTCCTCTCATTCGCTCCACTGACCGATCGATCGATCGATCTCTCACTCTCGTGAATCGTTGGTTGGTTTGTTTGTTCATTCGTTCATTGGTCGATATCTGCCGGTGCAACTGAGGTGAGTACGAGAATCGGTTCCGCTTTGATTTGGCTTGGTGATTCGAGCACAATACTCGACCTAGATTGATCAAAAGTTTGAACACTTGGATTTGGAAAAGCGATTTCACTAATTCGCGTTGTTGATTGTTATGTTTGTGTGAGATCTCAAACTTTGGCTCTCAAATTCAAGTTTTTTTATTGAATATGGTCTCTATTTTTGAAAATGCCTCAATGAGATAAGGTGAAATGCATTTGTTGATGGTGTTGTGGATATTCTAATTAAGTTTATACAATGTGATAGACAACTTGACTTAATTTCTGGTTCAGAACCCTGAGTACATAATGTTGAAATCAATGTTCTACTTCTACCTTGATTTGATTTCTATTAAATGATAAAGACTCCAATTAGGGCCAAGAATATCAATGAAATCTTCCCTGTATGAATCATGTAGCACAAAATGCATTTCCCCTACGAAACCACTACGTTTTCTTGTTAAATCTCAAACAATTCAAGCTGGCATCAACACCTTGGCACTATCCATAACATGAAGACACAAAGCAAATTCTAGTAAGTATATCTACCTAAGTTAGGCACTACCTCTTCAAAGTATATTTACATGGGGGCTTTATAATTGGTTTTCAAGCTTTTGCCATAAACTCCATTTTTGATGGCTTTGAAGGTCTGTCCATAATATATATGAAAATACTTTGCATCTTCAACCTTTGAACCACCAGTGGTGTTGTTGGTTGATCCATATTCAAATTCAATATGATATTTTCTTCAAAGTTAACTAGTATGAGATATTGAAATGTCTTACAAAGATTCTCACAGGTTTTTCCTTTCTTTCAAGATTTGAGATTCAATGCCATTATAAATTTATAATTGATAGATAAAAAATTAGTGATTTGTTGGGTGTATCTGCATATTAACCAATCACTCTTGTTTGAATGGCAGCATTGTAAGCTACTTTTATATTGGAGCTAGCTTTGACAGTTAATTTAGTGTCCATCCTCTAATTGAATGGTATAACCATACATCGTTCTCTTCTGCGTGATAACATTCATACAATCCTTGCTTGGACATGTTCAGTTTTGAAGTGGGAAAGAAATTTGCATAATTTATGGTGAAAAAATCTGCATGTGAGTTTTCAGCTTAGGGGTAGGACATGCCCTAGTTTTCATGGTCATCATTTCACTTTGATAACCTGTAATTTAGAGGTTGATTATGATGTAGTTTTGGGTTTTACCTGTGGTAAATGTTTTTAACTCCTTTTTCTTGATGTGGCTAACTATTGTTTTAGTTACTAACACATGCAGAGGAATTACCGGTTCTTCTTTATGTTCATCTCCTCCACAACCGGTCTGTGTCTTTATGTCTTCTCCTTCTGCTGGGTAATTATTAGGAAAATAATGGAATTATATCACTGCAATCTCTGGAAGGCTCTACTGAAATCACATGTATCTGCTGTTCTAATATTGTACACATTTATTGCTGCTTGGTTTTTTGGGGGACTTACAACATTTCATGTCTATTTAATTTGCACTAAATTGTAGTATCACTTTGATTTCTCTACTATGAATGTTGATCAATGAAATTCTTGTCGTGATTTGTTATGTGTTTATTATTATGTTTGTTTAGCCATATTAGTGTCATTTGAATCTAAATTTTCTCTTGCAGATTGACATTTTATTTCTCAACTTTGAGAAATTTAAGTACCAATTTGCAAAAAAAAAAAATAGTGATTTGTTGTGTTGTACTTTTGCTTATCCTATATTATTTGGCAATCGAAGGTGGCACAAAGGACTATAAATCATGGACCGATTTCATGATATTTCAATTGCATTTCTAGAGCTTGGAATAGGGTATATCTATCACAGTGCTTTACTTTGAGATGACTAGTTGAAGAGATTTCACAAATAATGATTTGTTTTGACTAAGTTTTTTTAAGTTATCTTTCCTATATAATTATCTTTGTAGTGGAATTATGTCGTAGTACTTTCATCTCCATAGTGCTTTATAATTGCCCCATCCCACAACTTGAGCTTTATAACCTCTTTAAGGTGCTAAGATAAAAATGAGTATTGCAATTATCTCTTCCTATGGTGTTCTGTTCTTGTTGTTGCTCTTGCTTTCATTGTGTGTGTCCCAGGATACTTACACTTGCCTGCATTATGAACTGGTACGGTTCATAATGATACATTTCCTACATGTAGGGATCGATCCCTATATGTAAATAGCTTCCAAGCTTTGTGAACAATTGTGGCTGTGTTGTGTAGATCCAAATGAGTACGTGGTTAGAGATAGAGAGACCAGCGAAGGCATCTACTTCATTTGGGACTGAGAGGTAATCAAGTATTTGAAATCCTAGATCCACCCATTTTTTATATGTGTTGTTGTGGTTCAGTGTAAATGCTTGACTAATGAGGTAGTTGAGAACTCGAGTTTTGAACTAAAAAGTGGAAGAGCAGCACTAGCTAGTGGTTAAGTTACTAAATATCCTACAAGCACAAGCTTAGCTAATGATCAGTTCTTGGTATTCATGCATGTTGCTTAGATTCTACAGTTCTATAAGACTATACAATGGCAATTGGTTTTCACCTAGTGAATGATTTTTTGATGGAATGTGAACTTTGTATCATAATTTCTACTTGTCCGAAGTGTTTCAAAATTTCATGAAATGGGTCAATTGTTGTTGTTGTTGTGATTTAAGTAGTGGGCATTTAGAGAAACTCGAGATTTTGGTACTCAAATGCTTCATTGGACAACAGTGGTAACAATTGTGACTTTTATTTTTTGAAAGTTTTGAAAAAGATCAATCCTATTTGGGTTGTGCTACTTTATGAGATTATAGCAGACAGCGGTTATCCTTTTTTTTTCTTCTGAAATTTGTATTTATATTTCTTTATGTTTTCTTATCAAAAAAATTAATCTACTTTCTTTTTTATTCACATAATTGATTCAAAATTTTGAGTTGTTTCACGAGAGCTTCATTATGTTATAAAATCCCACAATTATTTCCTTATGTCATGAATGAGATATGAATGTGATGTGGTATTTGTGGCTGACTATATGTAAGTGTCCATTGCACTAAATCGAGCACAATGAAAAAGTTTGATCCATGTAGCCATTAATTTGGGATTGAGGCTATGTTGTTGTTGTATATATGTGTCTGATTGCATGCTATCACAGTTTTTTATTATTCTCTGCTCAATGTTAGTAAGAGTTTGATGGTCTTATTATTACTTCTTTTTTTTCGCAGTGTGGAGCACTTCTTAGGAAACTAATGAATCATCAGTTTAGATTTCTTTTCAATAAAAGTTCTTACACTAAACTTGTTTTGTACATATCAGGATTACCTTTTCAATAAAAATTCTTGTTTCTATCAAAGAAGAAAAATCTGATTTTTTTTTCCAATTCACTTCTTGCAGTTGATTTGGTTGAAGTATGTCATCCAAATAACTACAACATTGGGTTGCTAGCTTATTCCCCATTGGCTGGAGGAGCTTTGACTGGGAAATACTTGGATATTGACTCTTTTGATGCGAAAAAAGGAAGGTTTAACCTTTTCCTAAGCTACATAGAAAGATATAATAGGTCCCTTGCTAAGGTATGCTTTCTGATTGTCAATTAAGGATGAAATAATTTGCAATTTAGGGCCTTTAGGTTCTACTTAGGCATGCCAGAAACAATTTAGGGTCTATATCGAGTCGGCATGGAATCTCCTAGCATGTACTATCCCTACAATATATACACGGAACTCAGAACCAAAGGTTAGGTTTGCACCAAATTTAACTATTTAAATAACAAAATATTCTCTTAATGCCAGATTTTCTACTTATGCGAATGGAGATGCATCATATTTTGATCAGTAGCATGCATAGTTGTCTTTATGCATTTATGGTCATCGGTAGCAGCCACACCCATTTTTTTTAGTTTGTAAACATTTAGCCGTCTATTTAAATAGGCGAGCCGCATCAGTGCTGGTTGCACTTAATCGAACACAATGGAAAATTTTAATCCATATAGTCGACCCCAATTAATTTGGGACCAAGGCTATGTTGTTGTTGTTGTTGTTTAAATAGGCAAGCCATCATTAAAAAGAGAGACAAGAAACCACTTTATTGCACCCAAATCCTCACAGGTTTGCACACTTTCTCGAGCAATCTAAAGTATTCTAGTCGAATAGTTTATGGACCATCCTTTTTACTACGACTAAATGCTAGGATCTGTCTGAAGAACAGCCACTAATTTTGTCATTGTTTTGTAATCTTCATTGCTAACATTTTTCCTAAAAGCAAAACATCGGTCTGGAGCTTGCTTGTTGAGTTCTTGTACTAATTTTTGAGTTCCTGTGCATGTAGTAATAGGAGTTTCACCAGATGAAAATATTATTCTAACAATCAGCACTCACATTCTTTAGTTTATTCCAATTGCCATTGCAGCATGCTTTGATATAAGATTTTGTAGTACATCTCTATGTTTTCCACAAGTTGCTTGCTAATATTTTGAATGGGGGATACATACGAGTTTCGATCAATCAACCTTTTAGCAGGTGTAGATCCATATTAATTCATCACTTGCATGGTGCACATAGCCCACTGCCCCATACACATCACACTTTCTCTAAAAAAAAAGAAAAGTGAAACCTAACATGCCAATGTTGTTTTCACATCTCAAACTTCGTCTCATCAAACTCGAGCAATCTCTTGCCACCTATGAAGTGCTTACCTCTGCTTCTGTCCAATGGATTTTCATGTTTGATTCCCTTTTAATTAAAACTGATGATGATCCAAACTGAAAATGTGGGGTCCGGGAAAATAACTCACATTATATACCTAATACCACTTTCGATGATGATCCAAACTGAAAATAAAATCACATTATATATAATAACTTATGATATTGTGTTTCTCAATTCCAGGAAGTAACATCTAAATATATTCAGCTGGCGAAAGAGCATGGTCTTACCCCTGTTGAACTTGCACTTGGATTTACAAGGGACCATTCATTCGTGACCAGTTCTATAATTGGTGCAACTTCAGTCAACCAACTAAAGGTTGACATCGACGCATATCTGAATACTTACTTTGATATAATATCCAAGTCGATGGACCAGTTAAACCAGTTAATTAGCTTTTACAGATGATTTCATCCTGATATAAATTATTATCGTGGCGATGTTATGTAGTATAAGCTCAATAATTCTTCCATGCCTCTCCGAGCACAATGCGTGGGTTTTATGCGCGAAAACTGCTTACTCGCTTTGTCGAGCATCCTCACTTTTATGTGCATAAGGCTTGCACTTGTTTATTTGATTTGCTGATATTAAGTTTCTTTCTTTCTTCTGTTAGAGTGACAACGTGATGGATAAATGGCATGTTTATATGACAAAGGACGGAAGGATATCTTTGGCTAGACTCTCTTTGGCGAAAGGTGAATATCTTGCAGCGCCATTATCGATTCTTTCAACAATGTCAGTTGAAAGAATACTTGATCCTACTTCTAATTCATCTCTGTGAACCCATTGTCGAAGTTAAGTATTTTCTTCTTGTATAACATTTTTATGCCTTTCCATGCTAACTTTTTGGCTCTTTTCCTGCTCAACTCCCTTCAGAGGATTCAACTCTACTACTACTGCTACATTGTGCATCATTGCTTTCGACATCTCTGTTTGCATTCGCGATACTCTTGATTCCGGTGAACAAGCACATGAAACAATATTCATCGGATACAAACTCTTCTTTCTCCATCTACTTCGGCATCCTAAATTTGAAAGCTTGTTCTCTTGTATCAGTTATTGCAATTGGACAACTTGCAAGGCAGCATAATTATGTATAATAAGAACTCTCATGAATCATTTTGACATTTTTTGTAATGCTAAATGTAGGACAACTTGCAAGGCAGCAGTATGAGATTATGAGAAGAGAAACTGCTTATCTGAGGATCCAGAAATAGTTGCGCATGCATCTTGCAAGGAAAGCTTACAATACTTTGCGTTCATCAGCTATCTGCATCCAAACAATAATGAGAGTGATGGTGGCACGCAATGACCTTAGGTTTAGACTCCAGATAAGAGCAAATTCAGGTAAATTTTTTTTTCTACTTTTGAATTGGTCATGGATGGATAACAATTATCTTATAATATTTTGGTAGTGTAATTTAGCTTTTTTCATTTGTAGCTATTCCTATTCATGCACTCAGGTTTTATTCACTTTGTTTTTCTTACGAAGATGTGAATGTAATGATAGGCTGTTTAATCTTAATCTTTAAGTTTTCTTTGATTTTGCTTTATAGGCTAGAACAAGAATTGCTTCCACTATCAAAGTAATTGTGGATGAGAGAATTGGCAATGGTGAAGTTTCAAACAAGCGAGGTGACTTTCTACAGATACTTCTCTCAGCTAACAAATTGTCTGACAATGAAAAACTAAGTTTTGTTGATTGGTTTAGTGAAATGTGTGGCTATCGATTTGTTGTTTTGTTGATTGGTTGTAGAACACTGCGAATTTCTTGATGGAATAATAATATTGCGAGTGGAATGTAGATTTGTATATTTTCAATTGAAAATGGAAATGGAAATTAATTCTGGACATTTTCAGCTATTATTTTTTAAAAAATTACATTTGATAGAGATTTGAAACCCCTATGTAAACCTTTGACGATAATATTGAGGTTTCAAACCCCTATGAAATCACTACAATTGATAGGGGTTTCATGAAGATATTATAGAGGTTTCAAACCCTTATGAAATAGCCAAGATTTGATAGAGGTTTGAAACCCCTATGTAAGCTTTGAAGATACCATAACGAGATAACACTTTTCGTAGAGGTCAAAAACCTCTATGAAAAGTCTTTTATAGAGGTTCAAAACCTCTATAAAAAGTTAAATTTGTTCTAGTGTGTGCATAAGGTTTTTTCATAAAAAGAAATGGAGGTCGAGAAGCATGCTAAGAAATTTCTCAAAGCGACCACAATCTCTCGTCTCCTGAGGAGGATTCAAAGAGCAGATCGTTAAGAAAGAAGAAAACGGCAAAAGAACCTCAGGTTTCTCTCCTGATTTCTTCGATAGGAGTGTCGACTGATTCACTCCAATATAATGAGAAACTACTCAACCTCCCTAGTCATGGAGGTCAGACCCTTATGTCCCTCCCCCTCCTGACCCAGGATAGGATCTTCCCCTGCCTGACGATTATAATATTGATGTGGAGAAGCTATATGAAGTCGAGAGTGTCCAAGATACCCCAGGTTAGCCGCTCCCTCATTGTCACTTTGGTTGGGAAATCAATCAATTTTAAGTATATAGCTGATAACTTCATGTTCTTTGGAAGCCTTTTTTATATGGATGTTATTGATTAGTGGTGGAGATTATTTTAAGGTTGAGTTTGCCTGTATGAATGACTACCTTAGGGCACTTTCTCGGGGTCCTTGAATGTTATTAGATCTTATCTTTCTATTTGGTGTCCCAACTGTAAGCCTAGTGAAGCTTAGGCCACTATTGCTCAAGTGTAGGTTCGCTTACCAGAACTCTCGATTCAATTCTTTGAGGAACATATTTTACGTTGGATACGAAAGTTCTTGGACAGTATATCTGATCAGACCAAACTACGATGATTGCTATGAGGGGCAAGTTTGCTAGGATTAGCATTGAAATCGATTTGGATACCTCTGTACACCCTACCATTCTGGTGAAGGGGCAAGAACAAGTTGTAGAGTATGAAAGTCTTCATGTAATTTGTTTTGATTGCTCGCATTTTGGGCACTGAAAATATAGTTGTGGATTCGGCGAGTTTGATGCAAATATAAGATCTGGGTTAGCTTCATGTGCAGTTGCTTTGGTAAGACTAGCTGATAATCTAGCTGATAGCTGATAATCTAGTTGATAGCTGATAATCTAGCTGATCAAGTAAAAACTGTTTGGAATGATAGCTGATTGATTAGCTGATAAATGCAAAATGACAATAAAGGACATATGACACAATTAAGTATATTAATTATATAATCATATAATTAATGTGTTTTATTTACAAAATATAAATTAATACCATAAATAATTTATATTATTTAGAAAACTAAACTATGTGTGTCCATAAATGCTTACATGAAAATAGCTCTATATTAATTTATAAGAATTCGTAAAAAATAAACACATGTAAATAAAATACAATAAACGACTTGGATAACTATACATATACCTAACGCATCATCTATAACTGAGAGGCAATATTATTGCAAATATTCTTCATTTCTATAGAGGTATCTCTATAACTTAAAAAAATAGTAGATTAGTAAAAAAAAAAAATTAAAAATGTGTAGGATAGCCCACCACTCGAACACTACATTAAAAAATATTTTTAGAACATCTAAAAATATTTTTATACTCGACGTTGTTAAAACTTATTTAATATGTAATAAATATCTAACAAGATTATCTATAATTAAGAAATTAATTTGTGATGATTTTTAATTTTAGTGAAATTCTTTGTTTTATAATATTTAGTTAATTATTAATCACTATTTTTTTATTAACAATATTAAGTTATATGTTAATTTTAAATTCAATAAGTTTTAATAGCGTATTATATAACTGTTGGTCTAGCCTAGAAGAGTTTGAAAGGCTGGTTTCACCTTTGCCAACTCGATCTGGGTATAATCGCAGATATTAATATTCGCGGGATTCGTTTAAATATTTGCGTATTTTGTTTTTACTAATTTGCAAGGGCATTAATTTATTAATACCGTAAAAATAAGGGTATAATGGGGAAAAAAATCCAAATGATGGGTTTTCTACTAAGAGTAGCGTTTCAATTGGGAGCTTATCATCTAGATTATTTTTAAAATAAGCTACAAACCAAACACAGCTTAACAAATAAACTAGCTTATCAGCTAGCTGATAAGCTAGTTTGTGCTTACCAAACAGAGCCAGAGAAACCGGCTGATCAATCTCTTGCTACACATTTCGAGTTGCCTCCGATTATGTATAACCTTTGGATGATGTTCCAGAAAAAACCAAAAAAGTTTCCTGACCATCACAACGTGGGTGCACATTCTGTCCCATCTCCTGTCAATAAGGGCACAAACCATTTTGATTTGCTTTCTATAGGTGTGGCAGAGCAAGATGGGGTGTAAAACTTGACTATACTAATGGTACGAAGCTAGTCACATCCTCTACTTTTGTCCCTTTTGTTGCTTACTCTAATGGCATGTTCGCTTCGTGGTCTTAGAGCGGATCAATCCCACTAGACTGATTAAGTTGGAGTTCGCTTCGTGGATTAATTAGGCCATGGGATTAACTGACTAAAGTAAACCACAAATTTTAGTAGGATTGACTAGTCCCAATGCTTGGCCATTATAGATTACAAAATTATCCCTCATCTTTACACGTTATTCTCTCAAACTCAATCGAATTCCCATCGAATCTCCATCAAATGAAGATTGCGATGAAGACCGAGGACGATGATGAAAATAATGACGAAGATGGGGACTCGGCCAAGGAGCGAAGATGATGACAACGATCCAGGACGATGATGAAAATACAAACTCGACCGAGGATGATGATGAGGACGAAGATGCGGGAATGAAGACCGAGGAAAATGACAAAGATGCGGGAATGAAAATTGCGAGATCGCGGACTCGGCCGAGTAGCGGAAGTGATGAAGACCGAAATCAACTTTGATGATTTTATTGGAGATGTAAGATAAATAGAGAGGTACTTTAGTAAATGTGCATATTAGAACCGCATTTATTCTCAAGCTTAAACCTCCCAACCGAACAAGTCCCATGAAAGGTATTAATACATAAACTCATGTGTTAGTCCCATTACAAACTAATCTCATGGTCTTGGGTCTTGCTAATATTTGAAGCGAAACGGCCATAAAAGTTCCCCGACGGATGTTACACCCCCGTTAAAAACATCCCCAATTCCACACCAACTAAATCGGGCTTCTTATATGTTGGGGCACGTACGACGTGCCCTAAGTCAATCTACAAATATTCTTTATCTTATGATTTTAATTAATAAAGTTAAAGTTTTCATTTATTGTGTTATTATAAGTAATTGCATGTTTTATTTAAGGCTAGTGTGAATCTTGATTGATAATCATGTGATGATCATGTGTATATTGATACTGATAAATTGTTAATTATGTAATTATCTATAGGTTATTTATATTTTTATTATTATGTCTCTAAAATATTAGCTTAATTTTTCTCATTTATTATTTCGAGGGTTATTGGAGTGTGTCTTGAATCTGGAGCGAAAACGTACGCAAAATCGAATCTTCATATCCTGAATCCGTTATACATCAAAAATTGTGTTAGCGCATGAGGCGGTTTTGGTGGGGCCACTTGTGAAGAACCCAATTGATGACATGACGAACATTGAATGGGTAGTGTGCACGAGGATAATGCCAATTGATGTGCTGATCAATTAATAGAGGAGGTTTATTCAGTGTGGCGAGGTGTATGGAGATTAATATCCATGCATGAAATGTCCATGGGATTGGCCTCGAGAAGCGTGACATAGTGAGATGATAAAGATCCAACAGCTAGACACACACATGCTTGCTTGCATGATTTAACGAGAGAAGTTAGGAATTAAGAATCTGTTTTTGGTTTCTTTTAGGAAATATATCTATATATCTATAAAAGCGGAGGAGAGAGAAAGTTTAAAATCTACCTCATCTCACCATTCTATTTTTTTATTTTTCTCAATTTTCTTATTTTTTGTTATTTATTTATTTATTATTTCAAGAGATATGATTATACATTATGTGTGCATTTATTAATAATTAATAGTGTTTATCTTATCATAAATAGATTGAGTACGTTGAACTTGAAATCATGAGTAAATACAATGAATTAAATTATTTTTTGTTATTTATTTATTTATTATTTCAAGAGATATAATTATACATTATGTGTACATTTATTAATAATTAATAGTGATTATCTTATCATTAATAGATTAAGTACATACGTTGAACTTGAAATCATGGATAAATACAAGGAATTGAGTGTAGTGCAAGTTACATTCCCCCTATAAATTTCAACTTTCATCTATTCTTCTTGCAATCGACTTGGTTTTTTTTCCTTCACCATTCAAGAAATCACAAAAAAAAAAAAACCAATTTTATTATACCAAACCTTAGATTCCTCCAGTTCTCAACCAATTATCACCCAATAAATTCAAGATATGATCGATAGATTTCAACATCGCCTATACATTCAAAAGTTGTTCTACTTACCCATAGCTTCATGCATCTAGTGATATAACAACCATTCACAACACTTATAAGCTAAACCTTTTTCGATCACCCTCCTTTAGGTATGTTTGCTCTATATTGGATCTAATCGTTTGGTATGTTTTTCATAAGTTCAAGACTGAAGTGAATCATTATATCTATAACACAAATTAATAATCACATGACTTTTATGCTGCATTTGTTATGTTGTATGTTGGTTTAGATTCTTCAATTGGAGTGAACAAACGATAGGTGGATTTTATATTTAACGGTTATAGTGGATCAATATACACTACTACATGGGATTACCATTACTTAAAGATGTTGTTCAATCCATAGAATGCTACAAAAGCTAAAGAAGTCAATATAGTGTTTTGCTCTTTCTTATTATTATTGTTCTTTTACGAACCTTTCGTTTGACTCGATGAGAATAACTATGAATATAGTGTTTTATTATTATTATTATTATTATTATTATTATTATTATTATTATTATTATTATTATTATTATTATTATTATTATTATTATTATTATTATTATTATTATTATTATTATTATTATTATTATTATTATTATTAGACCTGTGCGGAGCGCAGGGAAACGACTAGTTATTATATAAACATAAGGTCTATATGTTTATGTAGATAGATATATAGGGAGAGGGGGAGAGAAAGCACCAAAGGACCGAACTCACTTCTACCATCTCTATTTTAATGCCTTTTCGACTCTCTCTCTCGACATCGATTTTTTTGTTTGGTGTTCTTTAACCATGCGAAACTAATTTTATGGCCCAAGCAAGAGTACGATGGAGGTTCGACTACTGTTATTTATAAGTTTGTGAGATTTATTTATTTTAATTTCATTGCTTTTCATTGGTGTTTTATTTTCTTTAGTATTGATTGATTAATTAAGGTTAAATCTATATTTAAACCTTAATTATTTTACCAATAAGTCGTAAGCATTCGTCCTTATGCAATATGACCACACAAGTGGCAATTGACCATACCAATTGATTCGCCTACTTTTAGACCGGTTGAATACCTTAAGGTTCTAGGCTAAATCGGACATACTAGTGATCCAGTTGTCTAGGTTTAGTGGCTTCACAAAAATCCATTGTAGTCATCGTGTTAAACTAATGGGCTTGAGTATGGGGTTATATGATTAGCTAGGGAAATAGTCACTGTCATACCTTGGCTATCAAGAATAGGAAGTGCGAGGAACCGTGTACATTACCGAGTCTACATCTACACTAGGATACTTTTGATTTGCATACTTTATATAGATTGATGACCAAATCCAGTTTTTATCAAATGAAACTTGTATGTCTTGACCTAAGTATTTTTCATTAATTGATTTTAAAACATTTTCCATTCCTTTATTTATTTTATTTCTACTTAGATAAGTTAATTTATTCATTCTTTCAAAACCTTTATTTTTCTCTTTTCTTTTCTTTTTGACCTTAGAAAGACAACCAATCTCTGTGGGATCGACCCATTACTACTATCTACAAAATAGTTGGTTTAGGAATATTATATTTTATTGACGCATTCGACGCACGTCAATTATTGACATCGTTGTCGGGGATTGGTTTTTTTCATTCTTTGGTATTATTTTATTTATTTATTTGTCTATCTAGTCTCTTGTTCTTAACATGTATGCAAGCAACTCCGTGATGGCCTCGTACTCCCACAATTATGGTCGATTCGAAGACTCACATTATTACAATGTCAATGGGGTAGGTATGTCACATAATAGACATCAATTTTCTAATATGCATTTTTTGTGCAACACGTCGAGGTTTGTGAAATTTGTGAAGAATATTCTCTTTCCACATATAATCATCCTTACTATCCAAAGTATAAGAATAATCATTATTCTAGCTATGCATTGCCATAACCCGACTTCTTCGAGCTCATACCAAGTTCACAGATTCCTCAACATGAAAAGAGGTCTATACAAGACATGGTGAATGACTTGATCTTCAGAGAAATACATTTTCAACAAGTTCATCAATAGTTTCATGAAGAGAACTAACAACTTCACCAAAACACATCCTTGGAAGATATGATGAAGCAATCAATAGATTGTCAACAACGTCTTCATGAAGAGCTTTAACAACTTCAGCATATGAATTTAGGGTTGCAAAATCTGGAAACTCAACTTATTAAAATTAATACCACACTTCAGAATATGATTTACGAGAAAGAGTTGTGCGGTACACAATCAATTTTTTACCTAGAGGAATATGTGAGTGTTGATGCATTGAAAAGTGTTGAGGTCAATGAGGATACATGAATATTGGAGCAAAACAAAGAAATGACTTGAAGTCTTTCAAACTTAACCAAAAATTATCATTGGACAAGATGAAGAAGAGGAAAATGAGATGAAAATTGAAGTCATTTCAGAAAGGCCGGAGAAGCCGCAAAAAATACCAAAGAAGATCAACATCTAGTGTTTGTGAAACCACCCACCCTCCCATGTATATTTGTTAAACCTTACAATGGGGTGAAAGTAAAGGAGTGTTCACATATATTCTAAACTGCCTACACTTTGTGTTAGATGATCATGATGCGAAAGAATCTTTTGTGTTAGAGGTTCTGAATGAGTTGCCAAATCTGAAAGAGCATGTACATATTACATTGCCTAAAGCTATATATGTGCCATTAGTTGTTGATATCTCAAAAGGAGATGACATCACATGATAAATCACGCCAAGTCTAGCTAAAGACTTGAAAGAAAGGCGTTTGTTGAGAGGCAGCTTAGCTTTATTTTTATTTTTTTATTTCTTGCATTTATTTCAATTTTAGTTTAGTTCTTATTTCTTTTATGTTCAATAAAACCCTATCTTGTTTTCTTGGGTTTTTGTAGATGTGATGAATGTTTGATGAGCACCGAAGGCATTGGAACACCCTCTGAGCATTGCTAGGTTTGACTTTGGATTATATTTTTTTAGCATAATTTAAGCATTTTTAAGGAATTAACATATTATAAGGATTTTAGGTGTTTTGAGACTTGGTTAGGACATAACCCAACTTAATTCGTTGCATTAGTGGTGGATCTTTAAGTAGATCCAAAACTTTAGACTTCATTCTCCATCTTGTTGATTTCACCCTTAGTTAAAAGTCTTTGGGCTTGCAAGATTTGGTGGGAATTATTTAAGTTAACTCATATGCTTATTAGTTCTTACTCTTGTTATGATTATTTTTTCATAGTTTTTTAGTCACCTAGACATGAGCGATTTTATTCATTCGCTAGTTTTTGGAGACTTTTATTATGGATGTCTTTGTATCATCTTCTTATTTCTTTATCCGTGTTCTTTTTCACCACTCTTTTTTCTTTTTGTTGCGTGGCTTCCTTAACTTGTTTCGAACCTTGAAGACAATGTTCTGAATAAGTTTGGGGGCACTTTAGGATTTGTGGATTGAGTTTGATGAATTTTTTTTGCAAAAGACCGCAAGTGAGATCGTTTAGAATTTTTAATTATATGCAGTTATATGCGTTTGAAGGATGGTAATGGTGGTGTTTAGTAACCCCTATTCTCTCATTTCTTCCATTTCTTTTCCCTTCATACTTCTCTTTCTCATTTCATTAGGAGTTGATAGACTTTCATGCTTGTATTTAGTATGGTTTTCATTTTTATTATTGTTTAAAGTCACCTGAAATTATTCTCATGCATTTGGTTGTGGACGAATACACTATGGTTGTCTTTTTTACTTGAAACTTACGGACAATTAGGAGAAACACTCACTCGAGCCCATAACCCAACATTTTTATGATTTCATATTAAGGAATTAGTATGATGGTTAAGCTTTGTGCTAGATACTAAAAGAGGCAGACGGTTAGAACTGTGCATGTCAGATTTCTAAGGTACTATAACAAGGATATAACTCGTTCGAGACGAAATTCCTATAACTGAAATACTTTTATGGAAATGATTTAGGCCATTTTTGAATAAAAACCTTTAGCCTTAAGTCTACCTAAAGTAATTTCCCTATTTAAACCATTTTGAGCCAACCCAACTTTCATTTCTTTTATACCTAATGTTGAATCCATGGATATAGCCTAATATATTCATTTACCTAGTTGGAAACTAGTCTTAGACTTGAAATCTTTAAAAAGAGACATGAGGAGAAAAATTAGAGAAAAAAATTGTTTATATGCCCAAAATAAGGGGAAAGTCATAATTATAGGGTCTCACCTAAAACGGCATTTGCATGAAATGGTGCAGGGAGCCGAGTGATCGAAAAAAGATGAGGACTGCACATATTAAAAGAAAAATGAATTAAAGTGCAGTGTAAGTCACTTTCATGTTCTCAGAAAATCATTTGATAGTTTAAGTTTTTGTTTTCCAATGTTTCGTATTTCCTATATATCATTTCCTTGATATCCTATCCTAGCCATGTTACAGCCTATTAAAGTCCTATTGATTTTCATTAATGTTAAGTCTATAATAGTGGAGAGGGGGTTGCATTTCTCGCCTATGTAATTTCTGAGCGTTGATACGCTATTTTTACAGAGATTGTAAACTTGCGTACTTGAACGTATAGACCAAGAAAACTTGTGAGTAGTTGATGGCCTTTATCTTGACCGAGTCAATGTCTTTAAAGTGTGATCTTAATTGTGTTTGGGTTGCGGTTCTTGATATATCATAACTCCAAAATTTCTTGAGCGGTTTGTTAATTTGGCGACTTTGTAAACCAAATAAACTCAATGAATTTTGAATCGGTATAGAGTTAGTTGAGTTAGTGCATAACTATATTAGGAGTCTAGTTTACTTGTGTTTTGTCATTTACACATTTGCTCGGGACGTGCAAAATCCTAAGTTTGGTGGTATTTTATAAGTCGTTAATTATGTAATTATATATAGGTTATTTATATATTTTTTATTATTAAGTCTCCAAAATATCAATTTAATTATCCTCATTTATTATTTTCAGTGTTATTAGAGTGCGCAGTTGAATTCGAGATGAAAAACTATGCAAAATTGAGTATTTATATGCCCAGATCCGTTCTACATTGAAAATCGCGCTAACGTGCATCTCAAAGCGGCCTTGGTGAGGCTCACTTGTGAAGAACCCAATTGATGACGTGGCAAACATTGAATGGGGTAGCATGCACAGAGATAATGCCAATTGATGCATTGATAAATTAATAGAGGAAGATGATTTGATGTGGCAAGGTGTATGGAGATTAATGTGCATGCATGAAATGTCCATGAGATCGGCCTTGAGAAGCGTGCCATGGTGAAATGATGAAGATCCAATAGCTAGACGCATATGGGTGTACATGCTTGCTTGCATGATTTAAGGAGATAAGTTAGGAATTAAGAATCTATTTTTAGTTTCTTTTAGGAAATATATTATTTTATAAACATAAGGTACATATGTATACATCGATAGATATATAAGGAGAGGGGGAGAGAAAGAACCAGACCACCGAACTCTCTTCTACCCTCTCTATTTTGACGTCTATTCGACTCTCTCTGCTTTGATTTTTTTTGTTTGGTGTTCTTCAACCATGAGACACTAATCTAATAGCTTAGACAAGACTACGAGGGAGGTTCGACTACTCTTATTTATAGGTTTGTGAGATTTATTTATTTTAATTTCATTGCTTTCATTGGTGTTTTATTTTCTTTGGTATCAATTGATTAGTTAGGGTAAAATTTATATTTAAACCTTGATTATTTTGCCAGTGAGTCATAAGCATCCGTCCTTATGCGATAAGACCATATAAGTGGCAATTGACCATACTAATTGATTCGCCTCATTTGGAACTGGTTGAATAGCTTAAGGATCTAGGATAAATTGGACACACTAGTGATCCTGTTTTCTAGGTGTAGTGCCTTCAAAAAAATCTATTTTGGTCATTGTGTTAAACCCAATGCGCTTGAGTATAAGGTTATATGATTGGCTAGGGAAATAGTCATTGTCGTACCTTGGCTATCTAGAATAGGAATTGCGAGGAATGGTGTACATTACCAAATCTATAGATACACTATGATACTTTTGATTTGCATACTTTACATAGATTGATGACCAAATCCAATCTTTTATCAAACCAAACTTGTAGGTCTTCACCTAGGTATATTTCATTAATTGATTTTAAAATGATTTCCATTCCTTTATTTATTTTATTGTTACTTAGATTAGTTAATTTATTCATTCTTTCAAAACCCCCATTTTTTCTTTTCTTTTCTTTTCTTTTTGACCTTAGAAAGATAACTAATCTATGAGAACCGACTTACTGCTATCTACAAAATAGTTAGTTTAAGAATATTATATTATATTTACATGTTCATAGGTGCTTGTTATGGGAATATGGTATTTAGTTGAACCAGTATGAGAATACCACATGGATTGAGTCATAGGTGTTACTCATGATAGGTACGTCATTAGTCCTTTAACTTTAGATTACCATAGACTTCAATATTAGGAACATGGTAATTTGACACAATGAAATGTTGTCTTTAACCGGACGATTATAAAGATTGTGATTGGTTATCATGTAAATAATATGTGAAGGTGTGTGATCAAGATAGAATTCTCACTCTCATTTAAAAAGAGATATAAGTGGATCCCTCGATATGATAGACTGATATTGGCCAAGTCCATGTAAATTGATATGATCAACGTCACTTGGATGTTTTTAGTTTACCTAAAGATCGAGACTTATACGATTGGACATTAAGTGTGACTTTCCATGCCTTATGGTTAATAAAAGGGGCACAACAAAAGGATATGATATATGTTATTCATTCGATTGAATCAATTTTTGATATTCATGCTACTTGGGTAGTCATAAGGCCTTTCTAGAGACCGCTTATGACTTGTGTACCAAAATGGTTTTCGTTCATTGCCAACGTCGCATGAACCTATTAGGTTGTATACAAAGAATGACTTTGCACAATTTCAATTGGTCTAGAATAATGAATTTTATATTATAAAAATCCTTATATAAAAGCCCTTACAATTTGTTATATGATAATTTTTTAATAGAGGCATACGTGTAATTTTCCTAAACTTCCTAAATACAATAGTCGTATTGCAAATAAGATTTTAAGTGATGGCTTATCTACACATATAAATAGAGGTTAAAACCCTAAAACCAAATAAGATTTTCGTTTTTGCAAATTTCAAGTTCTCAGGATTTTGGGAGAGAAAGAAAAGTGTTTTCAATCTTTCTTGGGGATAGCACTCCAAATTATGGTCGTCGTTCGTGTGTTGATTTCTAATAGAGAACGCTCACTTGAATGTCTTGAAAATCTAATAATCAGAAAAAGAAATTACGGATTAAGGTATGGTTTACTTTTGGTACATCTAGTATAATGGAACGTTTTCGGTATAATTGGGGCCCTTTTTGTTTTGTTTTGGATTTCTCGCTGCGTATGAACCCCAAAACCCAACACTATAAGTCTCAAACGAACTCAAAGTCCAACCATAAGTCCTATCACAGGCCTATACCTAAGACCGCCAATCAAACTCCCATCTCTACTCAGCCTAAGTCTATTCTTAAGCCTGCTAACCAGTCTACCACCTCTGCTTAGTCCAAACCCATCTCTACAACCTACTGACTGAATATCTCATCCCCCTCGACTTCCACTCAAGCCACAATGCATTCCTTTCACCACCCCAGATCGATAACCAGATCCCCTTTCCAAAACTCACACACTAACCTTGGGTCGACTCGAACTACTCCCTTCATAATGGCCGCCTCTTCTTCTTTGCCCTCTCATACCCACTATCACACCCACCTCTCCAACGCCCTTAAGCCATTAAATTCAAGTCGCAGTTAATTCAGTGCAAATATATGCGTCTTCTCAACACTCAGATGTCAATTGTTTTGATATTGCTGATGCTTCTTCCAAATGTCCTGCTCCAAGCTAGCTCTTGGCTATCGATTGTTCCTTTGGCTTTTGAGCCCTAGTTTCTTTATGTCATTTAAACCCCTTCATCTAAGTTATTTATGTTGATCCTTGCTTCTAATAGAAAGTTTAGAAGATATCTTTTAAGTCTCATACAATAGTAGAAACCTGTAATAATCTTTTTTTTGGAAACTAAATGCTTTGTGCCTCAAATTCCTTTCTTGGATATGTCAAAAGGCTTTATGAGATTGGACATTACTGTTAGGTTTTAGGGTTCATGCGTAGCAGAAAACTCAAAATAAATCCAAAATCTTTTTTGAATAACCCCAACAGGATAAAGAATAAGTTCTATTAAACTAGATCTACAAAAGTAAAATCATACCTTATTCCATGATTTCATTATCTAATTGTTCAATCTCTAAGACGTTCAAGCGCATATCCTGTATTAGAAATCCATACATTGATGGTTACCACAATTTGGAGCACTAGCCCCAAGAGAGATAGAAAACATTTTTATTTCTCTCCCAAAATCCAGAGAACTCAAAAATAGTAAAAACGAAAAATCTTATTTTGTTTATATGTGTAGACAAGTCATTACTTAAAACCCTATTCGTAATACAACTATTGTATTTAGGAAGTTTAAGTAAATTACACATACGCCCCTATTAATAAGTTATCATATAACAAATTGTAAAGGTTTTTATGGCACGAATTTTATCATATAAGATTCATTACTCTTGACCAATTGAGATTACGCAAAGCCATTCTTTATGTGCGACCCAATAGGTTCATATGACGTTGGCTATGAACAAGAATCATTTGGTACACAAGTCATAATTGGTCTCTGGAAAGGCATTATGACTACCTAAGTAGCGTGAATATTGGAATCGATAGAACCTAATGAATAACATATATCGTATCTTTTTATCGTGCGATATCCTTTGATTAAACACAAGGCATGGAAAGTCACCCTTAATGTTCAATCGTACTAGTCTAGATCTTTAGGTAAACTAAAAACATCCGAGTGACATTGATAATATCAATTCATATGGATTTGGCCATAATCAGTCTATCATATAGATGGATCCACTGATCTCTCTCTATACAAGAGTGACAAATTTTATATTAATTATACTCATTCACATATTATTCATATGGTAACCAATCACAATCTTTAAAATCATCTAGTTAAATATAACATTTGATTATATCAAATTACCATGCTCCTAAAATTTAATCTATGGTAATCTCAAGTTGAATGACTAAATTATATACTTATCATGAGTAACACCTATGACTTAATCCATGAGGTGTTCTCATAGCGGGTCGGTCTAGTACATTGTTCCCTAATAAGTACTCATGATCTTAATTTATATCCTTATACGCATGATCATCACTTGACCATCAATTAAGATTCATATTAGTTTGAATTCATTATAGATCCCAGTATAATGATCGACTAAAGATATTAAGGATGTTTCAACAAATACCCATGGATCTTAATATAAGGTAAACATGCAATCACTTATAATAAAACAACAAATGAAAACCTCGATTTCATTAACTTAAATTATAAGATAAAAAAATATTTATAGATTGACCTACGACACATGCCCATACAATTACCTCTATCAGATTCAATGGAGGGATCTCTATTTCAGGGATTCAAATCTTGTACAAGTCACCGCTACTTCTTCCAATGACTTCATGTGCTCTTTGAAGATTTCATAGCCTTATGGTCCTTCTTGGCTTTTATCAGTTATCTATGCGAATGCCTTATGGTCGAATGGACGAAATCAGTTGGATCAAATAGTAGAGTTGGCTGAAATAATATCTTTACTATGGTACCTTCTAGGTGACTTCAATGACATTCTCAGTAGGGAAAGAATTTGGAGGAACTTTCTCTATCGTAAAATGTTATTAATTTAGATTATCGATTGGGTGAGATGTGTTCTTGAGATTCATTTGCACTTGCGGATACGAATAGGTCTATAGCTTGATGAAACTTGGGCTAATTTTTAACTTAGCATTTGTGACCTAATTGAAATTTAAAAGCCAAGTTAATAAGACTATCTAATTAGATACTGTTGGGTTTTGGGGTTCATACGCAACGGAGATTACAAAACAATTTTGACAAAAACCCCAACAGGATCCGAATCTAATTCCAATAAAAACGTTTAAACCGTGAAAAACTTAATCATACCTCAGTCGCAATATACCTTTCTGAAGGTTGATCGATCTCTAAGGCGCTGCCAACGACGAACGCCCTCTATCAGCAGTCCACACACGAACGGCGGCCGAGATTTGAAGTGCTAGCTTCGAGAGAATACTAAGCCTTTTTGTTTCTCTCCAAAATGATCCAGAGCATACCAAAAACCCTAAGTCGTTTCTAAAACGAAAATAAAGTTTCGGCCTTTTGATCTTTCTTTCGTGTATTCTAACTTAAAGCGTCTATTTATACAACCCTTGTATATAGACTGTTAAGTAAATTACACATATACCCCTACTTAAAGAAGTATAAGTGTAATACACCACAAGGATGTTTCCGTCATGAATTTTATCATATCAAATTCATTTTTCTGAACCATCTTAAAATCTCGCAAAACCATTCTTAGTTTGCGACCCAATAGGCTCATACAACGTTGGCAGTGTACCAAAACACATTTTGGTATACAAGTCATAAGCGGCCTCTAACAAGACATTATGACTACCCAAGTTGTACGAATATCAAATCGATACAACCTAATCAATAATGTATATAACATACTTTTGTCACACGGTATCCTTTTGATCAAACATAAGGCATGGAATTGTCATCCAACATGTTCAATCGTACTAGTCTCGATCTCTAGGTAGACTGAAAACAACCAAGTGACATTGATCAATATCAATTCACTTAGACTAGGCCTTTTAACAATCTAACACATCGAGGGATCCACTAGATATCTCTCTTTATATGAGAGGGACAAATTCTATCTTGATTACTCAACTTCATCACATTGCTCACATAGTTACCAATCACAACCTTTATAATCGTCCGGTTAAAGACAACGTTTGATAGTGTCAAATCACTATGTTCCTAATGTTGAAGTCTCTGATAATCTCAAGTCAGAGGACTGAAAAATATACTTATCATGAGAAACAACTATGACTTAATCCATGTGATGTTCTCATAGCAGGTTGGTCCAGTACTTTGTTCCCTAACAAGTACTCGTGATCTTGATTCGTATCCCTATACGTATAATCATCATATGATCATCAATCAAGACTCACACTAGTCTTAATTCATTATAGTTCCCAGTATAATGATCGACTAGGGACATTTAGGATATTTCTGTAAATACCTATGGATCTTATTACAATGTAAACATGCAAATTAATTATAATAAACAGCAAATGAAATCCTCTATTTTATCAACTAAAAGTATTCATAAAGACAGTTAATGGATTGACCTAGGGCACATGCCCCAACAGATAAGAAGCCTAAGTATGATATGTTAATTAAATGAAAATGAGATCTATTTCATAAACCTAAGCTAATTTGATAGACAATAAATAGCTAATTTGACCTAACATTATAAAGTCTCATTACATACTAATCGTTATTTGGATTAAGTAGGATAAGTATAAAGATGGCTATTTTAAAAAGATTAGGTTACTTAGAGAAGGACTATATAAATGGATCTTAGTGTTTTTTTTCCAAAAGCTCCCTGGAATGTTAGAATTGATAGAGAAGAGAGGGTAAAGTGCTATCCATTCTCAAACACTTGTCAAGGCTTCGATCATATTAATAGTGGTCTACCTTTGCAGAGTGTATTATGTTATCTTGGCGAGGCAAGTTAAGTAACGATTACTCTATTGTTTGAAATGGTTAGACTTGATAAAACTACTAAAAATCGCTGAATCTTAGAGATTTAAGAATCAATATTAGTGAAATTTCATAACTTATTTAGTGATTATACATGCATTATAATATATGATATTTATCTTGTTTAATTTATGAACACTAAAACAAATAAACAAAATCCTTCTACCAAATTTTGAGTCAAGTGCTATCCATTCTCAAATGCTTGTCAAGGCTTCGATCATATTAATAGAGGTCTACCTTTGCAGAGTGTATTATGTTATCTTGGCGAGGCAAGTTAAGTAACGATTACTCTATTGTTTGAAATGGTTAGACTTGATAAAACTACTAAAAATGTTTTGGGTTTTAGGCACAATATGAGATAATACATGCTAAGACATATGATGTCATAATATCATAAAAATAACTAAAAGTTACATATGATGTAATTGATAATTGGTATCTACCCAAATAACTTAATTTAAAGTGTCATGTCATAACTATTTTGTAATTAGGTGAAACAAGGATTTTAGTCCCTTAAATTAACATAATGTTCTAAAGAGGGTTGTTAATTTAATGGAAGTCTATTACTCTATACTAAAATGAACGTTTGCATAATCTTTATTGTAGATCTATGGCCTCTTTAAATCACACTAATCCCTTATCACTGCGATCCATTCTTGAGAATGATAAGTTGTCTGGGACAAACATTCTTGACTGGTTCAGACACTTGAGAATTGTTCTTAAGCATGAACATAAGTTGTATGTCCTGGATGATCCTATGCCTCAAGAATCACTAGCCAATGGTTTAAGAGCCGTGAAGGATGCACATACTAAGCATGCCAACGACTCAATTGATGTTGCATGCATTATGTTGGCAACCATGGTTCCTAAACTTTAGAAGGACATGGAACACATGGAAGATTATGACATGGCTACGATACTAAAAGAATATTCCAACAGTAGGCTAAGCAAGAAAATTCTGAGACAGTAAAAAACCTTCATTCTTGCAAAATGGCTGAGGGTACGTCAGTTAGTCATCATGTTTTAAAAATGAAGGGCTATATTAACCATCTTGATAGTCTTGGATTTCCAATAAGCCAAGAGTTGGCTACAGATTTGATCTTGAATTTATTTCTTGATAGTTATTTTTAATTTGTGATGAACTATAACATGAATAACATAAAAAAGTCTATCTCGAGTTGCATTTGATGTTTAAAACTATAGAGCAGAATGTCAAGAAACCTATTGCTAATGTTTTGATGGTTTAAAAAGGAAATACTTTGAAGAAAAGGGCAAAGGCAAGGCTAAAGTTGCCAAGGTTGTTGTAACTGTCACAAAGCCTGTGGAATAAGTCAAGCCTAAGGCTGCTTCTACTTCACAGTCCTAAAAATAAAAGGAAAAGAAGGAAATTGTTATTTTCGTAATGCACCTTAGAATTGATTTAGAAATTACAAGCTTTATCTTGAAGATCTAAAGAAAAAGAAAAGTAGTCTAACTATTGCTTCAGGTATTTACGTTATTAAAGTAAACTTGTCTACTAGTGATTCTTCGGTATTGGATACTGAATGTGGATCTCACATTTGTATTAATGTGTAGGGTCTCATCGAAAGTAGAAAACTAAAGAAAATAGAAGTCATCCTACGAGTTGGAAATAGAGCAAATATTGTTGCGTTGGTTTTAGGATGCTATTAGTTAAGTTTAACTAGTGGACTTGTTTTAGTCTTAAATAATTGTTATTATGTCTCTGCCTCAAGCAGAAACATCATTTCAGTTTCATGTTTGGATTTGGATGGTTTTAATTTCATTATTTCAAATAATAAGTGCTCCATTTCTCGTAAAGACGTTTTCTATGCGAATACTGATTTGTATGATGGTCTTTATCTTCTAAACATGAAAAGATCCAAAGATACTATTATTCTTCAGGTAAATTCAAAGAAATTCAAGTCAAATGATTTGATTCAAACCTATCTTTGGCATTGTCGTCTTGGCCTCAAAGATTCGAAACACATTTCTAAACTCCATAAAGATGGACTTTTAGATTCATTTGATTTTGAATTATATGAAATATGCGTATGTTATTTACTAGGAAAAATGACAAAAAGTCCATTTACTGGACACGCTATAAGGGCAAGTGATTTATTGGGTCTAATACATATTCACTACAAGAAAAATGATATTTAGAGACGGAATTAGCAACGGAATTAAGTTTTGTTGCCAAGAAAAAATGGTTAGAGACGGAATTGAGACGGACTAATTCAGAGACAGAATAGAGAGAGATTAGAGACGAAAATAGAGACGGAAATAGAGACGGAACTAAATTCCGTCTCTAAATAATGGCACCAACGTTCCCACCAAAACTTTCTTTTTTTACAACCGTCCATTACGTCTCGAGATTCGCGCGTGCTTCGATCTCGATGATTCAAAATAAAAATAGCTACCACACAATGCTCCCTCTCTCTCTTGATTCTCTGTCTCTCCGAAAACCCTATCTCCCTAAAATTCATTCTCTCTCCCGATTCTCTGTCTCTCCGAAAACCCTATCTCCCCAAGAATCACTCTCTCTCGACGGTAGATATCACCGCTCTCTCTCTCACTGCTCTCTCTGTCACCACTCTCTTTCTTTGTCTGTCGTCACCGTCTGTCGGGTCTGTCGTTGGGTCTGTTCGCCGCCGTTCATCGCTGTACCTCGCCATCTCCGAAGCCCTCGCCGGACCTTAAGCCTTCGACTTTGAAGAAGGAATGAAAGATTAGGCATTAGGTTTGAAGAAGGAAGGACAGAGAGGGCGTTGGATTTGAGTAGAGGTACGCTTCGGGTGGTGGACTTAGATCGCTTGAGTTGCTTACAAGGTACTGTATATGTTTTGGAATCATCATTATATCGAAACATGTTTTTTTATCTATTTAATAACCTATGAACAATCTTAATATTAAAGTGAAGTTCTCTGAACCCCTGTAAGTTAGAAATTTAATATTGAATTTCTCATGTTGGATTATTCTATTTTAATTCTATATCTTCACTAGGAAAGTATAAGGTGAACTTGAGTTTTTCAACCCTTGCCAAATATACAAAGACTGAAACACGAGTATATTAACATATTGATTATTAAAGTACTACTATTTTGTATGAATTAGATCTTTCTTTTAGTTTTTGAGCTACATCAGTGTATTTGAGCTCTTTCAATGCTAGATTTTCTTATATGCTGTCATTGATAATGAAACAGATCGAGAAAAGAAATCCTCTTAAATTTTGACTTCATACATCTGTGATTTGTTCATTTTGTTAAGTATAATATGTATTCATTTCATTACCACCAATTATTCGGGAGACTGATTCATTGTTACTCATCCGATACGATGCGACATTCTTCACCTGAGATGATTGTTCCGCAATGCTTACGTTTGGATGATCTTCAACTTTCATTTATTCCTTCATCTCAGATTGTGGTGGTTCTAGACTATTTTCCTCTCTGATTTTGGTATCTTTACAGGGAAATCCTTAAGACTTAATAGCCTTGGCCTTATCTGGTGCAATGGTGAGTTTTTTATGTACATTAGCACTGGCGATGATTTACATTGTTAAAATATACATATGGGCGTGTGCTCTCAATTAATATATCTAATATTGGTAGTGGAACTCTTCTAAAAAAATATATTGGTAGTGGAAGGATTTTAAATGCAATTCCTCTACAGCCAAGTTGCTACTGCGGCAAAGTAATAAGAGAAAGAACAAAAGTACCTGATCACATCATCAGTGTGCTACAAGCCTACAATGGACAAAATTGTCGGTTATATTACTATTCCATGGGATCTTTGGTTTGCATAATTGCATTAGTTCTCTAATGTTTTTAATAAGAAACCAACTTACACCACCCTAACTCCCACAAGGGGAATCTGAACTCTGCATTATTTCTCTAATTGAAATTGTCTTGTTTTATTTTTATTTTTTTTAAAATGTCTTGTTTGCTTTTAGATGTCTACAACTACAAGGGTTGTGCACTATATTTTTGGGTTTTCATTTTTTTTTAATTTTATCTTTCCTTCTCATTTTGTATGTCCCTTCTTAGGAATTAAGTTGGAAAGTAAGGTTAATATTATTAACTTAAGCACTTTTCTTATGCATTTGTTGCAGATAATATGTTCTTGCACATTTCTATATATATTGAGACGTTGGAAGATCATATCTTTTTCAGCTGCTTATTCTTTGAACGAATCTGATGATTCAACAAATCTTGTTCCATTTAAGACACTGGTTCAAACGCTGCTTATTGCATTGTCATATTTGCTATATATGGTATCTTGCCTCATCTGGTGCAATGGTGATTTTTTTCTCCAAAAAAAAATAAAAAATGATAAGACTGGCACTTGTTTGTTGATTAAATCGTTCAATGCATGACCATTATTGTGATGAGACAGTCTACTCCAGTTACATTTTTAGGTTACTAATGCATTAACAATAACAAAAAGTTCTTTGTTTCCGTCTTTGTTTTCTCTATCTTTATTCTTTTTCTTTGTATTTACATAAGTACAAAAGCTAACTTTTCATGCCTTTGCAGTTATGTATTGATTAAACCTTCCGTTCCTTAATAACTGTGAAGTCAATGAGCAGGTCAAAGCCTTGGCATTCAATCATTTTCTAAATCTTTAGTTTTTTCTTTTTTAGCTTATCTTTTTCAGTTTTGCTAATTTCAAACTGTTTATTCATTTTTTATCAAAGCAAAGCTTATTGTGTTGTTGGTCATGTACCTGCTTTCTATAGTTACAATCATACCATCTTCAGTAAGAAACATGAAATTCGTGCCATGTGAATGTTTAACGAAAAGTGGCAGAAAGAAAGAGTCATACTAGACTAATAGTGCATCAAGATTGAAAACATTAGCATGTCATGCACATGGATTTTCATTCCTTCTCTGAATTTCAAAAAACTCCATACTAGTAGTAATAGTTAGTATGACTACTAGGGGATAAAGATTGAAAAGATTAGCCTGTCATGTTAATCTTCGTAAATTACATGCTCTTACATTGAAGTAAATCAGATAAGGTTGAGGAGAATTTGACACTTACCACTTCAACAAGAAAAACTTCAATTGCTTGGAAATTTCTACTGTATTCCAAACTTCGTGTTACTTTCTAATGGTTCAATATCAATAATGATGATGAATATATGAAGATTTTTCTTGTGTTGCACAACATTATAATAGTATTAATTGGTTCACTTTTTCTTTTTGTTATTTGTAATTTTAGGTGCAAATGGAATGTAAGAGATTCGACATCATATCTTTGGTGTCATTGAAAAAAAGGGCTATGAGAAAGGTACTACTTCATTTCTTGACACGAATAACTTGCTTTTAGATCCTACATATCTTTTAGGTGACTAAGTTTCTTAACGTTGATTTAATTATATTTTGTTTGCTAAGAAGAATATATACTAAACTTCCTATTGAACTCATCAATGAAAGAACCCTAGTAATTACTATTGGGTTCTTTCATGTTTTGTAATTTTTGGGAACCCCTAGTTTTAGGAGAAACTTTACTAAGTATTTTGTAGGAAATTAAGAGTTAGAATTGTTTTTCAGAATGCATTCATTGTAATAATGTGTTGAAGATCATGAACATCACTTGTCTCTAAAAAGAAATAGTTTTTAATATTGAAGTACTTATGAAAATTGGTACTTGTCTTGTATCATTTATTTATCATACTTCCATTACACATTGTTTATCTTATTGAGTCTTTTATTTTAGTTTTCTTTACTTTTAATTTGTGTTCTATCCTTTGTTTCATTTTACTTTAATTTCATTTTGTATAGTGTCTTCTTAATTTTTTGGAGCATCGAGGACAATTGACTCTTGTTTGTGTTAATCTATAACTAAATTTTGTGTCATTGTTTGGATTGAGAGATAATTTGCTAATTAACACCATGTTCCTTCTGGATAATGATGAATTTCTTTTTCTTTATTACTTTATTTATGTTGTGTTTGGCTCATACACTTGTGCTTGCGATGATACGTAGTTCTCCCATAATATTATTTATATTCCTATTATTGTTTGTATAATTTAGTGGTTTTTTTTCTTTTTGATCTTTTTTCAGGTGTTTTGTACGAAGTCAAGTATTATTTGAAGCACAATCAACTATATATAATCTCGGAACACTTCTTCATTTTTTTTTCATTTAGAACAATTTTTGCTTTTACTTTCGTAGAAATATACAATATAGAAACTTTTTAGAATGTTTTTGTTGTTTCGTGTACAGTACATTGAGAAAAGATAATTTTAAGGATATGTTAAGTTTATATAAACTGTGCAATATCAATATATTATTTAGCTATGATTTGTATTATATATTGGCAGGTTAAATGTGCTTGGATTGAGACCTATATATATATATATATGAATTCAGGACGGAATTGAGATGGATTTGAATTCAGAGACGGAATTAGCAACGGAATTCAGAGATTCCGTTGCTATTTCCGTCACTAATTTTCGAGGAACAGATACATGAATCAGAAACGGATCAAATTTCGTCTTTGATCCGTCTCTGATTAGCAACGGATCAGAGACGAAAATAATCAGAAACGGAAATTATTCCGTCTCTAATCAGAAACGAATTTATTCCGCCTCTAATCAGAAACGAAATTAGAGACCGAATAAATTCCATCTCTGATCAGAAACGGAATTTATTCCGTCTCTGATCCGTCTCTAAATCAGAAACGGAATCACATTTTCGTTTCTGATTGAATCAGCAATGACGATTTTAGAGACGGAATAAATTCCGTCTTTATTCCGTTGTAGATTTCAATTAGAGACGAAATTTATGCAAATCAGAGAAGGAAATTTCCGTTTCTGATCTGCTATTTTTTGTAGTGATTGATGTATGTGGTCCTGTAAATACAATCACTAGAGGTGGTTATCAGTACTTCATTACTTTCACTAATGATTTTAGCAGATATGGTTACGTATATCTCATGAAACACAAAGGTGAATCTTTTGAAATGTTTTGAACATTTCAGAATGAAGTGCAAAATCAACTTGGTAAAACTATTAAAGCAATTTGATTAGATCGTGGTGGTGAATATTTGGACAAAGAATTTGATGATCATCTTAGAAACTATTGGATTGTCTTGTAGTTAACTCCTCCAGCAACTCCACAATGGAATTGTGTTTATGAGAGGAGAAATCAGACTTTTTAGGATATGGTTCGATCTATGATGAGTCACGCAAATCTTCATATTTCTTTTTGGGGCTATGTCGTAGATACTGCTATGTTTACACTGAAATGTTTTACTTCTAAAGTGGTTGATAAAACATCATATAATACGTGGTTTAGGAAAAGACCAAGTTTGTTTTTCCTTAAGATTTAAGGCTGTAAGGTTTTCATATGACGAAAAATGTAAGAAAAATTATCAGCCAAATCTACCGAGTGTGTGTTTGTTGGTTATCCTAAAGAAACTTGAGGATACTACTTTTATAATCTCACTGAGAACAAAATGTTTGTTGTTCGGAAGGGTGTCTTTATGGAAAAATAGTTTATTTCAAAAGACAACAATGAGAATAAATTAAGTCTTGAAGAAGTTCAAAAACCACAAATAAACACTCAACCGCCAGTGGCAGATCAACGAAGTCTTGAACTAGTTGAACCTCCATAGGTATCATAAGGCCGATGTAGGTCTAATAGAGAAAGACATCGGCCTGAGAGATTTGGATTTCTTATTTTGGATAGTAGTGAGGTGTTGCTTATGGATCAAAATAAGCCTCTACTTATTAGGAGGCTGTGTCTAGCCCTGAGTTAGATAAATGGCTTAGTGCCATGAGTTCTGAGTTGTAATCCATGTAGGATAACCAAGTTTGGAGCCTGGTTGATTTAGCCGAAGGTGGTAAGACCATTGGATGTAAATGGGTTTTCGAGAAGAAAACTGACATGGATGGTAATGTGCATACTTATAAAGCACGACTAGTAGCAAAAGGTTTCAAGCAAACTCAAGGTGTTGATTATGATGAGACTTTTTCTCTTGTAGCCATGTTTAAATTCATTAAGATTCTAATTTCCATAGCCGCATATTATTACTATAAGATATGGAAAATGGATGTTAAAATAGTTTTATAAATGGAAAGTTACTTTATGACGTGTATATGATACAACTGAAATGTCCATCCTAAGAATTCTAGGAAGGTGTGCAAGTTTCAAAGATCCATTTATAATTAAACCAAACTTCTCAGAGTTGGAATCTTCGTTTTGATGAAACAATTAAAGAATTTGGTTTCATTAAAAATGAAGATGAGCCTTGTGTATACAAGAAGGTCAGTGGGACCGTGGTCGTTTCCTTAGTACTGTATGTTGATGATATATTACTAATTGGAAATGACATCCTAACCTTGCAGAGTGTCAAGTCTTGGTTAGGGAAGTATGTCATGGCCCTAAATTCCAGGCTGCCTTGCTACCCGACACGTTGCATCCCACGTCACCTAGCCTTGCCACGTCATGGTCTGCTTATCCTTGACACCTCTCGACCTAACGAGTTGCTTATGTTTTTTCTTCTAACTCTAGTATGCTAACTACATAATTATTAATAATTCAATTAGCCAGTTACTCAATTTATCAGGTTATATTATAGTTTTACAACAGAAGTCTTTTAACGAGTAACTTATGCAATATTTAATAATCCTAAGTAGTGGAAAACCCAGCAAAATATACCATGTATATATCAAGGCGAGATAAGTATAACAAAAGTTTCATATACATGTAATTAGTGTTCTATGGTCCCCAAAACCCAACAAAAATAAAATGAATACATATTGATATCACACACGAGCTGGTTCCACAATCTCAAAAGTAGTCGCCTAGTACCTTCTTGTCCTTGCTCGTCGAAGGTTCCTCACTCCGTTACCCAACAAATACAATGACGAGTCCAATGAGTAAAATCCCAAGAAGTCCACACAATATTCATGAAATAAAATTGATAAACTACGAGAAAAGCGAATATAACACCTAGCAACAATACGTCATATTCCCATGAATGTGGGCAGCACAAGACAATCAAAATTTGTCACGACCCAAATCTGTAACCTCGTTTTAATTCCTTAATCAGGATCACCGACCCTTGACGTGGGACCTACACTGTGATACGTGCACCAACCGAGGCACGTGGCCGAGGTATATCATATTTTTGTATTGATGTGTGCCTAGTGTTATGTATTGTGTAGACTTACTAAGTCGGTTTGTACAGTTATAGGTGTCGAGACGAAAGCGGGGACACGACTCGAGTAGCGTGCGAGCCATGGAATCGGGTGGTTATCATTTTGGTAAGTCTTATTTAATACTAATATGAAATAAGGAATTACTTATAGGCCTATAGTTGAGTAAAAATGGAATGGGTATTGGATTACAAACGACGCGGCGGTATGCAGATATCACGGTTTGGACGCGAAATCGGGTGTCGAAACGTCCGGAATCACGGGCTAGTGTCTTAGCTGTGTCACAATTAGTTGTCAACACACCTAACACCATCACAATTGTCAAAACCAAACACACACATGTCCCATTTTCCCAACACGTGTCCACCACCCCACCTACCTACTTACACCACACACACACAAACACACTCACGCACACACTGTGACACAAACACTAGGAGGTCGAGAGCGAGGAAGAAGAAGATGAGAGGAGAAGGAGAAGCAGGGATGCGCCGGAAAGGAGAAGAGACGTCGAAATCGCGGTGAGTCCTCATTGTGTTTGTGGGTTTCGGGTGGTTGGCAGTGGGGTGGTCGAGAGTGGGCTTCGGCCATGGAGGCCGAACCCCAAGGTCGAACTATGCCGAGGTGGTATTCCATCGGGGTTGGGGTGGAGACCAACTCCAACCCATCACCGGAGAAGTGGAGAAAAGAAAAGAAAAATGAATGATCGAACCAGTTCACTGGTTCGATCAGTTGAGGAAGATGCACACGCTAGCGCGCATGTGAGCGTGTGCATCCCCCTATTGGGCCTGGCCCGTTCTGGGCCCAGGGTCGGGTCGGGTCCGACTCGACCCAAAAAGAATAAAAAAATGAAAAATGAGAAGAAAATGAGGGAAAAATTTGGAAAAACTCCGAAAAAATTGGGAAAAAAATTATAGTTCGATATTTTAATCATTTCGATGCCTAAAATCTGCGTTACAATATATGACTGGAAATTTAACTAATGAGACACCAAACTCAGGAACCTGGGAAAAGGGTACGGGAGTGCGAATACAAAATTTGGAGTATCGGGAGGCCAGTAAAGCTAGGACCTTACTTTGTTGTGAGAGTATACCCAATGACAACTTTACTTGACATTTCATTTCTATTAATGGTTTTCCTTGCATAGTCCTTTTAACTATTTTGTCTTTGTATTCTTATATCATGTGTTATTTGTGTCTATGCTCACTTGATGAGTCTAGTTTGCATGGAGAGAGATTCACACTCTTCACTGATCACAAGAGTTGGCAACGGTTGTATTTGCATTGAATACTTGGAGACACCTTCTGTATGGAGAGAGATTCACACTCTTCACTGATCACAAGAGTCTGAGATATCTCTTCATACAGAAAGAGTTAAACATTAGACAACGCAGATGGTTGGAGTTCTTGAAGGACTATGACTTTTCCTCAGAGTATCACCCATGAAAAGCGAACGTAGTCGTATATGCGCTGAGTAGGAGATCGAGTAGAGCTGCTGAGGTGGTCAGACGTTACATGATGCATGAGTATGGATTACTCGAGGCAACAGACAACAGCATGTAAGGCAGAGGTTCCTACCGATACTCAGGTGATGATTTGCATACAGATGAGACTACAGATCGTGTCTACACAACGAGTGTCAAAAGGTCGGAGGACCGACCGACGAGATTCAGCGAGTTAGCGTAGAGTGCAGAGTGTGCAGATTGGGTAGAGATGACAGATCAGTGTCTGAGATACCGGGGCAGGTTGTGGATACCAGAGGTATCGGAGCTGAGAGATAAAATCCTTTAGGAGTCGCACTGTTCAAGATTTACCGTACATCCAGGCAGTACTAAGATGTACCATGACATGAGGAGACGTTTCTGGTGGCCTGGGATGAAGGCAAACATGTCTAGATTCATCAGGAATTGTGGTATATGTCAGCAAGTGAAGTCCGAGCATCACAGACCAAGGGGATTACTACAGTCGTTTCCCATTCCTCGATGGAAGTGGGAAGACATCTCTATGGATTTTGTCAGAGGATTACTGAGGACTGCGAGGAGACATGATTCAATCTAGGTTATAGTTGATAGACTAACGAAGTCTGCTCATTTCCTGCTAGTGGCATCGCATTACATGTTCGATCGGCTAAGCGTACTGTTCGAGAGAGAGATTATCAGGCTGCACGAGGTACCATTAACGATCATGTCTGATCGAGATGCTACGTATACTTCCAGGATGTAGCGGAGTATGCAAGAGCAGTACGGCACGTGTCTACAGTTCAGTCCTGCTTTCAACCCTCAGATCGATAGACAGATCGAGAGATTGATTCAGGTCCTCGAGGACATGTTGCGAGCATGCGTGTTGGAGTTTGGCGGATCTTGGGCGGAGTACCTACCGTTGTGTGAGTTCTCTTATAACAACAGTTATCAGGCTAGCATTAAGATGGCGCCGTTTGAGGCTTTAAATGGTAGACCGTGTCGCTCGCCATCGTGTTGGGCTGAGCCAAAGGATCGGGATATAGTGGGGCCTAAAATTGTTGTTGACTACACAAAAAGGTCAAACTGATCCGTCAGAGACTCAGAGGAGCACAGGAGAGACAGAAGAGATATGCAGATAAGTATCGCAGTGATCTCGCGTATTCCGAGGGAGCCTTTGTCTATTTAAAGGTTTCCCTCGGAAGGGTCTTCAGAGATTTGGGGTGAAAGGAAAGTTTGCACCGCGGTACATTGGGGCTTTCATGATTAAGAAATGGGTCGAAAAAGTGCCATACGAGCTTGAATTACCTCCACAGATGTCAAAGGTCCATCCAGTGTTCCACATTTTGATGCTTTGACTAGCCGAGTCGAAGGTAGGCGTACGACCGACAGTTGACTTGAGTCAGATCGACCTGAGCGAGGACATCTCTTACAAGGAACAACACATTCAGATCCTAGATCGGAAGGTACAACAGTTGACGAGCAAGTCCATTCTGAAGGTACTCGTCAAGTGGCAGTTCCACGATGACACGGAACTCACTTGGGAGCGGGAGGACTACATGTGAGATAGATTCCCGTACATGTTCGAGTCAGGTAGAACCGTAACTTAAACTTAATTTTGAGGACAAAATTTTCATTTTGTTGGGAATATTTGTCACGATCCAAATCTCTAACCCTGTTTTAATTTCTTAATTAAGATCACCGACCTTTGACGTGGGACCTACACTGTGATACGTGCACCGACCGAGGCACGTGGCCGAGGTATATCGTATTTTTGTATTGATATGTGTCTAGTGTTATGTATTGTGTAGACTTACTAAGTCAGTTTGTACAGTTGTAGGCGTAGAGACGAGAGCGGGGACACGCTTCGAGTAGCGTGCGAGCCGGGGAATCGGGTGGTTAACATTTTGGTAAGTCTTATTTAATACTAATGTGAAATAAGGAATTACTTATAAGCCTATAGTTGAGTAAAAATGGAATGGGTATTGGGTTACTAACGACGTGGCGGAACGCGGATATCACCGTATGGGTGCGAAATCGGGCGTCGAAACGCCGGAAACACGGGCGAGTGTCTTAGCTGTGTCATAATTAGTTGTCAATACACCTAACACCATCACAATTGGCAAAACCAAACACATACCTGTCCCATTTTCCCACCACGTGTCCACCACCCCACTTACCCACTTACACCACACATACAAACACACTCACGCACACACTGTGACACAAACACAGGGAGGCCGAGAGCGAGGAAGAAGAAGATGAGAGGAAGAGGAGAAGCAGGGACGTGCTAGAAAGGAGAGGAGACGTCAAAATCGCGATGAGTCCTCTTTGTGGTTGTAGGTTTCGGGTGGTTGGCAGCGGGGTGGTCGAGAGTGGGGTTCGGCCTTGGAGGCAAACCAGCAAAGGCCTCAATACTAATTCTTTTCATTTAATCAATTCAATCTTTTTGTTAAATGCTATATTGTGAATCTCACTCATTTCTTGGTAAAAATGTTGTTCTTTATGAACTTTATATTCTTGAATTGATGATATATTTGTGATATTTCTTCGTTAGTAAATTTCTTTCTTAGGAGCTCAAATGCATGCTATTGTTGGCTAAAATTATCCTTATTTGCGATTGTTATAAATTCTTTGGGAAAAGCATGCATTATATATTACCGTATGGTTTACATTTTTTATCTTCGAGATTTACTCTAGTATCAAGCGGACTTGGGTCTAAGTGGTCAAATGGTAATCACGGGTGTGGTACACGTATTGTGTGAACCACTGTGATTACACAGATTGTAGATTATGCTAAGTCTGCATTTTAGGATTAGAAAGTCAAGCCACTAGGGTTGACTAAATCCCAGCTATGGTTGATGGAGCCAATCTAAATTGTTGGCGACTTAGTTAAGACTACTGCCGTTTTAGAAGTTAGGTTGTGAATTGTGTGTTGCAACCGAATGGACTTAGACCACTTGGATACCCATATTTTTGTGATATTACCACTCAATTCTCTTTGAATTCCTTATTAGCTTATTTATCATGTGATTTCTATTTCATTTCTTTGTGATATATCGACTAACATTTTAGTAGATTCTAGAATTAATGTTAAGACTCCTTAGGCTTTACTCACTGGAATTGCCTCGTATGTGGTGACAATTGTAGGTCCATTGTCTAGCAAGGGAAAGGAGTCGGTACTTGGTGACTTCCTTTAAGTTTTCCTTAAAATTGACTTCTATTTTTCCTATGCGTAGGTCTTTTTGGTGTATTTATGTTATATATATATTTTGTAAAACTAGTTAAATAGACCAAGTGCACTTTGATATATGTATATTTCTAGTTTTGTCACCTTATATGCACGAGTTCATATTTTCTCGGGTTTCCACATCATAGGTTGTCCCGACTTTTCATTTATTGAGTTATTTAAATTGCTCAAGTTTAGTTTCGTGGCTTTAATTGTAGAACTTGTAAAATGTAATAACTCAACTTTAAAACACCGAATAATTAATAATAATGGAAATGGAGGCTGACTAGGCTTGCATTAATCTTGCGATTATTGACTCAAGGTCCACATAAGTCTAGGCAGGGCCGAGCCTAATTTATGGCCGTCACATATTTGTTTAGCGATATGGTTTTTAGATGTAAATTTCTTGATTTAGGTTTCTTTGGGGCCAAGTACACTTAGTCAAATCATCGAACTGGAAGTGCTAACATCAGGGAAAGAGTCGATCGAGTTCTTGTATCTTCAAATTGGTTGTCGAGATTTCCTTTGCCAATGTTACATATCTTCCACGAATCCACTCTGATCACCATCCCACCATATTGAACCTAGCTGGTTTTACTCCAAATGATATGCGCAAGCATCCGTTTCGTTTTGTTACACGTGTCGAGCGGTTACAATAAAGTATCCACCTTTATTATACAATTATTTTTCGTAGTAGTGGTAAGTGAGAATTTTGACGGCTCCTTCTCTAATTTAGGGCACTGCCCGACCTAATCACATCATTAAGCCCTAATTTTAGCCATGTAGAGCTTAATAATGTATTAGTCATCCTTTAGTCCTATTCGGCTCAATACACATGTCCAAAATAGATAACACACAACTCCTAACATTATAAAATTTTCGGAGTAAATTAAAACTTTTAAACAATTATTAGAATAGCATAAGTGTTAATGGTTTAGCGGAAGAAACTAATTACCAATCCCAAGTGTGGAAAACTAGGAAAACATGACCATATGTCAATATGTCAAAATGGTGATAATCAATGTCGTAAACATATGTCAGGTCGAGGAACTAATGCTCAACCCAAACATATATACAACTCAAATGTATCTAAAAGACATGAAGTATATAATACAACAAAATAATAAAACCTAGAAATTTAGTACTGAATGCACGCTACCAGATCAGAGATAGTTGTCAATATTCCTTGTTGGGCCTACTAGCCGTTGGATCTGCAGCCACAATCAGATGGTGACTACAATAACGTAGAAAGTAACACCTAGAGATTTTCACCCACATTTCCAAAATATATAAAAGGTATTTAAAAGCATATGAATAATGAAAAATTGTTGAAACTACGATATACCAATGAATACCAAAGCTAAACAAATGAAGCTGACACTAGGTGAAGTAGTAATGATCTAGATCCGGTTGGTCGTAATCTGCATCATTTAATCCTTAAAGTCACTTAAAAAGGATGTGTGTGTTATCACATAGTCTACAATTCGGTACTAGATAACCCCAGGGACTCTAACCTCGTGTGCGTTTTGCCGATAACCCCAAGGACTCTTACTCCGTGTGTCGCGCTATAATAGTGGTGAGTGACAACATCCCTAGAGACTCTAACCACGTGTGCCATTTATCTCAATATAGTGTAATGGATCCTAGACACTAGAATTACTTTACATTCATAAGGAAACATTGTTAAGGGCTATAGAGAAAAGTTATTGCTTTCAAAAGCACTATAGGTAAAAATACTAGTTTGTATTTAATGTGTCAATACAGCTATCCTAATAGCATGCTATTCAATTCATAAATCAATTCAGAATCTGTGAACAAGTACAATGGACAAGAGTAGAGGCAATGAATCATTTCAAGGAACGATATCATGATCGAACAACTCTCTGAGTGAGTAGAATCGACTAAAATGCGTGATACCAGATTACAAAGCATATATATAGTCAACACAAACTATTGAACAACAATATGTAATGGAAATGAAATTTGGAAAAGAACCTCAACAAATTTACTTACAATTCATGCAAATCTCCTAGCTAATTCGGCCTCCCGACACCTCAAAATGCGTACCCGAACCTCTCGAGACTCTTCCCTAGGTTCCTAATATCATTACACATGTTTTATAAGGTGTTTAAACATTTAATTAGCATGTTAGGCTTGTTTAAAATATTTAAGTTTAAGTTAGGAAATGCAGAATTTATGCTGTATAGAGCACCTAGCATGTTTGGTATTATATCTAGCGCGCTAGAGACCCCCTTAGCGAGCTACCTATATTCATTAGCGCGCATGCGCAGGAAGAATCATAATTATGCACTTCGAATTCAGAGTTTTCTTCTACACATAGCCATCACCAAATCATTTATACCTATGTTAACCTTCACTAGAGACCTAACACATCTACCATAACCATAATAACAGCCTATACTTCAATTATATCAACAACTCGTCAATTTTCACACTAGGTTAATGGTGCGACCATCTTACCAATTTGTACACCATCTCTTGTTCGATCTAACACCTTTAAATTCACCATGTTTCTTTCACAAATTGTTGATCATCTCTGATCTTCTTCTTCTTCAGCTTTTCCTTCTTCTCCAAGTTACGTTTTTTTTTCAAAGCTCTTCTCTAAGTTAAGTAAATGAAAATGATTTGCATGTTTTATCTCATCCATCTTATATATGTTAGCTAAGATTGATTTATAGCCATTGATCTTGATATTTACGCGCATCTCGAGACTAATCTAATGGTTCATATCTTATTTTAATTCCACTAACTCACCCTCGACGACACCAATTCACAACTTAATTGATCTTGTGATGCGTCCACACGTATACCGAGAATCATCAATGACTAATATTTTATCTTTTCTATCATAGGCTTATTAATGCAAATAAAACTATGGCCATATCAAATCAACTATTTAAGCCACATTAAATTAAGTTAAGTTTACCACATCACTCTCTAGTCCAGTCTCACACCAGCACATTAACTATATCTCGAAGCTCGTCTCCACTCACCTCTCGACAACTACATATAAGTATAAATAACTTAGTAATCTTACATAAATATAATATTGTAATGGCCCCAAACTCCGAGGCAAACCGGGTACCGCCACGTCGCCAGACATGTCACCAAGCATGCCACGTCACCGCATACTTAATTTTGACTGCCTGCGACCTACACCTTTATACGGACCATATTCGCCTTAATAAAATATTTATGAAGAATTTAATGGATATTTAGATTAAATTGACTAAGTTAAGTTGTTCACGATTTATCAAATTATTATAAATTGACATTTAAGCGGAAGTCTTTGAAGCATGCGAACATGGTAGATTTAAAAGTTTGCATGGTATGATTAACCGTATAGTGTGGAAACTCGGTATTTGATACCATGTTTATCAAGAGCAACAAAAGTACAAAAGGTGTGCATATACATGTATCAGGTATACAAGTCCTTCCAAAAAACTTAATAGAAACAGTAAATAGTTACATACAACCACTTACGCAAAAAGTGACGGCTCTCCTAACTTAGACGTAGTCGCCTAAGACGCCCTCGCCTCGGCTCATCGCGGGATCTGCGATTTGTCACCAAAAACAATGACAAATCCCAGGTGAGCGAATCCCAAAGAACGTTAGCTAATATTCACGAATTCCAATGAAACGGCTACAATCCATGCAATTTAAATAAATGACAAGAATAAAGAAAATCGCATGAAAATAAGTTTTTGGGAAGTCAAATTTGGACACGAGTGTAGCGTGACAGAGAACCCTGGTCAACATTTGGGAATCTTCGTAGCTAAACTGAGAGGAACCATTAACGACCACCTCGCCAAACATCCACGGTCGAATAAGAAGAACCATTGAACGGAAGACCCCATCCAAACATTTCTCGAGAGGAACCATTGACGTAGACTTAGGTCTATGTCAAACATCTCTCAACCTACAGGTTTCGCGGAGAATAGTCACCGTGTAGCCCTACCATGGCCAATTACTCGAACAGCGCGGGGTAGCTAGCCCCGGGGTGCGAGTCCGTGCCATGCCGACCCCGTCGACAAACACACATACATATGTGGGAGTGGATGGACAGTAATTGAACAACAATAAATAACACAATGGAATAATTGAAATGCGAAATAAAATGTCATAAAAGAACTTTAACTAATTTTCTCGTGGGATTACTTACCTCAAACGAATCGCAAAACTCCTTCGAAATGTCCCGCACTCGCCTCGAGATACGTACCGGACACCCGACTATGGTCTTCTAAATTCCTGGTGTCCAATTATAACATTTTTAATATTTTTCCTTATTTTTTTGGGTTTTTGCCATAATTTTCCACCTATTTTTCTTATTTTTCTGTAATTTATTTAATTTAAAATTATTTTTTAAATAAAAATTTAATATTATATTATTTAAATGGATGGGTGGGTAGGTCCCTGGACCGAGTTTGACCCGGTCCAACCGGGTCGGCCTGACTCTGTTCGGGCCCACCCGGGTCGGGCCCGCTTGGGCCCGAACCGGCCCAACCGGTCCAGGGGCTGAACGCACGCTCTTCCCAGAGACAAACGTCTCTGATTCTTTTTTTTTCTTCTGGTTGGAGACGCACGTCCCCAACCTCGGTGGACTCGATGGCAGGGGGAGACACCCATGCCATCTCCACCTCGACCTGGTTCGGCCTCCATGGTCGAACCCCTTCGTGGCCACTATGGCCGACTCACTGAAACCCACAACAAAAACCATGACTTACCTCCCTCCCGGCTTCTCCGGCCTCTCTTCTTTCCTTCCCGCTCCTCTTCTCCTCCTCCTCCTCTCTGTTTCTTCTTCACCTTCTCGGCCTCCCGAACCGTGTAACGGTGTGTGTGTGTGTGTGTGTGGGTGTGAGAGGGTGATGTGTAGGTGAGGGAGAGTGACGTGAGGGAGAGGAGAAAATGATGATGGAGTGTGGTGGAGTGTAAATGGGGGTAAGCTAGTTGACTTGGTGTCCTTAACTCTAAAGTGTGACACCGCTGGGACACTCTCCTGTGTTTGAGGGCGTTTCGACGCCCGAATTTCGCGTCCAAATCGCGATATACGCGTACCTCCTCGTCACTAACCACCCAATATATATTTCATAGTAGTTATTTGACCAATTTTTATTTTATTTAATTTGCGCTCTTTACTTTCCCCGACCTAGTGTACCCACAGTTCGCTCCTCAGTACCCGTCTCGACATGGTTCTCGAGGCGAACACCCGTTACACTATCTCGCTCGATTCAATGATATAAATACACACATACGATGCTAGGTAAATAACTTAATATACAGCATTGGAAATAGGCAAACGATCACACAAAATCACTATTTACCTAGTCGGCGTGCCCTGACCTATCTGTGGCGTCCACGCGGGTCTGAGCTTAGGGTATTAACATGTAATTTGTCAGTTAATTGTGATTAATTAGAGCGAGCCGTTACAATCTTCCCAACTAAAAGGAATTTCGTCCCGAAATTCAAATTTAATGAAATTTTTACCTTGGAACAAGTAGGGGTATCGTTCTCGAAAGGTAGACTCTCTCTCCCAAGTGAGACCCTCGTTCTTATGATACTGTCATCAAACGAGTACAAGTGGTATTTCTTTCCTTCTAAGGGTATGTACCTTGCGGTCCACTATTTCAATAGGGTGTTCCTCGTATGTCACATCCGGTAGAACCTCGAGTCTAGTCATATCAACCATCGACCTCGGTCCTGATCTAGCCAACCGTAACATCGAAATATGAAAAACGTTATGAACCCCTGCCAATCGACTTGGTAATCTCAACTAATAAGCAACTTTCCCAACTCGTTTCTCAATTTGAAACGGTCCAATAAATCTTGGTGCAAGTTTCCTTTTAATCACAAATCTTTTATGACCCTTCATCGAAGAAACTTTCAAATAGACCCAATCATCAACCTCATAGCTCAGCCCATCGCGGTACTTATCCGCATACTTCTTCTGTCTGTGTTGGGCAGCCAATAACCGTTGATGAATTAGTCTCACCTTCTCTGTATGGTCCACAACAATCTCAGGTCTCATAGCTGTTGTATCTTCGGGCTCTGCCCAACAAGGCGGTGATCTACACGGTATACCATACAGGGCTTCAAATGGTGGCATCCCAATACTGGCCTGATAGCTATTGTTGTAAGCAAATTCACAGAGCGGCAAGTACTCCTCTCAAGACCCACCAAACTGCAACATACACGCCCTGAGCATATCCTCGAGTATTTGTATTAATCTCTCTGATTGCCCGTCTGTTTGAGGATGGAATGCAGTGCTAAACTGTAATTTAGTATCAAACTGCTATTGCATAGCTTGCCACAATGATGATGTAAGACGACCGTCTCGGTCTAAAACAATCGAAATTGGTACTCCGTGCAGTCGTACAATCTCATTTTTGAATAATATGCTCAATTGTGTGAAATTATATTTCATAGAAATTGGTAGGAAATGAGCTGACTTCGTTAACCTGTCCACGATCACCCATATCGCATCGTGTTTCCGCAAAGTCTGCGGTAATCTGCAAACGAAATCCATCATAATGTGTTCCCATTTCCACTAATGGGCAGCAACTGCAATAACCCTTCAGGCCTCCTGTGCTCAACCTTAACCTGCTGGCACTCCTCACAATCCCTAATGTAGGCGCCAACGCCGCCTTCATCCCTGAACACCAAAATAATCGTCGCATATCATGATATATTTTGGTCATGCCAGGATGCACTATATACTAGGACCTGTGAGCCTCCTGGAGTATCCCATCGCGTATCTCTGCCACTGCTGGAATCCATAACCTCCCTCGGTGCCTCAAACACTGATCCATAAACTCTCTCCAATCTGGATGATCGTTACTGCGTGCCATCTCACCGTATCCGAGTACATTTTATCATCCCTCTGACACTCCGACACTCGCGCAATAGAAACAGGCGGTACCCCAGTCTGTCCACAAATCTGTGCGTCCGCTATAGCAGGAACCTCTGTCAAGCTCAGTGTTGTTGCCGCTTCAAGTAAACCATACTCATGCATCATATGCAGATAATTGTCTCAAAATCTGGTGCTCTCCTGCTCAATGAATCTGCTACGACATTTGCCTTCCCAGGCTGATATTCGATGGAGAAGTCGTGGTCCTTCAGCAACTCTAGCCAACGTCGTTGTCTCATGTTCAGATCTTTCTGAGTGAATAAGTATGTCAAACTTTTATGATCTGTATATAATGTGAACCTCTCACCGTACAGGTAATGTCTCCATACCTTCAGTGCAAATACGACTACTGCAAGCTCCAAGTCATGTTATGGATAATTCCTCTTATGGGTCCTTAACTGTCGGGATAGGTAGGCGATTACGCCGTCTCCCTGCATCAGCACATAACCTAACCATGTGTCGCAAGCATCAGTATGAACTGTCAATCCTTTACCCGGCTCTGATAACACTAGTATCGGTGCAGTAGTCAGTGTCATCTTCAACTGTGTAACTGTGTCCTCGTACTCCTTTGACCAATTGAAAGGTATATCCTTCTTTGTCAATTTAGTCATCGGCGCGGCGATCTTTGAGAAGTCCCTCACGAATCGCCGAGATAGTATCCTGCCAACCTAAAAAACTCCTGATATCTGTAAATGTCTCAGATGTCGGCCAATCTATCACAGCATGGATTTTACTCGGATCCACTGATATACCTCTGTCACTGATCACGTGTCCCAAGAATTTGACTTTCGACAGCCAAAACTCGCACTTACTGAACTTAGCATATAATTTGTGCTCTCTCAACGTCATCAATATCTGCTTGAGATGTTGCATGTGATCTTCGCGAGTCTTGCTGTAGATCAATATGTCGTCAATGAAGACTATGATGAATTTATCCAAGTACGGCTTCAATACTTTATGCATCAAGTCCATGAACATGTCTGGTGCATTCGTTAGTCCGAACGGCATCACTGTAAACTCAAATAACCCATATCTAGTGCTGAATGCGGTCTTAGGTACGTCTTCATCCCGAATCCTGAACTGATGATAACCTGATCTTAAGTCGATCTTAAAGAAGACACGGGCTCCAGCCAATTGGTCGAACAAATCATCGATCCTTGGCAAAGGGTAACGATTTCGTATTGTCACCTGGTTCAACTTCCTATAGTCAATGCACATCCTCAAGCTACTGTCCTTCTTCTTAACAAACAGGACTGATGCTCCCCATGGTGATGTGCTCGGGTGTATAAACCCCTTCTTCTCTAAATATTCCAATTGAGTCTTCAACTCCTCCATCTCCTTTCGTGACATCCGGTACGGTCTACTAGCTATCGGATGTGTGCCTGGTACTAGCTCAATAACGAAGTCAATCTCTCTGTGTGGGCAATCCTGGTAGATCCTCCGGGAAGACATCGGGAAATTCACTAACAACTGGTACATCCTCAAGTCTAACCTCTAGGGTCTCGGTTGACTCTACTATTCCTGCAAATACTTCCATCTCTAAAGTCGTAGCCAATCTACCACTAGTGGTCGGTAGTATACTCGCATCACCCGTGAAAGTGAACTCTGGTATGTCGGGGATTTGAAAAGTCACTATCTTATGAAAACAATCCACTTGGGCGTGATATGATGCTAATCACTCCATGCCCAAAAGTGCATCGAACTCTAAGAACTCTAGGACGCATAGGTCAATAGGGAGTTGGTGTCCGAAAATCTCTATCGTGTAACCCTCACAAATCATGTTGGGGTAAACCTTCTCCCAAGCCGCTGTGCTGAGAATCAGGAGTGTACTAACTATAATCGGTGTCAATCCTAACTCAGCAACCATACCTCCAGAAATAAATGATACTGTGGAACCAGAATCAATTAGTGTATGCATAAAACGATCGCAAATCGAAATCATACCCTCGACGAGCTATTTGGTGGCCTCGCGGTCTGGCTGTGCTACAACGTACACCCACTCCCTGGCCTGAACTGGTGGTGCTGAAATCGGTGCTACTGGAGCCATCAGGCATTCTTTCTTAATGTGTCCAGGCTGTCTGCATTTGAAACAAGTAAGATGCTAGTGTCCTGACCCCTGGCCCTGACCTCTGTCTGACCTCTAGCCCTGACTCTAATCATACTGTCTTCGGTCCTTGCCTCCTTGATCCTAGGTCGGTCTCTGCCCTGGCCGCGGTCCATAAGCACCACCTAACAGCTGTGCTGACTGTACAGGTACTATCACACGAGAAGTGACCGCCTGGTGATCCTCATGTCTAGGCCTCTGTCCTCTCCTATCTCTGTGATCGATGATCCTTTTCCCTTTCCTATCAGACCTGGTGCCTTTCTGGGACGACCCCGATGCCAACTATGGCATGGGTATCGCGACACGAGAAATAAGATATGTCTCATGGGTTAAGGCTCTCTCGTAGATCTCCTGCAGTGTACGAGCTCGGCCTGATACTACTGCTCTCGCAATCTTATCTCTAAGCCCAACTCCAAAGTAGTGCACCTGATCGCGATCTGTAGAGGCCAAATCCCCAGCGAACTGTAATAGGTAGCGAAACCTCTCCATATACTGGACCATTGTGCGATTACCCTGCCTAAGACACAAAAACTCTTGTCTTAGACGTAACTGTATATGCCTCGGTATATACTAGTCATAAAAGGCCTGTCTGAACCAGGCCTAAGTGGTCGGCATTCCATGAGTCTCAGTATGAGCGGTCCACCATACTCTGGCCTCTCATCGAAGCATGTATCCAGATATCCTGGCGCGAATACTATAGCGAATCCGTAGAAGATTATGTAATTTCTCGTGTGCGAGAAGCCATCTCGCAGCCGCCTCTAGGTCTCCGCCTCAAGTGAAATATCTTGGCTGAAATCTCACAAATTCCTTTGTCAGCTTAGCTTCAGCTGACAGGGAAGTCTCGCATGTGATCTCCTGTGGGTCTATGTCACTGTCACTGCGAATGTAGATGCCGGTAATAAGTGTCGTAATAGACGCTGTCTGAGCATGAAACAAGGCCATCATCTGCTCAAACTGTCGATTGTATGTCGCGATCCAATCAAGTACACTCTGATTGGTTGCAATAGGCGTAGTACCACTCGTCTGTCCACTATCCTCCGAAGGTGGAGTCGGCTGTCCGTCCATGTCATATCATACGATATCGAAGGTCTGTATCAGCCTCGTATACAAATATATACTATTACAAATTAAAATATATAACATATAAGCATTGGCACTACCTGTCCCATGTTCGCTTCCCAACTAAAGTTCAAAGTTAGGGTCTTTGGGTTTCCACATCTAATGTTTGTTGTTAAGGTGTATTCGGTTGTATTATATTTTTCCCTAGGTTTGCTTGAACCTAGGCTCTGATACCAACTGTAACGACCCCAAACTCCGAGGCAAACCGAATACCGCCACGTCGCCATACACGTCACCAAGCATGCCACGTCACCGCACACTTAATTTTGACTGCCTGCGACCTACACCTTTATACGGACCATATTCGCCTTAACTTAATATTTATGAAGAATTTTATGGATATCTAGATTAAATTGACTAAGTTAAGTTGTTCACGATTTATCAAATTATTATAAATTGACATTTAAACGGAAGTCTTTGAAGCATGCAAACACGGTAGAATTAAAAGTTTGCAAGGTATGATTAACCCTATAGTGTGGAAACCCGACATTTGATACCATGTATATCAAGAGCAACAAAAGTACAAAAGGTGTGCATATACATGTATCAGGTATACAAGTCCTTCCAATAAAATTCAATAGAAACAGTAAATAGTTACATACAACCACTTACGTAAAAAGTGATGGCTCTCCTAACTTAGACGTAGTCGCCTAAGATGCCCTTGCCTCGGCTCGTCGTAAGATCTGCGATTTGTCACAAAAAAAATGACAAATCCCAGGTGAGTAAATCCCAGAGAACATTAGCTAATATTCACGAATTCCAATGAAACGGCTACAGTCCATGCAATTTAAATAAATGACAAGAATAAAGAAAATCGCATGAAAATTAAGTCGTTGGGAAGTCAAATTTGGACATGAGTGTAGGGTGACAGAGAACCCTGGTCGACATCCGGGAATCTTCATAGCTAAACCGAGAGGAACCATTGACGACCACCTCATCAAACATCTCACAATCGAATCAGAGGAACTATTGAACGGAAGACCCTATCCAAACATATCTCGAGAGGAACCATTGACGTAGACTTAGGTCTTCGTCAAACATCTTTCAACCAACGGGTTTCGCGGAGAATAGTCACCGCGTAGCCCTATCATGGCCAATTACTCGAACAACGCGGGGTAGCTAGCCCCGGGGTATGAGTCTGTGCCATGCCGACCCCGTCGACAAACACACATACACATGTGGGAGTGGATGAACAGTAATTGAACAACAATAAATAGCACAATGGAATAATTGAAATGCGAAATAAAGTGTCATCAAAGAATTTTAACTAATTTTCTCGTGGGATTACTTACCCAAATGAATCGCAAAACGCCTTCGAAATGTCCCGCACTCGCCTCGAGATACGTACCCGACACCCGACTATGGTCTTCTAAATTTCTGGTGTCTAATTAAAATATTTTTAATATTTTTCCTGATTTTTCTGGGTTTTTCCCATAATTTTCCACATACTTTTCTTATTTTTCTGTAATTTATTTAATTCAAAACTATTTTTTTAAATAAAAATTTAATATTATATTATTTAAATGGATGGGTGGGTCCCTGGACCGGGTCTGACCCGGTCCAACCGGGTCGGCCTAACCCGGTTCGAGCCCAACCGGTCTGCGTGAGTGCACCCCTCCCCCACCCCATCTTCTACCCAGAGACAAATGTCTTTGGTTTTTTTTTTCTTCTGGTTGGTGATGCACGTCCCCAACCTCGGTGGACTCGATGGCAAGGGGAGACACCCCTGCCATCTCCACCTTGACCTGGTTCGGCCTCCATGGCCGAACCCCTTCGTGGCCGCCATGGCCGACTCATTGAAACCCACAACAAAAACCATGACTTACCTCCTTCCCGGCTTCTCCGCCCTCTCTTCTCTCTTTCTCGCTCCTCTCCTCCTCCTCCTCCTCTCTATTTCCTCTTCTCCCTCTCGGCCTCCCGAATTGTGTGACGATGTGTGTGTGTGTGTGTGGGTCTGAGAGGGTGATGTGTAGGTGAGGGAGAGTGACATGAGGGAGAGGAGAAATGATGATGGAGTGTGGTGGAGTGTAAATGGGGGTAAGCTAGTTGACTTGGTGTCCTTAACTCCAAAGTGTGACACCGCTGGGACACTCGCCTGTTTTTGCGGGCGTTTCGATGCCCGAATTTCACGTCCAAATCGCGATATACGCGTACCGCCGCGTCACTAACCACCCAATATATATTTCATAGTAGTTATTTGACCAATTTTTATTTTATTTAATTTGTGCGCTTTACTTTCCCCGACCTAGTGTACCCACAGTTCGCTCCTCAGTACTCGTCTCGACACGGTTCTCGAGGCGAACACCCGTTACACTATCTCGCTCGATTCAATGATATAAATACACACATGCGATGCTAGGTAAATAACTTAATATACAACATCGGAAATTGGCAAACAATCACACAAAATCACTATTTACCTAGTCGGCGTGCCCTGACCTATCTGCGGCGTCCACGTGGGTCTGAGCTTAGGGTCTTAACCAGTAATTTGTCAATTAATTGTGATTAATTAGAGCGGTTCGTTACAAATACGCTAGGAATACATCATATCAAAACTAACTTATACTTCGGCCACATGCCCTGATCAGTGAACGTTTCTCGATGCGGGTCCTATGTTGCGGGTCAGTGATCCTAATAAGATAATAATTATGATTAGAAATTTAGGCCATGACATGAATTGTCTCCAAAAGGATTTTACAAATTCCTTAAAAAAAAGTTTAAATATTTTTATTTTTTTTATTTTATTTAATTAAAAATAGAATTTAAACTAATAATTTCAATATAAAAATTAAATAAACTAATTAAACTTACCTAAATAACACAAATCAAAGTCACTAAATTAAAAGCAATTCAATTAAACGAAACACAATATAAATAAACTTCTAAAAGATCTTCCTAAATAATGAAACTTCAATCCATTTTGCATTCAAACATATTATTTCAACTATAAAGTCATGAATACACTTTCTAAAATATCATAGATCATTAAACCTTAATCATAAGACAATCTCCAGCCACAATACTCTATTTTTTCCTCTATTTTGCAGTTCTGTCATATCAAACTCTATTTCTTCTCCAACCACAAACTTTATTTCTCCTCTAAAGAGGAATATTCCCTCACCATTATTCTTTACATATTATTTACAACTCCCTCCCTTTCCTTTTTTATATACTCACTTCTAACCATACACAAATATATAATAATAGTATTTAAAATATTATAAAAATTAATAAATTAACATATTATTAGTAAATAACTTGATTAATTAATGCAATCAATTATGAGGTTAAATTTATAATAATATGAATATATTTATAATGAATTAGCAAATCTATTAATTGCTATATCAAAACATGCCACCGATTACACGCAAGAAAATAGCAAAAACATTTATTAATTTGACAATACTATTACATTAGAGAGACAACAATAATTATCGATGAAAAATTGAAAACTGACGCTTCATTTTTCATACAATAACCACAAAGGGAAAGAATAACACTTATTTAATCATATCCCTTTGTCTACTCATCCCAAATATGATCAATTAAAGCGTTACAAGGCCATAAAGAGCGTTTTTATCTCTAATGTCTTTGTTGCATTTAAAAAACTCATTGAATCTTTCCTTTTGATCCACGACTACTTCAACATCAGGAATTCGTGCTTCCTTTGCTTGTCCAATTGGTATACGAAGATCCCACCATTCATATTCAATAATTATGTTGTGCATCATAATTCAAGCTTGAAGGACTCAAATGGCACATTCCACATCTTTTCTATATGCCTCTTACTTCATGGTAAATAACTTTTTCTTTTGCGATTGCGGCTCATGAATAGTTTGAACAAGAGTTGACCACTTCGGATATATGTTATCAGTTAAATAATAACTCATGGTATATTATTTACCTTGAATAGTGAAATTAGTCGGGGCAACGCCGTCGGTAAGATTAGAAAAAAGATTAGAGGAGTCTGACATATTAATATCATTATTGTTGCATGGAAAACCAAATTAAGCGTGCCATATCCAAAAATCGTAATCTGCTACTGCTTCAAGAATTATAGATGGGGAGCAACTTCGATTGGTGTATTGTTTGAACCATGAAAACTCTTCCATTTCCAATGCATACAATCTAAGCTGCCCATATTCCAAGAAAGCCACATTGCTGACCAATACAAAGTAATCTTGCAATGTCATTGGCATTAGGTTCCCTTATATATTGATATGAGAATATCTCCACGACAGCACGTTAAAATCATTTGATACTTTCAATTGCAGTGGACTCTCCAATTTTTAAGTATTATTCTGTGGCATCTGCTGGTAAGCCATGTACCAACGTTCGAAATGCAGCAGTTACTTTTTGTAAAGTCAATAATCTCAATTTACCAAGTCCATCTCATCGTTATTTAAAGCAATTATCATGAGATTTCACTGCATCAACAATACGAAGGAATAAATTTTGTGACATTCGATACATATGACGGAAATTGTCTTCATTATATGTTGGGTTCTCAGTAAAGTAGTTGTCAAACAAATTACATTCATCAATTTTTCGATTGCATTTAATGACTGCGTGACTACGAACAGAGCCAACACGAGTACTTGTCTCGTCACCTTGTTGCTCTAAGTAGTGCGTGAGAATTATATCGTTGTTCATAATCATGTGAGTTATCGTTTCCTCCTTTTTAACAATCTCTGCCAGCTCGAGTTTATCTTTATCTGAAGAATCGGAGTCACGTGGCAAGTAAGATGGACCTCCTATGCTAAAGCTCATTTTGGATATCGACTATGAAAATGAACAAAATAATTATACGAGATTTTTCTATCAAGTATCTAGTGCCTTAACGTCATAGTGGAGTTTGCATTTATATCTTGCATGGTTGGAGATGTTGCACTCCAACGGATATATCCTCGATCTAATGGTAATATGTTGTAGTGAAATCCAATCTAACGGTCATCTTTTATAAATGCAGATTTCTTATCCTTTACGCATTGAAGATGTGTATGGTTGTCAAAATCATTTTCTTGCATTTTCTTCCACTCCAACATATATATCCTCAAACTAATGGTTCTTATCCTTTACGCATTGGAGAATGTGTATGTTTTTCAAAATTATTTTCTTGTCTCATCATGTACTCTAACGGATATATCATCGATCTAACGGTAATATATTGTAGTGGAATCCAATCTAACAGTCATCTTTTTGAAATGTAGATTTCTTATCCTTTATGCATTGGAGAATGTGTATTTTTGTCAAAATCCTTTTCTTGCCTTGTCTTGAACTCCAACGAATATATCCTCAATCTAACGGTCATATTGTAACGAAGTCCAATCAAACGAAAATCTTTTTGAAATTAAATTATCTTATCCTAAAGCCTTGGACCACTATATATAGCAACCATGCATTAGTTAACAAGCATAATTGCACATTTAATATCCTTCAAATAAGTTTTGTACTCATCTAGTTATTTGTTTTCTTCTTTAACAATGCCCCGATCATCTAGTTATACTCCTCATGAGGATCTTATTCTATGTGAAACATGCCTTGAAATTAGCCAAAACCCTATTGTGGATCGAAACTAACCTACATATAAATTTTGGAGCCGTATAATGGAAAAATACAATGAAGCACTTAACGAGCAAGGAGAGTGTCGCAAATTAAGATCCCTACAATCTCGCATGCACATCATATTAACGGATGTGAAAAAACTAATTAGTTGTGTGATGATAAGTTGCTAATTATGCAATTATATATAATTTATTTATATTTTTTTATGTTTAAGTCTCCAAAATATTAGCATAATTGCATTTATTTGTTATTTTCTAGGTTATTAAAGCGTTCGGTTGAATCCGGGCAAAGAATTATGCGAAATGGATTATTTGTATGCATTGATCAGCTACCAGAGGATGTGACTCGAGACACACATTGCACAGATAATGAAGAGTTGAGGAACGACTAAGCGATGCAGCAAATGGGCACTCTTTAGATACTCTCCAACTATAGCCCCTGTTTGGCCTTGAAATCCGCATTAGATTGCACATTACGAGAAGAAACAATTTGATCAAGCCTCGGAATGCTTGCATTGTTGTCTCCCAAATATTCAGCCGATTTGTGCGAGTGTTCCTTTCCACCAGCATTTGCCACGTGGCACACTGCTACTAATCCAGGACATCATCAACAATGCATCTCCTCACAATACAGAAGCTATTCGATCTTCCTTGTGATATGCATTATGATTTCTCCCTCAAACTCATCGATTCTTCATGCGAGTCTTCTCACCCCAGCACCTGCCACGTGGCACTTCATCATTCGTCAACCACGTTCACGGCACCTTTCTCCACTAATTGGTGCCCGCCACATCAGCACGTGCCAGCAACTAGGCCAATCAATGCTTGCCACGTATCCTAACCCCCTGAAATCAAACTCACAATAGCCATAGATTGTCCTTGGTGCACTTCTCATGCTAGACCCCACGAAAATCACATTCTCTCTCCTCCATAAACCAATTTTAATAGTTTAAAATAATTAGGACTTAGGGTATTTTTTAGCAAGGTCGTCTTCTATATTCTTTCCCTCACTTTCTATTCTATTTTTCTTCATCTCGAGCATTATTTTTTTTTGTGTTTTTCAAACCATTAGACACTAATCTTATAGCCTAGGCAATACTGCGGGGAGGTTCGAGTATTCCTATCCATGGATTTAATGGCCTGTTTGGTTCGTGGGATTAGCCCGGATTAGCTACACTGGACTAGTTAATCCGTTGTTTGCTTGGAGGATTAACTAGGCCAGCGGATTAGTTAAGAGGCATGGTAGCGGATTAAACAATACCACCATTTTTTGTGGGATTAGCTAATCCATTGTAAGTGAAAGAAGAGATTACCACTTTACCCCTCACATTAACCAAATCACAAATCTCCAAAACTCACAACAACTCAGAAAACTCAACGAATCAACAATGGTGAAGGTCCGGATGAACACGGCCGACGTCGCGGCGGAGGTCAAGTGCCTCCGTAGACTCATCGAGATGCGATGCTCCAACGTCTACGATCTTTCCCCCAAAGTGACTCTCTCTCTCTCTTTCGCTCTCGACAAAACCCTAATTTTTCAATTGATTTCAATCAAACTCACTTTCTAACCCTAATTTATGGTTGTTCGTGATTTCGCAGACCTACATGTTCAAGCTCATGAATAGCAGCGGCGTCACCGACTCCGGCGAGAGCGAGAAGGTCCTCCTCTTGATGGAGAGCGGCGTCCGATTGCACACCACCGCCTACGCTCGGTCACCGATTCCTCCAACACTTCCTTTGTTCTTCATTTCGAATTCTCCTCTACATGTTTGTGTTTCTGATTCACCATTTGTTGTTTACAGTGAGTTCTACGCCGTCGGGGTTCACGCTGAAATTGAGGAAGCACATACGAACGAGATGAGAAATGTGTGAAATGGGGGGTTTTGGTGTTATTTATCTAAAGGGTATTTTGGTAAATGTACATGTACAACCTCATTTAATCTCAACCTTAAAACTTCCAACCAAACAAGATATACAAATGGGACTAAACTATCTAAACCCATGATTTACTCCCATCACTAATTAATCCCATGAGTTAGGATTCACTAAAACGTGAACCAAACAGGCCATAAGAGATTTATTTATTTCAATCCTATTGCTTTCATTAGTGTTTTATTTTCTTTGGTATTGATTAATTGATTGAGGTTAAATTTATATTTAAACCTTAATTCTTTTGCCAGTGAATCGTAAGTATTCGTCCTTATGCAATAAGACTACCCTAGTGGCGGCTAACCCTATCAATTGATTCACCTTTTTGAGACCGGTTGAATACCTTAGGAATATAGGAAAAATTAGACACACTAGTGATCTAATTTTCTAGGTGCAGTGCCTTCACGAAACCCATTGCGGTCAACGCATTAAACCTAATTCGCTTGAGTCCAGGGTTGTGTTTGACTAGAGGAGTGGTCATCATCGTACCTTGACCATCGAGATAGGAAGTGCAAGGAACCGTGTACGTTATCGGGTCTATAGCTACACTATGATACTTTTGATTTGCATATTTTACATAAATTGATGGCGAAATCCAATCTTTTATCGAACCGATCTTGTATGTATTAACCTAGATATTTTTTATTAATTGATTTCAAAACAATTTCATTTGCTTTATTTATTTTATTACTATTTAGATTAGTTATATTGCTCATTCTCTTAAACCCCATTTTTCTTGCTTTTTTTAAACCTTAGAAAGGATACCAATCTCTGTAGGATCGAACATTTACCGCTATCTACAAAATAGTTGGTTTAGGTATTATATTTTATTGACGCGTATAACAAAGACTGAGAATAAGCACCAAAGTGGTGCTTCAGATGAAGATATTGTAAGTCTCCTATTTTTAGTTGTATCATTTAACACTTCTTATTATTAAGTTCTAGCAACATTCATATATATTTTTCATATAATTGCAAATGCGCCATGTGAGAATATTACTTAGGGCAGATGTGAAGTTCAAAAAGGGGTTCAAATTCGATCATGTTTGGCATGTTATGAAAGACATCAAAAAATTCAAGGACAATGTTCCTATTGTGAGGCATATGTATAAGGAACCTAATTATGATTCTTTGCAATCTAAAATGGGTTTCGATTCACCTTGCATACAATCTCCTTAGCTTTCCCCATTTGCTTGTTTAGATGAGCTTGAAGATAATCCCGTTATGAATTCATCCCGACAACCTATTGGAGTGAAGAAAGCCAAATTGAAGAGAAAAACAAGTGAGGAGTCGTCAACTTCAATAAACGAGATAAGAGAAGAAAATCATCAACTTTTGGAGCTATTACGCGATGCACAATTAGACAGAAAAGCAATAATGTCCCTGCAAAAAGAAAAGGATGAAACTAAAATGTTATTTGCAAACTTGAAAGATATTGACGATCCACGTGTTATTGATTATGCACAAGCTTAATGAGAAAAAATCTTAGATACTTTTTCTTGCTCTCAAAATATATTTGACCCATTGTTTGATAGCCTTAGAGGACCTGGGACTAATTTGCCTGATTACGATCAATTTTTTATTAACTTATTATTTATATCATATTGTAATAGAAAGAATCCTACATGTGTAATGTTTATTTTATTTCATGTGTAATTTAGTTTTAACTATTATTATTGTTTTTATTAATTAACGATATTTGTAGTTTCAATTTGGGTACAAATCATTACATTATCAAACAGTTTTTCTATATGTGTTTAGAAAAAACCCAAAAAAAAATCAAGTTCAAGCAACGTGGCTTCCATCCCATCTTTTCACTTCATTTGGCCATCTCTTCACTACTTTCCTTCTTGCATTCTTGCGTAATAACATCATTTTTTTATCGATGGCCTATAATCCTCTACTTCTTCCTTTCTTGCCCAGTTACGCCTCCTGCTTCTTCCCTCCTTTGTTGAAAATCCAAAGAAAATTCAATCAAGGGTGTCTCTGTAATTTTTTTAATTGCAGAGACACCCCCTCTATTTTTAAGGAGACGAACAATGGAACGCCAAATTTGGCATTCCACAATTCATCCCCTCTAAAATATAGGAGGTTTTACAGTCCGGTTGGAACCAATCGAACACTATTTTGGCATTCGAATGCTAAAATAAAGTTTGATTAGAGTTGTTCTAGGTAACCAAATAGCCTTTGTCAGACCCCACCTAATTAGGGCATCTGACCGGCCTAGATTACCTTAATCCCCTGATAATCTAGCAGTCTTAACTTCTCTTTCAATAAGTAATTAAGATTAAAATCTTGCAATCGTCATTATAAAACTTTATTAACCTCAAAGGATTCTAAAAGTAAATCTCAAACCTCAAAGTTTCGTAAAATTGATTAATTAAATAATCTTCAAATTCCGTAAAAAATTTTCGATAGCACCTCTTCTATTTTTAAGCTTACACAGAAAAAACCTAGCCTTAAAAATCTTCAACAAAACTTACTCAACTTGATGGAAATGTCGAATGACTCACAATCCACCCATAAAAATATATATTGCATTAACAATATTTATTAATTCACTCTAACATATTTTAGGTTTTCAAAATCCTTAAACCATCATTACTTTAGCTTAATAGTATTCCAATCCGTCCCAAAACCATTTCAATAATTTCAAAAAAGATCATAACTACACACGAACCCAAAAACCCAAAAAATAGTACATACATAGAGAGAAAGGAACAGAGCAAGTCACAAACAGTCGGGAAGCTTTCTTTTTCCCTTGTTGCCGCTAGAACCCGACATTAACCAATTATAAATATTTAATAATGTAAAATAAGTAAATCCCACACTATCCAGTACACATGTAATAATCAAATGCATAATAATCCAAGAAATTAAACGAAGAATATAATCCAAGGAATTTAAATACAACTGCGAATCCATCCCATTTTTGTTATCCCACTACAATCAGATGTCATCCTCCAAAATTTCAGAGTTCACACGCAGCAAAAAACCCAAAACAATTTTTAAAAAACCTTAGAAGGATCGTGAATAAGTTCCATTAAATTATATCTATAAAAGTAATCTATACCCTAATCCGTGATTTCATTCTTATATTGTTCGATCTCCATGACGTTCAAGCATGCATCCTTGATTAGAAATCCACACACGAATGGTAACCACAATTTGGAGTGCTCTCCTAAAATTCAGAGAACTTAAGATTTGTAAAAACAAAAATTTTATTTTATTTTACGGTTTCAACCTCTATTTATATATGTAGATAAGTCATTACTTAAAATCTTATTCGTAATACAACTATCGTATTTATGCAGTTTAATTAAATTACACATACGCCTCAATTAATAAGTTATCATATAACAAATTATAAGGATTTTATGTCATAAATTTTATCATATAAACAAATTACACATTCTTTGTGTGCTACCCAATAGGTACATGCGACATTGGCAGTGAACCAAAACTATTTTGATACACGATTCATAAGTGATATCTAGCAAGGCATTATGACTACCCAAGTAGCCTGAATATCAAAAATCGATACACTCTAATGAATAACATATATCATATCATTTTGTATTGTGCTATCCTTTGATTAAACATAAGACATGAAAAGTCACATTTAATGTTTAATCGTAATAGTCTCGATTACACACTTTCACGTATTATTAGTTTTGTAACCAATCACAATCTATCATATCGAGGGATCCATTGATATCTCTTTCTATAAGATAGGGATAAATTCTATCTTGATTACACACCTTCACGTATTATTAGTTTGGTAACCAATCATAATCTTTATAATTATCTGGTTAAAAAAACGTTTGATTGTGTCAAATTATCATGCTCATGATATTGAAGTCTATGGTAATCTCAAGTCAAAGGACTAAATGATATAGCTATCATGAGTAACACCAATGACATAATCCATGTGGTGTTCTCAAAGCGGGTCGGTCCAGTACCTTGTTCCCTAACAAGTACTAATGATCTTAATTCGTATCCCTATAAGCATGATCATCACATGACCATCAATCATGATTTACACTAGTCTTAATTTATTATAGTTCCCAATATAATGAACGACTAGAGATATTTAGGATATTTCAACAAATACCTATGGATCTTACTATAAGGTAAACATGCAATCATTTATAATAAAACAGCGAATCAAAACCTTAATTTTATTAATTAAAGTTATAAGATAAATAATGTTTGTAGATTGACCTAGGTCACATACACCAACACAAAAGTAAGTAAACAGTAATAAGGACTCATGCCCGAAGAGGATAACCAAACGAGCCTCATCTCTCGAGTCTATTAGAGTACTTGGTTCAACTTAATCTCATGTTAACCACGTGATGTAAAGTATAAGTGACTCTAGCCTCTTAAGCATAATGTAGTTCTACCCTGTACATAACTCTGGTAGCGTAGTATAGTTCTACCCTGTACATACAGTCAGGTAGACACTATAAGAGTCTCGAATTGACCTTATCCTCCCCACCCGTGTATGCATGTACAATAAATAATGCAATATTAAAGATCAATAAAATTTATACAAAATTGTAATCATACAACATAAAGGTTATAAAGGACTTACTTAACCTTACAAACGCAATACGGAAACTCTCTTACCCTCTGAGTCACCAAGCTAATCCACACAAGGTTCCAATTATGGTCCTGCAATTAATTTGTAAGTTCGGTAAGTTTTCATAATAGTTCTATAACTTTTCCAATTAATTGCAGTTTTATTAACCCAACCACATCACGGAACCCCTAAAATCTTTCCAAAATGAATTTTATGATGCTTGGATTTCATTTTTTACTCAAAATTATTATTCAGCATCGAAAACTACATTGTCTAGGCTTAAATATAATTTTTCTAATTTATTATATATTTATTGATCTGGCCTTAACTCGAAACTCTGAAATCATTCCAAATCAAATTCTCGAATGTTCAGATCTCAATTTTAACTGCAAATTGTGATCTAGAATCGAAAATAAACGAGACTAGGCTTTAAAATAATTTTTACAATTTTTGGCATTTTTGATGTCGTGACACGCATTACAATGCAAGATCCCCAATACAAATCCTCGAGAAATTTCAAAATCTTCAATTTTCATAAAAATCCCCAATTTCTGTTAATTTGCTCAAAAACCTCCTTTTTATTTTTCCCTAATTTTCAGGGGTTTTATTTAATTTTTAAAAAAACTTTAAACCATTTTTTTATGTATGGAAAGGTGTTTGATCTCTGAACTGGGTTCGGTTCGGCTCAAGTGAGCCAAACACGGCTCAGAGAGGGTCTCCCATTTCCTCACTCCAAAGAGATCAAAACAGAGAGTACTTTTTTGTTTCTATCTCTTTTTCTTTCTTTTTCCACCTCTACTGGGGTTGAGCTCAAGTTCCCTCTTCTACCGTCTTTCCCCATCCTCCACCTTTTTTTTCCACCTTCTTCTTCCTTCCTCTCAATTTTTAAGTTCTTGACTATATTTTATTTTATTATTTTTTGAATCAAAACTCTCCTATCTCTTTTCTGCATCAACACGACAACCACCTCACCAACTCAATACTAGTCCCCTATTTGATTTACAGTCCTTAAAATAAAAAAATAGTTCTCCATTAACTTACCTCAAAAGCGCCATTAACAGCCAACTCACGGGCCCTCTTCTCTATTGGTCTTAAGGACAGTGATAGGAGAAGGAAAGAGAGAGTGAAATCCCACCAAGTAAGCGAAAAGGGAGAGTAATTAAAACGAAAGAATGAAGAAGAAGAAGAAGACGGTACAGTAAATGGAGTACACAGGGGAGAACGAAACAAAGAAGAAGACCCTAGTGACTTCGTTTTACAATGGGAATCAACAAAATGATTGTTTTGCCCTTTAGTATCTATCCTATACAATTCATTTCAAATGTTCATAATTGTAATTTGACATTTTGTTCTATTATTTTCGTAATTACATCTTCATTTTGAGTTCGATTAAACCCTAAAAATACCTAATTCCACCAAAAACTAGAGAATTTACCAAAGCGTTATGAAACTCTTGAATAATTCATTTTATATTCAATTATAGGTGTGGGACCCATGTAGATTCGTTAGAACCTATTTAAAATTCAAAACTCAGATTTTAAAACTTAATTACAAATGTTTTTTGCGAAGTTTGAAACGAAAGTTTGGGTCAACATTTTAACTTTACTAGGACCAATTTCGACAAGTATCTCGATATAAAATCTCGCGAACTTCGAATTTACTCATTCAACTTAAAATTTAGCAAAACAGCATAATACACAACATTGGGCACACATCACCCGTAAATAAGATTAATTAAAAATCTTAATTTCACCGGTCCTTAGCTCCTGACTCGCGACTTAAACTACAATTAGGATTCTTTAATCTTCGATTAGCCGTAATTACTAATTTGGAATTTTTAGGGTTTGACAATCTTCCCAACTAATAAGAATTTCATCATTGGAATTTAAAATTGAAATCGAATTTACCTGGACTAAAAGAGATATGGTAAATACTTTCTCATATACACATCTCATTGTCATGTTAGATCCGAGTCACCATGAAACTGTGTCTTAACCAAAGAAAGTTGAATCTCTTTTAAATAAACCCAATTTCGTTCACTATATGTCACAAACCAGTGTCAGAGAGCATAATAAATTTCGTCTTTCCTAAGCCGCTTTCAATCTTCGAAGAATATGTTGAACAACTTGAGTGTGATCTCGAACCATCTGTGGCTCCGACTCCGTCGAATCATTCGGATCAGCCCAACTGACAGGCGAACAATAAAATACCTCATACAAAACCTCAAATGGATTCATTTCAATACTCGATTAACAATTTTTATTGTAAGAAAAATCACGCAAAGATATGCATTCTTTCCATGAACTTCCAAATTCCAGTACATAACCCTGAGCATGACTTCCATCACCTGGATCAATCTTTCAGTCTGACCATCCACCCGTAGATGAAATTTAGTACTAAAATGAAACTGAGTGCTGAGATGTTCTTGTACGCTCCGCCACAACCCCGGTGTATATTGAGCATCACGATCAGAAACTCTCGTCAACGACATTCCAAATAAGCAAACCACCTTTCGCTCGCACAACAATCTCAGTTGTGTAAATGTGTCCGAAATGGACATAGAAAGAAAATGAGTAGACTTTGTCAGTCCATTAATAATAATCCAAATCGCATCATATTTCCTCCATTAAGTAGGCGGATACATAACAAAATCCATCACAATATGATCATATTTCCATTGCAGTATGGTAAGTGGCTGCAACATACCCTCAGGTTTCTTACCCTTTGGCCTTAACATGTTGGCAAATCTCACATCTTCTCACATAATCACCCACATCAGCTTTCATCCCTGGTCACCAATACAATCGCTTCATATCATGATATATTTTGGTTTTGCTATGATGAATGTTATATTTAAATCGATGAGTTTCTTTTAATATCTCATCCTGAATCTCAGCTACTGATGGAATTCAAAGTCTGCCTCTAAGGCTTAAACTCTAATCCACAGACTCAACTTAATCAGGATTATTACCATCATTACCAAACCCCTCAAACTTCTCGTAACCCATGTCGCTTTGTTGATATTCTATCACTTTCTAAATAGAGACCATTTGTACTCTAAGCTGAGCACAAATCAGTTCATCATCAGTCTTAAGAATCTTCAACTAAGTCATAGCAATGACTTTTTCAAGCAACTTATACTCATAAGTCAACCGACTAACTGTACGCAATGTTTCAATAGTCTTGTGCTCAGTGCATCTGTAATAATATGCACTTTACTCGGATGATATTAAAGACTAAAATAAAAGTCTTTCAAACGTTCCAACCATCATTGTTGTCTCATATTCAACTCTTTTTTAGAGAATAAATACTTTAAGCTTTTATGATCTGAAAATAGCGTAAAGTTTTCTCCATATAAATAGCATTTTCACAAATTTAAAACAAACATAATCACTGCTAATTCCAAATCAGGAACATGATAATTCTTCTCATGAATCTTTAATTGATAAGAAGCATAAGCAATCACTCTGCCATTTTGCATTAACACACAACCCAAATCAACTTTCAATGTATCAATATAAACTGTAAGCCATTTCCCCATTTCAGGTAATACAAAAACTCGTGCTGAAGTCAAAAGTTTTTTCGATTTTCAAAATGCAACATTGTAACAACATATTACCTCAAGTTGGTGATTAGTGTTAATCCAAATTCTTATTAACCCAAGTTAGGCTTGTGGTTATGTTCGGCATACCTCAATTAATGTGTGTGTGTATGTGCATGATTACAAGATGGTTGGTGTTCGTTTGGAATGCTTAATGAATTTTATGGGTTATAGGATTAATAGGAGATTAATACAAGCCTATAATTGGAAAATATATAAATAAACAATAAGTTGATGGAACACCAAGTGCGACGAGGGGGTCATGAAATGAATGTGCACTCCCGAAAATGCTCGTAAGCATGTCTGGTGAATTTATTAGTGAAAAAATACATGAGATATATATATATATATATATATATATATATATATATATATATGTATTTTGGATACATAAATATAGATTAGAAAATAAAAGATTAGTTTGAAATATATAAATCATTTGATAAACCTCGGAATGAGCGTAAGTGTTTGATGGTGTTAAAACTTGCGTCACTTTAAGCAATGCCATTTTAACACATCAATCGTTAAATCAGTCTTAAGATAACACGATGCTTATCTCGAGTAAAATCCATATATATAAATCAAAAACTCAAACTTATCTTCTCAGTTCATTTGATTATTCGAGAAAGTGAGAGAGAGGGAGAAAGAAACTGAGGGTTTGATCACGAGGGATTGATCAGGATAGTGATTTTCAGTCAAAATTGAGGAGCTTAAACAACAGAGGGATCAGAGATCATCATCTTGGAGGGTCAACTTTTTGAGTTTGAAGTTAAATTCATAATTGGGTAATGATTCCTCTGTTAATTGTTGTTGTTTATGATTTGAAATGGTTTGTTACCTCACTATAGGTCCTCCTTGATGGTTTGGGAGAGTATTTGTAATTATGATAATGATTTGGTAATGGAATAGTGGTTACTGCCTTGTTCACTATCGAGGCAGTGCAGGGTGGAGCAAGCTCCATCGAGCAGAGGAGCGCACTCCTAGAGGAGCGTGCTCCTTTCATCAATTGGGACAAACCCAGTTGGTAGAGCGTGCCCCACCTAGTGAGGGAATGTTCCCCTACCTCTGAAAATAGCAACTGTGTTGTATTTTATTTAGAGTTTTCCGAGGTCCTGAGGATTGACTTAGGGGTTCTAAACATAAGGTAATATACTTATATCGATTACAAATGATTGGTGGTAGATTAAGGAACATCATGGAAGTATGAGATAATCATAAAGTTAGGAGATTTAGTAACGAAGACTTAACCCGAGGCAAGTATAGATTCGCTTATTTATCAATGTTGTCTAGTTATTTTAGTATATGTAATTCATGTAGCTTATGGACTGAAATGGGGGACTATGTATACTATGATGGTTTTTAATAAACGGAAAATGGTGTTTAATGTGATTCATGAGAGTAAGTTCTTGGAACTAAGACCAAGTTATATAGGAGATAGTTTACATTCACGGCCTATATGTAACTTCCTATCCGTTTATAGGTTGCATAGATTACATACTCACTAAAGGATTTATGATAGAACCATTGGGCATTAATGGATTGGCTAGATAGCATATCTGCCAATATGTTGGTCTAGCAATTGTATTAATGTTGTCGGTGGGTAATCTACCCTAATTTTAAAACGTATATGGGAATCACAGTGTAATAGTCAATAATAGCTGGATTTACATCTGCTATGTATTGAATAATATTTTTTGCATATTCTTGTTAGTTAACATTGGTGCATATTGTTACTACATAATGTTCTTGATTATTATATGGAATGTTGATGGCTTCGTGAATCACTACTTACTGAGCAAACCGACAAGCGTTACAACTATGAGATAGAGAAGATATATAAGTATTGATCTTCTCTTCAATGTAATGAGTCCTCCCTTTTCTAATATATTTGTATTGAATTAAAGTTTTACAATATCACCAATGTTTATTTCAGTTTGATATGGTATTGTATATCATATTTTAACTATCAAAAAATTTTGAAATTTCCGTTGCGTATATTATTTGTTTTATATCGATATTCGATAAACAGTGGCGTTTATCAGATGAAGGAGGAAAGGCTATTGTCTCTAGTTAAGTAAGGTTAGGTAATATGGGCTTGATTAGGGTTTCATGCCAAGTATCGCACTAATCGAGTTAGGGGATGCTACAAACATCGCATTCTTTTGACCAAACAAATGGAACATTTTTTTAGTTTATTTAGTAATCGGTGCAGCTATCTTAGAAAACTCTTCCACAAATCTACTATAATAGCCAACAAAATCTAGAAAACTTCATATCTCTATCACTGTGGTAGGTTCCAACTAACTAATGATTGTCTCAATTTTAACTGGATCCACCGAAATTATTTTCGTACTAACCACATGACCAAAAAACATCACCTCAGGCAACCAAAACTCACATTTGCTAAATCTGACATACAACTTGTAATTTCTCAAAGTTTGAAGAATAAGTTTGAGATCTTGTTCATAATCCTCATAATTCTTAAAGTGTATCAAAATATCATCAATGAGAATTATTACAAAGTGATCCAAATATGCCCTCAACACGCTCTACATCAAATCTATAAACATCGCTGAAACATTAGTTAACCCAAATGGCATAACAATAACCTCAATGACCATATATGGTATTGAAGGCACTCTTCTGCACATCATCTTCCCTAATTCTCAACTGATGGTAACCAGAATGAAGATCAATCTTAGAAAAGAAATTGGCACCATTCAGTTGATCAAACAAACCATCAATTCGAGGCAATGGATATTTATTTTGAACAGTGTTGTTCAACTATTTAATCAATGTAAAGTCTTAAACTATCATCCTTCTTTTTCACAAAAGGACTGGTGCATCCCATAGTGACATACTCTGATGAATAACCCTTTATCGAGCAACTCCTCTAACCTAATTTCAGGTCTTACTTTTGTACTAATAGTTTCAGCAAGAGTTTATATTTCATCCTCAATAGTTAGCCTAACTCTGGTCAAAGGTAACTTAGACGATGTTTCGATGTACATAAATATTGAACAACCTGGAATATAAAAGAAGAGTATTATGGAAACAATCCAACTGTGCATGATAAGCCGCTAGCCAATTTGTTCCAAACAATACATCAAGCTCTTGAAACTCTAAAACATACATATCAATGGCCATCTCGTGTCTAGAGATCTCAACAACATATTTCTCACACATAAAGTGAGGGTCCACCTTATCCCAATTACTGTTTTGAGTACAAGATGAATAGGGACTCACACCAAAGTTAACTCTGACTCAATCACCATACGACCACAAATCGAAATCATATCTTCGATAAAATTATAATTTGCATCAGAGTCTTATTCAGTCACCAATGAAATACCTTCCATGATATGTTGTCAAGGCTATGAGACACAAGAGGATTCTTTTAAGAGTTTTAAACACGCAATCTTGTAATGACCTTTATTTCTATACCCAAAACATGTAACCGAACTCAGATTATGAGGATAATCTAAGATAATATAACTTTTTCTCTCACACCCAAAATATGTAATTGCAAGTTTACTACCTACGAAAAATGCCTAACTAGTTTTCAATCATTGACTTGAGGCTTGTCCTTAAGACCCTCCACCCTTACCTACATTCTTATGTGACTAAAGTGTACCTCTCTGACTTTAAGGTTGAAAGAAATGTGATCATGTCTGTCCTGACCTTGTTTGTGTCAACTTCAAGGGTCTGATGGATGTGTTCTGAAAAAAAAATCATGATGCGCATATGATAGGGTGAAAGATGTCGTAGGTGAGAACAATGGTCCTCCACTCTTCCCTTTTTTTTTGAAACTTCAGATCAAATCAAAATTTTAACCTACTCTACGATACCCAGATATCGTCATGATTCACACCAAAGAGTTCGTATAGTCACATAAATCTTGGACCTACCTTGAGCCTCTCACAGAGTGTTTAGTTTAGTTGTCGATACAATAGTATTAAGCTCTTCATGCCTTTCCTCCCATAACATTCCACTAGCCACGGCTCGATTAGCCTGAACCGAAACTGCAATAACCAATTCAATTTCAGGATGAACTGGAGAGGTAGCCTACTCCTCTTGAGTAGGTAGAGCGACAGTAGAAACTTCTTGAGCATCATGAACCACATGTGTCTGAGCCGCTATATGTGCTCGAAGAATATTTAACAACTCTTATATATGCCCCGCCATGTTTTAAAACATATTTGAATGCATACGTTGTGGACCTCGCCAGATCCCTGACCTAGCTTTTGTTGTACTATGAGTGAATAACATAACCATATCCATCGATATCTCGATAATATAAAACACAAATAACACAATCATAAAGTTTTTAAACTTCTTAACCCCATTCCATTGTACTTCCCAACTAATCACTCACGTAACCTCAATCAACAAGGTTCATTTAGAATTCCAGGCTCTAATACTAACATTGTCAGACCTCGCCTGATTAGGGCATCCGACCGATCAACATTACCTTAATCCCCTAATAATCTAGCAACTTTAACCTCTCTTTCAATAAATAATTAAGATTAAGATCTTATAATCATCATTATAAAACTTTATTAACTTCAATGAATTATAAAAGTAAATCTCAAACCTCGAAGTTTTGTAAAACCGATTAATTAAATCATCTCCAAATTGCATAAAAAACTTTTGATAGCATTTCTTTTATTTTTAATCCTACACCGAAAAACTCGGCCTTTAAAAGTCTTCGACAAAACTTGCTCAGCTTGGTAGAGATGTCGAAGGACTCACAATCCATCAATAACAATATATATTCCACTAGCAAGAACTATTTATTCATTCTAACCTATTTTAGGTTTTCAAAATCCTTACATCATCATTAATTACCTTAGCACCACGGTATTCCAATCCATCCCAAAGCCATTTCAACAATTTCAAAAGGAGATCCTAACCGCATACGAACCCAAAAACCCTTTTATACAATATATTATATTCGATAAATAATACATACATACAGAGAATGAGCTGAGCAAGTAACAAACGGTCGAAAAAAGAAGCTTTCTCTTTCCCTTATTGCAGCTAGGACCTGTCATCACCAAATTATAAAAATTCGATAATGTGAAATAAGTAAATCCTACAATATCCAGTACACCTATGATAATCAAATGTATAGTAATATAAGAAATTAAGCGAAGAATATAATCCAAGGAATTTAAATAAACCGTGAATTCATCCCATTTTTGTTATCCGACTATAATCAGATGACGTCCTCCAAAAGTGGTAAGTAAACAGTAATAAGGACTCATGCCCAGAGAGGATAGCCAAACGAGTCTCATTCCTTGAGTCAATCAAAGTATGATCTAGTTCAACATGATCTCATGATAACCACGTGATGCAAAGTATCAATGACTCCAGCCCCTCAAGCATAATATAGTTATACCCTGTATATATAGTCTGGTAGCATAATATAGTTCTACGCTGTACACAAAGTCAGGTAGACACTATAAGGAGACTCGAATCGACATTATCCTCCCCACCCATGTATGCATGTACAACAAATAAGGAAATATCAAGGATCAATGCAGTTTATAAGAAATTATAATCATATACCATGGGATTTATTTAACCTTACAAATGCGATACCAAGATTTCCTTGTGCTCTGAGTCGGTAAGCTAGTCCACTTCAAGTAACAATAATCCCCTGTCGCTGCGATCCATCCTTGAGAAGGATAAGCTATCTGGGACTAACTTTCTTGACTGATTCAGAAACTTGAGAATCGTTCTCAAGCATGAACTCAAGTTGTATGTCCTGGATGCTCCAATCCCTGAGGACCCACCAACCAATGCTACGAAAGCCGTGAAGGATGCGCATAATAAGCATGTCAACGATTCAACCGATGCTGCATATATTATGCTGGCAACTATGGTTCCTGAACTTCAGTAGGACATGGAACTAATGGAAGCCTACGACATGGGCATGTAACGAAGGAAATGTTCCAACAGCAAGCTAGGCAAGAAAGGTTCGAGGCAATCAAGAACCTACATTCTTGCAAGACGACTGAGGATGCGTCAGTTAGTCCTCATGTTCTGAAGATGAAGGGCTATGTTGACCAGCTTGATAGACTCGGATTTCCCATAAGCCAAGAGTTGGCTATGGATTTGATCTTGAATTTATTACCGGAGAGTTACTCACAATTTGTGATGAACTACAATATGAATAATATTGAGAAATCAATTTTAGAGTTGCATTTAATGCTCAAAATAGCTGAACAAAATATCAAGAAACCCTCTAGTAATATGTTGATGGTCCAAAAGGGAAAGGGAATGAAGAAGAAAGGTAAAGGCAAGGCTAAAGTTGCCAAGGCAGCTGCTGCACCTGTCGCAAAGCCTGTGGAACAAGTCAAGCCCCAGCCTGTTCCTACTTCAAAACACCCAAAAGAAAAGGAAGGAAATTATTGTTTTTGTCATGCACTTAGACATTGGTTCAGAAATTGCAAACTCTATCTGGAAGATCTAAAAAAGAAAAAGGGTAGTGCGACTACCACTATAGGTATTTATGTTATTGAAATTAGTTTATCTACTAGTGATTCCTAGGTATTAGATACCGGATGTGGATCTCACATTTGTATAAATGTGCAGGGACTCACCAGAAGTAGAAAGTTAAAGAAAGGAGAAGTCATCCTCCGCATTGGGAATGGAGAAAGAGTTGATGCCTTGGCTGTTGGATCATATGACTTAGTCTTACCTAGTGGACTTATTTTAACTTTAAATAATTGTTATTTTATGCCTGCCTTGAGCAGAAACATCATTTTTATTTCATGTTTGGATATGGATGGTTTTGATTTTATTATTGCGAATAATAGATATTCCATTTCTCGTAAAGGCATATTTTATACAAATGTTTATTTGTGTGATAGTCTTTATATTCTAAGCATGAAAAGGTCCACTGATACTCCAATCTTTAACATAAATACAAAGATATTCAAGTCAAATGATTTGAATCAACCTTATCTTTCGCATTGTCGTCTTGGGCACATAAATGAGAAATGCATAACGAAACTCCATAAAGATGGACTTCTAAATTCATTTGATTTAGAAACATATGAAACGTGTGCATCTTGTTTACTAGGAAAGATGACAAAAAGTCCCTTTACTGGACGTAGTGAAAAGGCAAGTGATTTATTGGGTCTAATACATACTGATGTATGCGGTCCTATAAACACAATGGCTAGAGGAGGTTATCAGTACTTCATTACATTTACTAATGATTTCAAAGAGATATGGTTATGTATATCTTACGAAACATAAAACTGAATCATTATAGATATTTCGAACGTTTCAAAATGAAGTGCAGAATCAACTTGATAAAACTATCAAAACACTTCTATCAGATCGAGATGGTGAATATTTGAGCCAAGAATTTGATGATCGTCTTAGAACTTGTGGGATTGTCTCCCAATTGACTCCACCAGCAACTCCACAATGGAATGGAGTTTCTGAAAGGAGAAATCGAACCTATTAGATATGCTTTGATCTATGATGAGTCATGCAGATCTTCCATTATCCTTTTGGGGTTATACATCACAAATTATAACTTTCACTCTAAATCGAGTTCCTTCTAAAGCGGTTGATAAAACACCATATAAGATATACTACGGGAAGAGACCTAGTTTGTCTTACCTTAAGATTTGGGGTTGTGAGGCTTACGTAAAGCGACAAGTCTCAGAAAAACTAGAACCTAAATCTGACATGTGTTTATTTGTGGGGTATCCTAAGGAAACAAAAGGATATTACTTTTATAATCCCACTGAGAACAAAGTGTTTGTTGCTCGGTATGGTGCCTTTATGCAAAAATAGTTTATTTCAAAAGACACTAGTAGGAGAGAAATAAATCTTGAAGAAGTTCAAGAATCACATATAAACACTGAACCGCTATTGGAAGTTCAACAACGTTTTGAACCAGTTGAACCTCCACATGTGACACAAGACCCAAGTAAATTTGGTAGGGTAAGACATGAGCCACAGAGATTCGAGTTTCTCATTACTGATAATCGTGATGTGTTGCTTATGGATCAAAATGAGCCCACAACTTATCAAGAGGCTATGTCTGTACCAGACTCAAATAAATGGCTAAATGCCATGAACTCTGAGATGCAATCCATGTATGATAACCAAGTTTGGAACTTGGTTGATTTACCTGAAGGTGGTAAGACCATTGGATGTAAATGGGTTTTCAAGAAGAAAACTGACATGGATGGCAACGTGCATACTTTTAAAGCAAGACTTGTAGCAAAAGGTTTTAGGCAGACTCAAGGTGTTGATTATGACGAAACTTTTTTGCCTGTAGCCATGGTTAAATCCTTAAGAACTTTAATTGCCATTACTGCATATTATGACTATGAGATATGGCAAATGGATGTAAAAATAGCATTTCTTAATGGAAAGTTGCTTGAGGATGTGTATATGACACAACCTGAAGGTTTTGTACATCTTGAGAATTCTAGGAAGGTATGCAAGCTTCAAAGATCCATTTATGGATTAAAGCAAGCTTCTCGGAGTTGGAATCTTTATTTTGATGAATCAATCAAAGATTTTGGTTTTATTAAGAACGAATATGAGCATTGTGTATACAAGAAGGTCAGAGGGAGTGTAGTTGTTTTTATGGTACTGTATGTTGATGATATATTACTCATTAAAAATGACATCCCAACATTGCAGAATGTCAAGTCTTGGTTAGGGAAGTGTTTCTCAATGAAAGACTTAGGAGATGCAGCCTATATCCTAAGGATAAGGATCTATAGGAATAGATCTAAGAGGCTAATCGATCTAAGTCAGAGTGTTTACATAGACAAGGTGTTGAATAGGTTCAGTTTGCAAGACTCTAAAAAAGGATTGTTGCCAATGTCTCATGGCATAAGTCTCAGCAAGATTCAATGTTCTAAGACAAATGATGAGCGAGACCGTATGAATAAGATTCCATATGCATCAGCTATTGGATCTACATTCATGCCATGCTATGCACCCGACCTGATGTATTATATGCTTTGAGCACTACAAGAAGATATCAGTCAGATCCTTGTGAGAGTCACTAGATAGCAGTAAAGAATATTCTTAAATACTTTAGAAGGATTAAGGAAGTGTTCTTGGTCTATGGAGGTTTTGAAAATGATCTAGTTGTAAATGGTTACACAGATGCAAGTTTTCAAACTGATATATATGATTTTAGATCGCAGTCTGGATATGTGTTTACTTTGAATGGTGGTGCAGTAGGCTGGAAATGTTCAAAGCAAGAGACTGTGGCAGATTCTACAACAGAATCTAAGTATATTGCAACGTCCGATGCAGCAAAAGAGGTCGTTTGGATCAAAAAGTTCATTTCTGAACTAGGTGTGGTTCCAAGAATTGCTAACCCTGTTTGTTTGTATTGTGACAATAACGGGGCAAAAGCACAAGCCAAGGAACCTAGATTACATCATAGATCCAAACATATACTCCGGCATTTTCATCTCATCAGAGAAATTATTGAGAGGGGAGGCGAGAAGATTTGCAGAGTATCTACTAAAGACAACGTTGCAGATCCATTGACAAAAGCTTTTCCACAAGCAAAACATGATGATCATGTTAGATCATTAGGTATTAGATGCATGCATGATTGGCCCTAGTGCAAGTGGGAGATGTTGGGGCATGTGCCCTAGGTCAATCCATTAACTGTCTTTATGAATACTTTTAGTTAATAAAATAGAGGATTTCATTTGTTGTTTATTATAATTAATTTACATGTATACATGATAATAAGATCCATGGGTATTTACAGATATATCATAAATGTCCATAGTCGATCATTATACTGGGAACTATAATGAATTAAGACTAGTGTGATTCTTGATTCATGATTGTATGATGATTATACGTATAGGGATACGAATCAAGATCACAAGTACTTGTTAGGGAACAAAGTACGGGACCGACCCGCTATGAGAACATCATATGGATTAAGTCATAGTTATTTCTCATGATAGGTATATTTTTCACTCCTCTGACTTGAGATTACCAGAGACTTCAACATTAGGAACATAGTGATTTGACACAATCAAATCTTATCTTTAACCAGACGATTATAAAGTTTGTGATTGGTTACTATGTGAGCAATGTGATGAAGTTGTGTAACCGAGATAGAATTTGTCCCTCTCATATAAAGAGAGATATCCAGTGGATCCCTCAATGTGTTAGAATGTTAAAAGGCCTAATCTAAGTGAATTGATATTGATCAATGTCACTTGGATGTTTTCAGTCTAACTAGAGATCAAGACTAGTACGATTGAACATGTTGGATGATAATTCCATGTCTTCTGTTTGATCAAAAGGATATCGTGTGACAAAAGGATGTTATATACACTATTGATTAGGTTGAATCAATTTGATATTCGTACAACTTGGGTAGGCATAATGTCTTGCTAGAAGCCGCTTATGACTTGTATACCAAAATGTGTTTTGGTACACCGCCAATGTTGTATGTGCCTATTGGGTCACACACTAAGAATGGTTTAGCGAGATTTTCAAGATGGTTCAGAAAAACGAATTTTATATGATAAAATTCATGACAAAAATGTCCTTGTGGTGTATTACACTTATACTTCTTTAAGTAGGGGTATATGTGTAATTTACTTAACCGTCTATATACAAGGGTTGTATAAATATATGCTTTAAGTTAGAACACACGTATGAAAGATTAAGGGTCGACACTCTATTTTCGTTTCAGAAACGAATTAGGGTTTCTGGTACGCTCTAGATCGTTTTGGATAGAAACAAAAAGGTTTGGTATTCTCTCGAAACTAGCACTTTGAATCTCGGCCGTCGTTCGTGTGTGGACTGCTGGTAGAGGGTGTTCGTCGTTGGCAGCGCCTTAGAGATCGATCAACCTTCATAAATGTTTATTGCGACCGAGGTATGATTAAGTTTTCATGGTTTAAATGTTTTTAATGGAATTAGATTCAGATCCTGTTAGGGTTTTTGTCAAAATTGTTTTGTAATTTTCACTGCGTATGAACCCCAAAACTCAACAGTCACAATGTACATTGTCCCCCATTCGGTCCATACATGAACTATATATACTAATATAGTCAAGCAACATTGATAAATAAGCCAATCCATACTTTTGCAATTTAGATTTCTTTCAAACTTCGTAAGTTTTTTATCATCACATGTTTTCCCATAATTCCACAAACTATCACAACCATTTGTGATCAATACTCTGTTTAGAACTCCTAAATCGGTCTCTAAAACCTCAAAAAATTCTAAGTAAAACACAGCACGGTTGTTATTTTGAAGTTTGGGAGCGCAGTTCCTCACTTGGTGGGGCGCGTTCCACCAATTGGGTTCATCCCAATTGATGAAAGAAATGTGGTCCTCTGCTCAATGGAGAGCGCTCCACCCTACAATGCCTCGACAATGAATAGGGCAGCTGTAACTGTTCCATTACCAAATCATCACCATAGCCTCAAATACTCTATTAAATCATCAGGGAGGATCTCTAGCGAGATAATAACCTATTTCCAATCAACAATAACAACAACAATTCTGAAAGGAATCATCACTAACTATCAAATTGAACTTGAAACCCAAAACTCAACTCCCCAAGATGATTATCTCTAATTCCTCAATTGTTTAAGCTCTTCATCTCCATTGGGAAATCACTCCTGATCTACACTTCAATCACCTTAAACCCTCAACTGCTCTCCTCTCTCACTTCTCGAAAGATCGAAATGAAAAAGTGAGGATAAACTTGATGATTTTGAATTCATATATATGGGGATTTCTTGAGATACGCATCGCGCTATTTCCAGGCTGATCAAGTGATCGATGTGTTAAAATGACACTTTTTAAACTGAAGCATTTTAGCTCCATCAACACTTACGCTCATTTCGATGTTGATCAATCGATACATATAATTTAAAATAAACTTATAGTTTTTAATATATATATATATATCAAATATATAAATATATATATATATATACTTTGTGTATTTTCTAGTCAATAAATTCACCGTACATGCCTATGAACATTCTAAGGCGTGCACGTTCATTTCACGACCACCTCGTTGCACTTGGTGTACCGGCTATTTATTATTTAATTACATATTTTTCAATTATAGGTTTGTATTAATTTCCTATTAATCTCACAACCTATAAAATTCATTTAAGTATTCTAAACAAAAACCTATCATCACACAAATTCACGCACACACTAATCGAGGTACATCAAACTTAATCACGAGCCTAACTCAAATTACGTAGGATTTTGATTAACATTGATCGCCAGCTTCAGGTAACAAGTCGTTATAGTCTTCCCAATTTAAAGCAATTTCGTCCTCGAAATTAAAGTAAACGTAAAATTATATATAGTTTCAAAAAGAAATGGAAATTGTTCTTTCATATAAGACTCCCACTCCTAGGTTAGTTCTTCATTTCCATGATACTGCCATTTCACCTTAACCAAAGAAATATTTTGGTTCTCAGCCTCTAAATCTTATAATCAAGTATCTGAATTGGATGTTCATTGTAAGATAAGTCTTCATGAAGACCAAATTCATTCCAATCAATCTTTGGAGTGAAATGAGTCTCTGTTTTGTGAAACATAGACATGTAGAAGACATTGTGAATTCTAGTTAACTAAGAAGGCAACTCTAACTTGTAAGCAACAGGACCAAGTCTTTCCTACATTCTGAATGACCTAATGTACCTTAGAGTTAGCTTACCTCGCAACCCAAACCTATACAATCCTTTCATAGGTGAGACTTTCAATAGAACAAGATCATCTTTTGAAAACTCTAACAACCTATAATATTTATCGGCGTATCTCTTCAGTCTTAGATGTGTCGTAGTCAAAAGCTGGAGAATCTGTTGAATTATCTCTGCGTAGTCTCGAATTAACTCACACAGAGAAATGTATTTCTTCCAGTTACCACCAAACTCCGAGACATAAGCTTGAAGTATATCCTCTATCACTAAAATCAACTGCTTAGGATACTTATCGATCTACGGATGGTATACCGTACTGAGGGTAAGAATAGTTCCCAGTTATCCCTACAATTCACTCTATAGTATATACATGAATCTCAGATCTCTAACTGAAGTAACCGACACTAAAACTCCATGAAGTCTCAACACCTCACGTACGTACACCTAGTATAATCGGTCAAGAGGATCTTGCATGGAAACTGGCAAGAAATGCATAGACTTCATCAACCTATCAACTACAACCCATATTACATCATGCTTACGCTGACTCATAGGTAGACTAGAAGTAAAATCTATCAATATATTCTCATTTCCACTCAGGAATAAGCAGATAATGCAATAACCCTCTAGGTTTTATATGTTCAACCTTAATTTGCTGACATATCTCACATCTCTTTACGAACTTAACAACACCTCTAATAGATACGCCTCATATCGCAATACACTTAGTGTCACCTGGATGAATAGAATAAAGAGATCTATGAGATTCTTATAGCAACTCCTGCCTCAACTAATCCTGAGTTCGAATCCACAATCTATCTCTGAACCATAATGCATTAATATCAGAGACTAACCAATCAGGATGATCCACACTAATCACTAACCTCTAACGCCCTATATAATCCTGATTAGTTTTCTTAAGAACCAATCTATCACTGAATCATCTCCAGTTCAGCCTGAATTTGAGCTCAAAAGAACATATTAGTAGCTATGAAACTAGTTTTCTCAATTGATAATGTGTCGACTAAACTCGCATGAATTATCATCATAGATACTTCCTCAAAAATTTTAAACTGAGAAACTCTACAGTAGCTACATTCTTTATGCATGTTCTTCACCTCCTTAAAGCTTCTTCAACCACATTTACTTTGTCGACACATTCTTTCTATTTTATCTGAGCTATAATTGCATACTGACAGTTTGTTAATATCTTTCTGTGTAGTTTTGAATTACTCAGGCTTAAACTAACTTATAACACTAATTCTTATCCCGCACCAATTAACGACAAAGTAAAGCATACAAATCTTTTAAGGAAAACATTTCAATGTCATGTATTGCCTAATAATATCAATATCAGAGAAATAATACAATAAATGTTTCTTCCAGTATCTAACATTTTCCAAGTCACAAGCTCAGACATTATATTCTTTGGAACTAATATCAGCGGCAGATATATTGTGTTAAAATCGAGAAAGGTTTCTCTCAGCTATTATACATCTCTTCACCACTGAGAAGCAAACTTTCGGTTCCTTACTGAAAAAATAATCCTAGTTCTCCATAACTCTTAACTATTTCTATATACATATATCCCGCTTACTTTTCCACAAGAATTAAACCATATTACTGGCAAGAAATTAATAGACATTTTCATTCCTACAATTACAACATCTACAACCTTCAGTTGTCATCACAACTTAGGATAATCCATTATGAATCTATGAGCATAAAATTGCATTCATATAGGGCAAGAATAATATAGCCCTCCCGGTTAATATCACTCAACTTCCACTTGCTGATATATCTCATATTTCGTTATAAAATTGACACTATCAAATTTCATTCTAGGTCACCAACAACTCATTCTTATTACAATGATTTTGAATTTCGCCTGAATGAATCTTTTGAAGAAATCCATGAGATTTTCATAATATTCTTACCTCAATTTTTGGTTCAAGTTCCAAGAACTTTCTTTACATGCTCAATTTTCTGATCCGAGATTATCCATATAGAATACCAATAACTAGTAGTCAAACTTTGACCTACTAGATAATCTCAATCAATTTCTCCAACAATTCATCACTCCATTTATCATTATTAGCTCAACTCCAATCTGAGCTCCAAAGAACAAACTAGTAGTTACCAATCCAGACAACTCAACTGATGATGTGCCTGCGCAGGACTTCAATTGTTCATCATTGCATATCTCATTCAAGAGATATTATTGAGCAACTTTAATTGAAACTACATCCTTTTTCTTTTTTCTATTCAAGGCATTGTCAACACAATCACCTTTATGAATGGTGTTTCAGAGTGAATTCCTAACATTTAGGAAAGTTCAAGGTATCTATCTCACCTTCTATTTCTATCACTCTGACAATTTCACTTTTCAAACTTCCATAGTTTGAAATTCACTATTTTAACCTTAAACCAATCCACTGGTTTTTCTACCTCTTGGTTGTCTTTTAATGATTCTTTTAAGATTCTCATTAATTCCTAAGAATGATTAAAAAAAATCTCAACAATCTTTACTCTTATTTACAAGTGATGTCTTCCATATTGGGTACAATTACCAAATAGTTATCTTAAGATTATCAATCTCTATAATTCTCATAATTCTTGAACTATATATATATAGCTAGAAGTATAAGCTACAATTTTGCTTTATTGTGTCAACACACATTCTTTCATGAATAAGAAGTCTTAGGATGAACCTCTAACTTCTTTTATAGTTGAGGTATCATTAAGCGAACATTATAGTTAAACTATACTTCGACCTTCTCCAAGGCATCCTTGTATTTAGTTTTATCTTACAATAATCCTCATACTTGAGTTAAATAAATAAATTACACAACGATTATAGAGATCCCTAGATCAATCGTTTGTAATATTTAATTATTTCAAGATTACTTTTCTCTTTTACCTTTATGTTGAATATATAAAAATCTCATATTATTTTAGTCCCAGTCAAATCACTTGATTTGTTGTTAATATTCAACACTCATACTTGTAATTTTATTTAAAACTTAGTAGTGATACTTGCAAAATCTGGTCTAAACCAATTTGCCATCATAATTTACAATTCTTTACGGTAATGCTTGTGCACCGTCTAAGTCTTCAAAAATTCCAAATAACAATTTGATTATAATATGGTTTCTATACTTGACACCCTTTATTTATGAACATAGCATGAGTTCCAGTAAGTTCTAATGGTTTCCACCATCCATTTAAAATGATTTGGCAACCACCTAAAATCATCTTTAAATATATCCTTAATTTTGATTATACCATTGTGACATCTCAACTAACTATTGAGAACAATTGATTTCACCTTATTATCAAAATAAGTCGTCAATCCTGGGCAATGAATATTTATTCCTACTACTCTACATTATTCTTTGGGTTTCTTAAATCTTCATATTCATTGAACACTCATTATCCCCAATTTAGACAATACCACTCTAAAACATCATACTAGGATATCTTACAAACTCACTGTTATTTTCTAGATTTAATTATCTTCAAACTTTACTAATTTAATTTTCTCAATTTTACCCTTCATTATCCAACAAGTTGTTTGTCATTACAATATAAATTCACACCATAACTATAATTTCTACTTCATAACAACTTATTAAGTATAAATACATTAGCAGTTTCCAACCTCAAATAGGTTTTTATCATTAACCACTAATTTATTTACTGAATAACTTCCATTATTTCTCTACTACTCTCAATATTAGTATTAAATCACTTTCTAAAGTGGTCTACCATCTTTGAGTTTCATCAAAATCATTCAGTATTCCATTGTTTCATAAATTTCATTATCGTAATACATGTCTCATGGTCTAGATCCAATAGATACTTCTTCACTAACTATTATTTTTCAAATAATATCAACAAAACAAAGACCATTGATAACAGTTAATTGGAGAAAAGTTTAATTTCATCTTTGTAAATTTTCCTTATATCTTTCCTTTTTTGAACTCTTCAAGGTTAAAGTTCTCTTGAACTCTTACCTTCAATGCTTTCTCATTCATGAGAAATCGATGAACTTCAGCCATTTTATTATTGTTCAGAAAAGACATAGCTCTTATATTTATCACATAGATATAATATAACACAACAAATAACATATCTTAGTCTTTTATCTTTGGGTTACCCCCAAAATTACGATAAAAAATCGTTTACCATATTCTAAGCTTATTCATAACTCGAGATAACTCTTAGAGTTAGTAAACTTAGGTTGCAGTACCAAGGTATCTCAGAGTCAATAACCTTGAACTTCATACCAAACTATATCGACTTATCACTTGTTTCCAAGTAATAAAGTTATTCTCTGAAGTAAACTCTAATACCACACTGTATCAAAGTTGATTACTTTAAAACTTGGAGTACGCTTTGCAGTCTCCGAACTATATCAGAGTTGTTAAATATAACAAAACCCTTAAAATCAATCTTCGATACCAACATGTATCAATGTTACACTTAATTCAAAAGTGATAAGCCTTGGGCTCTGATACCAAACTGTCAAATCCCCTAACTCGATTAGGGCGATACTCGGCTTGAAACCCTAATTAAGCCTCGATTACCCAGCCAAGCTTAACAAGAAATAGCAGCCTCTCCTCTTACACCTGATAAGTAGCACTGTATATCAAATATAGATGTAAAATAAATATTGAATGCAACATAAATTAAAATCTTTTTCGATAGTTAAAACATGATATACAATATCAAGTCAAATTAGACTGTTATATAAAATCTCTCATCCTTTGTGATATTACAAAACTGTAATTCAATACAAATGTATAAGACAAGGGAAGATTTAATACATCGAAGAGAAGATCAAGAATCCTAAATCTTCTCTATCCTATAGTCGTAGCGCTTGTCCATTTTCCTGAAATATGAATTAAGGTGAGCGCTCCAACTTGCTCAGTAAGTAAGGATTCACAAAGCCATCAACATTCCACATAATAATCGAGAACATTATGCAATAACAAGAATACGGAAAGCGTATAAATCAATAAATAACGGATACAAATTAAGCTATCATTGACTATTACATAGTGATTCCCATTTAATAATAAAGTTGGGTTGATTACCCTCCGACATCATTAATGTGATTGCTAGACCAACACATTTGTCGATGCGTTGTCTAGCCAATCCATTAATGCTCAGTGGTTCTATCTAAAACCCTCCAATGAGTATGTAATTCACGTAACCTATCGAATTAAGCAGGAATTATATATAGGTCGGGAAGGTAACCCATTCTAAAAATCAAGAGTTACTCTTGTGGGCCACATTTCACACCATTTTCCATTTATTAAAAACCATCACAGTGTACATAGTCCCATTCAGTCCATATACTAGATGAACTATATATACTAAGATAGCCAAGCAACATTAATAAATAAGCGAATTCATACTTACATTGGTTTAGGTTTCCATCTCCAAACTTCTTAAGTTTTTTGTTATCTCATGTTTTCCCATTATTCCACAACCTATCACAACCATTTGTAATCATTATAGGTCTAATACCCTCTATTTAGAACCCCTAAATTAGTCCCTAAAACCTTATGAAATTCTAAGCAAAACATAGCACAGTTGTTGTTTTCAGGGGTGGGAGCGCGTTCCCTCATTTTGTGGGACGTGCTCCACCAACTAGGTTAATCCCAACTGATGAAAGGAGTGCACTCCTCTGTTCGATGGAGCGCGTTCTACCCTACACTGCCTCGATAGTGAATAGGGCAGTAGCCACTGTTCCACTACCAAATCATCACCATAGCCTCAAATACTCTACCAAATCATCAAGGATGACCTCTAGTAAGGTAATAACCAATTTCCAATCAACAACAACAACAATTCACAGAGGAATCATCTCTAACTATCGAATTGAACTTGAAACTCAAAACTCGACTCACCAGGATGATGATCTCTGATCCTTTAGTTGTTTAAGCTTCTTATCTCCATTAGGAAATCACTCATGATCCACTTTTCAATCACCTCAAACCAGAGCTGCTCTCCTCTATCACTTCTTGAAAGATCGAAATAAAAAAATGAGGATAAACTTGAAGATTTTGGATTTATATATATATATGGATTTTCCACGAGATACACACCATGCCATCTCGAGGCTGATCAAGTGATTGATGTGTTAAAATGACACTCCTTAAAGTGACATGTATTTTAACTCCATCAACACTTACGCTCATCTCAAGGCTGATCGAACGATCCATATAATTCAAACTAAACTTACTATTTTTAATAATATATATTTATATATCAAATATATATAAATATATATACACTTCATGTATTTTCTAGCCAATAAATCACCGGACATGCCTACGAGCATTTTAGGGTGTGCACATTCATTTCATGACCCCCTCGTCGCACTTGGTGTACCCGTTATTTATTGTTTGATTACATATTTTTTATTATGGGTTTGTATTAGTTTCAATTAATCCCACAACCTATAAAATTCATTAAGCATTCCAAACAAACACCAATCATCACAAAAATCCACGCACATGCTAATCAAGGTATGTCAAACTTAATCACGAACCTAACTCAGATTAATTAGGATTTTGATTAACACTAATCACCAGCTTAAGATAACAGGTCTTTATAACGCATCAAAATTGTTGGGCATAAAAATCTACTTTTTTCCTTGATTCCTTGGTGATTCTTTATGCTATCTTTTCATTCGGTTAATTTTTTTTATTTTCTTTCTTTTTTCCTTCATTTCTTCAAATAGTCTAATAATCACTTGAAATATAAAAAACAAGAGAAAACCTTGTATAATATAGTCTTTTACATCTAAAATCATTATAAAATGAACTATAAAACATGCCTAGTTATTGACATGTCAGAACACAACATCGAGCTAGATTTCGTCGCTCAAAATTGGAATTCGGTAATGGGGAAGTGATAGATGTCGTCAAGAATCTCATGGTTGCTGCTCGGTCCTAGAATGATAGTACATTTGGTAACATCTTCAAAAGAAAGTACTCTTTGCAAGCTAGAATTAATGAATCTCAGGTTTGGCAGTGCCACCGTGATTCTATATACTATCAAAATCTTGAGAAGGCCTCAATTGATGAATTCAATGAAGACTTGCGCTAAAAGGAGACTTTATGGTGGAAAAAACCTAGAATTTCTAGGCTTGTATATTAATGGCTCCTGGTGTACAGACCAAACTGCTCTCGAAAGTCATGTTATTTCACATTTCGATCTATGAAGTCATTCCTAAGCTCATTGTTGAGATATGAAGGCCTATTATGACTCGTTTAGTCAGGGATTTCTAGCACAGCTTCCTGTTTCCAGGAAGAAGCACTGTTGATAGCACACTTATAGTCCAGGATATCATGAGTATTATGCGGAGGAAAAAAAGGACGCTCGAGGCTCATAGCCATTAAGATTGATCTAAAAAAAACATTTGATCGCCTCTCTTTAGATTTCATACGTGATACTTTATATTACTTCGAGTTTCTAGATAAGCTTGTTACTTTCATTAGGTGGTCGATCTCATTTGTATCTTTTTCAATTCTTTGGAATGGACCCTCTTCAGATTTCTTTGCGCCAAAAAGGGGTATTAGGCAAGGTGATCCATTGTCCCATATCTTTTTATCCTATGCATCAAAGGACTGTCTCATTTGATTATCAAGTCATAATCCTCAAGCCAATGGAAGGGTTTCTTCGTTCCTGCCAATGCTCCACGAATTACTCATCTTTTTTATGCTGATAACTTATTATTATTTGCAGGGGCTATTAAGAAATCTTGTCTCGCTATTATATATGGAGATCCTACACGTACCTTACTCGGCATTTGGTAAAAAATTAGCCACGCTAAATCCAAGATTTTTGTCTCTCCCAATTCAAGGAGGTCCAAGGCACAAGCAGTTAGTCTTCTATGTGGCATCCCTCTGACACTTGATCTAGGTAAATATCTAGCCTTTAATAGAGAAGGTGGAATCCCGTCTAGCTAGTTGGAAAAGAAAATTACTTAATTTTTTTCGAAGTCGGTTAACTTCGATTCAATCGGCTACCTCTGCTATGCCTACATATTCCATGCAAATCTTTCAAATTCTAGTTTCAATTTGCAATCAAATAGATCGCTTGAATAGATACTTTTTTATGGGGTTCATATGAACATCTTCGCAAAATTCACTTGGTTGTTTGGGATATGCTGTGTCTTTCCAAATCTCATGGAGGCCTAGGAATTCGTCCAAGTCCAATTCACTAATTCTGCTAATGTAGCCAAACTTGCCAATAAGGTGTTCTCCAAAGAACCTATTCTTTGGCTAAATCTCCTTACTACAAATATGTGAAGCATAACAACTTTCTTGATATTAGAAGCAAAGCCACAGATTTTTCAACTTGGAAGAGCATCCTGCAAGGGAAACTTGTTCTGAAAATGGGTCTCAAATGGAGTATTCATGGGGGAGAGTCTATTAACGTATGAAAAGACGTTTGGTGCCTAAATTCCCCCTTCACAAACTCGTCCCTAAAGTTCATCCAAATAATGCTTCTCCACTTGTAAGTAATCTAGTCAGTGGTGACCGATCGGATTTCTTGCACTTAAATATGGTTCTTTCACATGATATGTATGATCTCCTTCAAGGCATCCTTGTGACCCATCATCGCCAAAGTAATAAGCTTATTTGGGAACCTTCAAATAACGACAAATTCTATGTTTCCTTCTAAACAAATGCAGATCAATAACAGCAGATCAATGATCAACAAAGATCATTGATCAATGTAACAGTACACTTTGTACACGATGAAACTATGTAATCTGATTTTATTTCATCAAAAAATTAATCTGTATTACATTGTACTTGCTTATATATAAAATTTACATGGTGTACATTGTACCCCTTGTTACAACCGCCTAGAACAAACTAACATGAACTGTAGTACATTACACCGAATATATGATTCAATACATAGTTATCAACTAACATAAACAACACCACTTTTATGTAACATAGCAAATGACTCTGTCCACACCAGATCTGTCCACACCAAAGACTAACAACATCAACTCGTACATAATTCTACATCCCCCCTCAAGATGGAAGTCTATGCCAATCACATAGACCCATCTTGGACAATAAATCGAAAAAAAAAGAAGTTCGATAAAGATTTTGTAAATAAATCACCAATTGTAACCGAGTAGAAATGTACTCGAGGAAGAACAAATCCACACTTAAATCGATGTCTAACCAAGTGGCAATCAATTTCTAAATGCTTAGTACGTTCATGAAAAACTGGATTAGCGAGATAGATGTATTGCGAGCTTGGTTATCACACCAAAGTGGAATTGGAAGTGAAGTAGGAACATGTAAATCCTTAAGAATATATGAAATCCACACAACTCACAAACTGTGGAAGACAAATCTGCGATATTCAAATTTTCAAAGAGAGGACTTGGACACCGTAGCTTGCTTCTTAGCTTTCCAAGAAACCAAAGAAGATCCCATGAACACACAATAGCCATGATAGATTTCCTTGAAATAGGACAAGCGACCTGGCCTCAATCACAATAGGCAACCATAGAAAGATCTTCTTCGACAGGAAGAACAGAGCCTTGGAAGGAGTACCCTTAAGATATCTTAAAACATGAAGGGCGCGTGACCAATGTTGCTCTGTAGGGGCTTGAACATACTTGACTTAATTATTGTGTGGCAAAGGTAATATCGGACGAGTGAATCCTAGATAAAGAAGACGACCAATAAGTCTTCTATATCTGTCAACTTCAAGTAACAAAGGTGAATCAGGATCTATAAATTTGCAGTCACGAGGGAGTGGAGTAGCAGCTGGTTTAGCCATGAGAAGACCAGCATCAGTAAGTAGATCAAGAACATACTTGCGTTGATGAACATAGAGACCTGAAGAAGATCTAACCAATTCCAAACCCAAGAAATAACGAGCTATGATGATTGCATTGGGAGCAAAAACAAAGATTGGTTTTATTGATGGTAGATGTGTAAAACCAGAATCTACTGATCATAATCTTGATCGATGGATCAAGGTGGATTATATGGTTACTTCTTGGATCTTGAATTCTATTTCAAAGGAGATTGTTGAAGCTTTTCTCTATACAATCTCTTCTTTTGATCTATGGAATGAATTAAAAGAAAGGTTTGGAGAATGTAATGGTCCTCTTCTATACCAGTTGAAACGTGACATTGCTTCTATAAATCAAGGAGATCTGTCACTTTCACAGTACTATACCAAACTTAAGAAACTTTGGGATGAACTGAGTTGTTTAAATCCTTTACCTGTGTGTGACTGTGGAGCATCTGGTTGCAATGGTTGTTCTAGAGTCTAATGATAGGTGATGCAGTTTTTGATGGGGTTGAATGATATGTATGATCATATTCGCAATGAAATATTGGTGATGGATCCATTGCCAAGTATAAACAAAGCTTACTCTATGGTTCTTAGAGTTGAAAAGCAAAAGGAAGTACATGTTAGCTATTCGCCTATGATGGATACAGCCATGATGATGAAAGTTACCAAGATGAATTCAGTACTTCAACTAATGGTCATAGGTTTGTTTGGAAAAGGAAATCAAAAGAAATCATGAGTAAAGATGATCTGTTTTGTGATCATTGTAAGGCAAAAAGACATACAAAAGATACTTGTTTCAAACTTCATGGATTTCCAGATTGGTACAAGAAAGACTATGATAAGAAGCAGATATCAAATAATTCGAAATCCTTTGTGAATTTGATGGAATCACCTCTGGACATACAAGGTGCAGAATCATCTCAGTTTGAAGATTTTCAGTCGAATATAGCAGCATTGATACAGCAGGGGATTGAGAATTTTATGAAAGGAAAGTCTGTTTCATGTGAATTCAGCTGTATCTGATTTTACAGGTAGCTCATACAAAAGATCTTCCAGTTCTTGTTCCTCTTTTAATTCAGATGCTTGGATTGTGGATAGTGGAGCAACGAATCATATGTGTACTAGCTATGATTTGCTTGCTAATGTCAATGTTTTACCTAAGCCTGTTATGGTTTGCTTACCTGATGGACATACTAAAGAAGTAAATTGCATTGGAGATGTGAAGCTGAGTTCAGACTTAGTGCTTTCTTCTTGTTTACATATAAAATCATTCAAGTATAATCTTTTGTCAGTTAGTAAGTTACTCTCATCTACTAAACTGACAATTGAATTTTATCCATCATTTTGTGTTGTACAGAACATTGAGAGTTCTCAAGTTCTAGCTGTGGGAAGGATGGTTGGAGGACTATACATACTGGATTCAAGTTCCTTCCATAAGGATGTCATTGCTTCTTTTGTATCACCTTCAGAATTGTCATTAGCTCACTGTAATAATGCTACTGATAAGTTTTCATGGCATTGTCGATTGGGGCATCCTTCTATTCATGTAACAAGACAACTTGATATGTTACTTAACAGTCGATCAAGTGTAAAACATACTGAACCTTGTGATGTTTGTCAGATGTCAAAACAATGCAGATTGGTTTTTCCAGTGAGTTCTATTCAAACATCTAGTACTTTTCGCTTGTTACATATGGATATATGGGGACCATATAAGCGATCTTCCATTCAAGGAGCTCATTATTTTTTGACTATTGTGGATGATTTTAGTCGGTTCACATGGAAATTTTTGATGAAACATAAGTCCTTGACAGCAACATCATCAAACAGCTTTTTAGCTTTCATTCAAACTCATTTCAAGGTCTCAGCTTCAAACCATTAGACCGATAATGGAACTGAGTTTTGTAATAAAGATTGTCATGCTTTATTCTCTCGATTTTGGAATTGTTCATCAAAGATCAACACCATATACACCTCAGCAAAATGGTGTTGTTGAAAGGAAGCATAAACATTTACTGCAAGTTACAAGAGCCTTGATTTTTCAGTCTGATTTGTCCACAAAATTCTGGGGAGATGTTGTTCTCACTGCCACATACATCATCAACAGATTACCTACTCGCCATCAAGTGGAAATCTCCTTATTGTCTTTTATTTGGAAGAACACCAAATTATTCTTCTTTAAAGACTTTTGGTTGTTTGTGCTTTGCTACAAATGTTTCACCAAGCAAATCTAAGTTGGATTCAAGAGCTGTTAAAAGTATATTCATTGGTTATTCTCCAGGACAAAAGGCATATAGACTGTATAACATAGCCACACATACATGCTTTGATACCATGAACAAATGCAGATCAATAACAGCAGATCAATGATCAACAAAGATCATTGATCAATGTAACAGTACACTTTGTACACGATGAAACTATGTAATCTGATTTTATTTCATCAAAAATTAATTTGTGTATTACATTGTACTGCTTATATATAAAATTTACATGGTGTACATTGTACCCCCTTGTTACAACTGCCTAGAACAAACTAACATGAACCTGTAGTACATTACACTGAATATATGATTCAATACATAGTTATCAACTAACATAAACAACACCACTTTTATGTAACATAGCAACAGCTCTGTCCACACCAGCTCTGTCCACACCAGCACCAACAGCATCAACTTTGTACATAATTCTACACCTTCACCTATACTCTCTTGAGTTCTACTTCTCACTCATGGGACTTTGTATCGGGGCATGTGTCCTAGGTCAAACATTATTTTTATTATTATTTTAGTCAATGAGATAGAGGATTCATTTGATGTTTGTTATAATATTGGTTTGCATGTTTACATTATAATAAGATCCATAGATGTTTACTAAAATATCTTAAATGTTCTTAGCTGGCTATTATAATGGGAACTATAATGAATTAAGACTAGTGTGAGTCTTGATTGATAGTCATGTGATAATCATGTTGTTGGGTTTTGGGGTTTATACGCAGTGAAAAATTCGAAACAGTTTTAGAAAAATCCGAACAAGATCGAAAATAAGTTTCATTAAACTAGATCTACAAAAATAAACCATACCTTAATCCATGATTTCCTTCTTTAATTGTTCAATTTTCAAGACTTTCGAGTGCGCATCCTCTATTAGAAATCCACACAAGAACAGTGACCACAATTTGGAGTGCTAGCCCATAGAGAGATTGAAAACTTTTTTTTCTCTCCCAAAATCTAGAGAACTCAAAAATAGAAAAACGAAAATCTTATTTCGTTTTAGGGTTTCAACCTCTATTTATATGTGTAGATAAACTTACTTAAAAGACTTATTCGTAATACAACTATTGTATTTAGGAAATTCAAGCAAATTACACACACGCCTCTATCAATTAGTTATCATATAACAAATAGTAAGGGCTTTATGTTATGTATTATATCGTATTAAATTCATTACTCTAAACCAATTGAAATTGCACAAAGCCATTCTTTGTGTGTGATCCACTAAGCTCATGCGATGTTGGCGGTGAACTAAAACTATTTTTGTACATAAGTCATAAACGATCTCTAGCAAAGCATTATGACTATCCAAGTAGTATGGACATCACAATCGATACAACCTAATGAATAACATATATCATATCATTTTATAGTGCGATATCCTTTGATTAAACATAAGGCACGAAAACTCACCCTTAATGTTCAATCGTATTAGTCTCGATCTTTAGGTAGTGTGTCGGCCCTAAATTTCAGACTGCCTTGCTACCCGCCACGTCGCATCCCACGTCACCAAGTCTTGCCACGTCATGACCCACTTATCATTGACGTTCCGCGACCTACCTGGCTACTTACACTTTTCCATTTAATCCTAACTTAGCTAATTAGTTTCCATATAATTATTAATAATTTCATTAGCCAGTTAATCAATTTATCAAGTTGTAATGAAATTCTATAGCAGAAGTCTTAATGTAAGTAAGTTATACAGTATTCAACAATCCTAAGTAATGGAAAACCCGACAAAAGATATCATGTATATATCAAGGCGAGTTAAGTATAACAAAAGTTCCATATACATGTAATCAGTGTTCTATGGTCCCCAAAATCCAACAAAAGTAAAATAAATACATACTGATATCACACACAAGCTAGCTCTACAATCTCAGAGGTAGTCGCCCAATACTTCCTTACCCGTGCCTTTGCCCTTACTCGTCGAAGGATCTGCACTCAGTCATCCAACAAATACAGTAACGAGTCTAGTGAGTAAAATCCCAAGAGAAGTCCACAAAATATTCATGAAATAAAACTGATAAACTACAAGACGTGTGAATATAATACCTGACAACAGTACGTCATGCTCCCATGAATGTAAGCAGCACACGACAAGCAAAAGCAATAGCGTGAAATAAATAAATATCATATACTAATTAAACCAATTCCGAAATAAAGCATTAATCAATAAACATTCGTATAATCACGAGAAAGCCCTGACCTACACTAGTCAGTAATCGATAAATCGAATAGGAACCATGTATATTCTTATAGGCTTGCAGTGGCTAAACCCCAACTTCAGTAAACGGCATGGTCCCTTCCCAACGCGGTTACACATCAAGACCACCCTAATCTCTCCCGATAGTCGTAGATATATTCTACTGTCATCGACACGAGCACTATCACAAGTAACCCGTGCATGCGATTTAGCCACAACCAATATATACGCACACCGAAATAGGAGTGAAAACTCCATGTGTGCCCACTAGAAGTCATATATGAAAAGTGAAATCGATAAACCAAATCATGAATTCTGTGAGGCAATCCAATGGATTTACGCACCTCAACACTCCTCCGACTCCCCCGAACACCTGAATCCAACCCGACAAGCTCCTCGATATTCGAGTTATGGTTCCCTAAGTCCCTGAAGTCAGTTAAGTGTGTTTATTGTGTATTCAAATTGGTTGAATATGTTTCCAATTGATCTTCCCAAATTAGCCCTAAAGACTAAATTAAGTCTCAATTTTAGTCTTATGTTACAACGCATTTTTAGGCATGAAATGATCCAAATCTCGCAATCTTCCATGAATACAAAAATCGTCGGTCTCTATCTTAGTTTTTCAAAAAGCTTTAGTTTGAGAAATCACGATTTAAAATGAAAGAGATACCATGATTCTACTAAACATTGCTCTAATTGGAACCTAATCCAACTAGCGGGCTTAGAAAATCTATTCCTCCCAATCTATATTTCTAAAAAAGGTGATTTTTGGTCACAATGCAGCAAACATACCCGAATACAACATACTAAAAGATCGGCTCATTTGGATAAGTAGTTAGGGATTTGTGCCTTTAACAAGTTTAGTTTCAAAACATTTCTTCTGAATTCCAGCACCTGCTTGTAGATCACTTTTGGACATGAAAACAAATGAATTACGACATCTTCACCTAAGCAAAGTTGCTACTCTTTGAGTAAGCTTTCAAAGGCCACTAGTTTGGGTAAATTTAGATCTAAAATGGGCAAGTTATGACCAAAATACATAGGCTAATTCCTAATATAATATTTAGATTTCTAATTTTGGTCTTGCGACTTCAAAATTTTATATCTTCATCATGATTTCAAATACAAATTAAGAACTTCAATATAGTTTGATTATCAGCTTCAAATGAAGAATCAAAATATATAAACCAATTGCAAATATTCAATAAACTAACCTCTGGAATCAGCCAAAAATTAGAAATGATTTCAATCTGACATAAATAGATATGTACCTAATTGATGTACCACCTAGCTTGAGAAATTCTCACCAATCTTCCATGGATTCCTTTTCTCCATCAACCTCCTTTTTCTCCAGCAAATTCTTTTGATTCATCAGTTGAAAATGAAAACGGTTTCCTTGCATGTGTTGATCTTATATATTAAGGTAATATTGATTCCTAGCCATTGATCTCCATGTATTTACGTAGCTTGAAGCTCATCTAATGATCCACACCTTGACATGTGTCCTACTAACTCCCACTAACCCAATCAAATTGACACTAATTTGCTGCACACATGGTTCCTAGATGTGTCAATACGTATCTCTAGGATAAGTTCATGGTTTCTAATTTAAATAACTAAACTATAAGCATTGATTTATTTGATTCAATTACATTAGCTTAGGCCCATTCTAATATATATATATATATATATATATATATAGTTAGTGTTATTATTCACCAAATTGACAAATTTTTTGATCCCACTAATCATCGACTACCTGGCACACCATACCCCGCGTCTCTGCACGCAATTCGATGTATGTCATAGCCTATTGTTTTAATTGAATTTTACTTGACATATGGTCACATTAACCATTTTAGTTGATTAACTTGTCATCCTTACATGGATTAGTCTAGTTTCCCAATGTACTCGTAGTTTGCCTATCCAACACCCGTATTGACATGCCTTTCGAGGCGAACACCCATCCCACAAACTCGCCCGATAGCAACATACATAAATGCAGTGCAATAAAATAATAATAATAATTTTTAAACACTACATATACACAACCACCATCTATAAATAATAGATTTCTTTGGTTCTCGTGTCCGAGTCAACTGAGTCGTCTACGTAATACCTTAATTACGACTGTTAATCTTCGAGATTAACGTTAATCTTGGTTTAATTAATTTTGGTCGTTACAGGTAGACTGAAAACATCCAAGTGATATTGATCATATAAATTCACTTGAACTTGACCATTTAACAGTCTAATATATCGAGGGATCCACTGATATATCTATTTATAGGAGATGGATAAATTATATTTTGATTACACACCTTCACATATTATTCGTATGGTAACCAACCAGAATCTTTATAATCATCTGGCTAAAGACAACGTTTGATTATGTCAAATTATCATCTCCTAATATTGAAATTTATGGTAATCTCAAATGGAAGGGCTAAATGATATAGTTATCATGAGAAATGCCTATGACTTAATCCAAGTGGTGTTCTCATAGTGGATCGGTCCAATACCTTATTCTCTAACAAGTACTCATGATCTTTGTTCGTACCCTTAGACATATGATCATCACATGACCATCAAATCAAGATTCACACTAGTCTTAATTCATTATAGTTTCCAGTATAATGACCGACTAGAGACATTTAGGATATTTCAACAAATACCCATGGATCTTATTATAAGATAAACATGCAATCACTTATAATAAAATTATAAGATAAATAATGTTTGTAGATTGACCTAAGGCATATTCCTCAACATGTGTGTATGGATATAAATTAAGATCATGAGTACTTGTTAGGGAACAATGTACTCGACTGACCCCGCTATTTAACACTACATGGATTAATTCATAGATGTTACTCAATATAGGTATATTATTTAATCATTTGACTTGAGATTACCATAGACTTCAACATTGGGAGTATAGTGGTTTGACGCAATCAAACATTGTCTTTAACCGAACAATTATAAAAGTTGCTGACTATTATGTGAATAAGGGTGAAGGTGTGTAATCAAGATAAAACTTGTCACTCTTGTATAAAAAGAGATATAAGTGGATCCCTCGATATGATAGATTGATAAATTCCCAAGTCCAAGTGAATTGATAAGATCAATGTTACTTGGATGTGTTAAGTCTACCTTGAGATCGAGGCTAGTACGATTGAACATTAAGTATGACACTTTTGTGCCTTGTTCAATCAAATGATATCATATGACAAAAGGATGTGATATGCAATATTGATTAGGTTGTATCGATTTTGATCTTCATGCGCTTGGGTAGTCATGACGTTTTGCTAGATATCGCTTATGACTTGTGTACAAAAAGGAGTTTTGGATCACTGCTAACGATGCGTGAACCTATTAGGTCACACACAAATAATGACTTTGCATGATTTCAAGTGGTCCGAATTAATGAATTTTATGGGATAAAATTCATATTAGAGAAATTTTTACACTTCACTATATTATTGCTTATTTAAGCAGGGGCATATATGTCATTCACTTGAAAAGCCCTAAATATAATAATTGTATAAATAAGTGTTTAGGTGAAAGCATAAAAAATGTACAAAAGAGGCTAAAACCCTAAAATGGATTAGTTTTTTTTCATTTTCGACCTTCTGTGAGTTTTATGGGCTTAAAGGAGAAAAGAAAAACGCTTTCTAGGTCTCCTGAAGCTAGCACTCTAACTCGTGGTCACCGTTCGTGTGCGGATTGCTGATAGAGGGCGTTCGTGTGAACATCTTGAAGATTGATCAACACAAATAGAAAACTAGCATCTAAGGTATGGTTTCAATTATGATAAACAGATCAATGGATTTCGTTGATACTGTTGGGGTTTTGAAAATAAAATTTAAGATTTCGGTGCTTTTTCGAACCCCAAAACCCAACACTTTGATTTGAAGTGGATTTGGAGACTAAATTGTCCTTAGAAGTTTTGATTTCTTTTCTGGTTATGCTACCTTAATCAAGTCCTCACACAACTTAGTTGTTGAAGCGCCACCTTGCCACCTCCCTCATTTTTCTTCATTGTGGTACAACGGAAAAGGGTTTCCTCCACCTCTTTAGGGATTTCCCTTCTGCTCAACTTATTAGGCATGACGTTTGTCGACACTCTCTCCCAACTGACTTCTTCGCCCTCTCTTTTAGAGAATGGATATAAGATAATTGTAAGGGTCTCAATGGTGAGTGTATCTTACTATTCCTCACTACTTTATAGTTCATTTGGAAAGTCCATAATAAGCAATTATTGTAGGAGAGTTTTATACATCTTCCTTCTCTAAAAACCTAATGGGAGAATTTATTTCATCAGGTCTCATTTGCTTTTGCCCCTGTAGTCACTTTTCATAATCATGTTACTCGATGGGTTCGTTGGGGATTTTCTAATCTTGGTTAGGTGAAATTGAATGTAGATGGTGCTGCAAAAGGCTCCCCTAGCCAAGCGTCATATGGTGGAGTTCTTAGAGATGAAGCAAGGCAATGGCTTTGGGGTTTTATGGGGTACATTGGTGTTGCTTCATCATTGATGGCTAAGCTTAGAGCAATCCATGAAGGTCTCTCTTTAATTTGGGCCAAAGGTTTTTGAAAGGTTTTTCTTGAATCTGACTCTTCATTTGTCATCCACCTCTTAAGGCACAACATAGATGAGTGGCACCCCTAGCCCATCTTGTTAAGGACAGTCAGTTTCTTATAGAGAGAGCTTGGTAGATTAAGCCTTGTCTTGTACTTAGAAAAGGTAATCAAGTTTTTTATCGTCTTGCCAATCTTGATGGAGCTTTACCACCTCAAGACTAGCAGGTTCTAGATTCTCCACCAGCTGTAGTCCACCCTTTTGTTCTGGCTGACTCAACAAGTGTCGTCTTTGAATGCTTCTAACTAATGTTGCTTCCTTACGAAAAAAAATACATGGATGAGCATACCCCCTTCACAATACCCCTTAAGTTCGCCCCTGCTTCTAGACGGAGCAATTTATAACCACATAAACAATTATCTCTAAAATATATAAAAAAAACAATAAGACTTGATTCCAGTCCACAATATGCATTGGAGATCACTTTTGAATTTTTAAAGTCTATTTAAGCCACCTAAAAGCTTGTCTAATGGTAAATGTGGATTGTAAAAATTGTGTTCTTGCTACATCATCAATATGGAGAATATGTCTATCTTAGGTGGCATAAATAGTTATTAAAGTTCAAAAATGCTATCCGCATAATGTGGATTATAAGTTATATTTTGAAATTTTATTATTTTTATATACTTAAAGAGAGAATTAATGACTCATTGACATTAAAAAATAGGAGAGCGGCTGCTATACAGTTCCTAATTGTGCAGTATGTTACAGTTGACAATTTTGTCCTTCTTGAAGCTCGGAGCACCTGCAACATCAATAATCTGATGCTCTTTTTTCGCCCCACTATTTCTTCCAAAATCAACAACACCTTAAAAACATTCAAACAAAACCTACAGATTAAAAATGAAAGCTTTTAAAGATTAAGTTCCAAGACCCTTCAATTTCATGGTAGTAGTACTTTCAATTCTCATTCGAGCAACACTAACAAATTTGAACTCTCAAATACCCAACAAAAAAAACTCGAAAATCTTCAATTCAAAACATTTAAACATCAAGAAATCAAACAATCAAACAAAAATGGAAGAAATGATAACTCTAACTTCAGACTCGATAAATCATAACAATTAACCAATCTCACAAACTCAATACATTAAAATCCAATTCATCAGTTCGTACCTCATCAAAAAGACAAAAACCCAACATTTTTGCAATAAAATGCATAAATGCATAACAATCTGATGGTCCAAAAATTATATAGTCGCGTTTATTTGAAAGAATGGAGTTTTAAAAAAGTTGGAATCCATAAAAGTTCTTCTCCAAAATGTTTTGATTTCTGGAAGGGAACCAGATAGGGCAAAATCGTCAATGCAAAGTAAATAGTTGTATCCATTAAATGTGACCCAATAGTAGATTGCCACATATGCAATGGTAACATACCGCACAATTGGAACTGTATAGAAGCTGCTTCCAAAAAATAGACATTGCATATGAGTTATGAAAAATGTTAGAATGACACCCTAAGTGACACCCTTGTAACGTGGCGGACAGGTCCCACGTAAAAATGAGTGTGCGCAAAATAGTTCCTAGTGTATAATACGCGTGGTGAGTATCTTGAAGCGTGCACGACGGCTCTTATGAATGTGTGCTAATATGTCACAGTTACATTTTTACGTAAGACGCGCCTACCACGTCAGCAGTTTCACTTGGGATGTGGTGTCATTCTAGCATTTTCGATGCGTCAACATATTCTAACCAAAACAAAGCTCATTTTCAGGGGTTTTCTAAAAGTGAGGTGGTGATAGTTTTTATTTCCCAAAATATTGAAGTTTACTTTTAAATTCCAAAACTAGGGGATAACTCCTTTTGAAAAGGGGATATTGATGATGAGGTGGCATGCATGGTGGTGAGATGGAAGGCATTTGTATGGATAGCTCCTTTTGAAAAGTAGCTATCTATACAAAATTATACACTCTATGAATGACTCCTTTTGAAAATGAGCTATCTATACAAAATTTTGCGTCCTATGAACGACACGTGCATATGGAGATGGACGACCGCGTCACTCGCGTATCTCGAGGTAGACAACCAATGTAAACAACGCATACACATATCGACGTGAACAACCCATGCAAACGTCACTCATGTATGCCGAGGTGGAGATTTCATGCAAATGCCAGGCACGTCTGTCGAGGTAGGTGACCCATGTAACCTCGTGCAACTCATGCAAACGTCACGCACGTGTCTCGAGGTGGTAAAGCCAATGCCAACGTCACACACGTATCTCCTGGTTGACAACATATAGAAATGCCACGCACGTATGTCGAGGTGGGCGTGCCATGCATATCCACTGCAGACCATGGATCCCATGCAAACGTCACGCACGTATCGCGAGGTAGACAACCCGTGCAACCCATAGTAAGCATGCGACTCATCCTTCAAGCTTTTGTGTTACTTTTATGTCGTGATGATAAGTAGAGATACGAAAAATAAAATAATTGTAGGGTAAAACCACGTTATTTTTTTGTCGAGAGCTTAAAATTAAAACAACAATCATCTGTTAAAAAATAAGTTTATTCCATGAGAAGGTTGTATACATCAACTTCGTTCACCCAAGATAAAAGCTGAAAAAATCACCATGACATCAAGAAAACTCATCATGCAGGTCTATTACGACGGTTACGTTGACGTTGTTGCTCAGTGATGCAAATTGGACGTACTCTATGTCTAGTTGGACGATGTGTTTGTACATCCGGTTGAGGTTGTTGAGGTTGTTGATCTTGCATTGAATGGCGTCGAGTCGATTGATCTTCTTCCTCTGGTGCTTCACTCGACTCACATCTGCTACTAATGCTCCCAAAAATAGGAGGTTGAACCATCCCAAAATAGTGGCTTCCTGTATGCGGTTGGGGGAAAAGAACCTGAGGCTGCGGCATGGCTAACAAGTTCACGAATGAGCCATCTCCACTATATGACATATTGTAATTATAACATGGTGGAGTATATGGACTCGACATGTATTAAGGCAATGACGGATACATTTGATGTCTAGACATTCCATTTTCTACATATGAAGACGACGGCCCGGGTGCATAAGGATCAAAATGGTAAGGAGGAAGATTCATGATCGGCGGTCTGGGTACAAATATTTGAAGTTCTGGTTGCATTGTGGACAGTGTAGGAATGTACCCATGAGAAGAATGACTTGGTAGGGATGATCGTTGGCTACTCTCGCCAATAGTCTCTGTTATAATCGTTCTCGGACGAGATGAACGTGTTGGAGGAGAACGTCTGCTACTCTCTGCAGCAATCTCAGTCTGACTAGATGGACGTGGTGGACGAGATGTCTAGTGTTTTCCCTCACAGTCTCTGATCGTGTTCTTCTTCTTCTCACCTCTCTATTTGCTTCGCCCTGATCCTCTTCTTCATCTTCTTCTTCATTATTCCCATTTATGTCATGTTCGACATCAATTCCTTCATTCCATAGAGTAGACATTTGTCTTTCATCTTAGTCTAAAATTTTAAACCCTTCATCAAGCGCAAGACGGCTTTGCTCGTACCCATCCTCAATAAACACTCTCCTCAGTCGATGCACCAAGTTACATTGATATAAAAACATGAGTTCAAAGCACGCAATATAAGATATTAGTTGTTCAAGAAAAAGTAAGAGTTTCAAGTTTACCAAATAGTCATGTAAAGCCCCGTCGTGTCCAATGAATCTTCTAGTGACTGAGCGATACCACGTCATGTAGTCTTGATGATCGTGCCCTTCATCTTGTGCCGTTGTGACAATGTTATGGCCACGATTTTCCCACATGTATATAAAGCTTGTGTAAAAAGTCACCTAATTTTCTTGATGGCGTCCACGCAATTCGCTTGCGGTGCATTCGGGTGTCGTAAGCACAATTTGGTAGCACCACTTGTATCATTCTGAATTGTCCCATAACCCTTTCTGGTCGATGCCACTTGACTATGTGGAAACGAATTAGGGGACACGTCAAAAGCCAACTACCGTGACCGTCAATACAGTATTCGGGAAGAGACCTCAAGACTTCAGCATATGGTTGTCATACTACATCATCCTCATTTTGCGAGTCGAGTGCATCACGGTAAGCTGATGCGACGTGCGTCGCACTTTGTGTAACCGAAAATCCATCGAGTCATCTGTATATAAAACAATAAATTATGAAAAATAAAAATGGACTAAATGTTAAAGAAATTAAAAAAAATATATTTGTATTACATGTGTCCCAATGGAATGTCCATAAGCATATGTTCTCCATCCACTGTTCGCGGTCAAACTCTAGAAACACCCAAGCGTCGTGGTACTATGAATGGAAATATGTTTCATGCCCACAACTTTACAAGAATTGAGGTGCCTGCAACCTCATGTGCCCGTGTGCGAGATCCACGACACAACTCCCTGCACAAATAAGCCAAACATGCACTCCACCAACTATACTGTCCAGCTACTTGGAAATCTTCCAGCAATGGTAGAAACATCAAATGTACGAATCAATTGGACTTGTCAGCGAATAGAAAATCACCGATAAGTTGTAGTATGTACGATCGAATATAATGTTGCACCGACTCCTCATCACTATCATCATCTATAGCTGGTACATTACGTTCAAGCCACTCGACTTTAAGTTTACAACCAATAATGTCATCTCCAACAGGAGTTCGACCAAGTAGCCTCTCGCACACATCAGCATAGTCTGTATTTGTCGTTCCCGTCACAGGCATACCTTCGATAGGTAAGCCGAACTGTACCTGCACGTCCTGGAGTGTAATTGTGCACTCCCCACAATGCATGTGAAATGTATGCGTCTCAAGGCGCCATATCTCTATGAATGCGGTAATCAAAGCCCAATCAAGGCTGGAAAATGTTATGCGGGAAATCCCATAGAACCCACTGGAACGAAGATATGGGATCATCCTCGAATGATACTGCACAGTTCAATCAACGACCCCACGGCTTCGACGTACGCGCAATGTTTCATACACCTTATAATTGATAATGTATTAATCTATATATTTCATAAGTTTATGCTATAACATTTGACGTATACATGTAACAAAGTTTACCTCACCCCTCCAGGTTCGCGATGATCTGTGTGTAGATTGGAGTTGCAAAAGTGAAGGATCTGATGGACCTGGATCGATTGTTATACAACTACAAATGAAAGATATAAAAAGAATTAATTGTGTTGTTCGGAACCAAACGATAACTCTTTCATATATGTTCAAACAATCACGAATGCTTAAACGTTCCAAATCAATCAATTTATGAACTGAAGTCATGACAAACAATATACAAAATTGACTATCGATTTTCATTGGAAGGTTGAGGTCTGCTTGGACAATTTTTTTTGTTATGTCCCTCTGAACGATAAATACCACACTAGTTCTTCCTACTAGGGACTCGTTCACGGTCTTTATTTGGACATGTTATTCTTTTATGTCCTTCTCGATGACATATGCAACATCGCAAAGGCCTCGAGACATTAGGAAGATCCATCTCGTTTTGTCTTCGCGTTCCCTTTGGTCTCCCTCGGCCACGTCTGCACATTGGGTCGGGTATAATCTTCGTCCCAAAAGTCGGCCAATATTTCTCATCTGGGATGGCCTTGAAATTGTAGGAGTAACATTATGCGTACACATCTATCCTATAGTATAGCTCAATGAATTGCGCGTAGCTCACTCGAATAAAGGCACATGCAGCTAACACGTGTGAGTAAGGGAAACCAAACGATTGCCATTTATTGCAACTGCACACCCGGTCCTTTAGGATGACGACTTGGGTGTTGTTGCCTTTATGCATGCGATCTCCATGTCTTCCAGTCTGCACTTCAACTCACCAATGTCGCGATTGATCAAAGTGACTTGATGCCTCCTTGCAGATTTTTCATAATATGTGAGTTTATTCATGACATATTTTGTATGGGATAGGCCGTTAGAGATTGCTTCGTCGATTTCATGTTTGCGCCGATTGTGGTATATCACCAATCTGTAGTAAATTATTTGAGTCATCACTGTTATTGATAAGAATCAAGCCCCCTTCAATACACCGTTAAAACACTCTGCAATTGACGATAACATTCGTGTAAGTCATATTACTTCAGCGATAACTGTGTGTATTTGAGTGCAAAACCTAACTAGCATTTCATACATACTAACACCATTAGAATTCATCCATCCGTACCGCATGCCTCCGTCGTGCGATTGAGTCTATAGTTCTTAGGGATGGCATTGACATATTGCAGACATTGAGGCGTTCGTGATGATAAGTATGTAAAATGCTCCATACACGGATTACATTTTCGTTCTTGATGTTGAGCAGCTGCTCGAGCAAGGAGTTTCTTCAAAGGGTCATTTTTGAACTGGGTGCTAAAATTACTAAGTAAGTGTCGCAAGCAATAACGGTGGTACCCTTTTCGGGGACAAAAACCGTTGCTCGGGGTGTTGACCACCTCCAAAATGCTAGGGTGACGATCAGGAATAACGCAAACTCCCTCTCTATCTGTCACGTGTTTGCGCAACATCCTCAAAAACCACCCCCACAAATCAGTTGATTCGGTTTCCACAATGGCGAATGCAATCGGTAGTATGTGTCCATTACCATCAACAGAGATCGCAATCATTAGCTTCCTACTGTATTTGTCATATAAGAATGTTGCGTCGATCTGAAGCAGAGGCCTGCAAAACTTGAAAACATGTATCGATGCTTCAAATGCAAAAAACACACGATGTAATTGAAGAGACACAGTTCTTATCTCATCAGCAACCCATTGTCTATGTGACCGCTCGATTCTTATCCCCGGACTCTTATTCCTCACAGCCGCCAACCATCTTGGTAATAAAGCGTATGACTCATCTCAATCTCCAAATGCACATGCAATTGTCTTCCTTTTGGCATCCCACATTCGCTTATAGTTGACTTCGTGTCCGTATTTTCCCTTAATTATTTGTACTAATGTCTTTATAGTGATTGATTGATCGCTCTGGACGACGCTTTGGATCTCTCGCGCAAGCATGTTGGCATCAAGTTGGGCATGACCGCGTTCTACGTCGGGATTAAGACACGTGTACGGTACGTCTAATTGTGTTATCTCTCATAATTGTGTTTTCTTTCGCAAGCAAGCACGAAAACGCCACATACACACATCTTGCGCACTTCTGCACTTAATCGCTCACGTAGTTGTAGTCGATTCTATCACATGGTATTGACAATGTCTATTAACATGCCACACTTTGGCGGCATGTTGTAAGTCTTTTTTATTATCAAAGTATATCCCTATCTCCAAATCGAAATTAGACATGTCCCCCCAGTTTGTTGATGGGAATATTGGGTCACAATGGAATTAGCCATCTCCCAATCGATCTCGTTATATACCGGTATTGATTGGTGAACTTCATCATCACTTGCTTCCTCCAACAAAATCTCTTCATCGATAGCAAATTACTCATCATTTTTACATTCTCCGCACCCGGAGGTTCATATCTCGGATCATCCGTGAAAACATTGACGTTATCCCAATCGACAGCTGCTGCAGCATCCTCGTTGGGACGTATGTCCTCATCTGTTTCATTATTGGCATCCTCGTTAACTTCATCATCATTAGAGGCATTAATATTTTCACCTTGCGGGGATTGCACGTGCAGCCTTTCCATCATTAATGTTGTCCCTGATGTGCCGACACGTTCATCACGAACTTGCGAATGAAACGTATGATTTTGAACTGGGTCGATTGACTCAAATGTCAAATAGATATCTACCGTTGCAGTTATTGGTAAATTGGTCACTGTCTCCCACATCAAGTCGAAGTGTGTCATCTCATGCGGTAACACAGGGACAAAATAATGCGAGTATCCGGGGAGGATTATCATGTGGCGATAAGTCATCTGAACTATAATCTCTGCAGATGAGATATTGAACGTGTTACACACGTCATCCATCAATCGACGGCCACTCGTCCCAAACTTAACCATCAACACTGATGATGGGGTGCGATGTTCGCGATGCCATTTAAACCATTAACAATTTCACCGTACACATAGAATAGAAAAGGGATGTTCCTATGTTCCATGACCTACATAAGTTATTGAACATTAATGTAAAAGGATTACACACAAATGCACAAATATGATAAGTGAAATAGTTGATTACTAACGGAAGTTAAAGCGCAATCGAACTTTCTGATGTAGAAGATCGCAATAAGAGCGCAACTACAGAGCATACTCATTTGTTTGCGCTCACATGTTCTGTGTAATAACTCATACTTGCATGTCAAACGATCAAACCTACTGAACTGGTTCACAAGGAGCACGGTTTTCATTTAAAAATTTAAGTCAGAAATTTTATTGAAATAAGGGGATTTAAACACCAATGGAACTTTCTGATGTAGAGGATCGCCTACTCACTCCTCTGTGTTTGAGTTAATGTTTTAAACACACATTCCATTAAATAAACATATCAACCATTTTTCAAAAACATAATACATATGTCACTACATATCATGTAAATCATAACAAAATCAAATAAATAATTATGAAAATACTAAACTTGTAAACTTACTATTTTCTTCCTCTTTTTGTCTTCAAATTAATAATCCTGAAATAAAATTTTATTTTCGTTAGTTTATAACACAGGGAGTAAAATATATCAACATCATTAAAATTTGTTCCACTAGTGTGTATATTGAAGGACACATGAGAACAATAACACGGTTTAACATGATAGTTTAATAAAATCATACGAGTCAACTAAAATAAACTAACTAAAGTAACAACCTAAACTATACTAACCTAAATTAACCGAACCACAAAATTAAAGTAAACTAATCAAACATAACTAAGCAAAAACCAAAGTAAACCTTTAAACAAATAAAGAGTCTTAAACTAAACTCAACTAACATAACCTAACCTAACCTAACCTAACTATCTAAACTAAATTAACTAAACTAAACTCTATTAAACTAAACTAACTAACCTAAATACCTCAAATGTAGCACACATAATGACTTGAAACGCACAAACAAGTTTTCAAAATCCTTGCACTCCTACACCTTAAATCAACCCCATGCGCATAGTGTACGTGAAAACATTGCTTCGTAAAATGATCGTGGAATTCTTGATTCAACAAAGTTGACTACCAACTAACGAGTTTTACATACATCTATTGCAATTAACCTAACCTAACCTAACTACCTAAACTTAACTAACTAAACAAACTACCTAAACTAAACTAACTTAACTAACTAAACTAACCTAACCTAACCAAACTACCTAAACTAAACTAACTGACGTAAACTAACCTAACATTACCAAACTACCTAAACTAAACTAACTAACCTAAACTAACATAAACACCTAAACTAAACTAACTTAACTAACTAAGCTAACTACCTAAAGTCAATTAACTAAACTAACTTAACCTAATTACCTACACTTAACTAACTAAACTAACCACCTACGCTAAACTAAACATTTAAACTAAACTTACTTAACTAACTAAACTAACCACTTAAACTAAACTAACTTAACTAACTACCTAAAGTCGATTAACTAAACTAAATGAAACTAAACTAACTTCCTCCTTCTCCTCCGCTACTACGCTCGTCGTCATGCATGCTTCCTTCCTCGGCCCCATAGCCTTCTTGCTTCTATGTGCCCGTCAACTCCATCTCCTCCTTCTCCGTCGCGCGTGTGCACCGTCGCGTTTCCTTCAAACCCGACCCGTCCCCTCCTGGCCAACTCCCTCCACGGTTTCTCCTTCCACACGCCCTCTTCCCCTTCCCCTCCTTAAATACCCGACGCCCGCCCTCCCCTACAACACTCCCATGACCCCTACCACCCTACCCCGTACCTCCTTCATCCTCATTCTCGAAACAGACGCGGAGAATATATTCTCAGCGTCTATTTCGAGAAGGAGAAAAGAGGGTACACAGATAGCGCCTTTTGAGAAGGCGCGGTATGTATACCCCCTTGCCCATAGGTCCACGTGGTCATCCCACGTGGACGTTTACACCAATAGTGCCTTTTGTAAAGGCGCTATTGGTGTACACTGTTCACGTAGGACAGCCTTACACTGATAAGCGCATTTTCAGGCCAGCGCTATCAGTGTAAGGCCGGCGCTTATCAGTGTAAGGTCGTCCTACGTGGACCGGACACTTGAATAACGCTTTTCTAAAAGGCGTTATCCATATGTCCACGTCAGCAAAAAACACACCCACCTAATAGCGTATTTTGGATAAGCGACATAACCTACTTTTGGAATAAGAAAAAAAAAAAAAAACAACCTTATTTTTCTCATTTAAATTAAAAACAGTTCTACTTCTGTAATTTTTTCCTCATTTTCAGGTCTCACTCTCTTTTGCGTTCACCCGGAGAGAGATTGTCCGATTTACAATCGATTTCGGTTGGTCGATCGATCGCCATGATTAGCGTTCTGATGCAGGTCAGTTTTTTCAGGTTTGATTTGCAGCTTGTAATGTGAAATCTAACCTATTCGATCTCTCGTTCAATGAAACCAAAACCACCGCACAAATCTCTCAAATCTAGTCGCTAGGGTTTCCAATTTCAGATTTGGATTTCAAGTTTCGTTAGAAGAGACAGTAAATATCTGATCTGGATCATTGAAAATCTCATAGAGTTTGTGTGTTAATTGTCGATGATGATTTGGATGCGCAGGAGCGTCTTCTTGGCGCTGCCTTGGGGAGCATTTTCGCCGGGGTTGCGGTTTTCGAGCAGCGCAAGAGCGTGTATTCGTTGATTTCGGAAAACCAGTCTCCTTCAACAGCTCAATTACAGGTGAACTCAATTGATTTTAATTCAAAAAAAAAAAAAAAGATTTTTGGAAGTTGTTTTGGTAAAATATATACTCAATGTCTCAACTGTTGATGCCCTAAATTTGACGAATTTCCAAATTGCATTAGGGCATCTCATGTCTCTAAGAATATATATTCTGTTGTTTCATGATTTAATCTTGTGGAAGTAAAGATCTTCGTATAGAATGACTATTGGATAGCTAGAAGGTTCTTGGATTAATTGAATTGAATTAGCTTGTAGGAATGTAATAATTGATGACCATTATGCTCGTTCTTTCACATAGAGGGGCTTGGAATTGCGTGAATCTGAATCCTACGAGTGAGGATTTTGGGAATGGGGTGTTGGAGACCTCATTCAAATTGCCTACAAATTAGGGATTTTGGAATCCCCCAAGTTTCCACTCCCCATACGAACATGTTGTGATGGAAAGGAAAAGAACAACAAACACTGTTCTATTGATTTGTGATTTCAAAATGGATAACCGAGGTCCGAGGATAGCTTTCACAAGGCTCTTGCTATATAGATTCTTGGGATTACATAAGACAAATAAAACGTGCTACTACATAATTCAAAATTATGTCTCTTAGATAGACATTATACGCTGCCAACAACAGATTTGGCAGCACTCGCATGGAAACCTTGCTTTTGTGAAAAGTAGCTCTAGTACGCCGTTACTCTATCAATACTCCCTCCACATGCCACTAATCCTCAACCATTGATTAAGCTTGTGATATGCACACAAGGATCTCTACATCAGTGCCACCCTCTTGAAAAGAGCTCATCCTCGAACTTAACACTTGAACATCAACATCGTTAGGGGAGTGGTATGGTAAGACGTCAGCTACATTGAAGGTCAGGTGGAAGGAAACATCAGCATGGAGATCGATCACATAAGCATTCTTGTTGATTCAACACTTGATGGGGAAAGGCCCAATTTTCATCGATTGGAGTTTGTTGTGAGGAAGGTGTGAAGAAGATCTTTGTTGAGGTGCAGCATGAACAAGTCACCAGGCTGAAAAAATCGTGCACGTATGTGGGCATCGGCATTTGATTTATACTTGGCATTAGAGTCTGTGAGGTTCTTGATGTCTTGGTCTTAGATAGTCTTCAATGATGATGTGAAGTTCTCACTGAGCGGAGGGTCGAATGAGAGAGGGATACGAGATCCACTAGCATATTAGGCATCTTGGTGTAAACAACTTGGAAGGGACTTAAGCTTGTGGAGCGATTAACCATGGAATCGAATGCAAACTCAGCTTGTGGCAAGAAGGTATCCCACTATTTCGGGTGATCACCCACAAGGCATCAGAGCATATTACCCTAGGTTCGATTGGTCACCTTTGGTTGGCCATCGGATTGAGGATGATTTGCGCCATAAGGTCCTCTTGAAGTGACTAACAAATTTCACATCTCGATCCGAAGTGATTGCCTTGGGGACACCATGAAGGCGGACAATGTCGCAGAAGAAGAGAGGCGATATTAATATCATCTGATGTTTTGCGACAAGGAATGAAATGTGACATTTTTTAGAACCTATCAACAACCTCAAAGATGGAGTCCATATGGCATTGCGTCTTGGGTAAACCTACAATAAAAATCAATTGATAAATCTTCCCAAATGATGGCTGGAACGGGAAGGGGAAGATAGAGTCCAGCGTTCTAACAATTACCCTTTGCGGCCTGACAAGTTGCACACTTCTCAATAAACTTTGACATCCCCTGCTTCACGTGAGGCTAGAAGTAACGGTCTTCAACAAGGATAGTAGTTTTATCACGCCTTAGATGAGCAGCATGGCCACCAGAGTGCAGTTCTTCAATGAGCAAGAGACGCAATGAATGAATGAAGTGTTGAGAATGCAAAGACGAACATTCTTGAAAAGAAATCCCTCGAATATAGTATAATCCCCAGAAGTAACGATTTTTGCTTACCAAAGTATCATAAACTCATTACCAATGAAGTGGATTTCACTTTCACTCTCCGCCATTAATGGACTCTACATCAAGTTTTGATACCACTAGTGCAGAGAGTTAGATGGAAAGAAAAGGAACAACAAAAAAAAAAACCAAAACAAGCATTGTTCTATTTATTTGTGATTTCAAAATGGATAACTGTGGAGAGCTTTCACAAGGCTCTTGCTATATAGCTTCTTAGGATTACGTAAGACAAATAAAACATGCTATTACATAATTTAAAATAACGTCTCTGAGACAAACATTATGTGATGCCAACAACGGTTTTGGCAGCACTCACATGGAAACCTTGCTTTTGTGAAGACTAGCTCGGGTACGTTGTTACTCTATCAATACTCCTTGTGCCACTAATCCTCAACTGTTGATTAAGTTTATGATATGCACACAAGGATCTCTACTTAATGTTGTCAACACATGGGTAACTAGATTTAATTGCGAACTTTTGCACTCGAATGCCCAATTAGTTTTCTGAACATGTGGAATTCATGATTATTTTGAGCTAACATTTCATGTTGGTCATCGTTTTGAGAAAATGTTATTTAATAATTAAGTCATGTTACTTCTTGACAACTTTTCTTTTTAGGGAAACCGAGAATTGTACGTACTATTAATGATTAAATCAAAAGATACAATTTATACGTGTCACGTTACAAATAGCTAGGAGGACTATTATTACTTCTAATTAAGTTCCTTCCCGCCTCAGCCTCTCATTTACTCTTCTAGAGAATAGCAAGGTTTGAAAAATCGACACAACTTTGCCGAACTTCGGTGGAAGTTTGTTGATAAGAAAAATGGGGAAACGAAGCTACTGAGCAATGTAAAAACTGCAATGTTTCACCTGAAATTTCGACAAGTTTCGCCATACTTCACCAGACTTCACTGGACTTCGCTGGAAACCATTGTAAAAAAGTCTTGAAATGCAAAAATTCAACGAAATCGAAGAAGTTTTTGGGGAAGTTACTGAAGTTTCATTAATCTTACCGAAATCACCTTAAATATACCCAACACGTTTGGAAAAGATTAATCGTATAGTTAGGGCTCTAATCCATGCGGATTTGCAGCACACCATGTACAGTGAGGACATGGATGAAGTTGAGCTTGAGGGTTCCTTGAAAGAGAACCCACCTTCACAGGCTCTTAGTGAGATCGAACCGATTTCGTGATGAGAGAGGAGCAAGAAAGGATACGTGAGGAGTGGATTTGCAGTTATGAGAGAGGAGACGTGAGGAGCAAGAAAGGAAATGAGATTTATTCACATTCCTTTAATGATAAGTCTCCACTTGGTGACATACTTTTTGGACACAATTGTTACACACACTTTACATTTCTTCAAATTGTGCTTGGTGATTTGTGATTGATTATCACTAGTAATTATGTAAAAAAACATGTCACATTTACAACCTTTTGTTCTTCTTTATTTTTAGTAAAAGCAACCTTTTAGTTTTACTTTTTTTTGATAAATAGCCTTTTAAAGTTAGCAAAGCTAATGTGGATTATTTGTTTGTGGAAGTGTGCATGCAAGTCACATTTTTTTTGTCTATAACATAATATAAGTGTATATTTTTCAGAAAAGAAAATATAGGTGTATTGATAAAAAAATAAAAAAAGAAAAAGAAAATATAGGTATAACTATAATGCACTATATGGAAGTTAATTGAAAATACGAACTTAATGTTGCGTATGCCAAGAATTGCATGTTAAATTACAAAATAACCATATTAAAATATTACATTGTGATTATCAAGTATTGTAATTGTATAATTATATGTATATTCAATATATTTTTCGAGAATTTTGAGTTATTTAGCATTTAAAATGAAATCTATAAACTTCCATACACGGTTGAATTTTTGTAAAACTTCCCTTCATCCAAGTTAACTTCCCTAAATTACTTACGAATTTTGAATGGACAAAGTTTAGGGCGAAGTCGGAGTTTCGAACCTTGTGGAATAGGCCAACCCCAACTCACAATTTGCAACCTATCCTACACTCACAATTTGATTTTGTCCCACAATTGTTGGCTATTACATTCTTTGTTTTCAAATATCATTTTCTTCCAAATAGTCCATACTATCTACAGTACAACTCCTAATTTAATTTTTCTTTTGTTACTGGTGATGCTTCCTATATCTATTTACGATAGGACTACATCAAGGATCGGCTTTAAGTCTATATCTATTTACTTTAGTTATGGATGAACTAACTAGGTATATTCAAGAGGATATACCATGGTGTATGTTATTTGCAGATGATATTGTCTTAGTGGACGAAATAAAAGATGGAGTGAATAGGAAACTAGGAACTCCGGAGGAATACATTAGAATCTAAAGGCTTTAAGTTGAGTAGGACGAAAACTGAATACGTGCACTGTGAGTTTAGAAACACTAGACATCGAGATGATAGAGTGATAAAATTAGAAGAAGTAGAAGTTCTTAAGGTGAACCACTTTAGATATCTTGGATCAATCATACAAAATGATGGTAATATTGAGAATGACGTCATACATAGAATTCAAGCTGGATGGAAGAAATGGCGAAGTGCAACAGAGGTGATTTGTGATTGAAATGTTCCTACTAAGTTAAAAGGAAAATTTTATAGGACTGCAATTAGGCTAGCTATGTTCTATGATAGTAAATGTTGGGCGGTAAAGCAACAACAATTACATAAAATGAACGTAGTAGAAATGAGGATGCTTAGGTGGATGTGGGGTAAAACTCGTAAAGATAGAATAAGAAATATAGAAATTCAAAGACAAGTAGCAATAGCACCAATTGATACAAAGATTAGGGAAGGGTGGTTGCGGTGGTTTGGTCACTTACAAAGACAGCCTACAAATGCCCCCACTAGAAAACTTGACTCAATAGAAACTGTAAAAATTCGATGAGGTAGGGGTAGACCAAAGTTAATATGGGATGCATTAATTAGGAGGGATTTGAATGGTTTGGAAAGCTCACCATCAATTGTACTTAATCGAACACAATGGAAAAGTTTGATCCATGTAGCCGACCCCAATTAATTTGGGACTGAGGCTATGTTGTTGTTGTTGTTGATGCTTCCTCTCAACTGCTGAAACAGTTCATTGACATCCTAGAATCATCCTACGGAGCATATTCCAGCCATTCCGTATCTCTTGTTGACAACTCTATCAGCCACAAACACTCTTAACTGCATGTCTTGATAACTTGATAGATGTGTAGTTATTGACTTAAGGTACTCCAGAGGTAGGGTGGATGGTGAATAAAAGATCCAAAATAGAGGAATGTCTGACATTTGGATATATTAATGTCGCACTTGCTGGCTTAAATTTGGACTTGCCTTTGGGAGCATAGGCTAAATCAAAACTTCTCCAAATGGTTGTTTGGTTTTGCACCCAAGATTCCATGATTTTTTTTTTTCTTAAAAATCATATCAAGAACTATAGTTTGTTTTGCCTCCTAATGGGTCCATAAATCGGTTGATTATCTGTTAGTCCATTACATGGTTGGTTACATTGATGCATAGAAGTTTATAACATTGTTGGCAGTTGGTTTCAATAGTATTTTATCATATTCATCATATACTTCCTCCATGCTTGATGAAAAAAAAAGTGTGCGTGTGCTTGTGGTGGTGTTGTCTCTTTTTTTTCATTTTAAGAAAGATCTCGGTCCCAAAAGGATTGTATCCACTCATCCCCCAGCTCTATGTAAATAGAGGTGCTTTTCTCATGTTGTGTCATACTTGTGTTGTGATTGAGTCAGCTTTTATCTTTCTTTAAGCGTTCTCTAGTAGACAAATAACATATCTAAAAGGCAAAACACATCTTTTAGTCCCTGAACTTTAGGTTTTTATGCTTTCACTCCCTGAACTTTTATTAGTGCACATTTGTTCCTTCCATCGATGGTACCATTAAATCTTGCTGATGTGGCAAGCAAAAGTGCCACGTGGTCGATTTTTATGTGAACCGATAGTTTAAAGGTGAACCAGCCCCAAAACCCCCAAAAAAAAACCCAAAACTTTCTCCAAATTGACCCCGTGCGCTAGCTCCTTTTTTCACTCAACACTGATTCGCCCCTTTCTCCCTCATCCCACGTGAACCTCCTTCTCGTGGAAGGAATTCATGGGCTGGTGGAGTATGGTGCTGTCAAGTGTCACCACGCCCACACTGATCATGTTCACATACCTCTCAAAATCCTAAGTAATCATTTGCTTCATCTTCAAATATAGGAGAACTCAAGAGACTGTAAACAAGTAAAGACAATAAACCAACGAAATTAATGAGTGGCAAATCTACACTAAGAAGATGAAAGATCAACTAAGATCAAACATTTAAATGTCCTATTCAAGCTTCATAATCATACTAGTTGAACAAAACCCATTATTTTCAAGTTGAATAATTCTTCAAAATCCCATTACAGTACAAACAACAACAACAACAACAACAACATAGCCTCGGTCCCAAATTAACTGGGGTCGGCTACATGGATCAAGTTTTTCCATTGTGCTCGATTAAGTGCAATTGATGGTGAGCTTTGCAAACCATTCAAATCCCTCCTAATTAATGCATCTAATGTTAACTTTGGTTTGCCCTACCTCGTCGAATTTCTACAGTTTCTATTGAGTCAAGTTTTCTAGTTTGAGCATTTGTAGGCCGTCTTTGCAAGTGACAAAACCAAGTTTTCTAGTTGGAGCATTTGTAGGCCGTCCTTGCAGGTGACCAAACCATCGCAACCGCCCTTCCCTAATCTTTGTATCAATTGGTGTTACTCCTACTTGTCTTTGAATTTCTATATTTCTTATTCTATCTTTACGAGTTTTACCACACATTCATCTAAGCATCCTCATTTCTGCTACGTTCATTTTATGTAATTGTTGTTGTTTTACTGCCAACATTCACTTCCATAGAACATAGCTGGCCTAATTGCGGTCCTATAAAATTTTCCTTTTAACTTAGTAGGAACATTTCAATCACAAATCACCCCTGTTGCACTCCGCCATTTCTTCCATCCAGCTTGAATTCTATGTGCGACATCATTCTCAATGTTACCATCATTTTGTATGATTGATCATATGTATCTAAAGTGGTTTACCTTAGGAACTTCTATTTCTCCTAATTTTACCACTCCGTCATCTCGATGTCTAGTGTTTCTAGACTCACAGTGCATGTATTCGATTTTCGTCCTACTCAACTTAAAGCCTTTAGATTCTAATGTATTTCTCCAGAGTTCTAATTTCCTATTCACTTCATCTTTAGTTTCATCTACTAAGACAATATCATCTGCAAATAGCATACACCATGATATATCCTCTTGAATATGTCTAGTTAATTCATCCATAACTAAAGTAAATAGATATGGGATTAAAGGCAGTCCTTGATGTAGTCCTATCGTAATGGGAAATTCTTTTTGTAGCTCATTCAAATGTCTTTATACTCGTTACTACTCCATCATACATATCCTTAATAGTGTCTATGTATTTAGCATGCACTCTTTTTCTTTCTAGAACCCACCAAAGAACATCTTTAGGGACCTATCATATGTTTTTTTCTAAATCTACAAACACCATATAAAGATCTTTTTTCTTTTCTCTATATTTTTCTAACAAATGTCTTACAATGAAAACCGCCTCCATAGTTGACCTCCCAGGCTTGAAACCAAATTGGTTATTTGATATTGTTGTTTCTCTCCTTAGCCTATTGTCAATTATCCTCTCCCACAGTTTCATAGTGTGACTCATAAGTTTAATTCCCCGGTAGTTTGAGCAACTTTGAATGTCTCCTTTGTTTTTGAAGATTGGCACAAGCGTGCTTCTTCTCCAATCCATTGGCATCCGTTTTGATTTTAAAATTTTATTGAAAAGTTTTGTTAACGAAGTCAATCCAATTTCTCCTAAGCATTTCCAAACCTCTATGAGTATTTCATCTGGGCTACATGCTTTCCCAATTTTCATTCTTTTCAATGCCTCTTTAACTTCTACAATTCTAATATTGCGTGTATAGTTTACATTTCTTTCTTGGCGTGGGTTTTCATCTATTATAGTATCAACTTGGCCATCATTAAATAAACTATCGAAGTAACTTCTCCATCTCTCCTTAATATTCTCTTCGTGCGTTAAAACATTTTGATTTTCGTCCTTAATACATCTTACATGGCTTAGGTCTTGTTCTTTTTATCTCTTAATTTGGATGGCCTATATATATTTCGTCATCTCTATTACCTAACCTTGTATATAGATCTTTCATGAAATTTGTTTTAGCTTGTTTTCTAGCTTCTCTATATTGACTGGTAACATCTTCATCTTGACACTTAGGTATTTTCCTATACATCTCTCTTTTAGTCTTAATTACTCGTCGGACATTCTTGTTCCACCACCATGTTTCCTTCTTTGGAGGTCTCAAGCCCTTAGATATACCTAATACGTTTGATCTCACTCTCCTTATGCAACTACTCATTTCTAGCCACATTGTATTAGCATCTAAGTCAAGATTCCAAACATTTTCCTTTAGTAGTTTTTCTCTAAACTCTACTTGTTTACTATGTTTTAGGTTCCACCACTTTATGCTATGGTCGATAACTCTTTTATTCATATTATGTCGTCGTGTTAGCTTAATATTAAGTACTACTAACTTATGTTGGGTAGTAAGTGCTTCACAAGGTATTACTTTGCAATCTCTATATATTTTTCTATCTATTTTTCTTGCTAAAAGAAAATCTATTTGACTCTTGTTATGACCACTACTAAAAGTAATTGTATGCGACTCCCTCTTCCTAAAACTAGTATTTGCTAAGACAAGATCGTATGCCGAAGCAAATTCTAAGATCGATTCTCCTTCTTCATTTCTATTGCCGTAACCAAAATCCCATTACAGTATCCCAGATTTTTTTTTCTTCACAACACTCAGAACTTCAGTTTGGCATTTCGTCAAACGATATACATATACGTATTGTTCCAAATTCATGTTTCCAGTTCAAATGCAAACACAAACCTTTTTGAACACCAACCAATTTTATTTGATATTAATTAAGTTCAAAAGATTGAAGAAAACATGTAATTAGGCAGTCAAAGCAGAATCAAAATTCGCCGGTTTAATATGGGGAAAAAATTGTGGGGGAAGGGGTGAATCGGCATTGAGAGAAAAAATAATAAAAAATAAAAAAAAAAGAGTTAGGGCACCAGTTTAATTTAGGGAAAATGTTGGGTTTGGGCTGGTTCTATTAAGGGGTAAACTGCTTGACACAAAAACCGGCCACGTGGCACTTCCGTTTGCCACGTCATGAGGATTTAACAGTACCAATGGTGGAAGGATCAAATGTGCACTATTTTGGAAGTTCAAAGACCAAATGTGCACTATTTTGGAAGTTCAAAGACCAAATGTGCACTATTTTGGAAGTTCAAAGACCAAATGTCCACTAATAAAAGTTCATGGACCAAAAGCATAAAAACCCAAAGTTCAAGGACCAAAAGATGTGTTTTGCCTATCTGAAATCATTATTTTTATCTTTCTTTGACAATTTTTTTATTTATTTATCCATAAATATATGTAATTCTAATTGAATAATGGATAGTGTATGTTTAAGCAAATATTGATCTAGATCAAGGAGATTGGTACTATTTGTGGGGTTTCTGCTATTTGCAAAACTATGTGACAAAGCATGAGTTTTGAAGGCAATTTGTGCTATTAACATATTGACTGATGATTAACATTCTAAAGTGACATCTATTTAGTTGTGATTACAACAACAACAACAACAACAAAGCCTCAATTCCAAATTAATTGGGGTCAATTACATAAATCAAACTCTTCCATTGTGCTCGATTTAGTGCACTTAATGGTGTGCCTTATGAATCCTTCGTAATCATCTATTGACTTGTGATTGTAGCAGCAAAGTGACCCTTGGTCCCTTGTGGTTGACAATTAAAAGGACCAAGGACCTAGTGATCTCATATTCATGGATAATTTCAGAATTCCATTGTCTTCTTTTCTGCCTAATTACATGAACGGCAATCAGAATCTGATAGGCCACCGGTTTTAAAGGTGTGGTCCTGATTCGGTGCTCCCTGTCTTATTCCTGCGCTCATACACCTTTAAAAATGGTGGCCTATCCGATTCATGATTTTGGTGTTGGTTGTCGATGAAAATACCCTTAGGGTATAACAAATTTCTTCATTAAAATTTGTTGTCTGACATATAGCTTCTTTCCCAAACTAGTCATAACATCCGACCTCAGCTGAATAAGGACTGAACAACTATCCAAGGTCTGACGATGTTCCTTGATTTAGTTTGGATGAAATTTTGCGTCTTAACTCTAGATTGCCTTCTGACATTCTATCAATGCTTAATTGTTTCATCTATCAATATTGTGTGCTTAATGTAGTTTTTAAATTCATCCAGGTGAGAGAGCATGTTTTAGAGAGAGAGTCTCGCTCACAAATTGCTCCTGTCTGGAATAAGGCTGTCGACTGGACCTTCATTCCTGTAATTTCATTTCTTAGCTCTCGCGGATGGTAGAATCTGTAGCCTTTTAACTTCAATTGTCAACATTGATTAGTTTTCATGAGTTTGCCTGGTGTAAAAAAACTGTAACTTACGAATTCATGAAACCTTAAGTCACTCTTTCATTGGACTTGTTTGCTCAACGGGTGCTACCCCTTTGGAACCTACTGTAATACGCTATTTGTTCTTGGAGCATTGCATCAAAAGTGGAGCATGAAAGGCTCTGCTAAACGCCTCCATGTATTGCAACCGCAATAACCATATGATGGAGAATTTTGGATGACCAACAGATTGCTTCTAACCTTTTGATTTCTTGGAGATTGCATGCTTGCCTGTAAGTTGTACTTATTTGAGTGCATTACGCTTAAAAATGTAAAATAATTATGCCCAAAACTTGAGAATGTTATTATAATTAAGTCTAAACTTGAGAATGTTATTTTATAGGAAGATGCGGTAACTCGCTTTGGGCACTGACCTAATCGGTTGATGCACGATACAACTCGAGATTAGTGTTTGCACAGTGCAAAGTGTATTGCTTGACAATCGATTGGGTCGATGCTCAAAGTAACTTACTCGAGCATTTTCCTATTTTAAATAATGTAATGGGTATTTGATCAAAAGAACGTTTATATTTTTTTATTGTAGCTTGACACGGTAATAGCATAATATATTTAACATTAGGGTAGAGTGACAATTCGTGTTAGCGAGTCGTGTTGTTTCGTGACAAAACGGGTCATGACTCATAAGGCAAATTCGAACTTGACTCATTTAGTAATCGTGTTCGTATCTAAATAGGTCAGGTTAAACATGTCGAGTATTCATGTCACTCATTTATTAAATATTTTATTCAAGCTTTTATAACTTATTTACAACTTTTTAAAACACATCTACATGAATAAATTTAAATGAACGTAACATAATTAAATAGCAAAAAAAATCTAATGGAATTGTATTCTTTAAGTTTTACTTCACTTTTTTATTCAAGTATTATAGAAGTTTTAACCATAAAGAGAAAATGACTCATAACAAATAACATATAAATTTTTTTACAAAAAAACATATAAAAAAAACCTATAAGGATTCTCCAAAAAAATCTAAATTTTTTATTTTGGGGAAAAATCTTATAACTTTTTTAATAATAAATAATTATTAATAAAATGTAAAACAAAATAATATATCAAAGTAAATAAACATTTCCTTTAAAAATAAAATAAAGTATAATAAAAGATGTATATGCAAATAAAAAATAAATCATGTTATTAAATAGGCAGTTTTGTACTAATTTATTTATTATAACATATTTATTATTTATACATTATTCTTTAGTTATGTTCAAACATGTCATTATCGAGTTAACCATGCATGTTAACCTGTTAATGACTCGCATTTTAGTCGTGTATAATCGTGTTGATCCGTTTATGACCCAAACTCATTTATGCCAAATCTTAACCCGTTTATAACATGTTGAATTATAATGTCGTGACCCAAATTTTCACCTCTAATTTAGGGTCTAAAAAGGTTAAGATGTAATGTCAAATTCAAAAAAGTTAAAAGATATAATAACGAAAGGTGAAAAAGAAATTATGACATTTTAACCAATTTGGCCATAAAACCACAAAACATACACTTCTGTTCCAAGCCAAAATCTACATTAAGATGCGTTCTCAAACTCCCAATCTGATTTAACCTATATGATCTCCAAGCCCAAACTCCAAATATGCCAAAGTGAAACCGGCTTTAAGCAGAGAGCGACATTCACAAAATCTAGGGTGGCAAAATAGATCATTACACGATACCACAATACAGCTAATATGAAATATTAACGAATTAGTATTGAGCTTATGCAAGTTAATGTCATAAATGAATTGACACGACTAAGTCCGATAATTCATTTGACCCATTTAACTCATTTAAAATAATAATATAATGTATGTGTTATTATTTCATTATATTATATTAATGGTTGAATTACAATTTTAAAAGCTCATATAACAAGGTAAAGTTTTATTATTTTTTAAAAAATAATAATATGCTTAATTTCAGTAGTCATTTGAACTAAATCTTAAGAATAAGATATTATTTTGAAAAGAATTTGTATTTTATGTTACATATATCAAATTATAAATTAATAAATTAAAATAATATATTATGTAAATGGGTTAGTTGGATTGACACGATAACACAAAAAATTAACAAGTTAATGTCAAGGTTGAGCTTGTATGAGTTAGTGTCATAAACGGGTTGACACGGATACGCATGACACGGATACGACACACCAACCTATTTGCCACCGAGCCATGAAACTTTCATTTCTCCTACGTGCGAACTGCTTCATGATATGCCTTGAAAATTCTTCTTTTCCGTTGAAATATCAGGAGCTGAACAAATGAACAGTTCTTAGGAAAATTAAAGTTTAATACTATCCAGTTTCCTGAAATATTATACAACAGCTGGTGCAGCTTCAATTTACATTATCTTGTCTGTACAACAGCAGTCCTTTTATGCAGGCTCCTCCCAGCTATATTTTTCAATTCTCTTCCTCGTCAATACAAGCTGAAAAAAAAAAAAAAAAAAAATAATAATAATAATAATAATAATAATAATAATACTAATAAGCAACGCAAAACAACAGGAAACAAATCAGCATCAGGAATAAGAAATCTCGTTTCAAGCATTTCACCAGCTTCAAACCTGAAATGATAAAGTTGATGATCATTTCATATCCTCACCATTTCTAAGTAATAATAAAGTAAAAAAGACCTTTAGTTGATAAACTGGATATAGTTGTGTTTCTACAGCTTAAATATTTAGTACTTGTTTCTTGAGTCTTTTTATACAACAATAACATAGCCTCAGTCCTAAATTAATAAAGGTCGACTACATATATCAAACTTTTCCATTGTGATCGATTTAGTGCAATAAATGGTGAGCTTTCTAAACCATTCAAATCTCTCCTAATTAATGCGTATCAAGTTAACTTCAGTCTACTCCTACCTCATCAAATTCTTCAATTTCTATTAAATCAAGTTTTCTAGTGATGGGCATTTGTAGGTCGCCTTTGCAGGAGATCAAACCACCACAACCGTCTTCCCTAATCTTTGCGTCAATTGGTGCTACTTCTATTTGTCTTTGAATTTCTATATTTCTTATTCTATCTTTACTACGAGTTTTACTACATATTCACCTAAGCATCATCATTTCCGCTACGCTCATTTTATGTAGTTGTTGCTTTACCGCCCAACATTCACTTCTATAGAGAATAACTAGCTTAATTGCGGTCCTATAAAATTTTCTTTTTAACTTGGTAGAAATATTTCGATCACATATTACACGTGTTACACTCCTCCATTTCTTCTATCCAACTTAAATTCTATATATGTCACCATTCTCGATATTACTATCATTTTGTATAATTGATCCTAGATATCTAAAGTGACTCAACTTAGAAACTTCTACTTCCTCTAATTTTACCACTTCATCTCATGCCTAGTATTTCCAAACTCACAGTACATGTATTCGGTCTTCGTCCTACTCAATTTAAAGCTTTTAGATTTTTATGTAATCCTCCAAAGTTCGAATTTCCTATTCACTCCGTTTTTTGTTTCGTCCACTAAGACAATATCATATATAAACAACATACATCATGGTATATCCTCTTGAATATGCTTAGTTAGTTCATCCGTAACTAGAGTAAAGAGATATAGGTTTAAAGCCGATCCTTGATGTAGTCCTATCATAATGGAAAATTCTTTTATAGTTCCTTCGAATATCTTTATATTCGTTACTACTTCATCATACATATCCTGAATAGTGTCTATGTACCTAGCATGCACGCCTTTTCTTTCTAAACCTACCAAAGAACTTTTACAGGAACCCTATCACATGCTTCTTTTAAACCTACAAATACTATATGAAGATCTTTTTTTTTTCTTTTTCTATATTTTTTTTTATCAATCTTCTTACAAGGAAAATCACCTTCATAGTTGACCTCACATGTATGAAACCAAATTGATTCTTTGATATTCTTGAGTCTTTTTATAATATAACTTATTAGGTAAGAGCTTATATTTTGTAAAGCATTTGGTAATAAATATCTTATTTAAAATTAATATGTTTGGTTAGTAAGGAAAAAAAAAAAAAACTCAAACAGCACGGAGTAGTTGGGTGGCCAAGGTCTAGTATTTCCAGTGGGTTGGATAGGGTTCGAGTCTTATGGAATGCAAAATAAACGTTAGACCTTTAGTTAATATTTACTCCAAGTCCATCACAAATCTTGGTAAAAAGGTCCATTGCAATCCCCCTACGTTACATGGGTCTACAATGACCGGTTAGGTCTGTCTACTAAACGTCGGTGAGTTTAAAATTGCTCCTCGTGAGTTTGTAATTAGGACAAAGTTCCCCTTGAATGGGGCAGGTTACTCCTCATGAGCTTGTAATAATAATAAAAGCAAAAAAGAAACAAATACACACACACACACACACACACACAAACACAAAAAAGTTAGCACCACGAGACCAACTGTCAAACTAAAAACCCAAGCCCCATCTTGAGATATAGTTTTTTGTCAAGCCCATCTTGAGATGTTGAACGTAGATTATTATTCGTCCGATGAAGTGGGCTGCTATACAAATAATTTGGTCTCCAATCATCTCTTTACCTCAGCCCCCAAACTTCACAGCTAATATGGCTTTGAAAAATCAAATAAAGAACTCTTTGTGTTAAAAAGGAAGGATTCTGATATGTGGTGATGCTACAATCTGATGTGGTTTTTGCTTGGGCCTGTTGATCTAATGAGATGGTAATCAAGCCGCCCTTCCTAGGCTTCACATTACCGCTTTACAATACCATCTCCAAAACCCTTCGTAACACCAACAATTAGAGTAGTTGATGTAGAAATTACTGAGTAATGGCATCAATAGTAACTATGGATTCATGGAGAAATGTGTGCCAATGGAAGTGATGAGGGAAAAAAAAAACAAACGATCAAATGCAAAAAGACGAGGCGCGGTTGCATGAAGAAGATGACCTATAAACTTGCGATTGAGTGAGGTTTATATTGGGCATTTTTTAAAATTACACTGATTCGAACGACTTATGTGATCCTCCTCCCGCATAAGAGGTTAAGAAATTAAGATTCCCTCGCTTTTTATTTAAGAGGGATTCCTCTATTCCATTTAAAAAAACTTTATTCTAGGCCTAAAAAGATTTTAAAAAAAAATAAGAGGAAAAAAATTGCTTATCAAACACGCTAAGGTGGTGTTTGGTATCTCTTATTTTTTCCCACTGATTACCTTAAGTCTTCAATTAAGAGTTTTTTAAGATTTAGAGTATTAGGAAAAGAATCTTTCCCTTTTTTGTAAAATAGAGGCTTTTTTAACCTCTTATGAGGGAAGATGTTTCGCTAAAGTCGTGTAACTTTAGAAAATGCCGAATGTAGTCTCACTCGATCGGAAGTATAGCGATTTCGATTGAAAAAAAAATCGGAAGTATAAACTGTAAAGATCGTCTTTTCACGAGATCACTCTTTCATCTTCTTCATGCGACTGCGTGCAATCATCTTCCCCACATACCATCCAGATCCTTTTGAGCAAGCCTTGGTGGTGGAGTGAGAGACAAGGTTGAGTTGGCCGCCAAGTTTGGGATCCTCTACAACGGCGACAAAGGGGTGCGCATGGCGACCCTGCTTATGTTAGAGTTGCTTGATAGGGCAGCTGGAAAAGGCTTCAAGTTGATTATATTGATCTTTGTTACCATCATCTTATTGATAAGAATGTGCCCATTGAGATCATTGTATGTATGTTGATGTTTGATTTTTTTCTTTAATAGGAGCTAAATTACATTGGTTTACTGAAAGATTTTACTGATTATGGAAATGGGTCATTGAGGTATTGGCTTTAATCTACAAATTTGGCTATGGGTTTGTTGCACTCTGGGAGTTTAATTAATTGGATTTGAATGGATTCAAAATCTCTTTCTTTACCAAATTTGCTTTGTTTTTTCTCTCCCTCTGAGAGCTAAGAACAATTAAGTAATTAAACCTAAATTCAAAAAAATCTCGTTTAATCTAATCAATCAAGTTTTTCATTCTTACAAAAAGGAAATGACTTCGATTACTCCTCTAACAAGTGAGAAATAAGAGTTCGCCAAACATAATTATCAAAACATTAATTTTTCTTGAGACATCAAAACACTAATTTTAGAGTAGAGATGTATTATCAAACGCTTTACAAAATACAACTCTCAACTAATAAGTTTTATTACGATTAGGCTTAACCAGTAAGCACTAAGTGTTTAAGCACTAAAGTTCTGAGTTACCAAACACCACATAACTTTCAAAAAACTCTTATATAATAAGAATTACGGCAATAAGAGGAAAAAATAAGAAATACCAAACACCATACAAATCCACTATAGATCTAGGTTGAATAGTCCACAATAGGTTTCGACAGCTATGCGGGCCCATTGTGGCTCACTAGGCCACCTAAGCTTTACAAATTCATTGTGCCCCACCTAAAGGTTCTTTTCTCTATGACCATTTAGTTATGTACACTACACTTAAATAAGACCATGATAGCTCCTCGCGATCGTGACAAAGATTTCTGCCTAACGATGCCTATAACTTCACACATTTAAAATTCAAAATTAATTCAAGAAAATGTAATTCGACTCGATGTGGGGATTTTAAAAAAAAAATTGACACAACAAAGAAGTAAAAATATCTTCCTCTAAGCGCTATAGAATATTCAAGTTTCATCAAAACACATTAAGAAAGCATTTATTTCCCTTTCTATACTTGACCTTAAGTTTTTTAAACTCCGATTTGATGAGATTGGTCGCTTTGAATATTGTTTCTTCCGTTATTGGACAATTCATTAGAATCCATTTCTTACAAGTGAGATTGAGTTTTAACTATCTTCTAACAAAATTGGCACTACTTGCATTTCATTTTTTCTTACAAGTTAGCACCTAAAGCACTAAACTTGCAAGTCCTTCCAATTTTTTTTGTTTTCTAATTTTGACAAAAGTTATGCAAAACTTCATTTAATGTAATTCTTAATTTGGTGCTTAAAAAATCTAACTCTGATAAGTTTGGAGAACTTTGCAGAACTTTCAAACCATGCTCCTTGTGAGCTTGTCGAAAGTAAAAAAAGGGGTTTACTAGAATATGAAATGAAAGAAAGTTATTAGAGAATAAAATAAAAGAACTTGTTGCAAGGTCATAGCTAAGGCTTCATGTTATCTTATTCTTCAGTAAAAACAAAAAATAATTTCACTAACGAGAAACAAGAAACTTATAAACAAATTGGGGCAGCAGTAGATCACCAAAAACAAGATAAAGAGTAAATTGAGTAAGAGAACTGCCAATAAGGGCATTGCAATTTAAGAAAGCAGTTCCAATATCATACCCTGCCGCATTATCCTTTGCCTCCACCAAACAGTTAGCAGACAGTAGAGAAGATTACCAGACCGTTTCAGTAGACGCACTCTTTTCCTTGTACACCCTAAACCCTAAACCCTAAATCCTCCTAATCTAATTTTTTCTCATACTTGTGAACCCTAATCTCTAAACCCTAAAAACACGAACTTTATAATTTATGTTGATTAGGGAAGGGCGGTTGCAGTGGTTTGGACACCTCCAAAGACAGCCTACAAATGTCTTCAACAGCTCAATAAAAACTGAAGAAATTCGACAGAAGAAACTAACTGGGGTGCATTAATTCGGAGGGACCTATATGATTAGGGGTCATCAAGCAAATGAAATCAAAGAGATCCAGTTCATGATCATAAGAAGAAACACAGAAACCCTAGAAAAAAAAAAAAAAAAAAAAAAAGCGGTTACCTCCACAGCAGAAACAAGAGCAGAAACAAGAGAGGATCAGAAACAGCTCTCTGCAGAGAAGGAAGGGCTTGGAATGAGATCCATCGATTTGGGTTTGGGTTTGATTGTGGTCGTGGTCCAACAGTTGGTGGTGAGAATCCTTGTCGTTGTCGCTTTTCATTCTGGTGAGATTCCAATCGAGCTTCTTCAAGTAATCCTTCTTGAACGAGTCTCTGATCCTCGAAGACGGCCATAGATGCATCTCCACAACTCAAATTCCTCACTTCACTTCACTTCACTTGTGTGGTGTGTAGGATGCCCCAAGTCCTTTCTCTCTAATCAGGTTTGTTTCACCCTCAACCATAGAGGAGAAGCTTTAGAACTCCAAAATTACTAGGCCTATGTTTGTTTACAAAAAAAAGATTTTCACTAAGGGTGTGTTTGATAGCAAAAAAAATCTTCAATGAGAAAAATTTTTTTTTTTTAGCAAATCTTCTTGAGAGAATTTTATAAAGAAAATTTTTTCATAGTTGTTTGATTGCATGAGAAAGAATTTTCTTTTATGGTTCAATCCGTGTGCGCATCTAAATCATCGTCGATGTCAGGCGGCTCGACGATGATGTTGGTGACGAAGCCGGAGACGAAGAGAGAAAGAAAGAATGCATATCCGCGAAAGAGTAGCAAATGTCAAGTTTGTTTGGGTGGAAGAAATGATCAGTTCGTCAGAGAGATTGAGAGATTTTCAATTTTCCACACTAAAAGATGAGAAAATAAATAAGGAAAATAGGGGAATGTGGTTTTTTTTTTTTCTCAGTGCAGTTACAAAGCTATCAAACAATGGAAAAAACGGTTACACAAAAAAGTAGACAATTTTCTATGATTTTTTTCATTTTCTTTGCTATCAAACACACCCTAATAAAAAAATTATGTTGCTTAAATATAAATTTTATGTGTCTTAATGTAAAAACTCATTTTCTCAAAAAAAAAATTTCAATTTGTCCATCTTAATAATTAAAAAAATGTGTGAGTTTTAATATAAAAAAATTGGCAATCATAAGAAAATATTTCGTGGGAAAATTTACTATCACACGCAAGAAAATATCATTTTTTCATTAAATTTGTATCATTTCCTTTATACTATTTTTTTTTTTTTCATTCAATCAAATAGAGTCTAGATAATTCATTCTTTTGTTCCAATCTTTCGGTAATGAGGTTCATTGGATACATAATGAAATGTGTGCAGACACATCTTACATGATCTTATAAACCTCATCAATGTTGTACCCATCCGTTGTAACAACAATATGTAATACTAGCATTTCTTAAAAAATATTCATTTATTTAGTTATCTATTCTTTGTTCTTTATTACGGTGGACTGTGCAAGCTACACTTATGATTAGGATCTGGGATAGACAAAGTTTTCTTTTTACTCAAACTAGTCTAAGGAAAAAAAAATGAAAAAGAAAAAAGAAAAAAGAAAATGGTAATCTAACATTCTATGAGGTATACATTTGCTACACTTATATTTGATTGAAATGTATGGACCCCATAAATTTTAAAGGAATCTAAACCATTATGTAGCAAATGTATATAACAAAAGAATGGTAGAAAATCATTTTCCACAAAAAAAAAAAAAGTAGACATACACAGCGTTTAACAGAGAGCTTGTCTTGGGTTGGGCTGTACTCGTTTGGGATATACTAATTATTGGTTCTAAGTCTAGATAAAAATCAACATAAAGACTGTAGTAGCAAAGGGGATTAGGTTTGCTTGATATAACTCAATGTCCTTGAATCCTTACTTATAAGGAAAACATTATTTGGAGGCATATATACCCGTGTAAATAAGGCCTACAGTATGTTTGCTTGGATTAGTTATGAGCAGCAGTTGGCTATTTGTGTGAGTAGCAACAATTAGCTTTAGACTTAGTGGAAGGGAGACAAAAGTGTAATTGGGAATGTGTAGATCGAAAGTTAATCCAACATAGATAAGTGTGACTTCATAATGAAATAAATAAGTGCGGATCTCCTCCAATTAGAACAAATACCTTTTGGGTTAAGAATCTAAACCTTAGAGCTCAAGGTGGTTAAGTTGAGGAAATGTCAATATTAACGAGATTTACTAAACTTTTGAAACACGAGCGTCCCAACGAATGGTATCAGAGCCAACAAGCCCACGATACAAGCTCGGGCAGATTTACAGAACCTTGGAAACGGACGCAAGTGGGGCTAACAAATGGTATTAGAGCCAGGAGGCCTGTGATACAGGCTCAGGCTTGCCCAACAAGAGAAAAAACAAAATCTTTGAATCAGAGACGAGTTCCAATTCATCAATGAACATTGCCACATTCATGAACTATATATATGATCATGCTGTTACATGCTTGATCTACATCACTTGAAAAACTCGTCAAAATTTAATGTGACAAGCCATGAAGCCATCCTCTCTAAACAATCTATAGTACTATATGTTAATAGATACACATCCAATTCAACACTTGAACTAATCAAGAAAGATGAGTAAATAAGATAGTTCATGCTAGCAAGTAGCAACAAAGCAGTACACTTCAATTACACATCAGGTTGAACAGAATTAGCTCGAGCCGCATTAGCTCGGCGAGTGACTGCAACATAGTACACCCCCATGGCTACAAGCACCAAAAATGCACAACCAAACACAATCCCAGCAATCCCTCCAGCTCCGACTCCTCCCTTACCGTTCTCCCTCGTCGAAATCTTGCTTTCATAGGCAAGGCTTGACCTTGCAGCACCAGATGCAGCTGCATCATTAGTACTAGTAGAGGAGGAAGACAAGGGCAATGGTGCACAATCCGATTCGACACATGGAGTGTCACTCTTCGGGCTTTCGGCATTCTGGTGGAAGAAGTCGAAGGCCGAGGGGGAGAAGACCATTGGGCTCTCATATGCTAGGCCATGGGGAGCTCTATTTTGAGCTTGAACTATAGAGCAGATCAGGAAACATAGGTGGAGCATAGAAAGAATTGCAATTGATGAAGCCATATATGTGTTTGATGTGGATTTGATAAGTTTTTTAATTGAAGTGAAAATGAGTACTAGAAAATGTTTGTGATGGTCTTCATGGTTTGTGGAGGGGTTTTTATAAGGTTGAAAAGTGGAGTTATGGTTGCTTAGTCTTGAATGCTCATAATGTCAGGGATGGTTAGAATAAGGGGAACAAAATAATGTGTGTTTGTGGAGATCCCTATAGAGAAGAAATCATGAATTATACTTGCATACAATATGTAGATGGCCAAAATAGGCCTATGTGAATTAATGGTATTTTAATGATTGCCATTGATTAATTCATGAGATTCTTTTAATTAATCTCAATGATTTCCTGCCTAATCTCAAATGGGGAGAATTATGAGGGTCAAATTTGGTTAATTAACTGAGTGAGATCATTGACTTTTCATTTGAGTGATCATTATAATCACATTGTGGTTCTTCCTCTATAAAGGGTAGGAGGAGAGGAGATGAAATTTTTTGTTGAAGATGCAATGTCAACGCCTTGGGAAATGTTCAAGTACTTTCTATAGTGAGTTAATAGTGGTGAAAACAATGGTGTTAGTTTTGATCTTCTAAGTCTCATGGGAACATTAGTTAGTAGAACCTTTTATTACCTTTGTTATTTATTTTGGTAATTTGATCAAAATCTTAGCATAAGCTAGAAGTGATCATAAAGTATCTATTTTTATATAAGAATAAAGAAATCATAATGTAACTATTAAACCTACTAATCTTTCGTATAGTACATATGTATTAATGTTAGTCTTTTTTAAGTTGTTAGTTTGGTATTTCATGCTAACCTTTTTACTTAGTCTAGACTCTACTAATCTTCTGTAAGGTTCGTAAAAGGATATAAATTTTTCTTTACCAAAATCTTAAATCTATTCTATGATCTCTAATTAAGGGTGTATATAATTGAATCCCAATCAGTAGCTTGACTCGATAATACATTTAATTCTAGTGTACATAAATACACATGTACACATGGAGAGGACAGCATGAGTGGCAGGGGACCTTATAACTTGCCCAAGCAGCAAAGCCATGGCACGGGCATGATTGCAAAGCAGTAAGCGCATGCTAATAATTAAACAAGCCATCCCTTCTCTCCCCAGACATACACACATATAGCCTACCAATATTAATTAACATATCAATCGAACCAATTAATAGTCTAAGTCATGTGCCACGCTTTTCCTTATCCATGCACATCAATTAATATTCTTCTTTTGCTTCGTCGGGACCAATCTCATGATCTCAAACTTACTACTTTTATTATAAGGTTGGCACACAATGCTTGCTGTACTGCTAGAGCGCACTTCACAAGAATGGCACGTAGACATACACGAGAAATGAACCTCGTGTGTGTACATAGTAGACCTTATTAATTATAAAGACACATAAACAGTGATACCCAGTTGGGGCGGGCAGGACTGTGATCACAAGAATGCCGTGTCTAGTCTGCTGTTCAAGGCATGAAGAGCCTTCACTCAAACGCATGTCTTGCTGTTATATATTACTTTCAACTCATATTGTTAGAATATGATTCAAATTCAGATGCATGAGTATTAATGTTATGTGTGACAATGTGTGTCATGTAAGCTGTGAGCTCTCAAAAATATGCCCACAATGTTGAAGTTACTGAGTCAATATGTGGTCAGTTATATTAGCTAGAGAGTGGGACTTGTGTCATGATTAGAGTCAAGGTAGTGAGTAGTTCCTCAACTATTTATTGTTAATGGTGTGTACCAAGTCAAAAATCAGTCAGTGTGTCAAACAGTTGCTTATAAATGTGTACTCCATCATTTGCAATTTAACACATATCATTAGCACAAATTGTAAATATTCTCTAATTGTGCCTATCTAAGTGTCTAAAGTGTATCAATCGATCATTTTCTCAAAACTATATATTGCAAACTGATAGACGAGGGGTGGTGTAGGCTGATTATGATCTCGCCTCGAGATCTGTGTACGCACATCTCGAGGGGCTCTTATGATATGCACGGGTCTCACGTTAAGTTGAAAAGGAAGAATCATGTAGGATCCCTAAAATTCTGTCAAATCTATGATAAACTTGGATTGGAGGAAAATCATACCAAAAAAGGGAAAATCGAGATTTGCCAGATCTTACTAAAAAAAGTAAGTTCGGATTCAACAAGTTCTCGATGGGAAACCAATAAGCTATAAATACATAGATAGATTGGAGGAACATGTATGCTCCCTTCTAAAACCCTGAGTCCTCATATTAAGATCCCTGATCTAACTTAGGCATCAGAGCGTTCTTCTCGGAGGCTCCGACTCCGAATTTGTTTTGCAGTTTACGTCTTCGGAAGGCTGTCAGCGCTCGCCTCGAGATTCGTGCGGCCTACTACTCCAGAAAGTCGTGTGATAGTTTACGCATCATCTGGCACTAAAGGAAGGGCCATCAGTCATGGTGGTAAGAACAAGAAATTCTGGAGCAATGACTCATCAACATCAAGAATCTGGGTATACTCTCCCTGAGATCCCTGAGAATCGTTGTCGCGAACCCTTAAGGCGATCTCCATCATGAAGAGATAAGCACGCTGAACCAACTGACCTCAGGGATGAGTTGGAGCGACGATGGATGGAGAAAGGAAAAAGGGTCTGAGACCCTATGACGAAAGAAACAATGAAGTGATTGAATTACGAGAAAAGCTTAGTCATTTGCAAGATCAAGTCAAAGCGCTAAGCGGGGGACGACGTAGAAGAGCAATCTCTGAAGGTTCCCAAATTGGGCATAATGCCCAAGACGTTGACGCAAGAATTGAATGAGAGGTGGAACGGAGGCTTTAGGAACATCTTAGAGTCATTATAGCAAATGATGTGTTCCTCCAAGCAAAGAAGTAAAAAAAGTTAATCATCTACGAAGCTGATCCTCCTCTTTTTGTTCAAGGGATTGTAGAGGAACCCCTTCCGAAAGGATTTAAGATGCCAAGCATTGACAAATATGATGGCACAGGGGATCTGACTGAGCATGTCCTCAATTTCGTTGCAGTCTTGTTTCTACATGGCGTTTCAAATGCGATCGAGTGTAAGGTTTTCCCTCAAATATTAAGAGGGTCGGCTCAGAATTGGTATCGCCAATTACCCGCATCATCATTCGGTTCGTTCAGATAATTGAGTGAACAATTTATCAACCAGTTCATAGGAAGCAAAACTCATGCTAAGAGTTCAATGTCCCTGATGGCTATAAGACAAAAGAATTGCGAGTCTCTAAGAAGCTATATAACTCGTTTCACAAATGAAGCATTGAAAGTCCCGAACTTTGACCAATCGATAGCGGTGGTTGCCCTTATTAATGGGACGACCAATGAACACCTTAAGGTTTCCTTAGCCAAGAACCCGCCTAAAACTATGGCGGAGTTGCAAGAAAAGGCTGGCAAATATATGGTGGTCAAGGAGGTTATTCAGCCTAAACAAGAAGGCAAACGACGAGGTGCTTGGGAAAACAAGAACAAGGAGCAAGCCAAAAGGCCTAAGCATGACTCTACTTCAGTACTGAAAATTGGAAACTCGTATAGATTTCATCAATATACTCCTCTTAACTCCTCAAGAGGACAAATATTGCTTGAAATTCAATCCGAACAATATGTTCGATGGTCGAAACCAATACGGTCTAATGTCGCGGAAAGGGACAAAACATTATATTGCCATTTTCACAAAGATCACGGTCATGACACTAAGGATTGCAAGCAACTGAAAGAGGAAATTGAGTTCCTAGTCTGAAAAGGACGATTGGAGAAATTCATTAAGCATATGGACAACAAGCGCGACAAAGACTCAAAGACAGCGAATCGAGAAGAAATATTAGAAAAGAGAGAATCGAAAAATACGGAGTAGATAAAGGGAAGAGTCATCAATGTCATATTCGGAGGACCGAGACTTGGAGGCAACACTTCTTCATTTAGGAATGCATATGCAACAGAATGCCTAACTATTGAAGTTCCGCCCAAAAGGTGCGTCTCAATTTAGAAATTACTTTCACTGATGCAGATCTGGAAGGAGTGAAGTTTCCGCATGATGATCCGATAGTTGTTGAATTAATGGTTGGGAATTTTATTGTGTAAAGAGCTCTAATCGATAATGGATCTTCTGTGGATGTTTTGTATTACGAAGCCTTCAAAGGAATAGGCTATGAAGATAATCAATTAACTTTTTGCATGACTCTGTTGTACAGCTTCAATGGAGAAGAGGCAAAGGTAGAAGGGTCAATCATGTTGTTGGTAACCCTCGGGGGGACGCCAAGTCAAGTTACACATATAATAAACTTCATGATAGTGAAGGTTCTTTCTGCTCAGAACATCATCTTTGGTAGGACAGGTCTAAATATCTTTAAAGCTATTCCCTCGGCATACCACCTTCGGTTGAAGTTCCCTACACCTAATGGTGTGGGTGAAGTAAAAGGTGATCAGAAAATGGCAAGAACTTGTTATTTCATAGCCGCTAAATCAAGCAAAGTGGATGAGAAAATCTTACTTGTAGATTTAATGGACATAAATGACCACAAGTTACGGCCGCAACTGGTAGAAGACTTGATCCCAGTCATGTTAGATCCACAAAATGACGAGAAGGTTACCTACATAGGATCTAGTCTCAACAAAGGCATCTCTAAAACACTTGCTCAATTTTTGAAAGAAAACCAAGATATTTTTGCATGGACTCCAGAGGACATGTTGGGGATAGATCCTAAGGTCATCAAACACTGATTGAATGCAGATCTGAGAAAAGAATCGATAAAGCAAAAGAAAAAGATCTTTCTCCCAAGAAAAACAAAGAGTTATTGATAAGGAAGTAGACAAGTTGTTGAAAGTACAAGGGATTGAGGAAATCAAATATCCGGAGTGGATTTCGAATCCAGTAATGGTTCAAAAATCAAATGGCAAATGGAGGATGTGCATTGATTTTACGAACTTGAATGATGCATGTCCAAAGGACTACTTCCCTTGCCAAGGATTGATATTTTGATTGACGCTACAATAGGCCATGAGTTGTTAACATTTATGGATGCTTTTAGCGGATATAATCAAATTCATATGGCTGAAACAAACATGCCAAAAGTCGCACTCATTACTGAACATGGACTCTATTGTTATCGAATGATGCCCTTTGGATTGAAAAATGCGGGAGCGATATATCAAAGATTGGTAAATTCCATTTTCAAACCTCTGATAGGCACGATTATGGAGGTTTATATAGACGACATGCTCGTAAAAAGCCTTTATGCTAATAAGCATGTTCAAAACTTGGATTAGGTATTCCGAGTGCTCAGGAAATATCGTATGAAACTGAATCCCGCCAAGTGTGCCTTTGGAGTTGCTTCAGGAAAATTCTTGGGTCTAATGGTCTCAAAACAAGGAACTGAAGTCAATCCAGAGAAAATACAAGCAATAATGGATACGTGTCCACCAAAGACGGTCAAGGATGTTCAAAGGCTGATGAGATGTTTGGCTACGTTAGGTCGATTCTTGCCACGCTCTGCCGATCAGTCCGCACCATTCTTTGAATTGCTTAAAAGTCCAAAAAGTTTTATTTGGATCGAAGAGTCTCCGAAGTCTTTTGAAGATCTAAAGAAGTACTTAATGACTCCACCGTTGCTTTCTAAACTCTTAAGAGGAAATCATTTGTTTTTATACTTAGCCGTATCTGACACGACAATCAGCACTGTGTTGATATGAGAAGAGGATAAAACTCATAAACCTATTTACTATGTTAGTCGAATTCTTCAAAGAGCTAAGAAAAGATATTCGATAGTGGAAAAGTTTACCTTATCTGTTGTCATGACCGCTAGAAAACTATGTCCATACTTTCAAGCTCATCAAATAACGGTTCTGACTAATAAGTCATTGAGAAAAGTTCTTCATAGCCCTAACATTAGTGGACGAATGCTCAATTGATCTATCGAGCTTGGCAAATTTGATATCACGTACAAGCCTCGCACTGCGATAAAAGGGCAAGTGTTAACAGATTTTGTTGCGGAGTTCACTACTTCCAATGACGAACATAGTCATGGTCACCAAAACAAATCCAAGGAAGAGTTTTGGAATCTTTACATTGATGGTGCCTCAAGAGGCGGAGCATAGCTATTGTTAGAATCTCCAAAAAGCTTTACGGTGAAATATGCAATCAAATTTTCTTTTTTAGTTACAAACAATGAAGTAGAATATGAAGCAATGGTAGCAGGGTTCAGCCTTGCATGGGTCTTATGTGTAACCAGACTAAAGGTATTTAGCAATTCGCAATTGATAGTTATGCAAGCGGTGGGAGAATATGTAGCTAAAGACCCGAAGATGAAACGTTACCTCAGCATTGTTAAGTCAATGATGTTAAACTTTAAAGAATGTCAAATTCATCATGTGAACCGATCGCAAAATTCTAAAGTTGATTCTCTTTCGAGGCTGGCAGTATATGAGGGAGAAAGATATGAGCCAATCTGCTTTGAAGTTTAAGAAAAATCAAGCTAATGACAAGATCGGTGAGGTATGTAGTGATAGACGGAGTATTATATAAGAGGTCATTCACGATGCCTTACCTTCGTTATCTTCCTCCTACAGAAGCAGAATATGCTTTGAGGGAAGTTCACGAAGGGATATGCAGACAACATTTAGGTGGATTCTCTCTCGCCTTCAAGATACTTAGGCAAGGTTTCTATTGGCCACACATGCAGAAAGAAGCAATAAACTTTGTCAAAAGATGCGATCAATGACAAAAGCATGCTTCTATACATCACCAATCGAGCAAAGAAATGTCCATAATTCATTCACCACTCCCTTTCGCGTTATGGGGAATGGATATACTTGGTTCTTTCCCTCAAGCGTCTGACCAAAGAAAATTTGTGGTAGTTGCAGTTAATTATTTCACAAAGTGGGTAGAAGCAGAGGCACTTACTACCATTATCGATCAAAAAACTATCACGTTTTTTTAGGAGTCAATAATAACCAGGTATGCCTTACCTCAAGTCTTAATTACAGATAATGGAAAACAGTTTGACAGCTCAAAGTTTCATGATTATTATCGAGAGCTACATATTGAGCGAGGTTCACATCAGTCGCATATCCTCAAGCGAGCGGCTATGATGATCCTAAATTTTTATGTAATAAGCGTACCCTAATTGTATGTGTAAATTGTGTGATAAAAATTGGTAGAAAACCTAAGATTCAAATAATTATATGTGTGGGCCCACGTGGGACCACACTTAAATTAGAGACCGAAATTAAGGGAGTGAGAACGGGCAAGTCGACCGATTCCTACGTGGATTCTCACCTAAAATAAGGAAAAAGAGAATATTGAGGATATTTAGTATATTAAATATGAGGAATGAATCAAGGATGTGAATCACCTCTAACTTTCTCTCGCGTTAGGGACGAGAGTGCACGCAAATTAAATGCACAAGTGACCAGAGAGGAGGAAGCAAGCGCGAGGGAGATTCGTGAAGCTTCAAGGCATTGAATCGAGGTAACAATTTCATAATCTGATCTCTTAGTTTTGGTATATTCGAAGAAGAAGAATTATGATTTGAAGAGTGTTAAATCAATTTTTTGCGATTAATTGACAAGACCAAATCAATGTTTTCATGAGATCTTAAAATGCGTTTTCTTGTTAATTGAAATGGAGTCCCAACTAAGGAAGATTGGATTGAAATGAAAAAAAATAGCGCAGTTCTCCATAGAAGTGCAGAGGATGAGGGGAGCGTACACAGCGTTCCCCCTCATTCGATATATATATGGAAGGTTGGGCTGATTGGCCCAACCATGATGGTTGGGATGCAGAGTAGTTCGGGGGAAAGAAGGGAACGCATGTGCGTCTCCTTTTCGGCCAAACTAGCTAGTTGAGCTGATCCAGGCCCACTGATCGGCCCAGCTGCTTAAAACTCAATATATATATATATATATATATAAGCAGAATCTAAATTAATTAAAATGAATTTTAAGTTTTAAACTTGGAATAAATAGGTGAAACTTAAATTGTTATAAATAAGTATAAAGTGGTTTTGGAAAAGAATTTCGAAATTGGTTTTTCTATCAAGTTAACTTATTTAGTTAATCAACACTTAATTTATTTAGGTTGACTAAACGTCGAAGTGCGCTCGTAAGTGCCAATTAGAGATTTTTGGAAAATTGCATATCAGGTAAGTTGGGATTTAAGTTATTGGTTTTATGATTATTTACCGTTCTATTAGACTATGTCATAAGAATCATGTAGGTAGGATATACGGGTAGATTGGGGTGCATTGTTAAACATTGTATGTAGATCACTTAGTGGAGCTCGTTAGGAGTCCTTACACAGATACTACAAGTTCGGGACAGTTGGACCGTACAAGTGAGAATAACAAAAAAGGCAATCGCCCAGAATTAATGGTTATTAATTGAGAATACAATTAACGCTAATGTTCTCAATAAATGTTTGGTAGTAGGTGCTAAGTCCAATCGAACTAGTTTGTGGACTTGATGAGAGGTAAGTCTTTCACAATGTAAGGGAATGGAGTGTCAATAGTGATATGGCCATAGTAGGATCAATCTTACGTACTTCAACATGATTGATGAGTCTATTACAGTAGCTCATACATGTCTAGCATTTGCACATTTTGATGCATTGATTATGATTTTGTTCGTATACTTTCTTGTTTATTCCTTTCGTCATATTAAATATTTGCAAGTCATGCATTTATTTATTGTTGCATCTATTATACGGAATATTCATAATGCTAGTAACTTACCCTAAACTAACTGAGCATGTTGCCCTTTGTGCTCACCCAACAATTTCCCCCACTAGTTCTTCATCGAGAGTCGATAAGGGGAAAGGAGTAGCTCCAGCTATCTAGAGGACTTTTCTGATTTTTTATTGGTATGGTTCGAGATCGAACCAAAACTTGGTTTTTATTTATATTAATTATTATGGGTTTGGATTTGAAATAAAATGAACAAGATGAGTATTTATGCTAGTTAATTAACTCTTGATTTCTACTGCTGACCTTATGTGGAAACATTGAAATAAGTTTCGAATTTATGATATTCCGTAGCATTTATAATTCTTTCATTTAAATTTCAAATCGATGATGGAAGATATTGAGTTGATTTCGAAAGAAGGCTCCCTAGATAGGTTTTTAACTTAGTGACTGAGTTGGTTAGCGAGTTATGGATCGAGCTAGGTCGGACGGGATTCATTTGGGAAAACGGGTCCTGATAATATGGTATCAGAGCGGTTTAAAATTAATCAAAGATTTTTGGGAATGGGGAAATTAAAAATCTTATCTAGTTATTTGTTGATTGTATATAATTATATCCAATAGATATAAGCTTTCAAGTTCTCACCTTCTCTTATTCCTACCAGCTGGAAATGGCAGACGGAGGGAATCCCAACGACTTGGCGAATATGTTGGCTCATGAGAGGGAGATGAGAGAACTGATGGAGACTAGAATCACTCATTAAGAGGATAATATCAATCAAATGCTACAATTCCTTTAAACCCACATTACTAAGTATAATCAGGATAGAACCAATGTAGCGCCAGTAGTTCAAGTGGAGATAGAAGCAGACTCAGTCAACCGACAAGTGACAGCACCAGTAGACCCTCTAGTTGCACCTATTGCACCAGCAATCCCAGTTATAGTAGCATTAGTGGCCTCAGCAGTAGTGCCTAATATTGAAAAGTGATCAATCTTACTGGCTAAGCTGAGGCGCTAATTCATGAAATATGGAACGCGTAAGTTTTATGGAACAAATGATCCTAGTGCAGCTGAGAACTGGATTATGGCTATGGAGAAAATATAGAGGGCCATAGATCTAGATGAAGAAATGAATGTTAACTTTGCGTCCTTTTGCCTTGAGGAAGCAGCTTACAAATGGTGGAACATAATCCTAATGACTGAGAGTGAGGTCGCTACTTGGGCGCAATTCAAGGAACTATTTAATGAGACAGTGAGAGATCAGAGGACTTTAAAGTTCGTTACTCTTGAGCAAGGCAACATAACTACGGCAGAGTATGAGTCGAGTTCCACAAGCTATCAGAATATGCATCAGAGATGGTGGCATCAGAAAGAACCAGAATCAAGCGATTAGTGGGAGGTCTCTGGCCGGAAATTCAAGGTATATTTGTCAGCACTTGTAGACCAGACATATAACGCAGCAATAGCTAGTGCACCTCATTATGAAGACCCTATGGTTAGAGATGGTACAATTAAGGTTGCTCCCGCAACGTCACAAACACAAAATCAGGGTCAAAGCAGAGTAAATTATGGATTCTTTAAGAGGCCACAAGACAGACAACTATAAGGGTAACAAAGCATCTAGAGGTTCATTTCATCACCTGACAGGGGCGGTTACTGTGGTAATGACTTCTACTGCACCAGCAACATTAGTAGGTGGTTATTTGAATACTTGTAAAGCATTGCAATGGTCAGGCGGTCAAGTGAAGACTCAGTGGTGTCAGAGGTTAAAGAGTACAGGACATTTGCCTCAACAGAGTCCACCGGGGTTCAAGGCACACATCACTTGCTTTAATTGTGGGAAGCAAGGTCACTACCAAAGTCAGTGTTCTGGTGCTCTATCAGCGTTTGTTGGTAGTGTAACTTAGCCAGTCAGGGGACAGATGATGGTTGCGGCTAAGCCAGATCTAGACTCCACATGTCAGCTTGTTACAGGTACTATTAATATTTGTGGTAGGGATATGTTTACTTTAATAGATTCAGGCTCCAGTATTTCATTCATATCGGGCAGTAGGGTAGATGAGTTAGGGTTGAAACCTGTCAGAGATAACGCCTTACTTGTCTTAAGCACCGCAATAGTGAAAAGATATACCAAAATCCAAACTGTCAAGACCGTATAGTCAAGATTGATGGGCATTACCTACCCACCGACCTAAAAGTCCTAGAGTTCCTTGATTACGATGCTTTGTTGGGAATGGACTGGCTTTCCTCATATTAAAACCATATTGATTGTTTCAAAAAATAGTTATTTTTGAAGTGCGAAACCTACCTTCATTCGTATTCAGAGGCGGAACGCCTCATCGACACACCACTCGAGAAAAAGTGGCGACTATTCAGGAGATTGAACGAATGATGGGAGTCACCACTTTGAGAAAGGAAGGCCAGGAAGATGTGATTCATAAGATACCTATTGTGCGAGAATTCTCAGAAGTTTTTCCCTCAGATTTATCGGGTATTCCTCCATATAGAGAGATTGATTTTATCATCGATCTTGTGCATGGAACGAAGTCGATATCCATACAACCATATCGTATGGCACCTAAGGAGTTAGAGGAGTTGAAGATCCAATTGGAAGAATTTTCAAAACAAGTTTTCATAACTCCGAGTATGTCACCCTGAGGCGCTCCAGTCTTATTTGTAAAGAAAAAGAATGGGAGTATGAAAATTTGTGTGGACTATCGTCAGCTGAACCGAGCAACTATCAAAAACAAGTACCCACTACTAAGAATTGATGAACTATTCGACCAATTGATAGGAGCCAGGTTTTTCTCGAATATTAATTTGAGGTCAAGGTATCATCAACTAAGGATCATGGAGGAAGATGTTTCGAAGAGAGCGTTCAACACGAGATATGGTTATTTTGAGTTTACAGTTATGCCCTTTGGATTGACTAACGCGCCTGCGATGTTCATAGATCTTATGCATCGTGTGTTCCGACCTTATCTGGATCGCTTTGTCATCATTTTCATTGATGACATAATGATTTACTCGAAGTCCCGAGAAGAGCATTAGACACATCTCAGAGTTACCTTACAGACATTGAAGGATCACGGATTATACTCTAAGTTCAGTAAGTGTGAGTTCTGGGCAACAAATGTAAAGTTCTTGGGGGCACACTATCACTGCAGAAGGAGTGATAGCTGATTATGATAAAGTTAAGGTAGTGATTGATTGGTCGACACAGAGTTCAGTGACAAAGATAAGAAATTTCTTGGGATTTGCTGGTTATTGTAAAAGATTTGTTAAAGGTTTCTCCAGTATTATTGCCCCATTGACACAACTGGTAAGGAAGAATGCACCATTCGATTGGGATGACAAGTGCAAGAACGCCTTTGTGAAATTGAAGCAGAAATTGACAACCGCTCCAGTGTTGACACTACCAGAACCACGGGTTGGACTAATAGTTTATATAAATGCTTCAGGAATCGGACTTGGTGGAGTATTGATGCAGGAAGGGAAAGTAATAGCCTACGCATATCGACAACTCAATATCCATGAAAAGAATTGCCCGTTCATGATCTCGAGTTGGTAGCAGTTGTCTTTGCATTGAAGATTTGAAGGCACTACCTTTATGGCGAAAAATTTACCGCCTATTCAGATCACGAGAGTTTAAAGTATTTGTTCACTCAAAGTGAGTTGAATATGAGACATAGGAGATGGCTCGAGTTTCTGAAAGATTACGATTTCAGTTTAGAGTACCACCCAGGGAAGGCAAATGTGGTGGCGGATGCCTTGAATATACGGAGACATATGACAAAGAAAGTTATTTCATTGATGACTCGTGAGTATCATTTACTTGAGGATTTGTCAATGTTGAACATTCACAATGATCTACTAGGGAACTCAGTGTGTGTGCATTTAAAGGCCGAGCCAGAGACCATCACCAGAATCATCGAGTGTTAGAAGACAGACTGAGAGTATGGGTATTACAAGGCTTGGGTCGATAACACAGGGTACCCAGATTGGAGGGAATCAATTGATGGAGCTTTGAGGTATTGAAATAGATTATGGATTTCAGCTCAGGAAGAGTTGAAAGAAGAATTTCTCTGAGATTCGCACAAAACCAAGCACACCATACATCTGGGAGGTAACAAGATGTATCAAAACATGAAGTTGACGTATTGGTGACCGAAAATGAAGACTTAAATTGCAGAGTTCATTAGGAGATGTGATACATGCTAGCAGGTAAAGGCAGAACATCATAGACCAGGTGGTCAGTTGCAGTTGTTGCCTATTCCTGAGTGGAAGTGGGAACACATCTTGATGGACTTTGTGGTTGGTTTTCCGAGATCGCAGAAGGGCAATGATGTTATTTGGGTCATAGTGGATCGTTTGACCAAATCCGTTCATTTTCTACCCGTAGCTACCCAATACACACTTGAGAAGTTAAGCAAATTGTATGTGGATTGGATTGTGAGGTTGCATGGAGTGCCGGTGTCTATTATTTTATATCGGGATCCTCAATTCGCATCGATGATATAGCAAGGTTTGCAAAAAAAGTCGGGTTCTAGAGTACACTTCAGCACAACATTTCATCATCAGACAGATGGTCAGACAGAGCGTATCATACAGACTTTGGAAACATGCTCAGGGCTTGTGAGTTAGATTTCGGTGGTAGTTGGGAGAAATACTCGTCCTTGTGCAAATTTGCATACAATAATAGCTACCTAGCAAGCATCGGAATAGCTCCTTTCGAGGTACTATATGGCAGACCTTGTCGTTCGCTGGTTTGTTAGATCGAGGTTGGTGAAGCAGCGTTATTCGGACCAGAGTTAGTGCATGACTACACAAAGAAGATCAAGCTGATTCGATAACGCATGAGTGCAGCAAAGGACAGACATAAGCATTATGCAGATAAGAAATACAAGACCGTCGTGTTTGAGAAGGGTGAATGGGTACTTTTGAGAATCTTTCCACGAAAGGGGCACCAGAGATTTGGGATCAAAGAAAGCTTGCTCCGAGATTATTTGGCCATTCAAGATCACCAAGAAGATTAGTTCAGAAACATATCGGCTTGAGCTCCCTCCACAGTTAGCAACATTACACAATGTCCTCCATGTCTCAATGTTGAGAAAGTCATTTTTAAATGCACCACGGGTTGTCGATTGGGCTCAGATTGAGTTTCAAGAAGACGCCTGCTGCTGCGAGCAGCCGGTCCAGATCCTAGATAGGAAGGTCAAGAAGCTCAAAAGGAGGGAGATGCCACTGTTCAAAGTGATGTGGCAATTTCATGACGACAAGGAGACGACATGGGAGTAGGAAATATATGCGCGAGTAGATACAATTTACTTTTAAATTTCGTGGATGAAATCTCTTAAGTTGGGGAGGTTGTGACGATCCTAAGTTTTTATGTAACAAGTGTACCCTAATTGTATGTGTAAATTGTGTGATAAAATTAGTAGAAACCCTAAGATTCAAATAATTATATGTGTGGCCCACGTAGGACCTAACTTTAATTAGAGACCGAAATTAAGGGAATGAAAACGGGCAAGTTAATCGATTCCTACGTGGATTCTCACCTAAATTAAGGAAAAAAAAAAGAATATTGAGGATATTTAGTATAATAAATATGAGGAATGAATCAAGGATGTGAATCACCTCTAACTTTCTCTCGTATTAGGGACGAAAGTGCACATAAGTTAAACGCACAAGTGACCAGAGATGATGTAGCAAGTGCGAGGGAGATTCGTGAAGCTTCAAGGCGTTGAATCGAGGTAACAATTCCATAATCTGATTTCTTAGTTTTGGTTTATTCAAAGAAGAAGAATTATGATTTGAAGAGCGTTATATCAATTTTTTGTGATTAATCGACAAGACCAAATCAATGTTTTCATGAGATCTTAAAACGAGTTTTCTTATTGATTGAAATGGAGTCCCAACTAAGGAAGATTGTATTGAAAGAATAAAAAAAGGCGACCGCACTGTTGCGCAGTTCGCTATGGAAGTGCAGAGGAAGAGGGAGCGCACACAGCGTTCCCCCCTCATTCGATATAAATGGAAGGTTGGGCTGACCGGCCCAACCAGGATGGTTGGGATGCAGCGCAGTTTAGGGGAAAGGAGGCTCACATTTAAATTGATGATGGAAGATATTGAGTTGATTTCAAAAGAAGACTAACTAGATAGGTTCTTAACTCAGTGACTGAGTTGATTAGCGAGTTATGGATGGAGCTAGGCCGGTCGGGATTCATTTGGAAAAACGGGTCCTGATACGGCCAAACATAGGTAACTAACAGAATTATCCTTGATGGAGTAAAGAAAAGATTAGAAAGAGCAAAAGGATTATGGGCTGGTGAACTTCACAACATATTGTGGGCACATAGGACAACTGCTAAATCTTATATGGGAGAAACACCATTTTTATTAGCTTTTGGCGTCGAAGCAGTGATCCCAGTGGATATAGGTGCATCATATTTTCGAGTCGTGCAGTTTAATGAGGCATATAACAGTAATGCGCTTCGCCAAGGGTTGGATTTGATTGATGAAACTCCCGAACACGCAGCTCTAAGAATGCAAGAAAACTCTCGAAAACCCGAGCAATTTTACAAATCTAGAGTTAAAAAGAAGTTTTTTCAACCAAAAGACTATGTGATGAGAAAAATAGAAGTATCTCAGCCTCTATCTATCGGTAAATTTTCACCAAAATGGGAAGGTTCATATAAAGTCCGCAAGAAAGTCGCATCGGGCAAATACAAGTTAAAAACTTTAGATGGGAAAGAAATATCGCTATCATGGAAATTCTCTAACTTGCGCAAGTTCTTTCACTGAGTTCATTAGTTTTTCGAAGTTATACTTCAACATCAATTTTGTTTGAATAAGAAGCCTAGTTGGTTTATTATCTTTAGAATTAATAAATTTCTTTCGTTTTGTTTCATTCTACAGTATTAAATTGCATCCTCTAAGATCAGTTGTGATCAATGCAATGTGTTGGAGTCGAAAAGCCCATTTTAGGCTTAAAACCCATTTCGATCATGCAATGAATTCAACTTAAAGAGCCTATTTTAGGCTCTAAGATCTGTTCGATCAATGCAATGACTTTAAGTCAAAGAGCCTGTTTTAGCTTTTAAGAATTGTTCGATCAATGCAATGTATTGAAGTCAAAGAACCCGGGCATTAAGATATGTTCGATCAATGCAATGTGTTGAAATCCAAAAAGCCATTTTTAGGCTTAAGATCCATTTCGATCATGCAATGACTTCAAGTGAAAGAGCCCGTTTTAGGCTCTAAAATCTCTTTGATCAATGTAATGTATCGAAGTCAAAGAGCCCGTTTTAGGCTTTAAGAGTTGTTCAATCATCGCATTGTGTTGAAGTCAAAAAGCTTGTTCTTAGGCTTAAGATCAATTTTGATCATGCAATGAGTTCAAGTCAAGGAGCTCGTTTTAGGCTCTAAGATCTATTACGATCAATGCAATGTCTTGAAATCAAAACGCCAATTCTAAGGCCTTACGACCCATTTCATACGCCATGAGTACAAGTCAAAGAGACCATTTTTTGGCTTTAGAGATCATTTCGATCAATATGACAAGAAACAACAAGTGCTAAAGTGATACGGAAATACTTTTCAATTCACATTTTTATTCAAAATAGAATACGACAAGAGTTTGATTACATCTGACTCGACAATTAAGAAAAACGATGAAACATATAACGACAAAGCTACAATGCTTCAAAGATAATCGAACAACCTAAAGAGTGGACCTACGAAAATCAATACATCATTGATTCTCAAGCAGGCGGAAAGTCGCCGCATCCGAGGGTATCGTCTTCGACTACTTCATGAGTAGATGAACTCACGACATCACTTGTGTCAACATTCGCTCCTTCCTAGGTCCTTCAGAACATTCGCTACTTAACTTCTTCCGCCTATTTGCGAGGAAAGTTAAATTCATGCCCAAGTAGCTCAACAGTCTTCCCCCACCCATCCAAGAAGAGATTAGTACCATTGTCACTCAATTGCCAAGACAAATATAAAGGAAGCATATTGTGATCGTCAAAGTTACATACATTGTTGCAGCTTGGTACGCAAGCGATAAGGACTGTTCTGTGTGAAGCGCGGCCACCGCATCATGGTCACGAGGAGTGCTTCCATGCAAGACTAGATCCCGCAAGATCATCCATTACCTATACAAGTATCAATCGTTTTTACTCCCCAACTAGGAACGTAAGAGTCTTCATAACCAGTGGATATCGGCTCAGAGGCGAAAGAATATACATTGGGGCATCGACAACAGGTTCATCTATTTCAATTACGTCATCATCTTCATTAGCTCTCTACCGTTTTGCTTACTCTTTCGCCATTATTTTTGCGAAAAGGCGGCTCTCCTATTCATAGCTGCAAAAAAATGGGGATGAATAAGTTAAAAAAATGTGCACAACAAATAAGGTATGAAATTCATTGTAGTTTTTTCTTGGAAATACCCTCTTCATCGATATGGCTAATACCACATTCGACAAGCAGACTTTCTTTGAGCAAAAGTATGGCTACAATTTACCCTTTGTCAGGACATAAAATAACATGTATCCCCATTTCTTGTGACGACATAGGATATTTCTTGGAGCTGCTTCTCACAATAGCCCATGAAAAAATAAAACATGTTGACCAATCTCCGTCAACCCGCTCAATGTAAATAAAGCCTTCTTTCCAAGTAGAGTGGATGCTGCGAGAAATCAACATAGTATCAAAGATGGGACCAACCCTAGGCCGATGACGAAAGGTGACCCGTCCAGGGAAATTTGCATTACTTTTTCTCGTATGAATGCGTGTCTAAAAACATTGACACTCAAGGGAAGACCAAGTTGAGTGCACTTAACGATGAAGCAATTCACCAATCTCTATGAGTTCGGTGTTAATTGAGCGGGATGCACTTCATAACTACGGAGAAATTCAGAAATGAAAGGGTGAGGAGGATGCCTAAATCCAGCTACTAATGCATCTTTAAAAACATAACGATCCTTAGTAGCATTGCATGTTCTCTCCAATGGCAATGCAGCTCGACAACGGTAGGGAAGACGAATAAAAAAATCATTAACAATAGATTCAATTTCACGAGGATCAATAATTGAAAAGGGAAAGTTAAAATCCTCCAAAATGCTATGCAAAGTCTGATTATTTCGGCCTTCTGCCATTGTCACAGCAAGAATATGACCTATACGTGCTGGCAAACCTAATCAAATAACACGAGAAAAAGAAGTTAACGAATATGTACCTAGGTTTGACATTTCCTTGGGAGGCGTAAGAACAACTCCATACTTGGTGAAATGGATTGAAAAAAGGTGCTTCCAGAACCAACTACAAGAAAAGAAAAACAAGGATCAAACAAGCTAAAAATGAAGAAAATGTTGAAGAAAATGAAGAACACGTTGAAGAAAATGAAGAACAAGTTGAACAACTTGAAAATAATAAAAAAACAAGTGAAACTTACTCAAAGCTGGATGAAGAAAGAAATGGACCCCCTTTTATAAGGAAAATGGACACGAATTACGGAGTTATCAAAATGAGATGAGATATCTCACCAACATGACTTTACTGCAGTCAAGTTCCCAACCTTATAACTTCAATGCAGTCTAAGTCTCCAACGATATGGGTTCCATGAAGTAAAAGTCTCCGACAACATGACCAAAATGACGCCAAGTAGTCTAAATGGGGAGGATGACCAAAAGACTTGGATGACTAAGGAATCAAACGTCATCTACTACAAAGTTTTCGACATAAATTGCAAGTAATTAACTATTCGCCAAGTCAAAGAAACGTTCTTTCGCTTGAATTATCTAGGATTTGATGAATAGTGTCAAGTTAAAGATACTTATTTGACTTGATGAATAGTGAATTATCATGCCAAAGAAAAAGGTTTTTTTGACTCCAAAATAAAGTCGAATCGATCGAATTTTCATCGACAATCATAGCCATGCTAGGCTAATACGCGTCGACATTGCGACAATTTGGCTCTCAAAAAAGTCTTTTGGCTCGAAGTGAAGTTTGAATCGATGAATAGTACCAAGTCAAATAAAGCCCTTTGAATCGAAGTGAAAGTTTGAATCGATGAATAGTATTAAGTCAAAGAAAGTCCTTTGACTTGAGTTGAAGTTTGACTTGATGAATAGTGAATTATCAAGCCAAAGAAGAGTTATTTTTTACTCCGTCACATAGCCGAATTGAACTTTCACGTCATCACTCATAGTCATGCGCGTAAACAGCGTGACAATTGGGTGTTCAAAGAAAGTCCTTCGACTTGGGATGAAGTTTGACTCGGTGAATAGTGTCAAGTCAAAGATACTTCTTTGACTTGATGAATAGTAAATTATCAAGCCAAAGAATGATTATTTGACTCATCCAATAGTACCAAGCCATAAAAGCACCATGTGTCAACGTAGTCAAGTTAGGCCACCAATACGCATCACGACGCGCAACACTCGTTTATTGTAAAGAAAAAAGTCGCGGCATTGTTAACCTTATTGCCGAGATAGGCGGTTCAAAGGTATGCACAACCAAACAAAACATCTATTTATCCATACGCAAAACTTATGTTTTTCGTAAGAGTGGGGGCATATGGTGTAGGCTGAATATGATCTCGCCTCGAGATTTGCGTACGCACATCTCGAGGAGATTTTATGATATGCACGAGTCTCACCAAATTTGTGATAAACTTGGATTGGAGGAAAATCTTACCAAAAAAAAGAAAATCGAGATTTGCCAGATCTCATTAAAAGTGGAAGTTCAGATTTGGCAAGATCTCGATAAGAAACCAATAAGCTATAAATACATAGACAGATTGGAGGAACAGGTATACTCTCTTCTCTAACCCTAAGTCATCCTATTAAGATCTTTGATCTAACTTAGGCATCTAAGCATTCCTCCTGAAGGCCTCGACTCCGGGCTTGTTTTGTAGTTTGCGTCTTCGGAAGGCTATCGGCGCTCGCCTCGGGATTCGTATGGCCTACTGCTCCAAAACGTCGTGTGATAGTTTACGCATCAAGGGGTTTCTCCCCCTCGAATGTGCTTAAATGTAACCCTTTTGTGCAGTGGCGGAACCAAAGAATTTTTGACAATAATGCTACACTCAAGACACTTCAAATATATCATTTTTTTTTGACATCGTTATATAGGGTGCATGTGTCGATTATAGAGGTCAGGAAGGACGAATACGTAGGGGTGTTATAGAAGGTCCTGCGAATACATAGGGGTACTACAGGGGTCCCGGAGTTAGGAGGAGCGACCACCCCCGCCCCCGCCCCCTTTGGTTCCGCCACTGCTTTTATGTCTTAGTCTTTATGGATGTTTCTTCCACATAAAAAAATCCCTTTACTCTCACATCTGTGAGGTTATCTTGACTTCCTTGAGAAAAAAAAAAAAAAAAAAAAAAAAAAAAAAAAGGCTTTTCTTCTGGGGGTGGAGACATATATATTAAGCTTGAAGTTAGTTGTTAATGGAATTTAGGTGAGTTGAGAAATGAGTAAAAACTCAAGAGTGAAACTTCACTTACACTGTAAGGCACTATAGAAGTCCATATGTATATAAGAGCTTAATGCATATACCTAGGCTTACATATTAATTTTGTACTAGCTAGAGTAATCAAAAGTGGGTCAACCAATGAAATATAGTGCTAATTAATTATGTTGCACACCTTTTTCTCTCATGGTCTAGTTTAACTACGGATACAATTGTTAAGAATAGTCCAACGTCCCGTGTTAAATAAATAAAAGAAAAAGTTATAAGTTTGGATTAAAGACACTATTCTTGAAATTTTAATGAAGCCTCACTTATACACACGGTAAGCATTGGCCATGTTCTCATTTCCTTCGTAGATGATCCACGATAGTTTTTTATATTTTTTTTGGGTGACAAAAGATCATCCACGAGAGTTGCAACTCGTAATTTGAGATTGGACTTATGCCTTGTACAAAATTAGTGTACATATTTTGGTTATATTGAAATAAAGTCTCGTTCCTATCAAAAAAAAAGATTGGTCTTGAACGAATGGGTAGTCTTGGGCCTTAGAGCCCATAATGAGTGAGCACTCAGTCCATATGTGAAATGATATGATGAAGATACATATATATTTTGTCTTTTTATATTTTCTTAGAAGATGCGACACCTACCCACATTAGGCACCGCGTTTGAGTACCTACCCACTCTGTGTTGTGTGATACACTTCGGGGCTTATGGCCAAACATCTCAAGGTATAGCGTACAGCACCGAGTGGGTAGGTGCTCAAACTCGATACTCAAAGTGAGTACCTCAAGCATTTTCCAATTTGTTTTGTGTTCATGGAATGGTCTATGTCTTTAACTTTTTTGTTCTTATTACTATTTTGTTGTCTTTACTCGTTTTTTTTTATCGAAAGTTGTCTTTGCTCGTTAGTTTGATGTCTAAGATTTGATAAATTCAATATTATGAAATAATAACATTGGGAACTATGTCCTCATTCTTTCTTAAACTTTCCAGAAGTGTACTTTCAGGATGGTGAATTCCTAAAAGCCTATATTCTGAAAAGTTATAGATTTTGAACATGTGCAAAATGTGTTCGGTTGAGTTTTTCACTTCCCAAATAGTTAGATACTTAGATCCTGATAAAAATATAAATCTTCATAATCTTTTTCGATTTGTGAAAACAATAATACATATGTTTTGGGATTGCGAGTAGCTTGAATCCATCCTTTTGTTTTATAGAATAAACAGGCAACACAACTGATTGATGATCAAATAGAGAAATCCTTCTTGTGTTTGAAATTTATTAATCTAAGTTCCCCATCAGCAAATTTTTCTTTTTTTCCTTTTCTTGAGTTTTCCAAGTAATTTGAGAACATTCCTGTCAAAAAAGCAATTCGAGAACATAGTTTCAACACTATGTACCAAGTAGAATCTTATGATTATAAATCTGGATGAAAGATAGAGCTTTGGGGTCACACAACTAAATCCACCTTTTGTTTAATGCATTGAAGTGCACTATAATACAAAACTTACGAGTTACTAGCAAAAGCAACATTTTTTTTCGTGAGCAAAGGCAACAATATTCTAATTAATAATAAAACAGCTCACTTTTTGTGATTTTTGTTCTTGAACCACCACTGATCCTCATCTCCGATCTACGATGGTTCCAATCAAATCTCTTTTGTATTTTGTTCATATAATAACCAACAGATCTAATCAAATTTGTGGATATTGGTACATCCTTATTACGGTACATCTTCATCAAAGGTGTTGTGTGAATTTGTGTGGCGCTGGATTGATCTTGTCTTTAGTTTTAATAAATTTGAGAAGAAGAGATTGAAAATTAAATAGATTGTTGTGTTTTCCTTCTATTACATACATGTATATATAGGTAAAGTTACAACGGCTTAGAGAGAATTTAGCCTCTGATTGGTAAGAACAAAAGGTAAATATTGTACATAAAGTAAGTAAATATTCTAAAAATATATGACTAATTAAGTAGTAAATAGCTACGGTAATAATCTATATAAGGTTGTACCCAGATCTAGCACATATTTATGTTGACTTAAATAGATGTCTTTTGATGAGCGAGCAACTTCAATGCTAAGAAAATATTTCAGTGTACTCAGATCTTTAACATGAAATTGACTAAAAAAGAATCTCTTAAGTTCAAGAATGGAATCGATATTGTTTCATGTTTTCACAATATCATCAACTTAAATTAGAATAAATAAATATAAAGGGCCATTTAGAAATACAAAAAGCGAATAATCAGCATGCGATTGAATAAATTCAATGGACAACAAGGCTGTGGAGAATTTTACAAACCAATTACGGGATACTTTTTTCAAACCATAAAGTGATTTATTTAATTTGCAAACTAAATTTTTCTTCCCCTTACGAGGATGACCAGATGGCAAGTGCATATATACATCCTCATCTAAATCACCATGTAAGAATGCATTTTGAACATCTAATTGATGCAATGACCAATTCTTTATTGATGTTGTAGGTAATAATATTCGCACGGTTACCAGTTTGGCAACAGGTGCAAATGTTTCATGGTAATCAATTCTTTCAGTTTGGGTGTACCTTTTTGCTTCTAGACGTGCTTTGTAGCATTCAATACTTCCATCAGCATGACGCTTTATTTGATAAAGACACTTGCATCCAATTAGAATTTGGTTAGCAGATAAAGAAATAAGAGACCATGTGTTGGTAGTTTCTAATGCATGAAGTTCATTTTGCATTGCTTTTTGCCACTCAAAAATATGCATAGCTTGAGAAAAATTAGTAGGTTCTACCAAAGAAGACAAAGAACTAAGAAAAGAAGATTTTGCTTTAGAAAATTTATCATAGGATAATAAGTTATGCAAAGGAAGATTCGTACCTATTGAAGGTTTTTGAACATTATAACAATGATAATCCTTAAATTTTATTGATGGTTATGTTACTCATGTTGAACATCTAGGAGAATTATTAACTTCAACCACATCTAAAATAGGTACGTCATTATTAATTTGAGCCACATCTAAAATTGGTACATCGTTATTAACTTGAACTGCATTTAAAGTGGGTTCATCATTATTAGAAGCGACAATAGGACTATATGGAGATATAGTATGAGTAAGTTGCTCATGATATGATACTTCATGTGTTGTAGATGATATCGGTAATGTTAAATTATGTGAGAATGTGAATTAAAAAAAAAGATTTACAAGGGAATTTACTTTCATGAAAAGTGACATCACGACTAACATAGATATTTTGAGTTTGAATATCAAATATTTTATAGCCTTTTTGCGCAAAAGGTTATCTAATAAAAAATTTAGAAAGTGCACGTTGATCAAACTTATGTTGAATATGAGTGTTGCGACCAAAACATAAACAACTAAAGATGCGCAAATGTGCATATATAGGTAATTTATTAAACAATAACTCATAAAGAGCTTTTCCATTTAGTGCATTAGATAGTGTTCTATTAATTAAATAAGTCGCGACACATTCATCCCAAAATTTCAAAAGTAAATTTGCTTAAAACCGAAGTGCTCGTGCAACATTAAGTAAGTGACGATGCTTGCGCTAAACCACGTTATTTTGTTGAGGTGTGTAAGTACAAGTATGTTGGTGAATAACACCAAGTGAAGTAAGAAAATCATTAGCATTTTTATTGCTAACTCCAAACCATTGTCACTACGTATTTGTTTAATAGAAACATTAAATTGATTTTTAATCAAAACAAAAAATATTGAAGATAAAAAATACTTGAGGTTTTTGTTGCATTACATATACTCATGTAATTTGAGAAAAGTCATCTACAATAGTTAAAAAATAATGTGCACCAGTAAAATAGGGATCTTTATATGGTCCTCAAACATCAATATGAATTAAATCAAAACATGTAATAGATTTTTCGGTGCTATGATTAGAAGGTAAACGAGATTCCTTAGCTTGTAGGCATATTATGCACGTGCATTTATTTGAAAATGAAATATTAAAATCCAAAGTAGAAAATTTTGGCGAAATGATGGAACTCGGATGTCCAAGTTGCCAATGCCATAAATCTAAGTCATGAGAAGTGTTCAAAAAAATGTAAATGGAACAATCTTGGAATCTAGATAATAAAGTCTATGTGACAGCTCAGTCCCTACAAACTACGCTCCGTTCGGCTTAGACTAACGTAGACCCCCGAGTAAGCTCTCGCAAGGTCAACGCATGCCTAGTCAGCTTCCATTATTATTATTATTATAAATTTAGTGTTTTAAAGTTGAGTTATTACATTTTGCAAGTTGTATAATTAAAGCAGCGGAACTAAACTTAAGCAATTTAAATAACTCCATAAATGACAAGTTGGGACAATCTATGACGTGGAAACTCAGAAAGTATGATCCATGGTAAGAAAGTCCAAGCCAGGGCCAGGCACAGAGTCAGAGGAGTTCTGGTAGATCAGAGACTCGTGCGTGCTATAGATGCGGTCAGGTTGGATATATTGTACACTATTTTTTATTTATGGATGCATGGTAGGAAAGTTAGGGTTACCTACACAGACCTTAGATACACATCTGGTTCTTAGTACGACAGTTGGGGATAAGATTTGCCTTAACCGGGTTTGTCAAAATCGTATTGTTGAGATTGAAGAACATCAACTACCGACTGATTTGAGAGTGTTAGAGTGCCTGGAATTCGACGCGATGTTCGGTATGGATTGGTTATCATCTTATCATGCACAGATCAACTGTTTCAGTAAGACTGTGACATTTGACATCGAGGGGATTCCAAAGTTTACATTTGCTGGAGTTGCGACTGCATTACCTATCACTCGAGGCAAACTAATGACGTTGTAGGAGATGGAGGCGTATACGGCTATGGCCGACCCAAAGCTTAGGAAGTTGGTTAAGGTTGAGGATGTCCCTCTTGTTTGCGAGTTTCCAGATGTGTTCCCTGATGATTTGTCAGGATTTCCACCACCGAGAGCTGTTGAATTTATCGTTGAGCTGATTCAGGGTTCTCAGCCAATTTACAGCAGGCCATATATGATGTCAGCATCGGAGCACGAGGAGTTGAGGACCCGTTAGAGGACTTATTGTAGAAGGGTTTCATTCACCCTAGCATATCACCTTGGGGACCTACAGTTCTTTTTGTGAAGAAGAAGGATGGCTCGATGCAGATGTGTGTGTGGACTACCGAAAGCTAAATCAATTAACGATTTGGAATCGTTACCCGCTTTTGATGATTGACGACTTATTCGATCAATTGGCCAGGGCAAAGTTGTTCTCGAAATCAACTTACGGCAAATTAAATTCAGGTCGTTACAATTCTTCCCAACTTAGTGAAATTTTGGCCCGAATTTTAAATTAAATGTAAACACGTATCGATAAATAAGTGGGGATATCGTCGTCACATAGTAAACTCAAGCTCTCAAGTGAGTCCTTCGGTCTCGTGATGCTGCCATCGTACCAAAACCTTTGAGATCTCCTTATTCCTCGAGATCTGAGTCCTCCTATCTATAATTTCCATAGGTTGTTCCTCGTATGATACATCAGGTCGCACCTCAATCTGACGTATATCAACCATAGGTCTCGCTCTCGACCTAGCCAGCCTCAACATGAAAATGTGAAATAATGGATGTACACATGCTAATTGCGGTGACAATTCCAGACAGTATGCCACTCTGCCGACTCGTTCCTCAACTCTAAATGGTCTAATGAACCTTGGTGCCAGGTTCCCCTTAATATCAAACCTCTGATGACCCTTCCAGGGCGAAACTTTCAAATACACCAAGTCCTCAACCTCGTAGCTCAGACCCTTCATGTACTTGTCCGCATATTTCTTCTGCCTATCCTGAGTCGCCTGAATCCTCTGCCTGATCTGTCTTTTCTTCTCGGTATGGTCAACAACAACCTCAGGTCATATAGCTGATGTATCCACCAGTGCCGCTCGACTTGCTGGTGACTTGCAGGGCCTACCATAAAGTGCCTTAAATGGTGGCACCCCAATACTCGCCTGATAGTTTTTGTTGTAAGCAAACTCACACAAAGGTAAGTAATCATCCCACGATCCACCAAACTATAATATACACACCCTGAGCATATCTTCGAGAATCTGAATCAAACGTTATGATTGCTCGGTAGTGGGTAATGGTTCCAAATCTTCACCTGATTTAGTTTTCGGTAGTCCAGACACATCTGCATCGAATCATCCTTTTTCACAAAAAGAATTGAAGCTCCCCAAGGTGACATAGTAGGGTGAATGAAACCCTTCTACAATAAGTCCTCTAATTGGGTCCTCAACGCCTTGTGCTCCGATGCTGACATCCTATATGGCCTGCTGTAAATTGGTTAAGTCTCTAGAATCAGTTCAATGATAAACTCAATAGCTCTCGGTGGTGGCAATCCTGGAAAGTCATTAAGGAACACGTCTAGAAACTCGCAAATAATAGAGACATCCTCAGCTTTAACCAACATCCTAAGCTCTGACTCAACCATGGCCGCATATGTCTCCATCTCCTGCGATGTCGCTAGTTTGACTTGAGTGATAGGTAATGCAGTCGCAACTTCGACAAATGTAAACTTTGGAATCCCCTCAATGTCAAATGTCACAGTCTTGCTGAAACAGTCTATACGTGCATGATAAAATGATAACCAATCCATACCGAACACTGCGTCGAACTCCAGGTACTCTAACACTCTCAAATCAGCTGGTAGTTAATGTCCCTCAATCTCAACAATACAATTCTGACAAATCCGGTTAGGGTAAATCTTATCCCCAACTGTCGTACTGAGAACAAGATGTGTATCTAAGGCCTATGCAAGTAACCCTAACTCCCATACCATGCGTCCAGAAATAAAAGACAGTGTACTACCAGAATCTATCATAATATACATGGAAATACCACAAACAGATAATGTACCCACAACAAGCTGTCTAGTCGCCTCATCATCCGACTGTGCGACCCCAAAAGCTGTAGTTTGAGCCCTATCTCTGGCATGCTTCATCTGTGGTGGTAGCGGTGCTAGGTTGGTACAATCTACCACAATATATCCAACTTGACCGCATTTGTAACACGCACGAGTCTCTGATCTGCCAAAACTCCTCTGACTCTGTGTCTGACCCTGGCTTTGGCTCTGGCCTCTCTAACATCTATCATTCCTATATTGTTGTCTATGCTGATCAACCAGTGTAGAAGCCGTAGAATATGCCACCTGGCAATCTTCATGTCTATCTCGATCATCACGTTGATCCTTGTCGCCTCTACGACCTTGATCAGATTGCTAATCACCTCGATGAGGTCTCTGGTCATATCTCTATCGGTCCTGATCTTTCATCTGCCTCTTCGATCTCTGATTAGACCGAAAACTTAAAGCTGGTTGAATCTACTGTCTCTGCTGACTTTGCAGCGCAGCCTGAACCGCTAATCAACTGGCCCTCTGAACCAGATATGTCTCGTGTGCGAGGGACCTATCGTAGATCTCTACCAGTATACGAGCTCCACTGGATACAACCATGCTCGCAATTCTCTCATCCAAACCTCAAACAAAATAATGTATGTAGTCGAATGGTACCTACTATGTTCATGGAGTACGACAATAGATATTAGTACCTCTTCATATACATCGTGACGGACATATTTCCTTGAACCAATGACAAAAACTCCACCTTCAATCAGACACCTAACCTCTATAGGTATATACTCGTCCATAAATAACACTCAGAACTCTGCTCAAGTAGTCATAGCAGGATGAGTCGCAATGTAGGTAGTCCATCATATTGCAGCATCAGCTCTTAAGCAAAAACTCGATAATCTCGGCCGATCAACCTCCTCAACCCGAAGCAAGTCATGTAGCCGCTCATGAGATAACAGCCACCTCCCGACTATCTTTGGGTCCCTAACTCCATAGAAGTATCCTGGCGAGAACTTAATGAAGTCATTCATCTTCTTAGCCTCAACTGTCATCAGGCTCCCGCTACCTGCACCTGAGTCTCAACTATAGTAGGAGCTACAACTATCTGAGTAGTAATCACCGGTGCGGCCAAGAGAGTAGTAGGAGGTGTAATAGCCTCCCGAGAATCCCGAGATCTCATCATGTTTATCAATAATGCAAATCTATAATCCATAGTCCGCGCCAATGACTCCAACGTCAAAGTCGGCCTAGTCGGATCACTGGTATCTCCAACCTCAGGCTGAGAAGTATTTAAAGGTTGTCCATCCATCGGTATCTGCATCGAAGAATGTGTGTCTAATCAGCCTCAGTGTATATACATGTATTATATGTAATATAAAACTAAAAATATCACACGTATATCCCTGATTCCTACCTATCTCACTTCGCATCCCAACTAGAACTCTAGATATCCTTTGGTTTGTCCACATCTAAAGTTTATTTATCAGATTTATCCTCAAATTATACCAGAAATGTAATCGTATCAAAGTTAACTTTCATTTCCTCAAGGTTCACCAACCTTGCTCTGATACCAAAATATAACACCCCGATTTCCAAATGGACTGCCACAGGGCCAACGCAGGCCCACAACCTGGCCTACCGATGGCAGTCGTGTCCTACATGTAATCTTAACCACCAATTAATCATTATTAACATCAATGAACAACAATATACTGTTTAAATTGCTAATGAACTCAAGTCATCAGTTTTAATATCGTTTTAATCTTTAATAAACCACAATGGAAGTCTTTTATCATGACAAACTAAAATATGAACATCAAAGTCATGCATTTAACTCTGATACCTAGTGTGAAAAATCCATATGTCAACATAGACCCAAAATACACCTCAAGGTCTTAAAATATCAAAAATATAAAGTCCTGAAATGTCTCACAAGCCCAGATTCCCAAAATAAAAACAAAGTATATATAATAAAAATGTACAAGTCTAGCTCAATATCTCTGAATCACAGGTACTCTAGAAGCTTGGCCTTGCCACGACTTGTACTAGGATCTGCACTCAAACCATCACAAAAAGGCAGATGACAAGTCCAGAGTGAGTATTCCCAAGGAAATTAAGTGAGCAATACTTAAAGTAAATACTAGAATTTAAATAAAATTATAAAATAAACATGCGAAAATAAATATAAACAACTGTGATCATCGTATGCATAAGTAATAGTGAAAGCTCAATGTGTGTTCCTAGAGCCTAGGGTCAGACTAGCGTCATACTTCGGACTCTCCACAGAATCCTGCCGGCGAGTCCCGCTTTTGGATCCGCTAGGTGGTCGGCGTAGAACTTACGACGCACCCACATGTGCCCCGACGCGACTCCCTAGTCGAACTATTCACCGAGATCCCTAGCACACGTGTTATAGTCCAGTGGACACACATACAGGAATGGCACGGAGGGAGAGCCTCAACGTCCGTCCATTTAAACCAAAACAAAGAATAGAGTATTGAAAGATAGAATATGAATCTAAAAGCAAAAATAAGGTACTGCTCAAGAAATTTCAGTTGAGATACTACACCTCAATCCGCACTCCGTGTCCCGGTAAATGACCCCCGGTCCGGCTCCGCTGAATCCCCGATATCCAAATTACCGCCCGAAATGACCTATTTCCATTAATAATTGATTTTTTAGTCAATTGGATTTATTTTATGTTACTTAGTAAAAATATTCTCAAATCTGCAATATCTAGCGCGCTAGGTCTGAGGATTAGAGCGCTAAATTTCTGAGCATCTAAACATTCTTCTTCAAGAAGAACATTAGCACGCTATATTTTTACCTATCGAGCTAATCGCCATCTAGGGCGCTAATCGAGTTCTGGACAGCAGTTTGGCTGAAGATTTTGGTTTCTAAACATCACTACAAACAACAACCACTACAACAGCATATATCACTTAACTTCTTAGCACTTAGAATCCACCAAAACAACTACTTATCAACCACTTAACAATCCATATTGGATTCACACAAACACCTCAAAAAATTGTACCAAAAGACAAAGAAAGTTGAGGTAATTGTGAATCTTACCTTACTTTGATGAATCAACCACTTCAAGCTCCTCAAGTGATCAATTTGAGACTTCAAAACCCTTGTTTATTCTTCTCTATTTTTGGATTGTAGATAAGGAAAGAGAAAAGGTTGTGGAAACTAAAGTCAAATTAACTTTTATACCATTTATATGATCTCTCCTCACTTGTGCATCTCAATGCAATCCAATGAGCACTATTTTCTCTATTATTCAACCTCTAATTACTCCAAATGTAACACCAATGGCACACTAGCACTTGTTCTTAGCCCATAAAGTCGTCTTTCGGGTGTTTCGACACCCTATTTCGCATCCCGAAATGCGACACAGGCGTACTACCATGACCCTAACTACCAAATATGCATTACATTTTAATATTTAACTCATTTTATTCATTGTATGTATGTATTATTCTCCCCGACCTAAAATTTAGTCTTTTAGCCAACCCGATACCCGCGTCGACACGCATATCAAGGCGAATGCATAGCACGCGATCTCGCACATCAAATGTAATATAAATACACACATTGTGATATTGTTTACTCTATTTCAATATAAAAATTGCTAATTAAACATATTAGCACACAAAATAATTATTTACCTAGCTCTAAGCGGACACTAGCCTAGCTGCGGGTTCCACGAGCGTTTGAGTTGTCTGCCACGCCTGCAACCACGTCATTAATAACGGCGAATTAAATTCAGGCCGTTACAAAAGTAGTTGTTGAATACGAATTTGACTAAAAGATAAAATCATGGAATCAACATCATTATGTAATCGAACTTCATCAGAATTGAGATCTCCATTGATGAATCGTACATCCTGCTCTGATACCATAATAAGTTTGAGAAAAAGATTGAAAATTGAATTCAATGTTTTGTTTTCCTTCTACTGCATACATGTATATATAGGTAAAGTTACAACGGCTAAGAGAGATTTTAGCCTCTAATTGGTGAGAACAAAAGGTAAGAAAATATTCTAAGAATATATGACAAATTAGGTAGTAAATAGCTAAGGTAATAATCCATATAAGGTAGTAATATATATGTCCCAATATATATTTCCAAAAAGTTTTATTTTATAGTTAGTTTTCTTCCCAAGTTGGAAGTCTTTGATTTGTCTTCTCTTTGTTGGGAAGTTTTAGGTTTTCTTCTTCTTATTGGGAAGTTTTGTTATCCATTTTGTGGTTATAATAGTTTTGTGTATTGTCATGAGTTTTAACATTGTAGAGAGCAGTCCATGATTGTCAAACTGTTTCAATTTCGTATTTACAACCAAATTAATGGTAGTTTGTTTGAACAAATAGGATTAGCGAATTAATGTACTTGATTCTATGTTTAGTCATGTATTGAGAAATGAATGATTAATGAAATTTCTCTTCAAAAAAAACAAAAATAAAGCTGCTCACCTTAATTAGGAAAAATATTCTAGGATTAATATTGAAACCAAATATTACCTTGGCGCAATGGTTGGTACTGTCTAGTTCATCTTTCTCTTTGAGGTCCATGTCTTAGTCTTTAATTTTCTGAGACACATATATTGTAAGGTGGAATCGATATATGTAGCCCCTGTGAAATAGTCAAATATAATTTTGAGTACCACACGTAAAAAAAAAAAAAAAAAAAAGTAAAAATGAATCCAACACATAGCACTCCTCATTCAAGGGCCCAGACGTCATCCATACAGCCTTGCAATAATGCTAATTAAACTAAAATACTCTTGATCATTAGGCAAAGGTTGCATAATGAAATGTAGTCAGACTCATTATACACTATCTTATCAGGAGGAAACCAACAAAGAAAGCCCACCTGTTCCATTCTTTAACCCAAAGTGTACCATCCAACGGTCTAAAGAGCTCTCTACCTCCAAAATGGCCATCGTAGGACCTTGTACATTATTATTTTTTTAAAAAGAAGAGCAAGATAAGGCTTGTTAGGTCACCTGTATTAGTAATTTAAACATGACACCGACTGGTCCAGCTTTAAAATAAAAAGCTATGTACTCAAAGTTTCATGAACCCATTTTTTTTTTCCATTTCTTTGATTAGGGTTCTAACAAAAGGTTCCTCACAAAGAAAATTATGAATCAACTACCACAAATTTAATTAAACTTTGACAAAAAAAGAAAGATCAGGTCTGGCATACCTCTAATACATTTACTACATATACCATCATTGCAAATTAACCTCCGGAACTTGCATCGAGATATATGCATGTACATCTTCAAGTGTATCATTTTATGTCGATCATACGATTCGAAGTATTAAAGTATCAAATTAATGTATGTATGAAAAGTATCTCTCACTCAACCTACAAAAAGGGAAGAGAAAAGCATCTTTTTCTCTTCCAACTACCTCCAACTTATTTCTCATGTATTTCTATCTTTTTATCAATATCATTGATCTTCATATGGTCTACAATCCACATGAATCAATTAAAGATTGCTTTGAATAAGATTGATAGGAATGTAAACATATACAATATTAGCATTTCACTTCCACCACCACAAAGAGACTGAAAAATTAAGGGGCAAGGAAGCCAAGCCACATTCATAATTAAGAACCTCTTTATCAAATCAATAAATCTAAAGTACGCTACTAATTTGTTTAGGTTAACCATTAAAAAGGGTTAGGCCAAATGTTTGCCTCATTATATGAATGACATACACCCATTTACTTATTTCAATATTTGGGGTTTTGGTACTTGCATTATAAGCTAAGAAATCATCATACCTAAAGTCAAGAAAGAATGTCACAATCTAGATAAGAACAAAAGAAAAAATAGCCTTAATCAGCCAAGTTAGAGAGTGATAGAGAACTTTATTAATAGTACCCCAAGCAGTGAAATGGTGACAAATAGAGATAGACATTAAGAAAGACAAACCAAATTACATTACAATAATGTTATGATTACATGAGATGAAATGATAAACAAAAGGAAATTAAAAAAAAAAAAACAGATAAATAAGATGACTCCACCACCAACTCTTGAATACATCCAACACAGCAAACACAAAAGGAGAGAGATGACAAAACACTCCCTCTAAAAGTAATTTATTTACAATTCCATGCTTCCCCAAACCACCTCGCCTCTCTCTCATCATCACATTCTTAGTTCCCTAGAGATACACATACATATATAAAGAGAGGACAAAGAGATTGTGGAACACTTTTAAGACATCCAAACAAACCCTTATTGTTCATGTGTGGGTGAAATACGCATTTCAGATCATCAGCACTAATTGTTGGCGTTGCTTCTGAAGGACCCAAGAGCCTTAATAGAAGATGCTCTCAGCACGAACTGGTGGTATATTGCAGCAGCAAAAGCACCAATAAAGGGTCCAACCCAGAAGATCCACTGCACCATATCCACATATACAGTTAAAATTGGTTCAGCCAAATTAATCATAAAATGTCACAGCCTTGTAGCATTTTTTTCTCAAATTTGTAATTTGTAATATGATTGTCAATTACAACATGATATCTAATAAAACTCGTAAAAATAGAATAAGAATTATAAAGTTTCAAAGAGAAATAGACAAGGGTAATCTAAATTGTAGGAATTTGAATATAAGGAAGATATACGGTAGACTAGTAGACCAACTAATTTGTTGTTTTGTAATAGGATAAGTGCATGGTAATTGTAAGTAACATGTTATAATTTGTAAAAATAGAATAAGAAAGATGGATTCAAAAAAAAAAAGCCAATTGAGATAATCTGTAAAAGACAATTTGCAAATAAATGCCCTCGTTAAAAAAATAAATAAAATTTGATAAGTTAGAAATTAAAGGAATTTGAAGATATATGAGTGTATATAGGTCACCTGGTCGTCCCATGCCTTGGCTTTGTTATAGATCACAGCAGCTCCAAAGCTCCTAGCAGGGTTGATGCCAGTACCAGTGATGGGAATCGTGCAAAGGTGAACCATGAACACAGCGAACCCAATTGGGAGCGGAGCCAACACCTGCTCAAACAATTTAACCTCATAAATTTCATCCAAACAGTAGACATATACATGGATCGAAGTCTTCTATTGCGCTCCGGCTAATTTTTTTTTTTTTTTTTTTTTTATTATTTTTTTTTTTCATAGAGACCCATCTAAACCACTTCATGTTTATCAGCTAATTAAGTTACTCATATACATAAAGTGCAATATAGTTGATATACTTACAGGGACATGGGAATCTCTGGCGCTCCTCTTAGGATCAGTGGCAGAGAAGACAGTGTAGACAAGAACAAAGGTCCCAATGATCTCTGCACCCAAGCCAGTGCCCTTGTTGTAGCCATCAGCCAACACATTAGCACCACCGCCATATCTAACATAGTAGGCCTTTTGGAACCCTTTAACTAGACCAACACCACAAATTGCACCCAAACACTGAGCCACCATGTACAACAACGCTCGGATCAATGAAACCTTCCTTGCCAAGAACAGCCCAAACGTCACTGCAGGGTTGATGTGCCCTCCTGTTCATCACCACCCACACCAGCATATTAACCCCCACCCACCACAACAGATTAACCCCCAAAACCCATAAATTAAAAAAGAAAAAGTTTAGGAAGATGAGAATTTGGGGGGGATTGGGGAAAACCCACCTGAGATACCGGCGGTGCAGTAAACGAGGATGAAGATCATGCCACCAAAGGCCCAGGCGATACCTAGAATGCCAACACCACCGCATTGGTCACCGTTGCGATTAGGGTCTATTTGGCTTTTGTACCCAATCACAGTTAACACAGTTATGTAAAGGAAGAGAAGTGTTGCTATGAACTCTGCTATGAGAGCTCTGTAGAAGGACCATTTGGTGAGCTCATCGAGGTCGATCAGCGGTGCTGGTGGTGGGTCGTGGTAGTCCTTCGCTGAGAACTCACTTGTTTCAGCTACTTCAACGTCTTTCCCCATATGGCTATGTCCCTAACAAGATCGAATTAGCAGCTCAAAACAGTTAATGAATTGAGAGAGAAAGAGAGAGTGTGTGTTTGAGGAGTGTTTGGCCGTGAGAGTGATCTGGTGAGGATGAAAGTGGAGGCTATTTATGCTTTTTAATGGAACAACAACTACTCCTACTGTTCATTTTTTTTTTTTTTTTGGTGGGTCCGCTCCATTAGGTGATGATCTAAGCTTTGCTGGGATTATCTTTTCGAAATCACCACTATTAAGCCACTTTTGTGTTTGTTTAATTATTCCTCCCTCCCTTTTTTTTTTTTTTTCTAAGTGATGTTGTAAGGTTCTTCACAATTTAAAAAAAATTATTTAATTATTTTGATTAAGAAAAAAATAACAGTTAAATTACTAAATCATCATTTATCTCTCTTAATTTTACCACTTCTACATATATTAATTATTAATAAGGTAATTATTAAGTTTTCTTTTTTACGAAGAGTATAAAAGTTAATTAAGTAATTAATATATATTGAAGCTATCAAATAAAAAATATTGTGAAATATTTTAAAACGACTAAAAAGATATTTATTGTGAAACGAAAGAAATAGTTTTTAATAAATTTTATTTGAATGACAAACCTTGTATTATGGCATAATCCGAACCGCCCCCTTCACAAATTTTTTTGTTATAATATTGAACAGATAATATATACAATAATACACAAGTTTTTATTTGAATATTTTTTTTTTATAAAACTATTAATGGAATCTCCAACTAACAATGAGAGGATCCTTTTGTCTCTATTGGAGTTTTTTTTTTCACTAATATATTGTGAGAAAAAATATATTAGTGATGGGCAAATGATTACTAGGGAATGGGCAAAAGATTACTAGGGAACAAATTTACTTCAAAAATTTTAATTAATAAAATAAAGCTCTTTTTTAGTAAAAAGAGACTTTTTTTTTCCTGCCATTCATAAAACAAATAAGTAATAATTCGAAGTTACTAACTTATCTAATCTTAAACCCAATTAGATTGGCTTTAATATTGAGAGTCACCTTGTTTAAAAGTAAAGTCGAATCATAACAACAAGTTATAAATTAATTACCACTTTAATGTTAACCACTAATTAATTGAATTTGTGCAATTAAATAAAGTTGTTCGAATACACTTAGTGACTGAAAGAGGCTATAGGTTGATTCTAGTCAAAGAATTATAAATAAATTATTTTTTTCTTAATTCATAACACAAGAGACTCGTCTTTATGGATTAGTTTAGCTTTAGTAAAGACGGTGGCTTGTGAGTAATATTGTAGGATGCTAATAATTTTAAGAAGTTTTGAATAGGAGAGAAATGTTTTCAAAACACAAAACCCCTTTTTATCGAATTTATTGATCAAATTTTTTTGAAAAAGGAAGTTATAACCATCATTGTCAGATAACATTATTTATACTTTTATACAAAAAATTCATTTTTTTTTACTAATAATTATTGTAAGTATATATAAGTGGCCCGTTAGCAGGTTGATTAGCCTGAGATTACACTACCAATATTAATCAAGTGATTCCTCGCATATGCTCTTCCATTTAATGGTGTGTGTTTGCACTTGATTGGCATGCCCAATCTAGGGATGCCTTCTTATGCGCAAGTTGCGAATTTTGGTTGCGGGTTAGAGAGTCTTATTGGTGTCTATTCTTGTAATAATTTAGTGTACCCATTTCGGTTAGGAACCATTTAATACAATTACCTTTGGTGAAAAAAAAATAATTATTTTTAGGTACAAATGTACAAAAGTCTATCAAAGCTGCAATGGATGGCTTGAGACAAATCACAGGACCATTTAATAACTTATTATTATTATTATTATTATTATTATTATTATTATTATTATTATTATTATTATTATTATTATTATTATTATTATTATTATTATTATTATTATTTTGAAGCTAGTATTGCTTTTTTGAATTAAAATAAAATGTAATTTCAAACTTGATAATGTCCATAAACAAAGTAACAAATTTGGTTCAGTGTAAAAAAATATACCTCATCCGATCGTTTATATAAACCATTTAAGATAATGACACAAAAATTAAGGCAGCCTTAATTATGAATGTAATATATATATATATATATATATATATATATATATATATGTGTGTGTGTCGTTTGATATTAAATGAATTGAAAATTAAAGAATCATAAATGCTTGAATTTTATAAAGGTAAAATAAGTAAAAATGCAATAAATACACTTTTGAATTCTGAAAACAACTTACAATTTTGAACAATAAATTTTTGTTAAAACGACTTATATAAATGAATGGAAGAAGTATTTTTTAAGTGGAATTATATTAATCATGACATGTGTATGAAGCGATTTTTGATGGATTCATGTTTGAAGTAGTCAAAGTAATTCAATTACCAAAAGTTCTCGACACCTATATGTAATTTCTACCATTTACTTTCTTCATAATTAATTGTAGGTTTTGCTTCCTTTAATAAAGTTACTTTAAAAAAAATTAAAAGAGCACCAAATGTGTTACCACTGTAACGGCAACATATTAACGGCTACATTCACATAATAGAACATTAGAGAACCTTCATGGCTTCAACGGTCTAGTCAGTATTGATTAATCATAGCAAAAACTTAAGCCTAGCTTGTTGAGAGTTAACTTTTGAGAGATAAATTTAAAGGGAGTTGAAACTAATTTTATTTTGTTGCCCAATTTTCTTTCAAGCTATATTCCAACTCACATAAAAAAAAAAAAAGATATCTCATTTACCTATCTTAAAGAAGTTATGTCTCAATCATTTGTAAATACAATTATTTTTTATTAATTAACATTTATTACTCACATTCATTTCTTTTGTTTAAAATGTATTTATTTTAATTTATATTTTTTATTATTTAAAAATTTACCACTTTGAAGATAAATCAAATACAAAAATAGAATATTTCACGCACTGTAAATTCGTGAAAACAAATCAAATGCATGTCTCAAATCCACTCTTAATCAGTTTCTAAGATATGACTGCTAGATGTCTCAAACACCAACTTCGCTGCCACCATCACACCTAAACCCTTAAGCAAGGGCCTAGGTTTTCACAACGTGCACCTGAAAATAGGGGTGACAAATTATGCTCGAACCCATTTGTCCACATTTGTTCGGATCCAATTTAAACGAGTCTGGACATGATTTTTTCAAAATTAATACGGGTCTGGACATGTTTTCTTGTCCATTTTAAAAAACGGATCTAGGTTCGAACAAACTTTAAAAAAAATAGATATCCGTTTAGCGAGTAATTTAAATAATATTTATTTATATGAGTGTTTTGAAACTTTCATAATGTTTAATTATAATTTCAATAATAATGATATTATTTTTATATGAAAACTCTTGAATTTTAAATTTATAACATTTTTTTTGTAGTGATGGAATGAACGACAACATAAAAATCATGTATTTTTGTTAATAATTAAATAAAAAAATTTATTTTATTTTATTAGAAAATGAGTCTGAATAAAAAATGGGTCACCTACGTTTTAAAAATATATGAATCTGAAAAAAAAAATGTCCGTTTAAAAAACGAGTATAGTTGGAGACACTATTAAAGAGGTAGCTGTACGTACCCCTTTTTTTCTACCGCTACTACCTGAAAACAATATCAAAAAACTATTTGGACTCTTTGAGTTCAGACTTTAACACTTTTTACTAATAATTTAATTTACCTGACTAAATGAAAAGACATAATTACCCTTACTCTATCACCAATAATACATTTATCTCTTTCATCATATAATGGATATTTATGTCTTTCTTGTTATTTGAATCCGGACTCATTGAGTCCACCTAGCTCTACCCAAACAATATATCATTGCTTTAAAATGAAATTGTGGAGTTTGTTTGTGACTGGAATCCCAACACGTGGCAGTAGCTCTGTTGGAATTCACTTGGCGACAAAAAGACAATTAGAAATAATGAAGCCAACGTCAAGTGAAAGCAAGATGCTGACGCGTGTATCGTATTCAACGGCTTCCACTCATCTGGCGGTTCAGGGATGCCCTCGAAAGTGGGCCCGTTCTGATCGAAGTCTCTAGAAATTGATAGAAAAAAAATGATGCCCCATCATAACTCAAGGTCTCGTCCCTCCGTCAATACTAATAATAAGTTTCACGTTATGTAATAATAAATAAATAAATAAATAAAATAAGTTTCACGTTTTCTCTCGAACAGGAGTGTAGGGTGATTAACAATTTGTGTAGCTAATATCCAGGTGGTTTTTTAGATTATTAGGGTTGTCGAGCTGCTATGGTAATTTTTGTATCTAATTGTTGTCGAAAACAAGTTTTATGATATTATCCAATGTTTGAATTGGAAGTAATTGTATTTTTACATATTTCTAAAGTTTTTATTTGAGTCGTGTTTTATTTTAATTGATGTAACAATACATCTAAAAAATATTACGATTTAAGGAATGCTACAATGCCTCACCTATGACAGTACAGGTGCGACACACACTCATCGTCTGACCCTTGATACATCATAGTAGGCATGCATATTTCCAAAATCAAAGGCAGTTAGATGAGTGTGTATTGCATTTGTGCATTTTATTTGAAGCACAATAATATTTTCTTTATAATTTAACATCTTGTGAAGAAAGAGAGAGAAAGATCAATGTAGAGATAACTTAAAATACTCTACTCTCACTTAATCAAAGATCGCTTAGAACTAAAAAATTTTATAGTTAATAAATAATCATCGATAAATAAAAATATTTAAAACTTTCGATTAGAGGCATCGTATTTGTAATTTCGTCCTTTTAGTTTAGAACTAATAAGGGTAAAGTTTTCAATACAATGAAATGCCATTGAGATAGGACAGCAGGTCCGTGTGACCAAACAGAGGACTGGTAAGCCTGATCGACGGTTGTGATGGTTAGATCAGCCTAATTGATGTTTGGGGAAAGGTCAGATGGAAGTCGTGGCGAGTGAGCTGTGATGGACCGACCATCCAGCCTCATCGATTCTCTCGACCAACGACGTCACGCCACGTTCTCAGCCTAATCCCCAACAATGATTGGCTCTTATTTGAAGGCCCTAACGTTAATCCGGTTTATTCAATTAATAAATCATGGGCAAGGCGGGGCTCTAAAGCCATCACTTAATTAATACTAGTACTAGAACTTAATTTGACAGTCGTTGTGGACAAGAGGATGCCACGTGTCGAAAAACTAATAAAGGACCAACAGAGCATTTGCGTTGGCGGTTCCTGGTCGGTCCTTCTATGACCTTACACTACAAAACAATGTTTGCTCTACTTTTTTTTTTCCACTTAAAATGGACAGGTGAGTATGTGAAGACTATGTGCTGTTAATTTAGTCTGTGGGCTACATACATTTCTCTTGAGATTGTATAAATAGTTGGCTATTCTACAAGGCTTTGGGACAATCCAACAAGGTTTGTTTATAGGCACATGTCATAGGGGTTTTTCAAAAATTAAGGTAAGAATAGTTTTTTATTTCAAAAATAAGATTGACTACTTTTAATTTACAAAATTAAGGTATGTCTCCTTTTGAAAATGAGTCATTTGTGATGATGTGGCTCGATGTGTGTCGATGAGGTGGAGTGAATGACTCATTTTAAAAAGGAGTCATCTATACAAAATGAATGACACCTTTTGAAAATGAACCATCTATACAAAAAACACAACCTCTATTTTACTCCTCAAAAGGAGTACTTTGTTTAACTCGAAGCGGTGAACTCATGCAAACGTCGTGTACGTATCGAGATGGACAAGCCGCATCATGTATGTATCTCGATGTGGACAACCCATACAAACGTCACACACATGTCTCGAGGTGGACAACTCATGAAAATGACACGCACGTATCTCGAGGTGGACAAATCCATGCAAACGTCACGCACGTGTCTCGAGGTGGACAACCTATCACTAGAACAAATTCTACTTTTCATAGAGGTTTTTGACCTCTATGAAAAGTGTTATCTTTTAAGGCGTTATCGTATCTTCAAAGCTTACACTACAAGGAAAATGAAATTTAGAAACGGAATTAGAAAGGGAAATAAATTCCGTTGCTAAAAAAAAAGTTAGAGACGGAATTGAGACGGACTCATTTAGAGACGGAATTGAGACGAATCAGAGACGAAATAGAGACGGAAATAGAGACGGATTTAATTCCGTCTCTAAAAAATGGCGCCAACATTCCCACCAAAAATTTCGTTTCTTATGACCATTCATCAAATCTCGGGATTTGAAGATGCTTGGTTCGAGGTCCCCCCCTACACCCCCTCCTCCTTCCCTCCCGAACCCCCGAACCCGAAAAAGAAAAAAATCCCCAAATCATCTCAACAAAACCCTAGCGATCGTCCCCTCCCCATAAATCATCTCGTTCGATCGTCCCCAAAAATCCTCAAATCCCGTTCGATCGTCCCGTCCAAAACCCCCAAATCGGTCTCCTTCTTTGCTCTCAACTCTCGTATCTCCGTCTCTGATTCCGCTGCTCTCTGTGGTATCTTTGGTCTCGCCGTCACTCTCGGGTCTCTCCGTCTCGTCACGGTGGTCTCCGTCATCGGCTCTCAACTCTCTCTCTCTGGTCTCGCCGTCACGGTAGGTTCTTTCTTTCCTTTGTTGATGTTGCTTTCCTTGCCTTAACTATTATATAACCATCTTGTTTCTAGTGTATGTTCTTTTAACTATTTTCGTGCCATAATCACTTTTGATCATTTGTCGCTGTAGCTTGATTCATTGGTTCTCACAATTTGCATGTTCTTTAAGTTGGTAACTTGCGTAAATCTTCTGCATTTCTAGAACTCTGCAGAATAGAATTCTACTCTCATGTTGAGATCCTTTCCGCTTCCATAAAATAATGTGGACCACTGAATCTCTTTCTCTCTCTCTCTCTCTCAAGCTGCCTTACTCCCTCTTCTATATGTTAGCATTTACTGCTTGTGGATGTGAAATACTTTTTAGTTTTCTTTTGATGGTAATATTAACAGACAAATTATATCTTAGCTAGAGCTACGATTAAGTTGAGATCATGTCTCAAATCTTGGGTGATTTGAGACTCTAATTTGCTGTCGTAGTTTAGATTTATGAACTCATCGCTGAGTTAATACTCTCTCTAGGTTTTACTGAGCTTAATTAGTTTTTATGGTTGTTTTGCTTTCCTTTCCTTTTCGAAATGTTCTGAAACTCCAAAGATAGTTTGAGATCCAATGTATGTTACTTTACCTCATTGTTTCATTTCGGTTCTCGAGTTTTTCATCGGAAAGAAAGCTTTATTTAGGATTAAATGTAAGGTAATCTGAGATATGCCATTCTATTCCCTATGAAATGGAATGTTTGACACCAGAACGCCTAATTTCCTCAAGTACGAGAAAATATTGATGCAATCTCAAAATCATAAGTTGTCCTCTCTTCCTCCCCATCCATCCGATCCTGTCCATAGTCTCTTTTTTGAGTTTCTTTGCTTTGTCATATAGGTTCAATAACTGAATTAGCATGCCATATTGAGGCGCAACTAGGATGAAAGCAACTTTCATATGCTTATTCTAATTCATTCTATGGTCTTATAATGTCAATTGATCCAATACGCTTGTATGCGTTATATTCTGCCAAAAGTAGCGATTACTCTTCTACGTTATTGATGTACCCTTTAATCTCTTTTCTCAATCTGCTATCTTGCTGCCTGCTTGAAATGTTGTCATATACCCCCATTCTTCGAAAAAATTGCAGGTTGCACAATGCGTTCCCTTTTACCATCTCAACACATTTCTTTTTTTTAAGCGCTGTTTTAGTTTCTTCGTAATTTGTTTTCCTCAAAGTTGGAAAAGAGATGTGAATCTTGTTCATAAACTTCTGATTTACATACAGCAGAACATTGTTGAACTTAGGCTTTGTAATATGAATAATGAATATGGTGTTCTTATGTCTTCTCAAGGATCATTTAGAGCTCTCACCATTTTATGTTGAACTTAAGAAACACTCTTGATATGAATTATGGCGTATTAAGGGTAAAAAAAATTGATATCTGAATGACAAAATTTCGTACAAGTAATGCTTAACATGTTAGAAAGGTCTGATGATTGTATATTTTCGTACAAATTTTTTTTTCTAAATGTTCCTTGCATGCACTGATGAACGTTTGTTTGTTTTTTTGTTCATGATAAGATATATGAAATGTGTTGTCTCTAAAGTCTTGGCTTTTTTTTGTTCTCTTTCTTTCTTTATTTTCAAAGATTGTTTCATACAAAATGAAATTCAAAATTTTCGATCTTATTTTTGTTGGGTTTTGGTAATCATACGCAGCGGAGATTACAAAACAGTTTTGACAAAAACTCCAACAGGATCCGAATCTAATTCCATTAAAAATGTTTAAACTATGAAAAACTTAATCATACCTCAATCGCAATATACCTTTATTAAGGTTGATCGATCTCTAAAGCGCTGCCAACGACGAACGCCCTCTATCAGCAGTCCACGCACGAACAACGACCGAGATTTGAAGTGCTAGCTTCGAGAGAATACCAAATTTTTTATTTTTCTCTCCAAAACGATCCAGAGCATACCAAAACCCTAAGTCGTTTCTAAAACGAAAATAGAGTTTCGGCCTATTAATCTTTTGTATGTATGTGTTCTAACTTAAAACGTCTATTTATACAACCCTTGTATATAGACGGTTAAGTAAATTACAAATATACCCCTACTTAAAGAAGTATAAGTGTAATACACCACAAGGACGTTTCCGTCATGAATTTTATCATATAAAATTTATTTTTCTGAACCATCTTAAAATCTCGCAAAACCATTCTTAGTGTGCGACCCAATAGGCTCATACAACGTTGGCAGTGTACCAAAACACATTTTGGTATACAAGTCATAAGCGGCCTCTAGCAAGACATTATGACTACCCAAGTTGTACGAATATCAAATCGATACAACCTAATCAATAGTGTATATAACATCCTTTTGTCACATGATATCCTTTTGATCAAACATAAGGCATGGAATTGTCATCCAACATGTTCAATCGTACTAGTCTCGATCTCTAGGTAGACTGAAAACATCCAAGTGACATTGATCCATATCAATTCACTTAGACTAGGCCTTTTAACAGTCTAACACATCGAGGGATCCACTAGATATCTCTCTTTATATGAGAGGGACAAATTTTATCTCGATTACACAACTTCATCACATTGCTCACACAGTAACCAATCACAACCTTTATAATCGTCCGGTTAAAGACAACGTTTGATTGTGTCAAATCACTATGTTCCTAATGTTGAAGTCTCTGGTAATCTAAAGTCAGAGGACTGGAATATATACCTATCATGAGAAACAACTATGACTTAATCCATGTGATGTTCTCATAGCGGGTCGATCCAGTACTTTGTTCCCTAACAAGTACTCGTGATCTTGATTCGTATCCCTATACGTATAATCATCATATGATCATCAATCAAGACTCACACTAGTCTTAATTCATTATAGTTCCCTGTATAATGATTGACTAGGGACATTTAGGATATTTCTTTAAATACCCATGGATCTTATTATGATGTAAACATGCAAATTAATTATAAAAAACATCAAATGAAATCCTCTATTTTATTAACTAAAAGTATTCATAAAGACAGTTAATGGATTGACCTAGGGCACATGCCCTACCAGAAGGGGCATCAAAAGAACATTACAAGTTATGTTTGAGGACGACTTTAAAATAAAATAAAAAAAATATTATTGAACTTGGACTCGTTAGAAGTGTAAAGTTTGAATATTTGAAATAACTAAGTTGACTTAGTGGGCCTTCAACTAGTTCCATGGAAAAGTTTAATTGGCGTAGAAAATAGTTAGGCAATGTCTATAAATTATTCCAAAAGTTAAGGCTTATTAAGTTGTCGCTTAACTTGGCTCGATATTTAGAGAGGGTTAAGTGGCGATTAAGGTCGAGCGACCGTAGTTTTGGAATTAAGGTCGCTACATTACACGTGTCAAACATGTTGAATAAGTTTTCTTTATATCGGTATTATTTATAAATTGTGTTAGTTGGACACACAAGTTGTCATGTACCGTCGAAAATTATGAAACTAGTTGACTAATTTAATTGCACAACACGTCAATCGTCTACAAGTCGAGACTGGATGTACAACCGGCTCGACAACGGCTACGTTCGAATTGAATTCGCGGCGAAGGTTAAAGAATTCATATCATTTGCTAAGCAACATTGTCCTACATACCAAAGTGAAAGGAAGATTAGATGTCCGTGCAATTTTAAGAAATGTCGACTTGTACCGTACCTGGACATCGAAACGGTTGAGTACCACATATGTAGGTATGGACTTGTTCCGGGATATCATTGTTGGTACGAACATGGTGAGAATGGAGATGAAGGCCCGCAAAACTTTTACCAAATGGATAACCATATTGATGATGCTGATGTGGGAGGAGACGATCCGACAACTTACCGCGAGATGCTACACAACATGGCAAGTCCAAGTTTCAATTGGAATCACATGGAAGAATCACCAAACCCCCAAGCACGCCAACTATATGACATGATTGATGCAAGTAGCGAACAATTGCGGCGGGTTGCGAAACCATGACAACGTTGTCCGCAATGGCAAGATTACTTGCGATCAAGTCTTGAACATCATATATCTGAACGAGGGTATAATGAAATCATTAAATTCATGAAGGATTGTTTGCCAAATGACAATTCATTGGTTGAAAATTTTTATGCCACTAAAAGACTAATGCGAGGTCTAGGTCTACCTGTTGAGAAAATAGATTGTTGTGAGGACCAATGTATGATTTATTGGGGAGTGGACTCTGAGTTGACGTCATGTAAATTTTGTGGAAAATCACGCTACATTGCACATCGACGAGGTCGTGGTCGGAACACAAAAAAAGGCCCTTGCAAAAAAATGTACTACTTCCCTTTGGGCCCTCGGTTGCAACGATTGTATGCGTCTGAGTCAACGACAAAACATATGCGATGGCATGGAGATCATTCCTCGCCAGAAGATGTTATGCAACACTGTTCTGATTCGATTGCTTAGAGACATTTTAATGACGTCAATAGAGACTTCACCGCCGAGGTTCGGAATGTTCGTTTAGGATTGTGCACTGATGGTTTTCAAGTATTTGGGCTTTCAGGGAAATCGTACTCTTCATGACTCGTGATATTGACTCCTTACAACCTTCCACCGTCGATGTGCATGAAATCTGAGTTTATTTTCTTAACGGTTATCGTTCCTGGACCGACCAGCCCAAAGCAGAAAATCGACGTGTTCCTTCACTCGCTTGTGAAAGAGTTGCAAGATTTATGGAACAATGGGGTGATTACATACGACGTTTCCACAAAGACAAATTTTCTCATGCGAGTTGCCCTTTTATGGACTGTTAGTGATTTCCCTGCGTATAGCATGTTGTCCGGTTGGAGCACACACGGTAAGTACGCTTGTCCATATTGTATGGAGGATACAAATTTCAATTGCGAAATGGTGGTAAGACATCGTGGTTCGACTGTCACCGTCGTTTCTTGGCGAAGTCATCACCATTAAGGAAAGACAAAAAAAATCTCATTAGAGGCAAAATGGTCATAAATGATGATCCGCCCGCTTTGCGTTCTGGTGAAGAAATTTTGGCAGAAATTGAATCGTTAGGCTTGATGAAGGTGACGGAAATCGGAGCTGATTCTGTGAATGGGCGGATAGCTAAGAATTCGGGATGGAGGAAGAAAAACATTTTCTGGGACTTGCCGTATTGGAAGACAAACTTGATCCTCCACAACTTAGATGTTACGCACATCGAGAAAAACGTTTTTGATAACATATTCAACACTATTATGTGTGTACCGGGCAAGAGTAAGGACAATGCGAAAGCGAGACAAGATATTCGTGAATATTGTCACCGACCTTCTCTACACATTGATTCGGCGACAAATACTTACATCCTTGGATGCTATGCTCTTGATACATCAAAAAAATAAAAATTGTGCAAGTGGGTTGAAAAGTTGCGTTTTCCTGATGGTTACGCTTCGAATCTTGGTCGATGTGTGGATCCAAAGAAACTGCGAATGTTCGGCATGAAGAGTCACGATTGTCATATTTTCATGCAATGGTTGATACCAATTAGATTCAGAGAACTCCTCCCAAACCCGGTTTGGGTTGCAATTAGCGAATTAAGCCTTTTTTTTCGATCCCTAACTGCGAAATGTGTCAGTCTCAAAGATATGGAGGTCTTAGAGTCCGAAATACCAAAAATCATTTGCAAGTTGAGAAAATATTCCCTCCAAGCTTCTTCGACTCTATGGAACACCTACCAATCCACTTGGCCTACGAGGCTCGTCTGGCCGGTCCCGTTCAATTTCGATGGATGTATCCATTTGAGAGGTACTATCTTGAGCCCTTGAAATTATTTTTCCATTCAATAAGTTTTAAATCAACATTTCCTATAACATTCCTACAGGTACCTTAAACATTTGAAGAACAATGTGCGGAACAAAGCGAAGGTAGAGGGCTCCATGTGTAATGCTTATTTGGTCGAAGAGGTCACATCCTTTTGTTCTTACTACTTCGAAGATCACGTCTTTACTTTGCATGACAAAGTGCAACGTAACGACGATGGCGGTCTCGAGCCCACACTGCATTTTGTGGGCAATTTCTCAATTTTCACTTATCCTGGTCGACCCATGGGCAAGTCGAAGGAGCGGTACTTAACGAGCAGGAGTATAATGCCGCTCATTCGTACATACTGCTCAATCGTCCAGAGATCGCTCCTTACATCCAGTGTGTCCGTCACTTTCATTCAATAATGCAGTACATTCATTATTCATCTTTTAGTAAGACAACCTACGTACATGTTCGTTTCTTCTAGGATATTCGTCGATGAAATCACTCAAGCAATGGGGGAGTCGGAAGTTGATAGTAGTCTAGAGCACAACTTCCCCATATGGTTTCAAACATATGTAAGGTCATTACTTTTGTACGTTATAGATTCATAAATTTCTTTCATAAGTAATGTGTCTTATTACATTTCTAATTTTTTTTGAATAGGCTCGGAATTCTATCATAGAAGATACGCTCGTTTATCTTTCCGTTGGTCCTAGTCGATCATGTACTGTCTACCCTGGTTACCTAGTGAATGGGTATAAGTTCCACTCCGCAACATATGACGTTAATAGATTGACGCAGAGCAGCGGTGTTTTGGTGAAGGGTTCAAACTACGCCGATGTTTCCCATAACTATTATGGAGTACTGCAAGAGGTTGTGGAGATTGAGTATACCGGCCTCTAGCGTGTGGTCTTGTTCAAGTGTGAATGGTATGACCCTACACCGAATCATGGTGTGAGGACTCACCCAACACTTCAATTGGTAGAGGTTCATCGAAGTCGACGATATAACAACTACGAGCCATTTGTACTAGCAATGCAAGCCACTCAAGTGTACTACCTTTCGTACCCTTCTACGAGGAACGACCGACAAGAATGGCTAGCAGTTTGTTGCTGTCAACCAAAATTCACTGACGAGGAAACTAGCAAAGACGATAATGACCAGGGCTCGGCAGAGATTGCATTCCAAGATGGGATGCCCACCACGTGCGTAGTCGACGATGCAATTCAGGATATCAACAATCTGGATGATCCGAATGGGACTCGAGTCATTGTTGAAGCGGGTCCAAGTGAAGAAGTCAATGACTTCATTGTTGATGTGGAGATGATTCAGAAGAAGAATCATCAGCTTCTACTCATGAGAGTGAATTTGAAACGGATGATAGCGAATAATGTATGTCTATGTTATGTCAACGTCCAATCATTTAGTTACTTTTATCAGCATGGATCCTGTGTTATTAATTCCAATCATTTAGACTTAATTACTAATTTTTGTATGCCCTTCTTCTCTAAAATTTTATTGGTATTTTGTTAGGTTTCATGGCGGGAGGTGATCATCCCCCACGTCGAGGTATCCCATTAGGAGGACATCGTCCAGTCGGAAGAGGTGCAGCACCGACCTCTGGATGCGAAATACCGACTGGGCGTCATGGTCAGGCCTTACGAGGGGTCCATAGAGGTCGTGGCGGTCGAGGTCGTGGGTCGATTCCTGCATTATCGATTCCGACTTCTCGTTCTCTCAAGCACGATCCAGCCGCAGCGTCACCTTCGCCTTCCATACCGTCGGCGTCGTCTGTACCATCATCTTCGTCATCCGGACTATATGAAATTCGCGGTTCTAGTCACCATCGCCGACATCAAGGACTCATTTACCCACGAGGCATGCACCCCCAACCACAACATCACCGCATCATCCCCACAATACGACGGAAGAGCAGGGTTGGAGGTGACGGGCCCTCCGCGGGCACCTCAGAGGACAGGGATGGAGCCCCCTCGTGTGCACGGGATCCCGATCAGACTGATTGCCAATGATACGTAAGTTTGTATTTGATTCATATATGTCGTTTTAAATATGGATGTAAATTATTAAATAAGTAGTTAAGATGTTATGCATGTTCATGAAACACAGGGAGTTGCATCCTTCTCATTTTTGTGCACGGAGGATGACAAAATTTTCAAAAGATGGATGATTCCTGAAGGGTATTGTTGGAAGTCGGTACCGACTCATCATAAAAACCAATACTGGCGCCAATGGAAGGTAAACAGGACTACTAAATGTCTTTTGATTTATACTATTTTCTCAATGTCTCGTAACTATTGCAATCGCCATTTTGTAGGTATTTTTTAGATGGGATGACGTGATTCCCGAGGATCTCATTCGAGCGGCGTACGACAGGCTTGCAGGCACAAGGTACAGCGCATTGATGCACAAGTTAAAGAAGAATCGTGTGCAGCCAGTGTATGTTACAGATGAGGCATGGAGGAGATACTTGGAGTACTAGGAGAGCGAGGACTTCCTTGCCAGGTCTAGGCAAGCGACAGCGAATAGGAACACTGAGGTCGAATGCCCTGGGACTGGACCCTCGAAGCACGGTGGTGGTTCCGTGTCTTTTGTGACTACCCATGAAAGATTGGTAAGTTTTTTTTAACCTCTTGGTTATTTTTTACATTTATACACTTGTTCACTATGCTGAATTTATGATTGGTCCTGTACGCAGACTGATTCATCCGAGACGCCACCTACTGTGAATGAATTGTATTTGCATCTCCACACCGTAAATCACGACGGGATGACATTCATCGATACTAGATCAGAGTGGTTCTATGTAAGTATAGAAATGAAATGTTAAATAGTATTAAGTTTACTTTAAACCATATCATGTATGTTGTTTGTTGTTGATACCTGCAGGATAGGCTCCAGAGGACGCGTCAGGAGCTGACTCAGACTACACCGGACCAATCGGTGGATGATGAGGCGGTGTACCTCAATGTGGCGGGTGAGTGTCCCAAAGGACGTGTCTACGATCTCGGGTATTTAGGGAGAAGAAGAGGAGATATGCAGATCCTGGTGCTAGCACGTCCGAGATGCCGGATATGGTGCCGCGTGCAGAGTTCAATGTCATTGCAGAGCAATTACGAAAGGTTATGGAGTTCATGCATCAGCATCTCGGGATGAACATGGACGGAGCAGGCCTATCTCAACAACAACCATCACCACCACCACCACCACCACCACCACCTCATGACCAGCAACAACTGCCACAAATAGATCCGGTCGATCCACCACAACAAGGGGACAATGTTGAGCGAGAGACGCAAGCGTGGCTTACGAGAGATGAGCAGCTTGGTGATACATAGGTATTTTACTTGTTGTTTGTGTAAATTATGAGATTATACTTTTTCTTTTGTAGATAACTTTAGCAATTCTTCGCATTACTTTATGATTGACACTTCTTTTTGTGCATATTTAGATTGATACTCCTTTATGTTTCATTGGATAGTTGTTCAGAATTTTTTCCCATTCCATTTACTTCTTCTTTCTTACCCTACCGCAGATGTTACATTTGCTTGGCGTAGAGATGTTTGTGAAGGTGTAGCCGAAAGAATCGCGTTCAGCTCATGAAAAACCCCTAACGAATACTTGTACATATATGCATATGTGAGGCCTGAGAGCCAATGCACTTTACAAGTTCATTTGTTGCATGTTGTGTGTACTATTTTGAGGCTACCGTTTATATTATCAATTAGTTATGAATATCTTGTTCGAGTGATATTGACATAATCTGAAGCTCTCACTGTCAATTTTTTACTTGGTCCTAGGTTGTTCATGAAAGATTGCTATATGATTGTTTCGCTAATTGCTGTCATTGATGTTTCTGCCCATGCGGTTGCAGCGAGTTTCTGTGTACATAATGGCATTGTTAGGGGTTTTAGATGGCTTAGTAATTCACGACTGGTTTCCTTCTCATACACTCGGGTATGTGAATTTATTCCATTATTTTCACTTACTTGGTTAATTCAACGTTGGACGCAGAGATGGATTCATGGTTTGTATGGGGTGGCACTGGTGAGCCCTTTAGTCATAGAGGAAAATGGAGTATTTCCTTTCAAAACACACTTAACCATGGAAACTGAGGTAATACATATAAAAGAGTATCCTTTATGTTTGTTTCGTGCCTTTTGATTTTTGACACATTAGTTTTTGAGGATTCGTAGTTTTTTATTGTTATTTGTTCTTATTCATGTTGTAGAAATAGATGCAAAAGTTCACAGCGAAGATTGTTGATATGATGAAGCAGGAGAAGCTCTATGCCTCTCAAGGCGGGCCCATAATCCTTTCCCAGGTTGGTTTGGTATTCTTCATTTTGAAAGGGGAGATTTCGAGGTTAGCAGGAGTTTTACTGGCACTGTTTTATGTAATCCCATCATCTAATTTAATGTATGGTTTAGGCTTCTAGATATGCTAGGCTACAATTCCAGTGTATGCAAATTGATGGAAATTATTCTTATGCACTGCTGCTCATTGTTAATTGCATCGAATGACTTTTTAAGAGCTTCTAGGAAGGCAACCGATGGGAAAGAATTTTTTGCAACCCTTGCCCTGGTGAATCTCTTGCGCAATTTTAATTTTTATCTTCTTGGTTATTAGCATTTTTTGAACCAATGTGTTACTCGGTGGGCTTCTCATAGTTAAGCAACCAACCTCCTATTACTACTCTTTTATTCTCTTTCTGAAACTATTTGGGCAGCTATCAATCAATAGGTAGTTATTTGTCTTTTCGTTCTTTTGGGCTTCTTCAATTATTTTCTTGCTCTTCTGGGTGTGTTTCAATTAATTGATTTTGGGTATCAGGAAGAAGGATGGCCATTGGGTTAGCAACCACTGAATATGAGGGTAGGTTTGGTGAGGACTCGTGATTTTTCTGGTCTATTTCTTTCAACACCTTAATCACTGGATCTCCAAGTTCATCGACTGACTCTTCATCTGACTTGGATACTGAGGTGAGTGAAAATAATTGATTCCCAATTTAGTGCTTCTTCATCTATTCTGCTATTTTATCTGCTGAAATTGGGCTGACACTTCATGATTGTTCTTTTTTTTTCTTTTTCTCGCTTTCCCACAAGTTCATCTATTCTGCTATTTTAAAAATGTACCATAGAGTTGGTGTTCTCTTCCGATGCTCTATGTATATAATTACAGGCTTTGATTGTTGCAGAATCCTGAAAATGGTTTTGTTGTAAAATTTTATTAAGGAATGAATAAAGAGGAAAGAATATCATGCATACAAGTGTGTTAAATTCTGTCCACTCTTCTTTGCAAAAAATTGCAAAGGTGTGTAAATTTAAGTACATGCATTAGTTAGGGAGTTGGTTGTGAAGAATTTTATGCACCTAGCCAACTGAAAGAAACCTCTAATTTTGAGTGTCAAAAGAAAACAGAGAAAAAAAAAGAAAAGTAGTATAGTAGATTTGACAATTTTGCCTCATGTGTTGTTTAGGTGTTTGATACATACAACAATGATTGTGATATCATCTGTTTGCCCATATTTTTCCAGCCATTTCTTGTATGATTCTCCAAAGAACAATGCGCGCATGCGTCGCGTGGATCTCTATATCTTGCCACCTGCAGAGAAGAGAAAGTCAGAATCATCAAGAGATCTCCAAGTTCCTTGACTGACACTTCATGACACTTCATCTATTCTGCTATTTTATCTGCTATTTTATTCATGTTTTATTTATTTCAATATTAATGTTGAAACTTGATTAAGTAATGTTTGGCTTATGAACCTTGTTTCTGTTGGTTTCTAACTCGTCTTATTATGAAGGTCCTCCAAGCACTGTTCAATCTATGTAAGATTAAAAAAAGCAGACAAGAGCAAGCTGCTGAATTCAAGGATTTCGCCACTATACTGCTACTATACATGTTTTCTCAAAGTCGGCTTGGACTGCGGTTTTTTAGAGAAACGTCTTCAGCAATCCTTTGTAAGATATGGAGAGAGTGTTGTGAGGTATTGTACCAAATCTCTATCTCCTCTTTCCTGTGTTAGCAATCATTCAAAAACTTGCTATTTCCTAGCTAGCTTTTTGACTTGGGGCTGATTTGCGCAGGTAAATTGATAAAGTGTCCATGATTCATTTAAATCATTCAAACACATGTCATCTCTTAGCGTTTTTAATTATATATGTGACTATACTCCATAAGGTCAAACGACAATATGTGATGAATGTTTCCTTTCCTCTCATTTGCAGGTTTGTGCTATACTGCACACAATTCTAATTTTCAGTTAGCAGTAAGACCACACACTTCACTCACTGTTGCATTTCTTTGGAAACCAATCGACATTTTCTTGGAGAATTTGTATAATTCTGTTTGTGGCGAGTGCTTCTAGCGCTTTTGACACGGAGTGAACGCATCAAACCTTGAATTGTATTAACAGTTCCTTCTTACATGAAGTTTATTGTTTAGTATTTTATGAAGTTCTTTCTAGTCTTCTTACATGAAGTTTACTTTCAAATCCCATATCAAACCATTGGGCCATGCAATTGGTTGTGTTGACCCTGGATTGAGTAATTGGTCTTTCTGCTTGGATGCTGTGTGAAAGGAAGTTTTTAGAGTTTTTTTCAGTTTCCATCTGCAGTTTCTGCTGCATTCGATTTTTTTTTCATGGAGAAAGTTTTGTAAGTTTCTAATTCAAATTTCACTGAATCTTTTACACTTAGACTTACAATTAGTTACCAATCAACATTTGAGTAGGGAATGGTCCTTGATTATTCATGAGTAATTGGTCTTTCTGCTTGGATGCTGTCTTTACATTTTATTTAATGCATTATTTGGGAATTACAATAAGGAGTCAAATTCTGGGGAAGAGTGAGAAGTTATGATACCCTATCATAGGCAAAATTTATGGCATTCGATTTTGGGTTAAGTTTATTAAACTTTAGAAGTCTTCTTGCCTTTTCGGACCCAGAATACATGTTCTATAATTTCCCTTCTCCATAGATAGGCATTTATTCGTCTAAATCATGATGTCACATTTCCTTGATTTATCCACTTAGAATTGCTTAGACACTCGGGAAAGCATGGGCTCTTTATTTTATATTTCATAGTTTACAACCATTAGAATAACATATTAGCCTCTACTTGTGCTAGGATATATACTTCATCAATTAGATTGAATTTTAAGTTGCTTTGAAATGTTGATCTGAATTATATTTGTTTTCTTCATCTTTTTAGCTTAGTTATTTATATACAATATTTACAATATTTGAATTTTAAGTTGCTTTGAAATGTTGATCTGAATTATATCCACTTAGAATTGCTTAGACACTCGGGAAAGCATGGGCTCTTACTCGATTTTTGTCTCTATTGAAACTGGAATATGTATCATTACACAATTTTTTCTCAAAATCTGATTTTACAGAAGCACATTGATTCAAAAGTGTAAGTAATAACTTGACATCAATAGCACATGGTTCAAGTTTCCATGGAAGTTTTTGGTGTTAACATCTATTTCCTAAAAGAAACATTGTAGATTTTGGGTTTAGCTCTGTGAAATTCCCTAATCTGTATTTTTACTCATCAACGAAGATGAATAGCTGGTTCCAAATGGGTTTAGGGTCGTTAACCTACGCCATTATCCTTTTTTGTAGCAACATTGTGTGTGAAGAGTGAAGGCACTGCTAAATGGCTACTTGATGAGATAGCTCGAAGAGAGACAAACGCCAAGAGATCATTAATGCACGGGTGAGAGCCTCAAGCATCTCGCTGTTGATGCTTTGGCATGTCATTGTCTTTTTGAGATGAGAGCATTTGCGTGATAATTCACTGTTTCCTATGACTGTTATGCTGCCTCTGATTACTAGGTTTCCAATTTGTTTTTTTTTGCTGAATCTGCCTTGTGTCTATGCATTTGCAGTTTCTTACTCTATTCAGTGGTTTGCCAATTGCTCCCCTTATATGAAAAACTAGGACTGCAATGACAGTACTGCTTTCAGAGCTGCCAATTTATGTGGAGCAATGCCAAGAACTTACAGGTTGACTGTACTCATGTTAAGTAAGTCATGACCAGAACAATCATGCTTTTCAATTACTTGTTTATGATGCTTAAGACACTAGTTTGCCATAAAAGATACAATCAGTACTAAGGATGCATTTGACGATGCATATTCTGTTTACTGCCCCTTTCCTCGAATTTTCCATGTTCAATATGCCTTATACTTGCTTTTATGGTATATGCTCTGCTCACACAACTAATTGATCTATCCACGAGACTCGGGAAATGCATTTGAGTGCCATCTAGTGTCATATTAATCATAGGGAATGTAATAATTTGTTTTTGATAAGGAAGACCTCTAGTGAAGTTTTAACTAGACTTACGGTAGATCTTTCACTAAAAACCATTTTGGAATTCGCCATACTTTGAAGAATTGATCATGACAATCCTGTTTATCAGATTATTTGAAATTGCTTTCTTAGAAGAACACATACTATGGTGAGTTATTTAATTAAAAGTCTTTCTCTAATCTTTCGAGAATGGAAACCGAAAACTCATGTTGAACTTGCCTTGACACCCCTTTTTTTTTTTTACTTGAGAAGTATTCATCTGTAGTGATCAGCATTCAGGCCTCAAAACTGTTTCACTCAGTAAAGCATTTGTGAATTAGTGGACTGCCAAAAAAAAAATATTTAGGCTTCAAATATCGAATTATACGATCTTCCAATTTATAGTAGTTTTACTTCTCGCATTCTATCTTTCGAGTCATTTCTAGCACGTACTTTTTTCGGTATTCAATTTATGGATCTATTCAAGTGTAATTAGTTGTCTCCAGTTTTAACTTAATTAATCAATTGTTCCACAAGATCATAAACAACTTACATTTATATCCTTAATGATACATACTTTAATCCTATGTATTTAAAACAACAACATCAAAAGCCTGAACCAGTTGAGCCTCAATTCGAGTAGGCTCAGCTATCACACTGAAGTTGAAATTTGTATGTGATATATGTTATCAAGGAATGAAAGAAGACTAAAAATTTGAGGTAGGCTCGTCCATATTTCCGATTCCTGAACGATTGGAACCCCATATACTTTCCAGCCTCTCCCCTTCTTTTCCTATATATTTATACTTCCTTGAAAGCTCTTGATGTTGTGTGGTGTATTGCTTTTACCAGACGTTGGAGCGGATTTGTTCCTGGGCGCTATTTAGCTCTCTATTTGGTTCAGGACTGTTCGGAAGGAACCCTGTGAATATGCATTATCGCTGGTTGTTGTCCTCAGATGGAGAATCAGAAGTGCTTCAAAGCTGCGTTATAGTTATTATATGGAGTCCTTATTGCTCTTCTTATTCTGACCAGTCATGTTGGAGTTTCGGTGATTGAGCTGTTGAACATTAGATGGATTTTGTTCTTGGTTATTAAGCTTAATTCTTTTTGTGCATATTTATAGGATTGTAAGTTTTCTTTTTTTGTGGTTGTTGAACAATATGATTGGTGGTTTTCGTGAATACTTACAAATTTGGAGCTTTTGTAATACAAGACAATTTTTCGTGGATATATTGTCGAGAATATTAACATAATTATTAGGATTGTTATTTATTATATTTATTCTATTTGTAATTAATTAGAATTAGAAGTAATTAGCTGTATAATCGGTTTTTTAATAGCTGTAATATGTTTTGATAAGATAGGATCAATTAGGATCAATTAGGATCAATTAGGATCAATTAGGATTCAGTAATCTGTTTTGATAAGATATGATCAATTAGTTGCTATTTTTATGTAAAGCATTTACTCTGTAATTTTCTATTTAAACACGCCAAAATGGCTGAATAAAATTATTCCATTCTGTCATTCTTTTATGACTTTATGGTATCAGAGCCTAAATGGCTAAACCCTCTGATGATACCTTTGGTATCGATTCTATGAGCTCTATTCGCTCACCCTCAATTCCCTTAACCACTGAATCTTTCCAAAACCTTTCCATCACTTCTCACAAGCTGAATGGAAACAATTTCCTACAGTGGTCCCAATCGGTGAAACTGTTCATTCGAGGCCGTGGAAAATTCGACTATCTTACAGGTACCAATGCGAGACCCACTGAGAAAGATGAAGGTTTTGAAAAATGGGAGGCAGAGAATTCGATGATCATGTCTTGGCTCATAAATTCTATGGACTCGAGCGTAGGAAGAACCTATCTCTTCCTACCTACCGCTCATGACATTTGACCGTCACGTGAACGAGACTTATTCTCGATCTCGGGAATGCGGGACAGTGGTTTGAGCTAAAAACTCGGCTATGGAGGCTAAAACAAGGTGAGAAAACTGTCACTCAATATTATACTGACTTAAAAACCTTGTGGCAAGAGGTAGATATGTTCAGCGGTTATGAGTGGAGCTGTGCGAAGGACAGGGCTTTGTTTCAGAAAATGGTGAAAAAAGAACGTGTCTTCGAATTCCTCGTCGGCCTTAATAAGGAATTAGATGAAGTGAGAGGACGCATTCTTGGTCGTGATCCACTACCGAGTACTAGAGAAGTCTTTGTCGAGGTCAGAAGAGAGGAGAGTCGGCGGACCGTCATGCTCGGAGGACACTCACCAGCTCCCACCGAGCCTTCTGCCCTGTTCTCTAGTCAGCCACCACGCCGCAACGACCGTCGCAGCGATAAAGACCGCCAATCTGCGAGCATCGCAACAAGCCGGGGCATGTTAAAGCCAAATGTTGGAAGTTTGCGCATGGAAAGCCAGTGAGAACCCTTCATCTAACTGGAATCCTCGTGATTCAAAGGGTTTTCATGCCTCATCCGAAGACACTTCCAAAGAGCCGAAATCTGCCTCGAGACGTCGCGCCTTCAAAGAAAGAACAGCTAAAGCAATTGTATCAACTAATGAGTTCTCATTCGATTGTATCCAACACTCCTAACTCATCATCTTACATTGCCTCTTCTTCTTTAGCTCAAAAAGGTACTTACCCTACAACTTTCACAAATACTCAAAATTAAACCCTTGGATCATAGATTCAGGGGGCAACCGATCATATGACTTTGGTAGTTCCTCCATATTCTCTTCATATTATCCTTTATCTCGAAAATTTGAAAGTTAAAATTGCCGATGGTTCTCTAACCTCTATTCTTTGGAAAAGGCTCTATTATTATGTCTCCATCTCTTACATTACTAAATGTCCTACATGTTCCAAAGATTTCTTGCAATCTCATCTCTGTTAGTCGTATTATTCATGATTGCAAATGTATTGCTACAATAACATTTGCTGGATTTGAATTTCAGGGACCCTTGTTCGGGAAGATGATTGGCAATGCTAAGGAAGTTGATGGACTCTATCACTTGGTCTCGAAAAATCCTTCAGATGAACAAGTTCAGAAACCAAGATGTTTAACTACCTTGTCTTGCGAGAATGACATAATGTTGTGGCATTATAGGTTAGGCCATCCCAGTTTTAATTACTTGAAATATTTGTTTCCAAATCTTTTTAAAAATAAAGACATTTCATCTTTTTGTTGTGAAGTTTGTGAGTTGGCAAAACATCATAGATCTGTTTATCCTTCTTTGAAGTATATGCCATCAAAACCTTTTTCACTCGTGCATAGCGATATTTGGGGCCCTTCAAGAGTAAAAATTGCCTCAGGTTCTAGATGGTTCATCACATTCATTGATGATCACACTAGAGTCACATGGATTTATCTTCTAAAGGAAAAATCCGAGGCGCAAATGTTTTCAAAAATTTTCACTCTTTGATTAATACTCGCTTTCATACTAATATTCAAGCTCTTAGAACCGATAATGGCCGAGAATATTTTAATGCAATCTTAGGTGATTTTTTGAAAGAAAAAGGAATTATTCATCACAGTTCTTGCGTTGATACTCCCCAACAAAATGGAGTGGCTGAGAGGAAAAATAGGCATTTATTAGAGGTGTCTAGGGCGTTATTATTTGCTATGAATGTTCCTAATTGTTTTTGGAATGAAGCGCTCTTACCTGCAGCTTACCTGATTAATCGAATGCCTACAAGAGTTCTTAATTACATCACTCCTTTGCAAGCACTAAAGAATATGTTTCCTGGAAATAGATCGTTCACTGATTTAACACCTAAAATTTTTGGTTGCATTGCTTTTGTTCATATACACGACCATAATAGAGGAAAGCTTGATCCCCGAGCACATAAATGCATATTTCTTGGTTTTTCACCAACACAAAAAGGGTATAAATGTTTTGATCCTAAATCTGGAAAATATTACGTAAGTATGGATGTCACTTTTTTTGAAAAACAACCTTTTTTTGAAAAAAACTCAATTCCGGGGGAGAATGATTCTGAAATGAGTTTTTGGGAACAAATATCTTTGCCAAAATTGGTTGAAAATAGTTCAGTGGAATCAATTATTTCTATAACTAATCCTAGGATTTCACAACCTATAAATTCACAACCTCGTGAGACCCAGGTAGAAAACAACTTGGAACCACCTACTGAACTTCGTGTTTATTCTAAAAGGAGGACTCAACCAAGTAATATTCCACCAGCTTCCGAGGTGGGCCAATCATCGGACTCGACCGAGGTCCAAGGTACGACTGCTCTTTCTCCTACTTCTCTTCCAAATTTAGAACCTTCTACAGATTTCTTTGAACCCATAGCCTTACGTAAAGGAGTCAGATCATGTACCACAAAACATCCAATATCCAATTTCGTATCTTATCATATGCTCTCACTAGATTTCAAAGCCTTTTCCACCAGGATTATGGATGATGAACTACCTAAGTCGATACATGAAGCTCTAGAGGTTCCGAGATGGAGAGAGGCGGTCTTTGAGGAGTTGAAGGCCCTGAAGAAGAATGACACGTGGGATCTTACCTCTTTACCCGAAGGAAAAAAATGTGTAGGCAGCAAGTGGGTGTTTACCATAAAATACCATGCTGATGGCTCGGTTGAGAGATACAAGGCTCGACTCGTAGCACGAGGCTTCACTCAGACATACGGCCTTGACTACGAGGAAACCTTCGCTCCTGTGGCCAAACTAAACACCGTACGTGTTCTTCTCTCGTTAGCCGCTAATGGGATTGGCCTCTCGAGACGTTTGATGTGAAGAACGCGTTCTTAAACGGCGAACTAGAGGAGGAGGTGTATATGGAAGCTCCACCAGGCTTTGATGAGCTAAAGAAGGATGGCAGAGTATGTAAGCTAAAGAAATCCATATATGGATTGAAACAATCTCCGAGGGCATGGTTCGAAAGATTCACGAGAACTGTGAAACAATGTGGTTACACTCAAGTTCATTCAGATCACACGATGTTCCACAAACACAATCATGGTAAAATTGCTATTTTAATTGTGTATGTAGATGACATTGTGATGACAGGAGATGACATAGTAGAGTTGGAGTCACTGAAGAACTTCTTATCCAACCGGTTTGAAGTCAAAGATCTAGGACGACTCAAATATTTTCTTGGAATGGAGGTGGCTAGATCCTCAAAAGGAATAGTTATCTCACAAAGAAAATATGTTCTTGATCTCTTGAAAGAGACTGGATTACTCGGATGTAAACCAGTGGCAACTCCTGTCGATCCGAATCAGAAACTCGAAAAATTAGATGGTGCTGAGGCTGTGGACAAGAACCGAGATCGTCAAGTGGTGGGGAAGCTAATTTATTTGGTGCATACAAGGCCAGATATTGCGTTTGCAGTGAGCTTGGTTAGTTAGTTTATGCATTGTCCATCAGAAAAACACTCCAAGGTTGTTCATCGGATTCTTCATTACTTGAAAGGAAGCCCGGGTAAAGGAATTATGTTTTCAAAGAATGGGAGCCGAAGAGTGGAGATCTTCACTGATGCCGATTGGGGCGGAAGTTCTACAGACAGGAGATCTACCACCGGCTATTGCTCCTTTGTCTGGGGCAACTTAGTTACTTGGAGGAGCAAGAAACAACCAGTTGTTTCTCGAAGCAGTCCGGAGTCCGAGTTCAGAGCTATGGCTCAAGGAGTATGTGAGTTGTTATGGCTTCGGAAGATCTTAGAGGAGCTGAAGGTCGAAGGAGATAAACCGATGAGGTTGTACTGCGACAACAAATCGGCAATCAATATTGCTCAGAATCCTGTGCAGCATGACCGGACAAAACATGTCGAAATAGATCGACATTTCATCAAGGAGAAACTGGAAAACGGCGATATCTGCATACCCTTTGTTCCATCATCTGAGCAGCTCGCTGATGTTCTTACTAAGGGACTTTTTACTGCTATGTTCGAAGGGTTTCTATCCAAGCTGGGAATGATCGATATCTATTCTCCAGCTTGAGGAGGGGTGTCGAGAATATTAACATAATTATTAGGATTGTTATTTAGTATATTTATTCTATTTGTAATTAATTAGAATTAGAAGTAATTAGTCAATATAATCGGTTTTTTAATAGCTGTAATCTGTTTTGATAAGATAGGATCAATTAGGATCAATTAGGATCAATTAGGATCAATTAGATTTTGTAATCTATTTTGATAAGATAGGATCAATTAGGATCAATTAGGATCAATTAGTTGCTATTTTTATGTAAAGCATTTACTCTGTAATTTTCTATTTAAACACGCCAAAATGGCTGAATAAAATTATTCCATTATGTCATTCTTTTATGACTTTATATATAAATCTTTTTCAAATTTTGAGTTTTACATTTTTTTTCTCTTTTGAATATTTGTTGATATATATTGTCGATGTATGAATGTCAAATTTGGCTTTTTTGTGGGATGTTAGCACCCCCAAGGAGTTGTTGGAGGGGGTGCAGGCGATGGAGTAGGTCATATGGTTGTAATTTCAAGTTATAGGTTGGAGAACCAATTGGATTATGTTTATGTTTGAAAATTAAACGAAAAGGAAAATTAGAGACGGATTAGCAACGGAATTCAAACATTCCGTTGCTATTCCGACTCTCTAATTTTCCAAGAATAAATGAATGAATCACAAACGGAATCAGAGACGAAAATAATTCCATCTCTGATTCCGTAATCAGAAACGGAATCAGAGACGGAATCAGAGACGAAATTTTTGCATTCCGTCTCTAAATCCGTCTCTGATTCCGTTTGTGATTAGCAACGAATCAGAGACGGAATTCATGAATTTCTTATTTTAGTCTCTGATTCCGTTTCTGATTAGCAACGAAATCAGAGACGGAATGCAATTACAAATGTACCATTTCGTAAAAAAGTCCATTTCTATTCCGTCTCTGTTCCGTTTCTAATTTCCGTCGCTAAATCCGTCTCTAATCAGAAACATAATTATTCCATCTCTATTCCGTCTCTAATCAGAAACGAATCAAAATTTCGTTTCTGATTGGATCGGCGACGACTAAATTAGAGACGGAATATATTCCGTCTCTGTTCTGTTTCTGAATTCAATTAGAGACGGAATTTATGCAAATCAGAGACGGAAATTTCCGTTTCTGATTTGCTGTTTTTTTGTAGTGTTACATAGGGGTTTTAAACCTCTATCAAATCTTGGCTATTTCATAGGGGTTTCAAACCTCTATCAAATCTTGGCTATTTCATAGGGGTTTCAAACCTCTATAATATCTTCAGAGACTTACGTAGGGGTTTCAAACCCCAGTCAATTGTTGTGATTTTATAGAGGTTTGAAACCTCTATATTATCGTTAAAGGCTTACATAGGGGTTTCAAACCCCTATCAAATGTAATTTTTAAAAAATAATAGCTGAAAATGCCCAGAATTAATTTCCATTTCCATTTTCAATTGAAAATATACAAATTTACATTCCACTTGCAATATTATTATTCCATTCAATCAATAATGTAAAGTTTGAACAAACATTCTTGCCATTCCAAAATAAGAAATCTTTTGATTCATCTCTGCGTCTTAGCAGAACATTACTTGCTTTAAGGTCTCTATGAACAATTCTTAATTAATCTGGAGCCTTGATGAAGATATAAAACTCCTCTAGCAATCCCAAGAATTATGTCACGGCGCATCGCCCAATCCAATGATGTACTTCTACTTTGATCTGCGTATAAATTTTGCTCAAGTTACTAAGTACATAATATATAGTTTGTAGCAAACAATGAAAAGTAAATAGTATTCATGGAAGCATATACCGAAGAGAAGAAAGTCCAAGCATACCTGCAATGCTTCTATGTAGAACTTTGCGGACACCTTATCCTCACACCAACATTTGAGTTTCGACTCATCAATGCTTCTATAGATTGCTTTTTTTTTTCTTGCTCTTTTTTTTTTTCAGCTTTTGAACTCTATTCATTTAGCCAAAGAAAAATATGATAATTAGTAAACGAGCACTAATAAATTCATCAACCTATAAAGTGATTAACTAAATCACTTTTTACCTCTTCCTTATACATTTGTTTTCCTCAAATTTACACACGCTATGTCAACAACAAAATATGATGGTTGTAAAAAACACTTGCAAATGCTCCAGTTAGAACATGTGAAAAGACAAAGAAAAGCAAAAGAGAAATTATTAGCACAAGAATAAAAGAAGATAATAATATTGCTACAATTTAATCAGTCATAAAGTGATTAATATAAGCATAATTTCAGGCCACCAGAATCTACACTTTTAGGCCAACAATTATACAAGCAAAAGACAGCCAAAGTCAAAGAATAGGCTTATAAGGATAACAATTATACAAGCAAAAGATAGCCAACCAATACGTACTAAACCAAAGCGATCATTCATACCTTAAATGGAGCAAGTTCATCAGCTGTTGCAAGTGTTTCTTTGGTTTGTAAAAGAGGAAACATTTCAAGAAGAGGAATCATGCTCTTCTCAAAATTGTAAATTTTTCTAGAAGCCAAATAAATAGATGTGGTATTATCAAAACCCATGCCCCTAAGCATCAAACCCACCTGAAGACAAATATTTCAGTAAGAGTTTATACTAAAAAGGATTTCGTGAGAAACATAAAGCAAAAGCAGACAAACTAATCAATTATACATGGGGCAAATATATATCCAAAATACTAAAAGACTTTGAATCTTTGATAATAGAAATGCATAAAAAAGGGAAATTTCTTGGTGTATGTATATATATATGGAGAATATTGCGTATGTTTATTGAGCAATTGGTACAAAAGAGTTTTGATGATAAAAGATACACAAAAAAATAAGAATTTAGATGCCATAACTAAAATACAACAGATTTTTATTCAGCAAGTGATACAACAACAACATAGCCTCAGTCCCAAATTAATTGGGGTCGGCTACATGGATCAAACTTTTCCATTGTGTTCGATTAAGTGGATATCAAAGAATATATTTAAGCAATAAGTCCAGGTTTACAACAAAATGTTTCACATTCTTTATAGCTTGAATAATTTAAACTTGAGGCCTAAAAGCAGACCCTTCTATAACTCAGCAGCTATTTAAGAAATATGGAACCAATCTGATGAAAAAATATGAAACTAAGATAGAAAAATGAAAATAATGGCAAAGACATCATAATTCTATCATAAATGAAAGTAGGTACTACCCAAAATAAAGGTTGAATTGCAACTTGAGGAAACCTTGTAAACAAGCTACTCATGGAAGCTCAATGAATCACAAATTACTGCTTGAGGAAAAATAGTTAAACATAAAAGCAAGGTTACCTCTAAGGGTGTAAGGGGGCATTTTCCATTGGTTCTGAGGAAACCAGGCTGGATTTTATGTCCAGGTCTAGTGAATTTTCCTTTCCAACCTCTCTCACTCGCAGCGTCCATGTCATCCTTCTCTTGCTTTCCACCATCGTACACACAACAAGAAAAGGCAACCATATCCTGAAGATTGAGAAACAAAAAATCTTAAAATCTCTGCCATAATTCCAAAGATAATGCCACAACTGAGTAACACAAAGAAAACTGAGAACGGATAAATTCTTGCAATAGAAAAATCACCTCTTCAAATCGAAGATGGACTGCAACATATTTCCCATTACTGCTTGCACTGCGTTCTTTCATCTTTGAAACTAACCTATCGCCCAAACTTGATATAGGATTTGAAAACCTTAAAGCTTCGTAGTTGGCTAAGCATCTAAGCCGTTGGACAGCTGGAGGAGCATCAAAGGATAAACGATTTGCAAAAGGAGATATCCTAATAAACTTATCCATCGATTCAGAAAAAAACATGCGTTCTCAATTTAGCCATTAATCAAGAATAATAATCATCGTAGCACGTGCTTCAAATGCATTTATGTAGACTCTATTATATTATTCAAAAATAAGCCTTTCCCTCTAGTAGATCAGGTCTAAGACTTGGATACATTGGAACATGATATGAAGCCATTAGCAACTTTATAAAATGATAGAATTATACGAAAAAAATATTGTATTGCTAAGGCAACTTTATGAAAGAGATCAACTCATTTTAAGTCCATGGCTACAAATTTGGAAACTTGAATCCCCATTGTTTCATACATTAAAAAGAAAAAACGAAATAGAATGGGATTCACGCCTAATATTAGATCCATACACTTCATTAAAATTGCATAGAGCCAGCAGTCCTCTATATCCAGGCAACTACTCTATGAGGAGCTTAGCTGATCCTTGTGCTCTCTACTATATATATATATATATATATATATATATATATATATATATATATATAAAGAAATTATTAAAAAAAATGTCATCTCTGCTTTAAATCGGGGCCATCAAATCAAAAGGCCAAATTAAAACTAAAAGTAATACACGCCAGAGTTACATCTCATTAGTCAACTTCCATTCAGCAACTAGAATCTTACGCATGCAAATCATTCTTAGAACTATGTTCCAAGTAAATAAATCAAGATTTCCAAAAAAAGAAAAATCATATTTTGGGATTGAGGCTATGTGGTTGTTGTTTAGACTGAAGTTGTATACGAAAACATATTTTTATTGCAACTTCTAGTTACACAACAAAAGCACAAAACTAAGCACCACTTCGTTGAAATTTGATGCTTCTGAAAATAACTGGTCATTTAAGGAAAAATCCTCAACTGTTTAAACCTAATCACTTTCACTACAATAGTACATCTGAATGCTTAATTGAAAGGCATAAACGATCAAAATTCAACATTACTGATGAAGTATGCAGCCTGATGTACATGGTTTCATGACTTCATATGAAATAACCTCAGGAAGTATATCAGAGGGGTTATATATGACTGCCTTTATCTTATTTTATTTGCCCACTAATAGAACTCTCAGAAGCTCAAGTGCCATAATTAGTAATTAACAATAGTACTGATAAAAAAAAATCTCAACTCAACAAGAGAAATATTAGAAAATAGTCCTTGTTCACAATTGAACCTCATCCAGGAAGTACATATAAATATTATCAGAGCAAGCCTGCAAATTGAGCAGTCTGCGACACTTCTATCTTCACTAAAAGCATGCAACAGAGTAACACAAACGAGCATGGGAAAAGATAGCAGCTTACTTCTCTTCAAGCAGCTTTGGAAATATTGTATCCTTGTAGAACTTGATGGGAGATCATGCCTTGACTTTGAAGTTATAAACATTGCTCATGTTATAGTCATATCTCTCCATTATGTAATTAGGTACCTTGGTAACCACGTGAACATCATTTCTCAAAGTGTTGATGAAATACTCCTCGTCATATATGTTGTTGAATTTACTGTAAAATGAACAATTAGCAAACAATATAATATGAGACACTTCAGATTCTGCCAATATCGTTAGATCAACAAATGTTGAACAACGACATACTAATCATGGAAAAACAAAAAGAAAGTTGGCTATCACCAACTTGTGTAGTTCATTTGCTTGATAAATTACAAAATCAAAAATCGCATCCGATGATGTCTATCGTAAGTGCTTAACTATAGAGCATGAGAAACCAACAACATATGGTAATCTAAGGAAGCCCATCAATGAATCGCACAGACCCTCGGAGGCATACTTGCATCATTTCGATAGCATTGAAACCAATTAAACATGATATGAAATGTTCAGCTAGGAAACAAATTCACATACATGTTTACAACTCATTCGACAATGTAAACTACAAAAAGTACATTCTTAGAAATAACTTTCTCCTAAATTTTCCACAAATCCCTAACCTACACATTCGAGCACTACTATTGGAAAACTCAAATAATATAACCGAACAATCAACAACTTAAAGTACAATCAACGTGCTCTAGGCCTAACGCATTAAAAACGCAAATACAACCTAACATCTATCTACCAAACCTAGAAACTCAATTCCAAACCAGAAATTCAACCAAAATAAGTACAAATTTCATCTAAACAAACAAATTGAATACCATTGCTGAACAATCAGCAACCTAAAGTAGAACCAACAGATTCAGAGTCCAGAGAACCACAATTCTCCCAAATTTTCAGCAGAATCAACACTCTATAGCACTAACACATAAGAAAAACACCAATGCAAGCTAACATCCATCAAACAAATCCTAAAAACTTAATTCTGAGCTAGAAATTCATCCAAAATCAGTACAAAATCCACCAGAACAAACAAATCGAAGAACAGCGAAATGATTATCACCATCATCGTCATCATACGAGAAGATCGATCACTCACAGCGAGATATCGACGGGAGAGAAGACATTGGAATACCGAAGACTGGATCAGATCCAATCGAGCAGCGGCCGCACCTCCTCGTATTGGAACGACCACACGAAGTTGTTCGGATCGAGCGATTGACGATGACGATGACGGACGAGCGAGAGCGAGAGCGAGTGCGCGCAAGTGTGAGTGTGAGTGCGAGTGAGTGTTTAGGGCATTCGTTGGTCTTGTTTGGGCCATAGTTTCCATAGAGGTTTTTTTAACCTCTATGAATTAGTGCTATTGAAAGCCTAATTGTCTAATTCATGGGGTTAATTAAAACCTCTATCTATTAAGTGCTATTAAAAGCTCAAATTGTATAATTCATGGGGGTTAATTAAAACCTCTATCTATTAAGTGTTATTAAAAGCTCAAATTGTTTTAGTGTATGCAAACGACACGCACGTATCTGGCGGTGGACAACCCATGCAAACAACACGTACGTATCTCGTGGTGGACAATCCCACATTATTTTGGCATCCACATGGCGCCCACGTGGAACACTCCACGTGGCGCCCGTGTTCAGAAAACATGAATGAGACATTTCCAAAATGCGCCATTCATGTTAGGGAACATCCACGTGGGCGCCACTTGGATTGTTCCACAATACATGAATGACGCATTTTGAAAATGCGCCATTCGTGTATTTTGAGCGGACTAATTTTTCTCCAACTAATGACGCATTTCCAAAATGCGTTTTAACTTACTTTTGGAATAAAAAAAAACCTAACTTATTTTACTCATTTATATTCATTTTGATAGTACATTTGTAATTTTTCCCATGTCATGAGCTTAATCATGGATCTATACTGATAGCTGTGGAGTTTAAATTCACAAGGCATCAATACTATCTGGGGGGATTCACACTTATATATTTCATTGTAAAATTTTAATTAATATTAGACTATTATTTCGAACCACACGTCTCATTCAAATGTCATTTTCATTCGAAAGCAATTGCGAGAATGAGAATTCTTTTAAGTATCTCTTTAAAAACAACCAGGAATAAAATAAATTTGGCATGATTAATTACCTAAGTACGCGAAACAAAACACTTTAACAGAGATATACACAATTAAGCACTTTAATTACCATAACAAAATTACTCTGGTTGACGAACCCAACGCAAATCCTTTTTTCAAAGTGCATGGGAGTGTTGGCGCTTGATTGGCTGAAAAATCAAACACCGTTGCTTACATAGTAGTACTAGTACTACATTATATATATCAGCGACTAAAAAACCCACGTTAGAAATTGGCATCCAATAGAACAATCAGCATTTACTTCGTAGTAATCTAGTGTTCTCATCTCATCAAACCCCCTTATATATCTCCAACTATACTTAGGTCTTGATAGAAGCTATCACTATAAGAAAATTAATCTCTCAAGTTCATTGAAGAATTAATCTCTTAAAACATTGAACAACATTGTTGAACATTACAATGTTTAAACTTAATTAAATTATAACTAATAAATTATAAAATAATATCAAATCTACAAAACTATGTAAAATGATACATGATCATATCAAATTGACTATGCAATTCATTTAATGCATTATAATTATCATTTTATAAAAAATAGTATTCCATAATGTGTTAATATAGTATGTATTTATTGAGTTACAACAATGATTTGTGTAAGACATAATCACTAGCTAGATTGTTATTGTTTTGTTCCTTTAAGAATTGGAGTTATCAAGCTTGATTGACACCATTTGACTGATAGAATTGCTGAAAGGGGAAAACACATGAGATGTGTTCGTCGAGTTATTAATCGTAGATCCGAGACCAGACGATGACGATCCACTGGATTTGTCATTAGCATGAGCTCAGAAGCTCGCATACACAATTCAAGAGAAGAAAACAAGAAATGATAATCTTTTTCTATCTCAAATCATGTTTGAATCACATAGCATTCACTTATATTATTTAATCGTACATGTTTCGTTGAATTATAACACACGTGTCATAAATCCTATGTTTCTCACATAACTAACTTAATATGCAAGAGTCACTAATCTATTCTACTATCAGTCTCTCACCACAAAATGGTAGAATGGAACACTAATTGTCGGGGAATTTGCATTAGGTCAACCTACAAACATGTTTATCTTATAATTTTAGTTAATAAAATAGAGGTTTTTGTTTGTTGTTTTATTATAAGTGATTCACTACAAAAAAATAGTAAATTAGAGACGGAATTAGCAACGAAATCTAATTCCATTAGTAACTAGAAATGATTAGAGACGGAATTGAGATGGAAGCAGTCAGAGACGGAATAGAGACAGATTACAAACGGAAATAGAGACGGAATTGAGATGGAAATAAAATCAGTTTCTAACAAAGTGGCGCCAATTTTCCTTCCAAAATTTCAATAATTTATGACCGCCCATCACATCTCGAGATTCGTACATGAATCGATGCATCACTCCAACCATCTCTCTCCTCAAAACACTTTCTCTTTTCTTTCTCTTTTCTCGTCGAACTCTCTCTCTCCTCAAACTCTCATCTCCCTTGCCTCCCAAACCCTAAAATCACGAATTCTCTCTTCACCGGCGCCGCCAACTCCTCTTTTCACCGACGTTATCAACTCTCTCTTTCGCTGTCAACCGAAAGGGCTGAGATTCATACATCAGGTTTGGGTAAGGGATTGAAACGAGGTTTTGGTTTTGGAAAAATCGATGGGTGCTTGAAGAGGGGTTTTGGTTTTAGGCAGTCATGGCGCTGGTTTTGGGGGGTTTTGTGCTCATCGTCCGACTCCGCTTCATTCCCCGAAGTCATTCGTGAGTGGGATTGGTATTATCCATTTTTCCTCGGACCGCACACGGCGAGGAGCCGCATCAAGGTTAAGGCGAATTTGAAGCCGACGAGGCTGGAGTTGCCTCATCTGCCTGCTAGCGGAGCTCACTAGGTGCCATCGATGGAGTCGGGATGTAGGCTGGTGGCGTTGAAAGTAGAGGAAGTGAAGAAGGTTAAGGAGGTTTTGTTGTTGAAATAAAGTTCTTTTTCTATGATTGAATGAGAATTCGTTTAAAGCATCGATGAGCTTTTTTGCTTGGTTTGGTTGATTTGTTTGCTTTGGAATGATGTTTTTATGACTCGAAATGTTGGTTTACTTAATGGGTTTTGGTTGTTTTGACCTTTTTGCTTGGTTTGGTTGATTTTGGGTCTTAAAATTTGAGGGATTTTGTGGGTTTTGATTCGGTTATTCGGTTGGTGGGTTTGGCGATTTTTGTAGGAGAAATGGGGGTGTTGTTGATTATGTGTTTGATTTAATTTGGTTATTATGTGCCCTTTTTGTGATTTTAGTCTTCTTTGGTGTTTGGCTTTTTGTGTGTTTTGTTGCTTTAATGGTGCTTGATTAATTGGTCTTAGTAGTAGTCACGATGAACAAATATTATGTTATTGTGAACAAAGCTAGTTGACACTTAATCTACAATGCTAGATCTGTTTCTTATTCAGTCTAAGTTCTGGCTTTTAAGTTGAACTATTTTTGCCCTCATTGTTGTTATCTTGTACTTTGGGACTGAGGCTATGTTGTTGTTGTTGTTGTTGTTGTTGTTGTTGTTGTTATCTTAGATAATGTAGTTTCACATTGTTCTCCCTTTATTTCTTTGTTTTTTGCCCAATCTACTATTACCCGTGAATGCACAAGTTTTGACTCGCAAATGCGTGTAGAATGTAGTTTTCGGGGCCAAATTATCTGACCCCTTCGAGCCCTCTGCGGTTTTGTTCACATTGAGCTGACATTGTGGTTGAGAGCTGATACTCAATAAATTGGTCTATTACTTGATAATTTAGTCTTTGCTTCTTTCAATTGCTCATTTATTTTCAAGTTCAAAATAATTATTTGTGATGAATTGATCTTGCTTTTCTCTATTATATGAATGTTAGTGAGCCATGGGAGTGGCGAGGCAACGATGATTATCTGCATAGGGATCCCCAGTTTGGTGAGTCATGGTTTGTCTCTTGGTATATTACTTGAAACATGCTAACACCAGTCATTATTGGATGAATACTTTTCTTACATTGAATTGGCTTTTTTTTGTATGTAACAAACATGTCATGGTAACACAATGAACAAGAATTATCTTACATGTTTTGTGAAGCTACCCTAATTAAGGATTGTGGGGATTTGGCTTACTGTATCTTCGATGATGGAAGTGCGTATCTTTCTCTCTTTTTCCACCGTTATCTTATCTGTAATTGTATTTTTGATGTGAAATAATGAATTTCAGAAAACTTGAACAAGGAAAAAGAAGAGTATAAGGAGTTTTCCTCGCAAGTAAAAAAGAGGCGAATGCTATAGTTCGACACTTATCCTGCTGATTCTTTCTACTGTGATGAACAGATGCCACCAACATTTGTGAAACTCAAGGTTGGTGAATTCATTGCTACCTATACATGGATTAAGTGTTTTCTGAAGTTGTTTGAGGGCTCAATTGTTGGTTCATCATCATATGTAGTTCTTGTCAAAATCATGAAGATTTGCATGATTTTGATCTTATGTTTATTGGTGAATGTACACACATATGTCAATATGTTTATGGTGTTATGCTTGTTTGTAAATTCTAAAACATGAAGTCTTCGATAGGAATGATTTAATGAGCCGACCTTTGTACTTGCCCTTACTTAATGGGTTGCAGTGTCTTATCTATTATCCAATATCTCTTGATTATGTTGGTTGTCTTATCTATTGGTTATGTTTTAGTATGATTCAGTTTGATGTTTCATAACTAGTTAAATACCCATATTTTGTTGTTTAGGTGGTCGTGTAAATTGGGCTTTGGCCAAGGGTTGCCTATGGTAGAAAACTAGAATGGAATTGTTTAACTGAGTGATGTCATTGATCATTTGTAAGCTTCACATGTCAACGGCCACTCGAGTTGCTATCTAGTAACTTAATTATTTTGGACTGTTTGTACTGTAATGCCTCTCTAAAGGTCGCGTGGGCATTCCTTAAACCTTTATTTCTTTTTCCTTGTGCATTTATGATTTTTTTTGTAAGTAATTACTTATATCTTTGATCTTTCTATGCAGGAAGACGCATATCAAAAGTAGAGTTGTTGAAATCACGAAAATGAGCAGTAAAGCTTAAGGCACCCCTACTTAAGAAAACAAATTTGATGCTACTATTATATTGTTACCATTATTGTTGATCCATGCAGGCTAAGCTCCAAAGGAGACGTTAGGAGCTGACCCATACTACACCGGACCAGTCGGTGGATGATGAGGCGGTGTACTACAAGGTGGCGGGTGAGTGTCCCAAAAGACGTGTCTACAGTCTCAGGTCGTTAGGGAGAAAGAAGAGAAGATACGTAGATCCTGATGCTAGCACATCCCAGGTGCTAGCCCAACGAGGGATGGACAACTTTATGATACTTAGGTATTTTTATGGTTGTTGTAGAACAATGAGAATTTTAGTTTTTTTGTGGATACTTAGGTATCTTAAACATTTATTATACTTGACTACGTTTCGTGAATATATAAATCTTTTTTAATATCGAATTGTGTGTTTTTTCTCATTTGAATATTTGTTGTTGATATATATTGTTGATTTGTGTATGTATGTGAAATTTTATTTTTTTGGGGATGTTAGCACCCCCAAGGAGTTGTTGGATGGGGCAGGGCCTGTTGTTATTTTTAGTTTTAAAAGTTTCGGAGAACTAATTTGATTCTTGTAAATATTTTAAAAAAAGTCGGCATAGAAACGAAATAAAGACGGATTAGCAACGGAATTTATAAATTCCGTTGCTAATCCATCTCTAATTTGTGAAGAAATAGAATGAAAAAATGGGTAAACAGAGTTTAGAAACGGAATATAGACGGATTAGCAACGAAATTCGTAAAGTCCGTCGCTAATCTGTCTCTAATTTGCAACGGATTAGCACGAAATTCGTAAAATCCGTTGCTAATCCGTCTCTAATCAACAACAGAATTTATGAATTTTGTTGCTAATCCGTCTCTAATTTACAACGGATTAGCAACGAAATGCAAGCAAAACCATTCGCTTTAGAAGAATGTGCATTTCTGTTCCGTTTCTAAATTCCGTCTTTAATCCGCCTCTAATCAGCAACGGAAACACATTTTCGTTGCTGACTAAATCAGCGATGACGATTTTAGAGACGTAATAGATTCCGTCTCTGTTCCGTTGCAGAATTGAATTAGAGACGAAATTTATGTTAATCAGCAACGAAAATTTCCGTTTCTGATCGGCTGTTTTTTTGTAGTGATTGCATATTTACCTAATAATAAGATTCATGGGTATTTGTTGAAATTTCTTAAATGTCCCTAGTAGGTTATTATACTGGGAACTATGATGAGTTAAGACTAATTTAAATCTTAATTGATGGTCATGTGAAGATCATGCGTATAAGGATATGAATTGAGATCACGAGTACTTGTTAAGGAATAATGTACTGGACCGACCCGCTATGGAAACACCACATGGATTAAATGTGATGCTCCCTTCTTCAAAACAGGGCACCACTTGACCTAATCACGTAATTAAGCCATAATCTCAGCCATGTAGTACTTAACTACTTATTAGTCAACATTTATATCATATTCTCCTTGTTAAACACGTTCGTGATAATAAATATACATGTCACATTATTATTGAATTTCACAGTTAATTAAAACTTATATAGTTAAAAAGTTATAGCGGAAGTCTTAATAGTTATGTGGAAGCAATTATTAAAAATCCTAAACAACATTACATGCATATAATATCAAAAGGATGATAAACAATGTGATAACCACCTTTCAAGTCGGGGAACTAATCGCTCAACCCAATATACATACACCCCGAAGAGTATAGTAAAGACATAAAGTAGGTAATACATCAAAAGTCGAAACCTACAAGATAGGAAGTAGAAAATCATTGAATGCTCAGAGATAGTCATCGATTTTCTCTTTGCCAGCCCGATGCTCGACGGATTTGCACCCACCGTCATAAAAAGAGAGTGAGTATAATGTAATAAAGTAATTCTTGGATATTCTTATTGTGACGGCCCCAACCCTACAAATTGGGCATTGCCCGACACTAAGCCTCCATTAACCCCCGGTAAACCAGTGCGAAGTTAATAAAAGCCTAGTCAGCCTCATAAATCGGTCTTCAGTAGCTGATAGTCCACACAATAGAGTATATATATATGAAAATATATGCAACAGAATTTAAAAGCGGTGAGAATCCGATAATAAATAAATTAAACACACAATGAATAGGTGTAGAAGCTAGTATGTGAAAACACCAAACAACGGTTACAATGTACAAATTATAATGATGAGGGAAAATGTATGTATCTCTCAACCCAAATACCCATTCATAAAAAATTATAATTAATTTAATGTAAATACATCAAATGACCTACGTATGACGCACATCAATGTTTTCGAGCTCAGAGATTATGCCTGCAATTGTCACCAAAAGCGGAGACAATTCCAATGAGTAAATCCAGAAGAAGTTCAACAATAATTCAAATTAAACAATAAATGAGTCTGTACATCATGTAGGAAAGAAACGAAGCTGAAAAGAACAATAAAACGCATGATAGACAGACTACAATGGTCAACGATGGAGACCAAGTGACCCAGAAGCAAATGATAGGCGCCTAAATGGCATTGACACTCTACATGTGGGCTTAAAACCACTTGACTACGGGTAAGTGTCAAATACTAGTATGGTGGGACCAAGTCCGCTTCAACCGCACTTAATCCCTTCGACACTGTCAGCTCACTTGAGCCGTAGCCCGAGAAAATCTCAAAGGGAGTTACAGTCACAACCGGATGCTTAGCCGCGATAGAATCCTTGAAGGCCTATGAGGAGCTACGACACATGGCATATGCTCACTCAGAGGATTCAGTCTCGTCTAGGAGCCACGAGCATGACTTGTATGCTTAACCAACGAGTAAACAACAACTCAATTTGACAACTTAGACCCTAAGTCACTCGGCAGGGAAGAAGAGTCCAACAATAGGTATCATTTCTATTAAAATATGCAAGGCAAGGAAAAGAATTAATATTGAATTTCTTACTGGTTTACTTATAATATAATTGCGTAAATTGCCACGTTGGTTTGATCGTTCGAATAGCCTAGTTAAGTCCTTGAGTATCTACATTCATGATAGGTACAACAAAGTCGTTTAGACTATATTTAATTGTTTAAGGACCACTTGCTAAATCAAAGTATTATTTATAGTTTATGCTTTCCCTAGTTCATGAATCTACCAATTATAACTTTTTAGTAGCATAGCTTACTTTCATGTGCTAGTAAAATAAATTTATAGTTATTTACATAGGCATTTGCATTACAAACTCTTTTAAATTTATTTGACTCAAATAAATGGTTTTCAAGGGTTTGACACTACCAAACTACTACTCCTTACTTCCAAGTTAGATCGCTCATGACTCTAAAATCAATAACTAACACTTTAAATCAACACTGATGATTCGAAGAAAATAAGAATGTGGTGAAACAAAATAAGGTAAGAACCATAAAACTTGGCTTTCCAACTTAAATAAACTCAAGTCGACCAATCTCGACAAAAAAATCTAAATCACCACATAAAGGTCAAGTTCTTCACCAATTTTTGTTAGAAATTGATAACTTGAACACGTTAAGTTCAGTTTTTGACGAAAATGAATTAAAATCTCTTTTATTTCTTGACTTAGACCAAGACTCATCCAAATCGATTAATTTCATCCATATTTCACCAATAGCGATTAAGTCTATTTTTAAGAGTTCATAACTCAAGTATTTTTTGTTTAAATTAATACAACTTAAAACAAAATACTTTGACTCAAAAGTCATGGCAACAACTTGAAAATCATAGAATTCTACTTCACTTTGTTCTTAGAATAAAAGTAGGACTAAATGACTTAAAATGCTTATTTAAACAAGTCATGCTCTTTTTAAACGCTTCCTCAAACATTTGGAGTTCATCACCTTTTTAAAATCATTTGCAAAACTTGAAGTTCTTGGAAAATAAGTTCAAATAATTAATGATGATCATATCCTTTCTATGAGTTGAAATCAAAGCATAGCAATATACCAACACATTGGCCATATTCATTTTATCAATATTTCACCAATGTAAGACCCTTTTCAAGTTAAATTAAACCAAATATGTATTTAAAACAAAACTATAATTTCATGAGACTTTCTCTGAATCCTACAACTCATCTTTTATCCCAAGGATCCATAGAAAATGTAGAGCGCCGCTAAGGGCACCCCACCATTTAATGAGGGCACCCAGTTAATGTGGGCACAAATCGATTTACCTGGGGCACCCAAAAATTAAACCCAAAATACCGAAAATGCCCCTCGTGCAAAAAACCCTCTCACCCACCCTCTTGCAAACCCCTGGGCACCCCACCACCACCACCACCACCACCACCCTCGTTCACCGAATTCTGGTGGAAGAATTCATTTGTTTTGAGCCGAGCGCGATGAGAGGAATCCCCGAAATCGTGTTCTCCGTCCCTCGCCGTGTGTTTCTCCTTCGTTCTTCTAGGTTTCTGCATTTAGTAGGGTCCGTTGTGTGAGTCGATTTCGTCTCCAAATTAGGGCTCGGTTGAAGATCGACGAATTAAGTTACATTTGGTAGAGTAGATGTAATGTGTGGTAGAGTAGATGTAATGTGTGTGTGGCGGTTTGTTAAAATGTTAAAAAATTGGGAAATCGTGGTTCTCGGCCACACAGGCCAGAGATTGTGTCAACCGTCTCGGCCTTGGCCGAGACATAAGCTAATATTTTTCGGAACTCGCGGTCTCGGCCACGTAGACCGAAAGAGTTAACCACGTATCGGTTGTCCACTTCGAGAGGGTCTCCGTAGGCTCGGTCGTCATAGGACGAGAGTCGGGCGAATTGAAATTGTCAATTCATCTCGGTGGTGTTCAACGAGACAATTAAATGGGACTCGGTTATACATGACCGATATATTGAAATACTTGTCGGTCATTGGTGACCGAAAATATGGTTCATTTCACGAACACCTTGACCGAGACATCGAAATGGATGAATTTGAACATTACGGTTTCAAAAAAAACTCCGTAGTAGTCAAACTAACAATACAAGATTGAAAATCCAAAGACACGACAATTTGCAGAACCTTAATTAATTATAAATCTCCGTAACATTCAAAATGACTATAAAAAGGGTCCATCCATAAGTAAACAACAATTAAAACACAACACAACATTTGCATATACATAGAACATTCGGACGAATTGGCAAAATTTCTAAATGTTTAGCCGTCTAGGTACAAGCTTACACTACGGTGTATCTAAGTCTACAACGGGTATGGTGGCTTCATGATCGGCGGTTGCAATGGGCGCGATGTCTCGAAAAACGAATCCATCTCGCCAACCTTTGGCGCATCCTCAACGTCTGATCCCACGATGGATATAAGGATGGCGGCGGTGCATTCACACGCAATGCGCTGTCAAAGTGAACGATAGAACATCGAAGATATTGTCACAAACCCGATTAAGGGGGAAACAAACCAATTCACAAAAAAGTCATAGAACTTACCCTAACCCAATGGATATTCCTTTCATTCGCCATTGCAATGATAAGTCTCTTGTGCAATGACGACGTTGGAGTACTACGTAGAGGTAGGAATGTGGAGGCACTCCCATGCGAGAGGTTGACGAGAATGACATTGAATGCGGTGGATACCAACAATCCCATGTCTGGAAGTGTCAACCATTCTTTGAAAGATGCCCCCTCTTGATTCTCCGGGCAATGCACCGCATTCTTGACAGGCTCGAAACTCGAGCCAAGCACTTCCCGCCATAGGTATTCATACCCGATAATCTCATCGTACATCCGTCTACGCACAATCCTCCACCCGTCCACGTCCGCGAGTCCAAGCCCAGAGGCTATACACCTATATCCACGGTTCCCATCGGAAACCACATCGATAATGGCATCAACATGTGGCAACCAATCCGGTTCTAAGCAATGACTATAAGCCATGTTAGATCCACTTTGCGTGCGTCGGCGGCACGACGCATTTGTGGAACCTTGCATTTCTTCTGCCTAGAAGCTTTTGTGGAGTGGGAGGACTCAAATCCGATTGGAGATTGGGGTGCCTCCCACACTGGGGTGCCTCCGGTTGGAGACCCCGGTGTCCTCACACCCGCATCCTCAACCTCCCGCTCGCACTCCTCAAAAGACGAAGGTGGACTAATCTCCCTGAGCTGCTCACTTTCACTCCTCCCCCCCGCATCCTCAACTTCCTCCTCCCTCTTATCCAATCTTCCCGCGGTGTCGTGATTGTGCCTCCCACAAATCACAGTGACATACCATAAGGAGTCGGCATTCTCCTTGACGTTAATTTGGAAAGGGCATCCACATTTCTTCGTACTAGTGTGAGTCCTCGCCTTTTCATCATTCCTTGATTTCTTTAAAATTTTTGCCGCTTTCCCTTTCCAACTCTCTCGAGCCGGTCCCCTATATGTCCCAGGACACATCACAGGCAATTTTCACCCTTCCCCTTCGCTTAACGCCCCCGGCATCCGAGCGCTTCGTTACTAACACAAACTTTTTCTCGCCACCAATCAGTTGAAGCCATGAAATTGCCGCTTCTCGAGAGGGGAATGGCTTAGAAGGTGTAAAAGTGTCCTTATAGTCTGGAAAATTACAAGATAACGGCATTACATGCAATACAAACAGTGTAACATTATAAGCAACCAAAATGTACAGCACAATCACAAAAAAACCCAAAAAAATCGGTTCTCGGTTGTACAGTGCTGAAACTTTCTTCATAGTCTCGTTTACGTGAGACCGAGAGTTACCGTACCCTCGGTCGTTCCAGGCCGTGACCTACCCTAAACATCTCGGTCATCGAGGCCGAGACGTAACTATACATCTCGGTCTGCGAGGCGAAAGAATCGCGCACCCGAGACGAGATACTTCGGATAACGCAAAAAAAAAAAAAAAACATTTGCAACATTACCTCGGGACGACCTCCTCGCGCACCGAAGCATTACGATCCTCCATTATACGGTGGAAACAACTTCGGATTTGAAGAAATTACCAAACCCTACGTTGACAAACAAATCATCATTTTCAACATTATACGCAACTAAACGATTCACAAAAACCCGAAAATGGTTGTCAAACATTGTTACCTCGTTGTCGGACGAGCAAGAATCGATCGGCTCTTCACCAAACGCAATGTGGTGTGGCTTTGTGGTTGAAGCTTCTTTGGTGGGGTGCCCTAACTCCTTGTCGAAATGGTTTGTGGGGTTTGAACCATTATATATATACAGGGGCAAAATGGTCTTTTCTATTTTTGCTGGAATTTTTACAAATTAACTGGGTGCCCTCATTAAATGGTGGGGTGCCCTTAGCGGCCCTCAAAATGTATTAGAAATCAAAGTCTACTATTAAAATCACAATCATTGTTTCAAAACTTTGTTTAGAATGGGTAGAGACTCACTTTTGCATTTTCAAAAACACTTGGTGTATAATGGCAAAGATTTCCCCTAATTCAACCTACATTAGTCTCAAGTTAGAAAAATCACTTTTAAGTTGTTCGGAAATCATTTCGAAAGAAGACATGAGCCACACCTTCTAATTAATCCACACCAAAACCATCAACAACTACTACATTAGTCCTCCAACTTCAACTATGGAGTATTGATTCACAAGGCATCCAATCCTCGCTATCTTTATGATTCTTTCCTATCTTCCTTGTGAACTAGCACGCCAGAGTTGCGTTGCTACTGTTCGCCGTCGAAGCCTCATTAAATGATGCCGCCTCGCTGAAGACACTATTGCGACAACGTTTGCGAGCTCGCTACGGCTGCTGTCCACGTTGGAGCCGTCACCTGCCACAGCGTCGCCGCCTTGCTGGAGCATCAGACCCTCGCTGACCCTTACCGGAGCTTCGTTCGCACCTGCTGGTCCGCATCGCGTCCGCCCGCTCTCCTTCATGTGCGTTGTCCGTCTCTCCTTGCATTTTGTGTGCATCGTGAGATGGAAACGAAACCCTTTTTTGTTGTGCTTTGTGTGTGTCTAGATATTAGATAATGTATTTATATTTTATTTTATTTTCTTTTTTTCGAGAATCATCTCATCTCTCCATTTTTTTCTCGATTGAAGCAACACTAAAGATCTAGGGTAATTACAACGCACTTAAAAATAGATCTAAAGGTTGAGATTTGTTCTACTCACTTTGTGACTCTAAAATAGATATGCTTAGTGCACACTATACCTTTGTTTATACCTTAACTAAGTCAACTATAAATAATTTCAGTCTAAAGTCTAATCATCTCGCGAATTCAATTTAATTAACTCAAACCATTTGCTATACCATATACTACATGCAGTAGCATGCTAGACAACAATTAAAATCATTTTATTTATTTTCTTTTATAAATATTTGAGCACTTTGACTTGTCGTGACTCTCGATTGAGTATTAAACCACTAATAATTCGTAATTAGCAATTAATTATCAAATTTTAAATACTGATCGTTACACTTATGTACATTTCCAAACATAATCGATTGGTTTTAAAAGCATAAATATAGCGAAGAAGTGCTGAAAAAAATACGATAGAAAATACCACAGTTAAGCAAAATGAGATTGACACAGGCTAAGTAGTAATGATTTAGGTCCGATAGGCCGTGAGTCCTATCACATAGACCTTTATTTCGCTATCTCAGGGTGGAGCTGTGCTCTATACCTCTATCGAAGGTCAGAGCCGAGCTATACGACTCCATAATCATCTTTTTATCTCAATCCTCAAAGGCGGAGCTGAGCTCTAGGCATAAATAAATCATTTATATATGCATACTTGCCAACTAACCCAGGTCCTATACCCCGTGCGACGCGCGAGTGTAGTGGTCAATGCCGACACCCCAGTAGTCTAGTGACCCCGTGTGCCATGCATCACATAATCGTGCAATGGACCCTAAATTCTGTCACTACTTTGTAATTTCAAGGAAGACTCACATTAGGGATTCCAAGACAAGGTGATATGCTTCAAAGCCAACATTCAAAGAATACAAGTCCATATATATACTCCAATTTCATTACTCTAATCCTAACACCATGCTATTCTCAATCACACTTTCATTAGACAGTAAGAAAGATATTTGACATGAGAGTAAAGTCAATGATTCCATAGGCAAATGATATTATGATAAAAAAAACCAATGTAATAAGTAGAATATGAAACAAATTCATGATATCAGAACACAAGGAAATATATAATTAAAAGACTGTAAAACAGAGCACAGTAAGAATGAAATGTAAACAAGAACCTCAACAATATTACTTACAAGTCACACAATGTAATTCCTAGCTTAACAGGCCTTACGACACCACAAAATACATACCGAATTCCTGAGACTCTTCCCTAGGGTTCTATTATCATTTACTATGTATTAAAGTGTGTTTAGATCCTTAGTTTGAGTTTTAGATTGGACTAGATATGTTAAGCGTGTTTTGAAAAGTGCATATTTTTGTGCTATCAGAGCACCTAGCACGCTAGGTAATTTATCTAGCGCACTAGGAGTCTCTCTAGCGCGCTAGAGCTGCTTAGCACGCTAGAAAGTTTCTCTGGCATGCTAGGCACACTCGAACCTAAAATTCTGCAACTAGAATTCTGAGTTTCCTCTCGAGAATGGCTTCCTCCAAAGCTCCGGATCCCCATTCTCCGCCACCAGGGATCCGTACCATCCTCCTTCATCAAACATACACCAGACATGTGACGGCCCAGTTACCCACAAGCTGAGCCCCACCTGGCTTAAGCCCATATGGATCTCCCCGAGCCAGCCTCATAAGGTCAACGCAGGTCTAGTCAGCCTTTAGATCCATCCATATAAGTAAATTTATAATTTTAAGTCGAGTTATTAGTATTTTCAAGTTTTACAAGTTAGAGGAAGCAATTAATACATTAAATAACTCAATAACAATTTAAAGGAGTCGAACAAAATTCATTTGTCTTTTGGCTTCATTGTCTTTATTTCACAACTTAGGCATATTAGATAAATATAATTAGCTTACTTTATTTGTTTGACTTAGGTACTTAAGTATTTCTAATTAATACCTAAGTTATTAGTTAACTCAATGTTGAATTCAAATTTTCATTTCTCAAACAATTTAATCTTAGGAAATGAATATGCTCTCCATCTATGCACAATTTCTTTTATTAATGCACACGATTATTATAATTATTATTTTCAATCTTCTTAGCCATATTCATATCAAGGTTCCAACACATTTAGGCCAACCCAACAACGAGTTGTAGCCATTAATTTAGATCAATCTAAAACACTCAAAAGAACCATGTATGAATTTAGTTGATCAATATACACATGTGTGTGTTGTTGATTAATTAAAGGGGATGCAAGCAAGATGAAGAAAATGAGAGTATGAAGAAATAGCTTCCATGAATAAGATCATCATTTAAAAAAGGAAAAAAATCAATAAGAATCAAAAGCATGGATAAGAACTCAAATAGGAAAAAATATTATGGAGCAGGTGTAGAACATGCCTTGATACCATATGAATTTTTAAATTCCTTGTTATCTTCAAGCTTTCTCCAACTCCATTAATGGTGGATTCCTTCCAATTTCCTTTCTAGAGCTCTTAGAAATGAATTTGAGTTAAGTCCTTAATGACTTCTAACCCTTTATACATTTAATCGAGAGTTCATTGGAATAACAATTTTGCCCTTAGTTCATCCATGTATTTTCCATGCAACCAAGACATTTACATAGATTAAGTGACCTTATTTTTAACATATTTACTAAACATACCATAGCCTTTGAATTTAAATTGGTTCCTTAATATGAATGAATGAGAATTTTACATTAATTTTAATCTTCTATAGTACGCTGCTCGAGGTACATCATATGTCTTATTTCATTTCTACATTATAATCATAAGTTACTTAGATGTGCATTGTAATAATATAGTAATGTGGTAATTTAAATGAAAACTCCAACTTAGGTTATTCTCTTAATTAAATAGCATTATAGTCCTACAACTATTTTTGTCCTATATTATCGCCTACTCGTACTTGGGTACCCGTAATATACATGCATACCAACCATCGAATCTTACTCGTATTTTGACGCAATCAGACTAATAATTAACTGAAACTTGATATTTTTTAGTATAACATAAATACTACACACACCAAACAAATATAATATACCTTGGTGTCGACGCCCAAGGGTTGACCAAGTACACCAAGTTAGATAAAGTCCCCGTCAGAGTCTTGCGGTGACACGTAGCACAAGTTAGAATATTCGGGTCATTACGGCCTTCCCAACTAATAAGAATTTCGTCCTTGAAATTGAAATAATTTAAAGTAGAACTTACTGGAATCAAATAGGTCCGGGAAGTACTCGCGTATATATGACTCCAACTCCTATGTCAGTTCCTCGTCCACGTGATGCTGCCACTTGACAAGTACTGAAGGGATTTCCCTATTCCTCATTATCTTCACCTTACGATCCAGTATCTGAATTGACTGCTCCTCGTAGGTGATGTCCTCTTTGAGTTCTATATGGCTTAAATCCACTATCGATTGCCTGCCTTCTTTCGAACTATCCAATCTAAGCATCGATATATGAAACCTTGCTGACTCACTTCTTGATCCTGAATGGACCGATGAACCTAAGCACGAGCTTTCCTTTAATTTCAAATCTCTTGTGACCCTTTAGAGGTGATGCCTTCAAATACACATAGGATCCCTCGTCATACTCTAACTCGCCGTGGTACTTGTCATAGTATTTCTTTTGTCTCTCCTGCGCACCCTTTAGACGTAGTTTGATTTTTCGTATCTTCTCTGTGTGATCCACTACAATCTATGGCCCAATAGCAGCCATATCCTCAGGTTCTGCCTAACATGAGGAAATCTGCACGACCTGTCATAGAGTGCCTCAAACGGTGCCATTCCAATACTGGCTTGATAACTGTTATTATAAGCAAAATCACACAAATGAAGATACTCCTCCCATGAACCACCGTACTCTAATACACTCATCCTCAACATGTCCTCAAGCACATGGATCAGTCGCTCTGATTGTCCATCAGTCTATGGATGGTAGGCTATACTCAATCCAACTACGTGCCAAACTGTGGCCCCCTGTTTGACATAATCGATAACAGGACCCCATGAAGTTGGACTATCTCTTGCTCATACCAACTAGCCAACCTATCCACTCGATGTGTAGTAGAGATTGGTAGAAAGTGCGCAGACTTAGTCAACCTATCCACAATCACCTATATACTATCGTGTTCACGCTAAAACCGAGGTAATCCATTAACGAAGTCCATTGCAATATTCTCCCACTTTCACCGAGGAATGGGAAGTGGCCATAGCAGTCCAATGGGCCTCCGATGTTTAGCCTTAACTCATTGGCATATCTCACATGCTCTAACGTAATCAGAAACAATGGTCTTCATCTCGGGCCACCAAAAGAAACGTCGCATGTCCGCATACATCTAGTCTGACTCGAATGAACTATAAAATGAGAGCGGTGAGCCTCCTGAAGTATGTCCTCTCGAATCTCAACCACTAATGGAATCCACAAGCCTCATCTAAATCCCAGGCACGAGTCTATCGACTAACTCCACTCTGAGTGATTTAGACTTTAAGCCATCTTACTGAACCCCTGATAGTGCTCGTCAATCTGTTGCCCTTGAAGTACACTATTAATTGACACTGTCTGAATCCTCATCCGACCACAAATCACTACCTCATTAGCTATTGGAATATTTGCTAAATAACGTGTATCAGCCACCTTGAGTAACTTGTACTCGTGTTTCATATGACATTTCACATCTTTGCATCAAATCCCGTACCTGCTCAAAGCATTCGCCACTACATTGGCCTTCCATGGGTGGTACTTCAATTAAAAATCATAATCCTTTAGGAACTCCAACCATCTCGTTTGTCTCATGTTCAGTTCCTTCTAGGTGAAGAGGTATTTCATACTTATATGATCTGTGTAGAGAGTCACTATAAGAACATGGTGGAATAACATTAAAAAATAGTGATAGAAAAGAATCTGTTGCTAAACAACAACAAATCAGCAACAATTGTGCATCAGACAGTCCATTTGACTCTGTTGACCAAAAAGAAACTATTCAGTGACAGATTTGTGACAAAACATTGTGCAGATTGTATCTTGTCACAGATCTTTCTCTGATTTATCCCGCCATACATTCCAACCCAATCTGATGAACATAAAGATACAAGTAAATGTGGCTGTGACATATCTAGTACATATCAGTGACAAACATGAATCTGTTGCTGATCTGTAGCAAAGTGAAAAATAAAAAAACCAAAACCCATCCTCCTAGTCCCTTCTCTATGTAAATCACCTCAAACCCCAAAACTCACCTTCTGCTCCTCCTTCATCTATGCCACTAACCTTCTTCTCTCTTCTATCGCCACCACCTTCTTATCCATTGTTTTTCTCTGCTCTCGCCCTATGCTCCATAGTCACCCCACCCTCTGCTCGCCACCACGCTCTGCTTGTCCCACTCAATGTTTGCCCGAGCCTCTACTCCATCATTGCATTGTCTGCCGTCGCCATTGCTGTCGGAGTCGAGTCCCAACCACCATCGCCAAGCCTCATCGATAGCAACGCCTCCTGCATTCTCCTCCTTTGTTTCGCCACAGCTGCCGCGACGATGAGAACTTCGGTGCGGGCCTTCTCGAGTAGCCTCCCGGTAGAGCAGTCCATGGAAGAAGCTGATCCTGATCCCCAACATAGAGCCCCCAATACACCTCTCTCTTTCTTGAAGGCCCACCCCACCCCTCCTTTTATCCCCTCAAAGCTCATCGTCAACTTCGTCTTGCCTTACCAGTTCAAAATCACCTCCAAAGATGTCAGATTGGTCCATTCACTCATCCATTCAATAAAAATGGGTTAATTGTTTGAACCAATTTATTTAGATTTAGGTTTTCCTCTATTTATGGTAAAGTGAAGCTTGCTTTTGTTAGACACTTAGGTTATCTGAGAATTACTATCATTTTGTTGTTGTTTGGATGTTCAAGCCTTACCAGAATTTGTGTCTATATAATTGCCTTTTTGTGTATGTTCGTTGAAGTTTAGCACATATATTATGTTCATGGTTTTCTAATTAATATTGAACTTCTATTACTATGTGCAAGAGTTGGCTTTCAATTGCTTATGTATTTATTTTACATTTGAATTTTTATAAACACATATACTTATCTTTCTATGCACACTTCTGAACTTCTCTTTTGCTTCAAGTAAATATATATGTTTGTTAGAGTTAGGTCCATAACTTTTTCATTAATTTGTGATTGTTTTAATTTTTGTGCTCAAGATACATAAGAACTTTGGGACTTTAGTTGGGTGAGCTGAGAAGTGTATGCATGTTGGAACTAAGGAGCTAAATTTGAGTGTCATTTGTTTCCTCAAAGTAACACATTTGTTTCCTAGAGCATATTTCTTGGAAATGAATGAGCATATATTCTTTCCCTGTTGTTTATTTGTTTTTGTTTTTTTTTAATTTTATATGAAAGCAAGTGATAATGTTTTTTCAAAGTTCATTGTTTTAGGTTGTTACTCTTAAAAAAGATGATTCATGTTATTCAATTGTTTTCTCCCTTGCTATATATATATATATATATATATATATATATATATATTGGCTTCACAATTATGTTATTAATCTAGTTTATTTGAGCTAACATTAAATGATATTCTTGGTAAATGATATGATTCATGTTATTCTTGCTCTAATTTGGATCCTGACCAAAACAATTGGTGTTAGATTTAAGGGTTTGACAAAGAATTGGTTGTTCATTATTTAGAGCTTTTCTTTTCTTCATATTTATTCCCAAATCTCTCTCTCTCTCTCTCTCTCTCTCTCTCTCTCTCTCTCTCTCTCTCTCTCTCTTTCTCTATTATTTTTGTTTGTTAAAATTTATATTTTCCTTAAAAGACTAGAGCTTGTTGTATTATTCTCTCCAGCTTGTCGTATTATTGTAAAATGCTATATATTAAGATAAACTCAGTCAACGAAGAAAGTAAATTACTTATAATATACATGAACAAACCAAACACTTAGCTAAGATGTAAACATTAGCTCAAGTAGTTAAGTTATCTAGTTTCTAAAGTTTGAAAATAGTACTTAAGTTATCAAGCATTGTGCTCACTAAATATCATTTCTACTTCAATTATGTTACATAAATTCACTTCTGTAGTGGAGAAATTTGCGCATGGTGTTAATTAGGGCTTCCAATTTTGGTGCTTTTCTTCACTCTTCCCCTTTTTCGCTTTGCAGATTCTTCGATTTTGTTGAATTTTCATGGTTTGGTCTTCGATTGAGAACAATTTCATCCCTGATTTGTTGTTGATGTGAAAAAGTTTGCTTTTTGAATTGGTTGGTGTGGGATTGACTGTAAGTTCAGATCTTTATTAGTGTTTGTGTCGAATATTGTTATGATTGTTCGTTTTATGAATGTAATTTTAGGCTTCTGTTTGTTTGGGTTCTTGACAATTTTTAGGGACTGTTAGAAGTTGGAGTTGGTCTTGTTAATCTATTACTTTTATATGCTTTTAAGTTGTTTCTTTTATTATTTTCTTACTTCTCATGTTTCATTCAAATGTCGTAAGATCTCCAAAATTATTTGTGCAGTTACAGAGCTTTTCATGGGTATGAAGGGATTGGAGTTGAAATCAAGTTTTTTAGGTTGATACTACCAATAGGAACATCAATTTTGTAACAAATATATTCACTTCTAGGACTCGAGGACCGTAAGTTTAAGTTTTTTTCTTGTATGTTGGTTATTTATGTTTGTTTTTGAGATTTTTGACGTTCCAATTGATTTGATTTTTTTTTTGGTTTCTTAAATTTGATCATGTTGGGGGTTAATGAAACATGAGAATTCATACGTGAAACAAAGAGGTTCTAGACTACTTGAGCATTTTGTTTGGTTTAATTATTTATATTTGGCGTATTTTAATCTCTTCATAATAATAAAGAGTTGAAAGGCTTGGAGGGATTTGCACTTATATGTCCATTGCTTTGCGTAGAAATCTACTTTCTGTAATCTTTACTTTCCTTTTCATAGTGGGTCCATCTCACATCTCTCATAGTGGGCCTGTCCACATCTCTCTATTGAGCTTTCAATTTTGTTCTGTATTCCTACGAAGGTGATTCAAAAGTGCATATTCTATTTATAGTTAAATCATTCAATAGAGGAGAGAAGGGAATTAAAGCGATTTGTTTATAAGATTAGGCTTTTTGAAAGCATGACAAGGAATGTTAGCATTCTTACACTGTTTGAAGCATTCATGATGAAAAAGTGTTATATCTTAGAAAGTTAAGGAGTTGATTGTGGCGATCCTTCTTGTTCAATGATACAAGTCCAAAGTACTACTACTACTCCCAAATAAAAATCCAAGAGTAAATTCAAACAAAAAAATAAACTATAGGAAAATATATAACATAAGAAAACTCTTAAATCTTTTGTTGATGTTCTTTTTTTGTGTTGATGTTGTTGTTTTCTTTTTTTTTTTTTGTTGTGGTTGAAAATTGGTTGATGCAAGTGATATCCAATAAATTATACAAATACATAATTTATAAGAGCTCTGCAAAATTATATTGTCTAAAGCGACTGAAAGGTACAATTTGCATTCTTAATTGGTCAGAAGACCTTCTCAAGACACCAAAGATCTGTCTTTAATATGTACAAAAAACGATGAAGTTAGAGACGAACTTGTGAAGGGATTAAATTAAACACATTGTAGATCACCAAGTGCCTCATTTCCACTTGAACAATGACAATTCAACATGACACATGTAATTCTTATTTAGGACTTTTGGCTCATTAATGTATGATGCGACAACCACATGTACAAAACACACTTATATTTTCTAGTTCCACTGTAACTCCTCTACAACTAAAGTTTAACTTGTTTTCTTAGTTTATTCTTTCCTATTGCTTTGTGTGATTTAATGATCTAATATTGCTGATGGGCACTTAGAAGGTTGGAACTAAATCTTAAGATCGATTCTGGTGTTTAAGAATATAAATTTGTCCGTTTATAGTAATAGTCTTATATTATTAATTTTTTTGATGTTTTAAAGATGTCTTGAAAGACTCAATTACCTTGCTTTTATTAAATCTTTGTTGATATTGATTGCATTTGTAGCTACTTTTCTTTGCAAACCTTAATATATGTTATGAGGGTGCCATTACGCATATTCGAACTCGCAAATACTTCGAGCATCGCGAGAGGCATTGCTCTCAAGAGGGCTAAGGTGTTTGGTTTCGGATCCTCAAAGGTATAAAAGATCGATCAAGTTACCTAAAAGTAGAGACAAAGGTGAGAAATTGTTATGATTTACTTGGTTTGGCTGTGCAATTGATTGGGTTTTCACAATTAAATTAGTAGTGTTGATCATTTCTCTTATATGGATGTTGTTTTATACGGCTATGTTGCAGAAATGGTATGCTAGCGTTCCTCACACCAAACTGGCTGAGGTGAAAGGTCATCAAAATTGGATGAAAGTGAAATGGGAGTTTCTAACCTTCCCCGATGGTGGGACTCAGCTTATACTTGGTGCTCTTAATTACATTGATTTCATTTAGAAGGTAACTTTTTTCTTTCATTTTGTTATAACCAATTAGGTTCCACTCTTTTGGATTGCTCTCGAAGTAAACAATCATGTCATGGCAGTTAAAAATATTTCAATAATAATGGTTTTTTCAACTAAAGCTGAATAAAGGAGTGAGTTTTGTTTGGTTGGTGGCTATTGCTTAATTTCAATGCTATATGTATTGCATTCAAGGTGTGTTCATGCTTATTTATATTCAAGTTATAATATCATGTTATCATAGTGGTTTTAATCTTATGTTATCATATTAATTTCTTTTGAGACTGCCTTTTGAGTTTCTTCATTATTTTCTCCTTGTTTTGTGTATGAATCTCATGCGGAGAAGATTATTATTGTATCCAATTTTGGATTCTTTTTTATTTGGTTGAATTAAATTTGGATTGAATTGGTTCGTGATTTTGTGGGTTCTTGTTTAAGGAGAGAAATTTGAGGGGTCCCTTTTTTGTTCAGATTTTGTTGTTAAATGAGAAGTAATGATATAGGATCGTGAGAAGAGGTTCTCTTTAATTGAATTAATGGAGATTTGGTAATGGCTTCATAATATACAAGTTTTTAATAAGGAAGAGAAAAAAAATATAGTGTGTACAACAGTAGTGAATATCATGTAGAAGATTAGCCTTGTTAGTTGATACTTAGACATGAGAACTAAATCAGTAGAGACAATTGCAATGCAGGCAATAAAGGGTAGAGACAATTGCAATACATCAGTAGTAAATAACACTAGTATTCATAGTCTTTAATTGGACCAAAATTGGTTGTGATATTGATTGTGTTGGTTTATGTTGGTCGGTTGTCGATTTGTTGAATAATATTGAACTTCATTGTAATTTTCAGGATTTGGATGTGATACACACTCTGCTACGGAAAGAATTTGTCTAGTGGCTAAATATGTACTACTAAAGGAATGGTATCAAAGTCTTATGAGATGATGCATATTATATCATGAGAGAGTTTATTTTATGGTGGCCTATTTTGTAGTGGTAATTATGATATGTAATAATATCATTCTTTTGTACACATTGTATTAGGTAGTGCCTACAAAGATTTACTACTTTATTTATGTAGAATTTTGTTATTATACATTTTTTTTAAAAAAATAAATATTTGTAGCTTTTATTATTGTTTTGCAAATATTACTATAGGATGTTGTTTGTTATTACTTTTTACCGTTTTAAAAATAAATTATTTATTTTAGTCAGCAATATAATTGCAACAAACGTGATAGTGCTGTCTAGATTCCAGTTAGCAACATATGCCAGTCTATCGCTGTTCAGCAACAAAATTGCAACAAACGCGTCAGTGATGACTGGATTACCATCAGCAACAAATGCCAGTTTATCTTTGAACAGCGACAAACTTTTGTCACAATTTTGTCACTGTTCGCAACAGACAGACTAATATGTCGCTAATTTTCATCAGCGACGAACGTTTTTGTTGCAGATTTAATGCAGACCCCATTAGCGACAAAATTGTACAAATTTAGCAACAGACTTGTCTTTCGCTGAATTCATTTGTTCTTGTAGTGAGTGAACCTCTTACCATACAAGTAATGATGCCAGATCTTCTGTGCAAATACTACAACTGCTAGCTCTATGTCATGTGTTGGGTAGTTCTTATCATGAATCTTGAGCTGTCAGGATGCATAAGCTATAACTCTGCTGTCCTACATCAAAACACAACCCAAACCGACCTTGGAAGCATCGGTGTTCACATCGAAGCCCTTCCCCATCTCTGGTAGCACCAACATCGGTGCTATAGTAAGTCGTTCCTTTAAAGTCCTAAATGCCTGCTTGCAGCTTTCGTTCCACTGGAAATTGAATTCCTTCTTTGTCAACCATGTCATCGGCGCTACAATCCTAGAGAAATTATGCATGAAATAATGGTAATATCCTGCTAATCCCAAAAAGCTACGGATGTCTGTCACTAATGTTGGTGTAGGCCAATCAATTACTATTCTAATGTTAGTGGGGTCCATTGAAATTCCATTAGCTCCAATGATATGTCCTAGAAATCTAATCTCTGTAAGCCAAAACTCGCACTTGCTGAATTTGGCATACAATTGATGCTCCCTTAGAGTCTGTAGTATCGTTCTGAGGTACCCCTCATAATCCTCACAAGTCTTAGAATAGGTGAGAATGTCGTCGATGAACACTATCGCAAATTTATCTAAATACTCTATCAATACTCTGAGCATCAGATTCATGAACATCACTGGGGCATTCATCAGCCCAAAGGGCGTGATAATGAATTAGAAGTGCTCATGTCTTATGCGAAAAGCGGTCTTCTCCCTATCATCGTCTCTGATCTTGAGCTGGCGGTACCTGAATCTCAAGTTAATTTTAGAAGTCTCTGTCCCTGTGAATGAGTAGACCTCTGTCCATGTCTTGACCATATCTCAAACTCCGCCCTTGGCCCTGTCCTAACCTTTGCCCCGGACCATGCTTATGCCTTTGCCTTTGGTATCTGTCCATTGATACTGTTGCTAAGGTACTGGCTATGCTGACTATTACGGTAGGCTAGCGTAGGTATGTGCTGGCACAGAAGGTACTGGCGTTGTGCATGCTGAGTGTGATGGTGATGCCACAGGCCTTGCACTCTAAGCCCTGACATCTCTCAACCTGAACAGTTAGCGCCTCTTCCTCCTCCTATCATCCCCTGATCGGTACTTTGACCGAGTTGGGGTCGGTGCTGCTATGACCTCATCGGGATGTATGCTCAAGTATGTATATCTAGCTAGGCTCATTTCATATGCAAACTGTAAGCTCCTTCGCTCAGTAGTCACCATGATGCCCCCAATGACTCTCAACAGCCCCTCCATGAAGTAGCGTGCTTGGTCGGCTTCTGTGTCGGCTATACCCTCGGCATACTCTAATTGTTGCAAATACCTACTCGTACACTACATCATTGACTCCTTAGTGTAGTGTCGGATGCTAAAAAACTTGGCCTTCTTCAACTTTAGTAATGAACGCGGAAAGTACTTCTGATTAGATCGCCTCTTGAACTCTGCCCAATCCTTGAGCTTACCCTAGGTAGCCATCATACTACGCCTTCGCACATCGGCTTCTCCAAACATCAAACCTAATGACTTACTCGGTCTCATGTATTCCAGTGTGGCCAAGATGTCGTTTATTTCCTTGTGGCTCTTCATAAATCTCTTTATCACCACGAGATTTGTGCCCCTATAAATTCAACTATTCTATGTCTCTAGAATCTCGCGAATAACTTGCCTCAGCTGTCGTCCCAGTGCTCGTCTCGCTAGGTGTAGTCGGCGTAGTCTCTGACAGAGTAGGGGTGTAAGTAGTACTGTTTGTGTGTATGTCGACACTATCTCAGCTATAATGAGTCTTATTGGTATGATGGAAGCCACTGGAATGGCCTGTACAATGGGCGCACTCACCTCAAGATCAAGGGACGTTGCTGTCGTAACTAGAAACAGTGATGGTGCAACCTGTGCCCTTAATAGCTTGAGGATCTCCTTAAGCTGATGGCTGTGAGATATGACTAACTAGGATATCTCATCTAGCCTCCCCTGTACATCTGTGCTTCAACCATTACCGCTAGCCTCAGGATGATCGATCATCGCGATTTGCAAATAAGGCGGGTTCTCGATTAGTTTATAGCTACCGGTAATAGTATAATACAATATGACAAATAACATATATAAATTCAAGTTTTAATTTCCCCAACTCGCATCACTTCCCAACTAAGACTCTAAGTTAAGGTCATAGAGTTCCACTCTAAGTTCCAACTGTATCTTAATTATATTATTGATTTGTGTCTTATGCTGGTTGTGGTTTAATCAAGAGTTTACACTAGCTCTTATCTAACCTGATGCTCTGATACCAATTGTGAGGTCCCAGTTACCCACAAACTGAGCCCCGCCCGGCCTAAGCCTAGGTGGACCCTCCCAAGCCAGCCTTATAAGGTCAACGCAGGCCTAGTCAACCTTTAGATCCATACATACAAGTAAATTTATAATTTTAAGTCAAGTTATTAGTATTTTTCAAGTTTTACAAGTTAGCGAAAGCAATTAATACATTAAATAACCCAATAATAATGTAAAGGAGTCGAACAACCTAAATGTGGAACCATGTAAACATATTTATATCAAATATGTATATCTAGTGTAAAGTGTATATAAAAGTGATATACTAGTCACAATCATCTCTCAAAACCCATAAAGTACCCCAATAGTGATAAAACAACATATATATGTAATATAAATAGTCAAAAACCTACAAAAGTGAGCAAGGGAAGGTCGCTCCGATGTCCTCAAAGTAGATCACCTAATATCGACGCATTTCCCTTGCTCGACTGTAGATCTACACTCATTCATACACAAGAATGCAGAGTCAAGTAAGTAAAAGCCAGTAAAATCTAAACATTACTTCAAGATGAATAAAGCAGTCTAAAACTCATGCGATAGAAAGAAAGATACAACGAGAAATGAGTGCCAAAAGAAGCAATAGAGAGGTGCACAAGTAGTTCAAGACCATTGAGTGCGGGTGCTACAGGGTCGAGGTCATAGAGTCGAGGCAATGCCAAACAGACTCGGGTCGTAAGACATGGTAGCACCTGCTGTACCTAGACCATTGCAAATAAGGGATATCAACAATGCCACAAATAAAACACATCTCATCCCGACCAAAAAATTCGGTGAATTGAGGTCATGGCTCCAGTAGCTAGACTGCAACCACTCTAATTAGAGACACTTTCTTGACTTACTTGGCCCTCGTACACTCATATTGTAGTGAGAATTCCAAGAAAGGTAAGATAATGCAATAACAATAAAATATAAAGCTCATTGAATTACTGTACATTTCCTAGCTAGTTTTAGATACCTCGGATCCACGCTAATACACTCTCTCGCGACTCCAACACGATCCGAAACTAACCCCTAATTTTAGACTTTAGCTCGCTACGTTCCTGACATTATTTTAGTTGATTTTGGCATGTCAGAGTTCGTTTGTCTTACTAATTCTCTATTAAGTATAACTCAGTCCATAGTATGATTTGCTTTTAATTATTGTTCTTATATCATATATAGGTGTAGAGGTTATACAAATACACCTAATGTATTATACATATGTATGCATGTATGTATGATATATAAATATATATATAACCACTTAATGCATCAATATATCTCTACAAACTTATTTTAGGAATCTTATCATTTATTACTATTATAATTTTAACACTAAATTAATCTTTGGTCACATAAAAATCCACTTTTACTTAGGTACAATAGTGAATTCTTTTATTAACATACTTAGGCACATCAAACTAGTTTATATACCTATTTTGTCTTAAAATCTACTTTGGCTTTTTATTTCAATTAATCTCAAGCCCTCTAATTTATTTAATTGATTCAAGTGCAATTATTCCATGAACTTATTAAAAGTTATTAATTTTTACAAGTAAAATAATTCAGTTGTATTTAAGCATAATTGTCGTTCTTTCACAATTTAAGAATATTAGATAAATAGAATTAGCTTACTTTATTTGTTTGACTTAGGTACTTACTACTTAAATATTTCTAATTAATACCTAAGTTATTAGCTAACTCAATGTTGAACTCAAATTCTCATTTCTCAAATAACTTAATCTTAGCAAATGAATATACCCTCCATATATGCACCATTTCTTTTATTAATGCACATGATTATTATAATTATTATTTTCATTCTTCTTAACCATATTCATATCAAGGTTCCAACACATTTATGCCAACCCAACAATGAGTTGTAGCTATTAATTTAGATCAACTAAAACACTCAAAAGAACCATGCATGAATTTAGTTGATCAATATACATGTGTGTGTATGTTGTTGATTAATTAAAGGAGATGCAAGCAAGATTAGAAAAATGAGAGTATGAAGAGTAGCTTGCATGAATAAGATCATCATTAAAAAAAGAAACAAATCAATAAGAATCAAAAGCATGGATAAGAACTCAAATAGAAATTATTATGGAGAAGAGGTAGAACATGCCTTGATACCATATGATTTTTTAAATTATTTGTTGTCTTCAAGCTTTCTCCAACTCCATTAATGGTGGATTCCTTCCAATTTCCTTTCTAGAGCTCTTAGAAATGAATTTGAGTTAAGTCCCTAATGACTTCTACCCGTTTATACATTTATTTGAAAATTCGTTAGTGATGGATTAATTAAGCTAACCTAGCTTAATTAAGTCTAAATCGAAGCTCTCCACCTTTCTACATATGCCAAGTGTTTTGCAAAATATAAAATGATAATTTTACCCGTAGTTCATCCATGTATTTTTTATGCAACCTAGACATTTAAATAGATTAAGTGACCTTATTTTTCAATATATTTACCAAGCATACCATAGGCCTTTAATTTAAACTGGTTCCTTAATATGAATGAAGGAGGATTTCACATTAATTTCATTAATCTATGCAACCAAGACATTTACATAGATTAAGTGATCTTAGTCCAGCATATGCCTTATTTCATTTATACACTATAATCATAAATTACTTAGATGTGCATTAAATGAAAACTCCAACTTAGATTATTCTCTCAATTAAATAGCATTATAGTCCTACAACTATTTTTGTCTTATATTATTGCCTACTCGTACCCGGGTACCCATAATATACACTCATACCAACCATCAAACCTTACTCGTATTTTGACGTAATTGGACCAATAATTAACTAAAACTTGACATTTTTTAGTATAAAATAAATACTACACACACCAAACAATCATATATACCTAAGTGTTGACTCTCAAGGGTTGATCAAGTACGCCACATCAGATAAAGTCCCCATCAGAGTCATGCTGTGAGATGTAGCACAAGTTAGAATATTCGAATCGTTACAAGACACTTCATATAATTCATCATTTACATCAAAATTTGGAGATTTGAACATGCATTTTGTTGAAGAAAACTCAAAAACACTCAAAACTTGTAAAATTCATAACTTTTTGATTCCAAATATGATTTTCAAACTTTATAGAGCTGGATTATTAAAACGAGATGGAAAATTCAAATCTCCTATTAGTTTTCAAAAATACTCGTTTTGAAATCCAAAATCCAAATTTATAATTGCATGCATTGTAACGACCCTAAATGTTTAACCCATTCCACGTGACATCTCAGAACTGTGACCTGGACCTATCGTGATGTGGTACTCTCGGTCAACTCTTCGGAGTCGACACTGAGATTAGGACCCGTAGCTCGAACCCACGTGGACACCATCAATAAGTTCAGGGCACGCCAATCGAGGTATAAATAGTAATTTTTATGTAATGCGTGTTTATTAGTTGTATTATTATTTAATTCACATCGCATTAGTCAATACTTTCATTGGTCGCGTTGTGTGCACGTAGTGACGAGAGTGAACGACTTCGCGAAGTGAGCGCTCGGGTGTATAGATAGTCCGGGTTTAAAAGTCACATCATTTGTCAAATCACATCATCCATCAAGTCCCATCACCCTACACCTTACTTTTCTCTTTTTCTCTCCAAACAAAACCCACAATTTCTCTTTCTCTATCTCTCTATCCTCAACGATTCCTTCTTACTCCTCACACAATTCTCATTTTCTTCCTCACTAAGAGCTCCTTCACCAAGCTCTCCTCACACTCCACAGTCTTAAGAAGTTGGTCATCCCTTTCGCGAAGCTCTCCCTTTTGGCGGCCTCCGCGGTGACCTCCTTAAATCAATGTGAGTGGTGGTTGCATTCTTGAAAAAAATTAAAGTTTTAATGGTGAGGTTGAGATAGTAGATAGTAGTGTTGTTAATTTAATGATTATTGTTGTTAGTTGTAGTGTTAAAAAAATGAAACTAATGAACGAACATAGAGCAAGAACGGAGGGGGAGGGGGGGTAGCTAGGAGGGTTGGGCCTGGTTACCCCCATGTAGGCCGGGTCGAACCGACCCGGGCTCGATGGGCCTGGTTGGGTCGACCCTGGTGGACCGGGACGAGTTCACCCGGGTTTAAACCCATAAAAAAATAATAATTAATTTTAAAAAATAAATAAAATAAATCACAAAAAATTGATAAAAATAGATAAAAAAAATTATGGAAAGAATTCGGAAAATTACAGAAAAATTAGAAAAATTAGAAAAAAACTAGAAAAATGAGTTTCAAGGTTTTTTCAGATATTTGGCACCCTAGGTGCATGATGCACATATCAAGGCGCGAGCAGGACATTTTGAGGCGATTTGCGATTACTTGAGGTAAGTAAAACCAACTAGGAAATGCACAGTAGTTCATTTGAGCTTAGATTTGATTGTTATTATACTGTGTCCCTTTCTTGGAATTCCTTCCCATCTATGAGTGTCCGAGGGCCAAGTGAGTCATGCAAGTATCTCTGATTGGAGTGGTTACCGGCTTGCAACTGGGGCCATGACCTTGAGTCACTAGAGTATTTGGTCGGAATGAGATGTGTTTTTTTCGGGGCAATTGATATCCCTCATTCGCAACGGTCTAGGTACAACAGGCGACGCCGCATCCTAAAACTCGAGTCTGCTTGGTGTTGCCGTGACTCTATGATCCCTATGGCACTAGCTTAACGACCCTAAAATATAACTCATGCCACATGTCATTTCAGGGTCGTATGTGGGACCCACTTGTCATGATATGTATGTCCAAACCTCGAAAGTCGACACCGAGGTATGCTATTTTTGTTTGATGATTGTATGATGTATTATGTATTATACATGATTGCACAGTTTAAACTAATCAGTTTCAAAAATGTGCGGGTAAGGTATACGTGGGCGTATTAGAGTCGAGGCAAGCGGAGACTACCTCAAGTTGCGGGTCGACATGGGATAGAGGTAGCGGCCTATGAGGTAAGTTTTTATGTGAGTTAATTAAGGTCTTAACTAGATTTAATGTGACCATATTTAATGTGAACTTAGTGGGCTTAAAGTTTTAAAACAAATTAAAAAGCACATGATGTGCATCGTGATACGTGACAACTAATTAAAAGATCGGTGAGTCCACTTGTAGAGTCATTCATGCATGACTTGGTAAATGATTGAGTGATGGTGGACTTCAAGACATGCCTCGAGATATGTATGCACACAAGATCAATGGCTAAGTTTTAAACCTGTCCAATACATAAAAAGTAACATTTTGAGTTCCATTTCCACACCAAAATCGTTAGCAAAGAAGGAAAAAAAAGAGGAGCTGTTGGAGTGAGTTGTGGTGAAGTGGAAATGAGCATTCTTTGATGGCGTGTTGAAGAAGAAGATCAAAACATCAGGCTAGGTAATTCTATCAACTTAGCTTGGTCAAATTCTTCAATTTGATGTTGTTGTTGCTGTGAATATGTTGAGATTCCTGTTAGGGACCCCTAGTGGGGTCTATGAGGGGTCCCAAGCCATTAACAAGGCCTATGTGTAGAGGAAACCCAAAATTTGAAGTGCAGAATTCTGGGTTCTGCTACACATAACACGCTAGGTGGATAATCTAGCGCGCTAATATGTATTAGCGCGCTAGATATCAAAAGTAGCGCACTAATATTCAAATTAGCACGCTAATGTTCAAATTAATGCTCTAATGTCAAGAATTAATGCGCTAGAGGTTTAAGATAGTGCTATAAAGTGAGGGATTAGCATGCTAATATTAGAATTAGTGTCTAATTACCCTGGCGGTACAAAAATCTGCAATTTTCAAAAGTTCCTCAAACACTATAAATTTGTGTAATACCCTAAGTAAAGATTCTAATGCACTCGAAAACTTATAATATGATATCAAGAATCTAAAGAAGGGTTACGGAGATTCAAAAACAAGTTTAGGAGTGTCAGGAGGCCGAATAGGCTAGGAACAAGCTTGTGGATCAAGGTAAGCAAACTTACGTTTCTTTGTTTGTATTTCTGGACACTCATGTATCGATTGCTTTTGGTTTATCAACAGTCTTTTACTTATTCATGTGTTCTTTATACTTTTCTTTCTATCTGCATAAATATAGACTGACTTAATTATTTTGTAATGCTGTTTAGTATCCTACTGGCGTTACGTACCTGGGCTCATTATTCTTGTGTTTAACTGAGTATAGATCCGCAATCGAGTAATGGAAAGGGGCCAGTGTTAGGAGATCTAATGTGAGGATATTGGAGCGGCTTTTTCCCTTATACTTTTGTATGTTTTGTATCACTTATGTACATTGTTTTTGACATAAGGGACATATGGGTTTTGTGAAGTATTTACGGGGTTTCCATATTCTAGGTTGTCCTAACTGATGTATGTAGAGTTGTTTAGATTTGTTTCAGTTGAAATCGCTTCCGCATAAACTTTGATAACTTACAAATTTGAATAACTCATTATAAATGCTAAATTTTGCGCCTTGTAATGTTAAATTGTTAGGAAGGTTGACTAGGCTTACGTTAACGTTGCGAGGATTGCCTCGGCGTCCACGTAAGTCTATACTGGGCAGGGCCCAGTTTAGGTTATGGAATTGGGACTATCACACCAGCACTCGGTGGTCTTGGACTACTTGGGCACCTCTCTATTGTTTCTTTTGACGCTCATTCCTCGTTGTACTTTCATTTTTACAGTTATATTATCATACATTCCATATAGCTTTCTTTCTATCCATATGACTTTTGGATTGCTTTATTTATTTTGAATTACTGTTTAGATCCTACTAGCTTTTACTTATTGGACTTGACATTCTCGTGTTTGACTGAGCGGAGATCTGTAACCAAGCGAGGGCAAGGCGCCGACACTTGGCGATCTACTTTGAGGATATCGGAGCGGGCATCCTCTACATACTTTTATAGGTTTTTGACTTTTCATATTATTTATATATGTTGTTATCACACTTGGAATACTTATTTGGGTTGAGAGATACACATGATTTGTATATCATTTTTACTTAGTTATAACACTTGACATAAGATATACATGAATATACATGTTTACAGGATTCCACATTTAGGATGTCTTACTCTTTTATTTTATTCTGAGTTATTTAACATATTAATTGCTTCTGCTAACTTGTAAAACTTGAAAAATACAAATAAATCGACTTAAAATTATGAATTTAATTATATGGATGGATCAGAAGGTTGACTAGGCTGCATTGACGTTGTGAGACTTGATCTGGGGTCCACGTGGGCTTAAGCTGGGTGGAGCCCAATTTGTGGAAAATTGGGGCCATCACGGTTGGTATTAGAACCTAAGGTTTTTATGTCTAGCTCTTGATTAACCCACAACCAATATAAGACACAAATTAAAAATAGAGTTATGACACGGTTGGAACTTAAAGTGGAACCTTATGATCGGTGAGGAGAGTTGGGAGAAAGACGGCAGTTTGAGACTTTGCATTGACTATAGACAACTCAACAGAGTCACAAGAAATAACAAGTATTCATTCCCACCTATTGATGACTTGTTCGATCAACTAACAGGGGCACAATGAATCTCAAAGATTGATTTGAGATCGGGTTATCACCAGTTGAGGATTCATGATGAGGATATGGAGAAGAAGGCTTTCCGCACGAGATACGAGCATTACAAACTTATCTCCATACCGTTTGGGCTAACGAATGCCCCGACAATGTTCATGGATCTTATGCACCGAGTATTGAGACAATATTTGGATAAATTCGAGATAGCGTTCATCGACGACATTCTCATCTATTCCAGGACTCGTGAGGATTACGATAGAAACTTTCCGATAATCTTACAAACTTTGAGGGAGCAGAGACTGTACACTAAGTTCAGTAAGTGTAGTTTTAGCTCACTGAGGTTGGGTTTCTTGGGCATATTGTCGGAGCCAGCGGAGTGTCAATACACCCTGCTAAGATTAGAGTAGTGATCGATTGGTCTACACCGACATCAGTGATAGATATTTGTAGTTTTTTAGGATTTGTGGGCTACTACAGATGATTTGTTCATGATTTTTCCAAGATCTCTACGCTGATGACACAGTTAATGAAGAAGGAAATCGAATTTCAGTGGAATGACAACTATGAGCAGGCTTTCCAGACTTTAAAGGAACGATTAACGTCTGAGCCAGTATTGGTTCTACCAGAGTCGAGAAAGGGTTTTGAGGTGAACACTAATGCTTCTAAAGTTGGTTTGAGATGTGCTTTGATGCAAAATGGTAAAGTGACAGCTTACGCGTCTCGACAGTTAAAGATTCATGAGAAGAATTACCCTACTCACGACTTGGAGTTAGCCGAAGTGGTTTTCGCATTGACGATTTGGCGTTATTATCTCTACAAAGAGATTCACGATGTTTACAGACCATAAGCGTTTAAAGTACGTCTTTACTAAACAAAAAGTTGAATATGAGATAGAGGCGTTGGCTAGAGTTCCTCAAAAATTATGATTTCTCTTTGGAGTATTACCCAAGGAAGACCAATGTCGTAGTAGAGGCGTTGAGCCGAAGAGGAATAGACCCAGAGATAGTGACTTGCCATATGACACAAGAACATGGGTTACTCAAGGTAGCCGAGTTGATGAATTCATTTGATAGACCGACCACTACTAGAGTGTTGATTTATAGGCAGATGAGGACTCAGATAGTATCTACACATAGTGCATTTGAGGGTCGGCAGCCAGATGAGCAGTACCAGAAACTTAGCGAGTTAGCTTAGAGTATCGATTACTCGGAGTGGAGTCAGTCGACAGAATCATGCCTGAGACTTAGAGGGAGACTTAGATTCCATTAGTGGTTGAGATTCGCGATGAGATACTTCAGGAGGCTCATCGCTCATGTTTCACTGTTCATCCGGGTCAGACCAAGATGTATGCGGATATGCGTCATCTATTCTGGTGGACTGATGTTGGTGATTACGTTCGAGCGTGTGAGATATGCCAGTGAGTTAAGGCTGAGCATCGGAGACCCAAAGGATTATTACAGCCACTTCCCATTCTTCAGTGGAAGTGGGAGGATATTGCCTTGTATTTCATCAGTGGATTACCTCGATCGCCATAATGTCATCTGGGTGCTTGTGGATAGGCTGACTAAGTCTGCACATTTCTTACTAGTATCAACGACACATAGGGTGGATAAATTAGTTGTTTTGTACGAATGGGAGATTATCAAGTTGCATGGAGTTCCGTTATCCATCGTGTCAGATAGAGGATCACAGTTCACATCGTAGATTTGGTAGAGCATGCAGACATTGTTCGGCACCAAATTAGATTTGAGTATGGCTTATCACCCATAGACATATTGATAGTCGGAACGGTTGATTCAGGTGTCAGAGGATATGCTTCACACGTGTGTGTTGGAGTATGGTGGTTATTGGGAGGAATATCTTCATATGTGTGAGTTTGCTTATAATAACAGTTATTTGGCCAGTATTGGGATGACACTGTTTGAGGCACTTTAAGGTAGGCCATGCAGATCTTCATCATGTTGGGTAGAGCCAGAGGATGCGACAATTATTGGGCCAATGATTATGATGGATCACACAGAGAAGATACTACAGATCAGACTACGTCTGAAGGGTGCGCATGAACGACATAATAAATATTACTACAAGTACCATAGTGAGTTAGAGTATGATGAGGGAACCAATGTGTATTTAAAGGTCCCGCCTTTGAAGGGTCACAAGAGATTTGGAATCAAAAGAAAAATCTCGTCGAGATTCAGTGGTCATTTCAAAGTCAACAGGAGAGTCAACAAGGTTGCATATAAGTTAGAGTTGCCGCTACAGTTAGCTGGGATCCACCTTGTATTCATATTTCGATGCTTCGGCTAGATATGTCGAGAAGAGGCGTACGACCAATAGTGGATCTGAGTTAGATAGATCTGAGGGTTGACATCACATACGAGGAGCAGCTTATTCAGATATTGGATCGTCAGGTGAAGAGACTGAGTAATAAGGACATTCCTTCGGTCCTCGTTAAATGGAAACATCACAGGGATAAGGAACTGACTTGGGAACTAGAGTCCTATATGCGCGAACACTCTCTATATCTATTTTGATTTTGGTAATTCTTACTCCAAGCTATTTTGATTTCTAAGACAAAATTCTTATTAGTTTGGAAGACTGTAACAACCTTAAAATTTAAACCCGTGCCACGTGACATCTCAGGACTGTGACCTGGACCTGGCGTGATGTGGCACACTCGGTCAACTCTCGAGATTCGACACAGAGATCAGGACCCGTAGCTCGGACCCACGTGGACACCGTCAATAAGTCCAGGGCACGCCAATTGAGGTATAATAGTTATTTTTTTGTGATGCGTGTTAATTAGTTGTATTATTATTTAATTCGTGTTGCACTAGTTAATATTTTCATTAGTCGTGTTGTGCGCGCGTAGTTACTAGAGTGTGTGACGTCGCGGAGCGCGTATAATGCGGGTGTATAAGATAGTCTGGAGTTTAAAAGTCACATCATTCATCAAATCGCATCATCCATCAAGTCACATCACCCCACACCTTACTTTTCTCTTTCTTCTCCAAACAAAACCATAATTTTTTCTCTCTCCCCCAATGATTCATTCTTCTCCTCACACCACTCTCATTTTCTTCCTCACCAAGATCTACCTCACCAAGCTCTCCTCACACTCCACGATCTCAAGAAGTTGTTCACCCCTCTCGCGAAGCTCTCCCTCGTGGCAGCCTCTGTGGTGACTTCCCTAGACCAAATCGAGTGGTGGTTACATTCTTGAAGAAATTTGAAGTTTTAATGGTGAGGTTGAGATGGTAGAGAGTGGTGTTGTTAATTTATTAATTATTGTTGTTAGTTGTTGTGTTAAAAAAATGAAATTGATGAACGAACAGAGAGCAAAACTCTCTGTTTGTTCAAACAGAGGGGGAAAGGGATAGCCAAGCAGGTCGGGCTTGGCTACCCCCTTTTGGGCTGGGCCGGGTCGGGTCGGCCCGAGCCTAACCCGTAAAAAATAATAATTAATTTTAAAAAATAAATACAACAAATTTTTAAATAAAACAAATCAGAAAAAATAGATAAAAATTATGGAGAAAATTCGAAAAATTCTAGAAAATATGAAAAACTAGAAAAATGAGTTTTGAGGCTTTTTCAGACATTTGGCACCCCCGGTAAAATTCAAAAATTGTGCCAAAAATTAAACTTTTTGGAATAAAATTAGAAATTTGTGGTTTCATATTATAAACTCACTTAATGTGATTATAAAATAATTAAAATGGTATAATTGGACACCGGGGACTTATGAGATCAGAGTCGAGTGTTGGGTGCGCATCTCGAGGCGCGAGCGGGACGTTTTGAGGCGATTTGCGATTGCTTGAGGTAAGTAAAACTAGTTAGAAAATGCACAGTAGTTCATTTGAGCTTATATTTTATTTTTATTGTACTGTGTCCCTTTCTTGGAATTCCACTCATCTATAAGTGTCTAAGGGCCAAGTTAGTCATGCGAGTGTCTCTGATTGGAATGGTTATCGGCTTGCAACCGGGGCTATGACCTCGAGTAACTGGAATATTTGGTCGAAATGAGATGTGTTTTATCCAGGGCACCGTTGATATCCCTCATTCGCGACGGTCTAGGTACGGGTCCTAGAACCCAAGTCTGATTGGCGTTGTCATGACTCTATGACCCCGACCTTGTGGCACTTACACTCAGTGGTCTTGGACTACTTGGGCACCTCTGTATTGTTTCTTTTGACACTCATTCCTCGTTGTAATTTTATTTTTACAGTCTTATTATCATGTATTCCATATAGCTTTCTTTCTATCTGCATGACTTTTAGACTGTTGTATTTATTTCGAATTACTGTTTAGATCCTACTTGCTTTTACTTACCGGACTCTGCATTCTTGTGTTTGAATGAGTGGAGATTCGTAGCAGAGCAAGGGCAAGACACCAACACTTGACGATCTACTCTGAGGATATCGGAGCGGCCCCCCTCTACATACTTTTGTAGGTTTTTGACTTTTCGTATTATATGTTGTTATCACACTTGGAATACTTGTTTGGGTTGAGAGATACACATGATTTGTATATCATATTTGCTTAGTTATAACACTTGACACAAGATATACATGAATATACATGTTTACAGGGTTTGACATTTAGGATGTCCGACTCTTTTACTTTATTTTGAGTTATTTAACGTATTAATTGCTTTCGCTAACTTGTAAAACTTGAAAAAATACAAATAACTCGACTTAAAATTATGAATTTACTTATATGGATAGATCGAAAGGCTGAGTAGACTTGCGTTGACCTTATGAGACTGGTTCGGGGGTCTACGTGAGCTTAGGCTAGGCGGGGCCTAATTTGTGGGAAACTGGGGTCGTCGCATGCATAATGTCTAAAAGTTGTTCAAACTTTGTAAAATCCGAAAACTGAGACTTGGATTCAAATCAATACTTCAATTTTATTATAAACAACATCACAAATGATTTGAAATCAATTATTTATAGAAACCCCTTTGATATCATCACTCAATTCATCAATTGTAACATAAATATGAAAATTTAGTTACCTAGGGTTTGTAGAGAATTCCTAGGCACTTGAACTCCTTCAAATTTTTTTTTATGATGATGAATTTGATCTTTTGAACACCCAATCCCAACAACAAACACCTCAGAATTTCTCTTAAAGAATCTAGATAGTTTTTCATAGCCATCACCAACACTTATATATATATATATATATATATATATATGTAAGTAAGATTAATTTATAACCATTATTCTTAATATACACACTCATCTAGAGATTAATTTAATGGCTTTTATTTTGTTTCAAATCCACTAACTCTCCACTAACGTACCCTTGTTAATGCCAATGCATACTCCATTCGTCTCTTGATGTCTTCACACGTATCTCGAGAAACATTAAATAGCTATTATTTTATTTTACTAACTAATTAAGGCTACATTTATTATAAATCAACTATAACCACATCAAATTTAACTAATTAAACCACATTAATACATGCATTTGAATAAATGACTCACCATGTCACTCTTTACTCGGTCCTACAATTGTACACATCTCGAGGTGTGTCTCCGCTCACGTATCGACACATATAAATAACAAGTAGAAGTGACTTAGTAGTCTACACATGTACGATACACTAAAAAATCATCATGCAAATATAATATATACCTTGGCCACGTGCCTCGGTAAGTGTGCGTATCATGATGTAGGTCCCACTTCACGGGTCGGTGATCCTAATTAAGGATTTAAAACACGATTAGGAATTTGGGCAGTGAAATTAAGTCATAGGTGCTACTAATGATAGGTATATCATTTATTCATTCGACTTGAGATTACCATGGACCTCAATATTAGGAGCATGGTAATTTGACACAATCAAACGTTGCATTTAACCAAACGATTATAAAGATTGTGATGGGTTATCCTATGAATAATATGTGAAGGTGCGTAATCGAGTAAAATTTTTCTTTCTCATATAAAGAGAGATATCAGTGGATCCTTCGATACATTAGACTGTTAAATGGCCAAGTCTAAGTGAATTGATATGATTAATGTCACTTGGATGTTTTTGGTTTACCTAAAGATCGAGACTAGTACGATTGAACATTAAGGGTGACTTTCCATGCCTTATATTTAATTAAAGGATATCCCACGACAAATGGATATGATCTATGTTATTCATTAGGTTGTATTGATTTGATATTCATACTATTTGGGTAGTCATAATGCCTTGCTAGAGACCGCTTATGACTTGTGTACCAAAAATGGTTTTGGTTTACTGCCAATGTCGTATGAACCTATATGGTCGCACACAAAGAATGACTTTGTGCAATTTCAATTGGTCTAAAGTAATGAATTTTATATGATAAGATTCATGACATAAAAGCCCTTATGATTTGTTATATGTCAACTTATTAATAGGGGCATTTGTGCAATTTATTTGAATTGCCTAAACACAATAGTTATGTATTACGAATAAGATTTTAAGTGAGATAATCTACACATATAAATAGAGGTTGAGACCCTAAATGAAATAAGATTTTTGTTTTTGTTATTCTCGAATTTTCTAGATTTTGGGAAAGAAAGAAAAACGTTTTCAATCTCTTTTGGGGCTAGCATTCCAAATTGTGGTCACCGTTTGTGTGTGGATTTCTGATAAAGGACAAGCGCTTGAACGCCTTGGAGATCGAACAATCAGAGAAGGAAATCATGGATTAAGGCATGATTTACTTTTGGTAGTTCTAGTTTAATGTAACATATTTTCGATTCTATTGGGGTTTTCGAAAATTGTTTGAGTCTTTTCGCTGCATATGAACCCCGAAATCCAAACACTAACAACCTAGTTATTCTCTTTTACACTGTCATTAACAACATTATTCAATGTTCTAAAATCATCTTGTTTTTCCTGGTAGTGCATCTCTAGCGTAGCATGAGCTAGCTCTTATGCATGGAATTCTCTCCAACAATTTTCTAAACGTGTTTGTGCCCGCTATTTAGGTAAGTATGTTTCGGCCTACCCTTAGGCTTTCAATTAGATGAAGTCGACTCGATATCTAACACACGTTCGAAGTAAGATGGATCGCTCTTGTTAGTCAACAAATTAATATTTTTGGCTCTTTGTGCCATGCCCTTTTTTTTTGCATCCAGATGCACAACAAGTTAAGGATGTTGTTGATCGATGGAATGATATCGAGTAAACTAAGGGTGTCAATTTTTTTGGGTCTGAAGTGGTTTGTATAAATGAGTATATTCTTTATCTAGATCCGTCTCGATTTTAAATCCGAACAAGTGTGCCTTGTCCAAACCAAATTTACTTTAAAATCAATGAGTTGTTTAATTATCTAAATTTGTCGAGTTTCTTAAAAATTATTTTTATGTTTAAAAAATTTCTTAAGTAATAAAAATGTTATAAATATAATCTCCAGCAATCTAGGTAAGTTACAAGTTGTATTTATTATTCTATATTATAAAAAATTATATATATATATATATATATATATATTGTGAAAATATATATAAGACAAATGATGTTATCTCAATCAATCTAGGTAAGTCTCAAATTAAAGTAATATATTTTTACATGCGCTTTGTAATTTGTTACTTTTACTGCTGTTTTTTGTGAACTATCTAGTTTATTATATAATTTTTTTAATGTATATTATTTATCTTTTGAAATTCGGGTAAGGCCATCTAGATTTAGAAGGTATGTTTGAACGCAGCTCGTATTTCAATTCGGACATAAAAGTCTTGTTCAAAATCGACCCGGATTGAGGAAATCATTGTCCAAACTTTTGTTTTTGTTTTTGTTTTATGTTTTTATTTTTTAAAATCGGTTGCAGGCTGAGCAAAAAACTGACATTGATAAAGTAAACTATGTAATATCTTTGTCTACCAGTGTCAATGTCACATTTACCATATTGTTAAAGAACTCTCCAAGCGCGTTATATATGTTGAAGTCTTTCTCTTGTACACAATTTTCGAATTTGAAGCATAACTTCTGCCAAAGTTGATGAACATACATCCACATCAATTCTTATCAAATCTCTATTAAAAAAATACAGTAAAGTGTAGAGAGTGAAAAGTAAAAGATGAGTTTAATTAAGTTTAATTTAAATACACGATCATTTATATATTTTAAGTAGACATATTTTAGTCTAAAACATTACTCCTATTAAATAGTAAGGCTGATATATAATAAAGGGAGCTAGTAGTTGGTCCTTATAGTAAAAGGGATTGTCATAACGCAAGAATATATATATATATATATATATATATATATATATATATGTTGTAAATTGGATAACCCTTTAACCAAGCTTATGAATGATCACATTGTCATGCATGACTCTCATATTGAATTGTAACATCAAGCATGACTTCTACATTGAATGTAACTTGTACACTCTACATAACTTGTATTCAACTCCAATGTATAATCACTTATCCATGTATTGTTGTAATCATCTCCAATGTACATCAACTCTTCCATGTATTGTCTATGTTTCTTGTGATGTGTTGTACGACTTGTGGTGTATGTATAACTTGTACACATTGTATAAATACAATTATTATCATCATCAAATGGCTTATATAAAGGGTGCCAACCCCATTGTAATTCACACACCAATGTATGAATGAAATCTCTACATTTTCATCTCTAGTTCCCTTCTCTCTTGTCTAATCTTCTCTACTTGTCTAGTAGTTCTTAGTTTATGCATTCTATGCTTAAGTCTCTAACAAATCCAACTTAAGTTCTAGTTGGTTTACAACTTAGTTTACAACACGTTATCATCACAAAGTTGCTCCACAAGAGGAGGTCTTGAAGATCAAGAAACTTTTCAAAGATATAAAGCTAAGAAGGTATAATTTTTATTAATTTATTTCCATGTTGTCGTGGTTAATTTCTTTTTTGTTACATGCATATTTAATTATGTAAATGTACTTTATTCATATATTATGCATTGTAACGCTATTGACTACGAAAGTATGCTCAGTAGCCGCGTCTTGTACGATCTTCTACATCAGAAATCAAAAGTCAATGTGTGACATATAGTTTTTCTCTTAAAACTACAAACGATTAGTTATTGTTCTATTCTTGATTTTATAATACAAATAATGCTATAAGTTTGAGTTGATAGTGAGTAAGCATTGTCTTCGGTAAAGGTAAACATTGAAAGGGATAGGGGTTATCTCGTTCGAGGAGGCATGGTATTAAGTAGATTATGTCTCGCCACCCAACCTGGAGGTTGTCCCACCAATTCATACAAATAGTACATTTTGTTTATTAATAAATCAAGTTGTGAATATATATTTAATCACATGTTATGTTTTTACATAAAAAGGGAAAAACTATTTTATATTAAATTTATTTTCAAAATATTATTCAACCATAGTTGAACTTGTTGCCTTATTATATTACCGACAAGAATTACTTGTCATGACAATTAGATACTACAATTTGTGAATAAAGCATATATGGAAAATTGTGTGTTATACATAATCATTCGCTAATTTCTCTTTAGAGATTTGAAAAGTGAATATTTCACTTTATATATCGTTTCTGTGATGGCACCCAAATTCCGAGGCAAACCGGGCACCGCCACGTCGCCGGACATGTCACCAAGCCACACCACGTCACGTGCACACCTGTCCATGACGGCCCGCGAAATTACCATCAAATATTCCAACTTAGTAAATTTTGGTATTTAAATGATTATTTTAGCAAAATATACTAAGTTATATAGTTTTATAACTTAATTAATTTGTTTTGATTTATTTAAGTTATTTTAGTAGCGGGAGTCTTAATAACATGCATATAATTAATGTAAACAAGTTATGCATTAATTAACAACCTACGGGGTGGAAACCCGGATATAGATACCATGTATATCAAGAGCAACAAAAGTACAAAAGGTGAGCATATACATGTATCAGGTTTACAAGTCCTTCCCAAAAATTTCATAAAACAGTAAATAGATACATACAACCACTTACGCAAAAAGTGACGGCTCTCCTAACTTAGACGTAGTCGCCTAAAACGTCCTTGCCTCGGCTCGTCGCAAGATCTGCGATTTGTCACAAAAAACAATGACAAATTCTAGGTGAGTAAATCCCAGAGTACGTTAGCTAATATTCATGAATTCCAATAAATGGCTACAGTCTATGCAATTTAAATAAGGGACAAGAATAAAGAAAATCACATAAAAATAAGTCGTTGGGAAGTCAAATTTGGACACGAGTGTAGCGTGACAGAGAACCCTAGTTGACATTCGGGAATCTTCGTAGCTAAACCGAGAGGAACCATTGACGACCACCTCGCCAAACATCTACGGTCGAATAAGAGGAACCATTGAATGGAAGACCCCATCCAAACATCTCTCGAGAGGAACCATTGATGTAGACTTAGGTCTTCGTCAAACATTTCTTAACCTACGAGTTTCGTGGAGAATAGTTACTGCGTAGCCTTATCATGGCCAATTACTCGAACAGCATGGGGTAGCTAGCCCTGGGGTGTGAGTCTATGCCATGCCGACCCCGTCGACAAACACACATACACACGTGGGAGTGGATGAACAGTAATTGAACAACAATAAATAGCACAATGCATGGAATAATTGAAATGCGAAATAAAGTAAATGTCATAAAAGAATCTTAACTAATTTTCTCGTGGGATTACTTACCTCAAACAAGTCAAAAACTGCCTTCGAAATGTTTCGCATAAGCCTCGAGATGTGTACCTAACACCCGACTATGGTATCCTAAGTTCCTAGTATCCAATTATACAACTTTTATTATTTTAGAGTCACATTAAGTGAATTTAAAGTGTGTGACTAAAAATTTGAACTTTTGTTTCCTATAAAGTTTAATTTCGGCACACTTTTAGAGTTATGTCGTGGTGCCGATGCCCCAAAAGTCCTCAAAACTACTTTTTTATATTTCTCCCACTTTATTATATTTTTCTTAATTTTTTTGGATTTTTTCATGATTTTCTGGCTATTTTCCTTTTTTTTCTCATTTCATTCATTTTTTTTGGGTTCGGGTCGGGTCGACCCAATCGGGTTGGACCCGACCCTGGCCCATTCTGGACCCAGCCCATGGGCGAGTGCACACGCGCGCGAACCAGATTCTCTGGTTCGATCGGAAATGGAATTTTTTTTATCTGGGTTTTGGGTTGGGGTTGCTCACCACCCCAACCCTGGTGGACTCGATGGCAGGGGAGGCATCCCTGCCATCACCACCTCGACCTGGTTCGACCTCCATGGCCGAACCTCATCTCAACTACCATTTCCGACGCATCGAACCCACAACAAAAGCAACGACTTACCTAATTCCAGGCTTCTCCGCCCCTCTCTTCTCTCTTTCCCGATTCTTCTTCTTCTTCTCCTCCTCCTCTCTCTATTTCTTCTTCTTCCTCTCGGTCCGTGTGTGAGGAATGAAGAGGAGGTGGAGATCGGTTGATGGAGGGTGAAATGAGAAAATTAAAAGAATTTTGTTTTGGAGGTGAGAGAGGAAGGTAGGAGAGAGAAAGGTGAGGGGTGGTATGGGTGATGTGATTGGTAAGTATGATGTGACATGTGATGTATGATGTGATGGGATGAGTGATGTGACAACTAAATCTCCAGCTATCCCATATACCCGCGTTACACGCACAACGCGACGTTACACACTCTCGTCACTACGCGCGCACAACGCGACCAATAAAGTATCAAATAATGCGACGCTAATTATTTAATATTAGCAAATTAAATAAACACTTACACGCAAAAATAACAAATTTTACTTTGTTAGGCGTGCCCCGAACTTTTCTGCGACGTCCACGTGGGTCTGAGCTTAGGGTCTTAATATGTAATTTGTAAGTTAATTATGATTAGTTAGAGCGTTACAATCTTCCCAACTAAAAGGAATTTCGTCCCGAAATTCAAATTTAATGAAATCTTTACCTTGTAACAAGTGGGGGTATCTCTCTCGCAAGGTAGACTCTCTCTCCCAAGTGAGGCCCTCGTTCTTATGATACTGCCATCGAACGAGTACAAGTGTATTTCTTTTCTTCTAACGGTCTATACCTTACGGTCCACTATCTCGATAGGGTGTTCCTCGTACGTCACATCTGGTCGAACCTCAATTCTAGTCATATCAACCATCGGTCTCGGTCCTGATCTAGCCAACCGTAACATCGAAATATGAAAAACATTATGAACCCCTGTCAATCGACTTGGTAATTTCAACTGATAAGCGACTTTCCCAACTCGTTTTTCAATTTGAAACGACCTAATAAATCTTGCTGCTAGTTTCCCCTTGATCCCAAATCTCTGATGACCTTTCAACGGAGAAACTTTCAAGTAGACCCAATCGTCTACCTCGTAGCTCAGCCCATCGCAGTACCATTCCGCATACTTCTTCTGTCTGTGTTGGGCATCCAACAACCGTTGACGAATCAGTCTCACATTCTCTGTATGGTCCACAACAATCTCAGGCCCCACAGCTGTGTATCCTCGAGCTATGCCCAACAAGCTGGTGATCTACACGGTCTACCGTACAGGGCTTCAAATGGTGGCATCCCAATTCTGGCATGATAGCTATTGGTGTAAGCAAATTCACAGAGTGCCAAGTACTCCTCCTAAGACCCACCAAACTGCAACACACATGCCCTGAGCATATCCTCGAGTATTTATATTAATCTCTCTGACTGCTCGTCTTTCCGAGGATGAAATACAGTGCTAAACTGTAATCTAGTGCCAAATTGCTCCTGCATAGCTTTCCACAATGATGATGTAAGACGATTGTCTCAGTCTGAAACAATAGAAATTGGTACTCTGTGCAGTCGTACAATCTATTTTTCGAATAATATGCTTAACTGTGTGAAATTATACTTCATAGAAATTGGTAGGAAATGAGCTGACTTCGTCAACCTGTCCACGATCACCCATATCGTATCGTGTTTCCGCAAAGTCTGCGGTAATCCACAAACGAAATCCATCGTAATGTGTTCCCATTTCCACTAATGGATGGGTAGCAGTTGCACTAACCCTCAAGGCCTCCTGTACTCAGCCTTAACCTGCTGGCACACCTCACAACCCCTAACGTAGGCGCCAACGTCCGCCTTCATCCATGGCCACCAAAATAATCGTCGCATATCGTGATACGTTTTGGTCCTGTTAGGATGCACTGTATACCGGGACCTGTGAGCCTCTTGGAGTATCCCATCGCATATCTCTGCGACCGCTGGAATTCATAACCTCCCTCGGTGCCTCAAATACTGATCCACAGACTCGCTCCAATCCGGGTGATCGGGATTGCGTGCCGTCTCACTGATCCACAGACTCGCTCCAACACTCGCGGAATAGAAATAGATGGTACACCAATCTGTCCACGAATCTGTACGTCTGCTGTAGTTGGAACGTCTGTCAAACTCAGTGTTGTCGCCGCCTCAAGTAAACCATACTCGTGCATCATATGGCAGAAAACTGTTTCAGAATGTGGTCCTCTCCTACTCAATGCATCTGCTACAACATTCGCCTTCCCAGGCTGATATTCGATGGAGAAGTCATAGTCCTTCAGCAACTTTAGCCAACGTCGCTGTCTCATGTTCAGATCTTTCTGAGTAAATAAGTATGTCAAGCTCTTATGATCTGTATATAATGTGAACCTCTCACCGTAGAGGTAATGTCTCCATACCTTCAGTGCCAATACGACTGCTGCAAGTTCTAAGTCATGCATTGGATAATTCCTCTCATAGGTCCTTAACTATCGGGATAGATATGCGATTATGTTGTCTCCTTGCATCGGCACACAACCTAGCCCTGTGCCGTAAGCATCAGTATGAACTGTTAATCCCTTACCCGACTCTGGCAACACTAGTACTAGTGCAGTATTATGTGTCATCTTCAACTGTGTAAATGCGTCCTCGCACTCCTTTGACCAATTGAAAGGTACATCCTTCTTTGTCAATTTAGTCATCGACGCGACGATTTTCGAGAAGTCCTTCACAAATCGCCGATAGTATCCTACCAACCCTAGGAAGCTCCTGATATCAGTCATTGTCTCAGGTGTCGACCAATCTATGACAGCATGGATTTTACTCGGATCCATTGATATACCTCTGTCACCGATCACGTGTCCCAAGAATTTGACTTCTGACAGCCAAAACTCGCACTTACTGAACTTAGCATACAAGTTATGCTCTCAGTGTCATCAATATCTGCCTGAGATGTTGTCCGTGATCGTCGCGAGTCTTGCTGTAGATTAATATGTCGTCAATGAAGACAATGACGAGTTTATCCAAGTACGGCTTCAATACTCTGTGCATCAAGTCCATGAACATGGTCGGTGTGTTCGTTAGTCCGAACGACATCACTGTGAACTCAAATAACCCATATCTGGTGCTGAATGCGGTCTTAGGTATGTCGTCATCTCGAATCCAGAGCTGATGATAACCCGACCTTAAGTCGATCTTAGAGAAGACACAAGCTCCGGCTAACTGGTCAAACAAATTGTCGATCTTTGGCAAAGGTAATGATTTCGTACTGTCACCTGGTTCAACTTCCTATAGTCAATGCACATCCTTAAGCTATTGTCCTTCTTCTTGACGAACATGACCGGTGCTCCCCATGGTGATGTGCTCGGGTGTATAAACCCCTTATTCTCTAAATCTTCCAGTTGAGTCTTCAACTCATCCTGCTCCTTCCGTGACATCCGGTACGGTCTGCTAGTTATGGGCTGTATGCCTGGTACTAATTCAATAACAAACTCAATCTCTCTGTGTGGGGGCAATCCTGGTAGATCCTCCGAAAAGACATTAGGAAACTCACAAACAACTGGGACATCCTCAAGTCTAACCTCTGGGGTCTCGGTTGACTCTACTATTCATGCAAATACTTCCATCTCTAAGGTCGTAGCCAATCTACCCCTAGTGGTGGGTAGTATACTCGCATCACTTGTGAAAGTGAACTCTGGTATGTCGGGGATCTGAAAGGTCACTATCTTACGGAAACAATCCACTTGGGCGTGATATGACGCTAGCCAATCCATGCCCAAAAGCGCATCGAACTCTAAGAACTCTAGAACGCGTAGGTCGATAAGGAGTTGGTGTTCGGAGATCTCTATCGTGCGACCCTCACAAATCATGTTAGGGTAAACCTTCTCCTCAGCTGTTGTGCTGAGAATCAGGAGTGTACTAACTGTAATCGATGTTAACCCTAACTCATCAACCATACGTCCAGAAATGAATGATATTGTGGAACCAGAATTAATAAGTGTATGCATAAAATGATTGCAAATCGAAATCATAACCTCAACGAACTGTCTGGTGGCCTCGCGGTTTGGCTGTGCTAAAGCGTGCACCCGCTCCCTGGCCTGAACTGGTAGTGCCGTAATCGGTGCTACTGAAGCCATCATACATTCTTTCTTAATGTGTCAAGTCTGTCTACATTTGAAACAAGTAAGATGCATGTGTCCTGACCCCTGACCTTAACCTTTGTCTGACCTCTGGCCCTGACTCTGACCATACTGTCTGCGGTCCCCGCCTCCCTGATCCTAGGTCGATCTTTGCCCCGGCCGCGGTGCATAACCACCACTTGACAGCTGTGCTGACTGTGCAGGTACTATCACATAAGAAGTGACTGCCTGATGATCCTCATGTCTAGGCCTCTGTCCTCTCCTATCTCTGGATCGATGATCTTTTTCCCTTTCCTGTCAGATTTGGTGCCTAGCTAGGATGACCCCGATGCCAACTGTGGCATGGGCATCGCGACACGAAAGATAAGATATGTCTCATGGGCTAAGGCCCTCTCTTAGATCTCCTGCAGTGTACGAGCTCCGCATGATACTACTGCGCTCACAATCTCATCTCTAAGCCCGAATCCAAAGTAGTGAACCTGATCGCGATCTGTAGAAGCCAAATCCCCAACGAACTGTAATAGGTAGTGAAACCTCTCCATGTACTGGACCACTGTATGATTACTCTGCCTAAGACACAAAAACTCCAGTCTCAAACGTAACTGTATCTCCCTCGAAATGTACTGGTCATAAAAGGCATGTCTAAACCCAGCCTAAGTGGTCGGTTCCCCATGAGTCTCGGTATGAGCGGTCCACCAAACTCCGGCCTCTCCTCGGAGCATATATCCAGATATCATGGCGCAAATACTGTCGTGAATCCTCAAAAGATTATGTAATTTCTCGTGTGCAAGAAGCCATCTCGCAGCTGCCTTTGGGTCTTCGCCTCCAGTGAAATAACCTAGCTGAAACCTCACAAATTCCTTTGTCAGCTTAGCCTCAGCTGACAGGGAAGTCTCGCATGTGATCTCCTGTGGGTCACTGTCAGTGTCACTGCGTATGTAGGTGCCGATAATAAGTGTCGCAATAGCCGCTGTCTGAGCAGGAAGCAAGGCCATCATCTGCTCGAACTGTCGATTGTATGTCGCGATCCGATCAAGTACACTTTGATCGGTTGCGATAGGCGTAGTACCACTCGTCTGTCCACTATCCTCCGAAGGTGGAGTCGGCTGTTCGTCCATGTCGTATCATACGATAGCGAAGGTACGGTCAGCCTCGTATACGCATATATATTATTACAAATTAAAATATATAGCATATAAGCCTTGGCACTACCTGTCCCATGTTCGCTTCCCAACTAAAGTTCTAAGTTAGGATATTCGGGTTTCCACATCTAAATTCGTTTGTTAAGTTTTATTCAGTTTCATTAAACTTTTCCCCTAGGTTCGCTTGAACCGAAGCTCCGATACCAACTGTGACGACCCCCAAACTCCGAGGCAAACCGGGCACCGCCACGTCGCCGGACACGTCACTGAGCCATGTCACGTCACGTGCACACCTGTCCATGACGGCTCGCGAACTTACCATCTAATACTCCAACATAGTAAATTTTGGTATTTAAATGATTATTTTAGCAAAATGTACTAAGTTATATAGTTTTATAACTTAATTCATTTGTTTTGATTTATTTAAGTTATTTTAGTAGCGGAAGTCTTAATAACATGCATATAATTAATGTGAACAAGTTATGCATTAATTAACAACCTACGGAGTGGAAACCCGGATATAGATACCATGTATATCAAGAGCAACAAAAGTACAAAAGGTGAGCATATTCATGTATCAGGTTTACAAGTCCTTCCCAAAAATTTCATAAAACAGTAAATAGATACATACAACCACTTACGCAAAAGTGACGGCTCTCCTAACTTAGACGTAGTCGCCTAAAACGCCCTTGCCTCGGCTCGTCGCAGGATCTGCGATTTGTCACAAAAAATAATGACAAATCCCATGTGAGTAAATCCCAGAGAACATTAGCTAATATTCACGAATTCCAATAAACGGCTACAGTCCATGCAATTTAAATAAAGGACAAGAATAAAGAAAATCGCATGAACATAAATCGTTGGGAAGTCAAATTTGGACACGAGTGTAGCGTGACAGAGAACCCTGGTCGACATCCGGGAATCTTCGTAGCTAAACCTAAAGGAACCATTGACGACCACCTCGTCAAACATCTCACGGTCGAATGAGAGGAACCATCCATCCAAACATCTCTCGAAAGGAACCATTGACGTAGACTTAGGTCTTCGTCAAACATCTCTCAACCTATAGGTTTCGTGGAGAATAGTCACCGCGTAGCCCTATCATGGCCAATTACTCGAACAACACGGGGTAGCTAGCCCTGGGGTGTGAGTTTGTGCCATGCCGACCCTGTCGACAAACACACATACACACGCGGGGAGTGGATGAACAGTAATTGAACAACAATAAATAGCACAATGGAATAATTGAAATGTGAAATAAAGTAAATGCCATAAAAGAATTTTAACTAATTTTCTCGTAGGATTACTTACCTCAAACAAGTCGCAAACTGCCTTCGAAACGTTTCGCACACGCCTCGAGATGCGTACCCGACACCCGACTATGGTAGCCTAAGTTCCTGGTATCCAATTTACCACTTTTATTATTTTAGAGTCACATTAAGTGAATTTAAAGTGTGTGACTAAAAATTTGAGCTTTTGTTTCCTAAAGAGTTTAATTTTGGCACACTTTTAGAGTTATGTCGTGGTGCCGATGCCCCAAAAGTCCTCAAAACTACTTTTTTATATTTCTCCCACTTTATTATATTTTTATTAATTTTTTTAGATTTTTTCGTAATTTTCTAGCTATTTTCCTTTTTTTTCTCATTTCATTCATTTTTTTTTTGTTCGGGTCGGGTCGACCCAACCGGGTTGGACTCGACCCTGAGCCAGAACCGGTCCAGGCTCGGCCCATGCGTGAGTGCACACGCGCGCGAACCAGTTTCTCTAGTTCGATCGGAAATGGAATTTTTTTATCTGGGTTTTGGGTTGGGGTTGCTCACCACTGCGACCTTGGTGGAATCGATGGCAGGGGAGACACCCCTGCAATCACCGCCTCGACCTGGTTCGGCCTCCATGGCCGAACCTCATCTCGACTACCATGGCCGACACATCGAACCCACAACAAAAGCAACGACTCGCCTCCTTCCCGGCTTCTCCGCCCCTCTCTTCTCTCTTTCCCGCTTCTTCTTCTTCTCCTCCTCCTCTCTGTTTCTTCTTCTTCCTCTCGGCCCGTGTGTCAGGAATGAAGAGGAGGTGGAGATCGGTTGATGGAGGGGGAAATGAGAAAATTAAAAGAATTTTGTTTTGGAGGTGAGAGAGGAAGGTAGGAGAGAGAAAGGTGAGGGGTGGTATGGGGTGATGTGATTAGTAGGTATGATGTGACATGTGATGTATGATGTGATGAGATGAGTGATGTGACAACTAAATCCCCGACTATCCCATACACCCGCGTTACGTGCACACCGCGACGTCGCACAATCTCGTCACTACTCGCACAACGCGACCAATAAAGTATCAAATAATGCGACGCTAATTATTTAATATTAGCAAATTAAATAAACACTTACACGCAAAAATAACAAATTTTACCTCGTTAGCCGTGCCCCGAACTTTTCTCCGACGTCCACGTGGGTCTGAGTTTAGGGTCTTAATCTGTAATTTGTAAGTTAATTGTGAATAATTAGAGCGGGTCGTTACAGATTCACCTTATGGAGTTATATATATACATACCAAAATGGTAATGCTCCAAAAGCTCAAAATGAGCAGCTGAGTCTCGTGCTACAAAATTTAATCAATTAAATATTAATTATAATTCCACAATTTTAATTACCTCTATGTTAAGGCTATGAAAAATATGACTGATGAGACAATAAAAATAAGGCGACGTGGCGAGCCTCGATTTATTGCTGCAACAAATATTAAGTGCGCACGTTAATCCAATAAATATTAAGGATTGATTTCTTGTCTCATGGCAGCTGAGTAAAATAATGAGAGATTATAAATGTAATATCGCTCTCGTCCAATTAATTGTGCTTCAAATTAAGAAGCATATGTTGCATATAATGATCATGATCGCAATAACAAATTTATGGACGTGGAAAAGGTGAAAATATCTGATAAAGGTCATGTTGACAATTTCACAAAAGATTGGAACAAAAATGGCGCACCACTATTAATGACAAATAATTATTGGCGATGAGCGCTCATAATTATGACATTTTTTTGTCATATATGAAAAGCTATTTTGCCTAAATATTGTCATATATATACCCGAATATTTTTATGACCTTTACCATGTCTTCAAAATCAAAGGCAAAATATTATGAGTTTTATAATTGAAAACGACTTGATAAAACAAGCAGATCGAAATGTGTTTAAATCGTGACCTAAATATGGGCGATGAGTTTATGTCTTTTGTGTCGTGCTACATGCATGTACATTATAATGTAAAAGCGAATATTTCTCAAACTCGAACTTAGCGGAGGCTAATGTTCAGGCAATATCGGGTACAACAATTTTATTGTTAATGTCTTGTTCAGAAGAAGTTTACTCAGAATAATAGAAAATTTATCTATATGAATATGATTTAATCTGAGAATAATATTTTCGGCTTTTATTTCTGGAATATAAGGCACATTAAAACGAATGTCGTCTTAAATCAAATGACATTCATAATGTGGAAAGATCTATTTGATTATCCATAATGATCGATAATGCGAAAAAATATCGTAAATTCGCACATACATCCTTTATCGAACTAGATTTTTTTTTATCAGCTGGAGATTATCTTAAGACAAATCAATAAGAGACTTATATTGATTTAACTCTCCATCAATCATATTATAAGATGCCTTGGATCCCTAATAGAGAATTTATTCATAGCAAGTTTTGCTAATTGTCACTTTGATGAAGCAATATTTCCACCATTAGGGGGAATATAAGCCAATCCAAAAAGAATGACGTGAAATTGCTTGAAACACATCAAATTGCATGAAATTTGTTGTATTATGATCCATGTATAAATTAATATGAACTCGAAGTTCAAAGGATCATTCAGTAGCAACAAGTTATGAATCAATTACTTGATGCAAGTATTATATACAAAAAAGTGACAGTCAAATGCTTTAGCATTAAATGGTTCATATAGAAAACGATGTCCATGTGCAACAAATGCACAAGATGTCTCACCCATGTGAACATGAGGGGGGAATCAAAACGAGTTATTGGTTAGTGTATTACACTCTTTTTCCCTTTGCTATAGTTTTATCCCATTGGGTTTTCTTTGCAAGGTTTTTAATGAGGCAATTCTAACAATATTAAAACTATGTATCTGGATTGATTAGTGTATTGCACTCTTTTCCTTTCGCTGTGGTTTTATCCCACTGAGTTTTACTATCAAGTTTTTTTAAGAGGCAATCCTAACATTATTATACTTCGTATAAAAAGTTTATGAGAGCTATGTACTCTTTTTCCTATACTAGATTTTTTTTCCCACAGGATTTTTCTAGTAAAGGTTTTAATGAGGCATATATATATATATATATATCATAATATATATATATATATTCTCTCAAAGTGTATCAATGTGTCGTACTCTTTTCGTTAGCTTTGGTTTTGTCCCACTGGTTTTTCTAGCAAGGTTTTTAATGAGGCAATCAATAATATTATACTACAAATCAAGATTGACGAGAACATTGTACTCTTTTTTCCTATACTATATTTTTTTCCACAGGGTTTTTCTAGTACAGGTTTTAACGAGGCATATCAAGTGTCATCCAATGGGGAGTGTTGTAAATTGGATGACCCTTTAACCAAACTTATGAATGATCACATTGTCAAACATGACTCTCACATTGAATTGTAACATCAAGCATGACTTATACATTGAATGTAACTTGTACACTCTATATAACTTGTATTCAACTCCAATGTATAATCACTTATCCGTGTATTGTCATGTAACTTGTAATCCTCTCTAATGTACACCAACTCTTCCATGTATTGTCTATGTTGCTTGTGATGTGTTGTATGACTTGTGGTGTATGTATAACTTGTACACGTTGTATAAGTACAATTATCATTATCACCAAATGACCTATATAAAGGGTGTCAATCCCATTGTAATTCACACACCAATGTATGAATGAAATCTCTACATTTTCATCTCTAGCTCTCTTCTCTCTTGTCTCATCATCTGTACTTGTTCTAGTAGTTCTTAGTTTATACCTTATATGCTTAAGTCTTTGACAAGTCCAACTTAAGTTCTAGTTGGCTTACAACTTAATTTACAACAATATATATATATATATATATATATGCCTTTCACACCAAAAAAAAAACATTTTATCTTTTTATATATTCTATTCCAAATAATAATAATAATAATAATAATAATAATAATAATAATTATTATTATTATTAATTATTATTATTATTATTATTATTATTATTATTATTATTATTATTATTATTATTATTATTATTATTATTATTATTATTATTTGATATTGTGGTATTTAAGATTACTAGTTTTACTACCGATCAATTATTCTATAAGAAATATACTCACTCGTAGAGTGATATGTCTCGAAAAGTTAAACGATTCAAATTTATGATCTTAAACGAGCACATGTGAACAATTAACCGAGGCAATTGTTGGTTTCATAAAGTTAGCAATTGGATTAGGTTTTATCCTGTGCTTTGTGGAACTTGAGGGGACTCGAAAATGACTTGCTTTATGCATTGTATTTTACTAGAACCTAGAGAAAAATATAAGTGAATAATGAAAAGTTAGGTAAGCAACCAAATCCCGTATTTTGAGACGCTAGGGGCCAAATCCATAAATTTCTCCTTAAGAAAAAACACTATAGCCTATAGACAATGGTGAATTCCCTCGTGATAGCATAAATGTAGTAGTCTAGTAGACTAGTACCTTGTTTCTGATGTACCCAAAAAAAAAAAAAAAAGAATAGCAGGTCGGTGCTTGAAATACACTTGTTAAGTATGACCCCAAAAAAAACAAGCACTTATGCAGTCTCTACTTGAAATAGTTTAATCAAATAGATTAGTCGTAGAGAAAGCAGAGAAAATTATTGTATAATTTACTAGAGATAGGGTTAGAAGGATAGAGTTGAAAGAAAAGAACGTTCCCACAACCACAATAATGACCGCACCGACCCAAAATTAAACAAAAAGCACTCACCGTCCACCTATTATTGTTTTTTTTTTTTTTTTTTTTTTTTTTAAATCTTAGGTCTTGTCTAGTCGTGATACGTAAGTTAGAATTAGCTTAATTAGTACGGCTCAACCTCATAGTTTGTGGGTTTTAGTCGTAAAAAATAAAAGAATTTTGTGGCTAGTTTAAAGTAATTTGCAAAGCCAATCAAAATTTGTCACAAGTATACGTAAGTATCACGTGGAAACATGTGTTGGGGCGCCAAGGTTAATGCCAAAATTTTGAAACATTGATGTTTAGCCAAATTGACGGCCGACTAGAGAAGTAGACTCAACTTCCTAAAGCTTGAGTAGTTCCGATTTTTGTACAATAATAAAAAAGCGTCAATCTCAAATTAGTTACATATTTTTCTACAACAATACCTTTAATTCAAGGTTCACTCATGCTAATTTATCACCTTTACGGAGAATGTTGAAATTAACATATAAAATATCACTCTCTCTTCCCGTGAATTCAGCCAAATAAGCACAGTATGCCCCATAAGATATTGTTACCAATGTGCATCCGTTATCATAGGAAACGCATTTTCCAGCTTATAAAACCTAACTACACTGTTGCCATCATTTACTCTAATCACATCATGTTGATCTGCTTGAGGAAACCTCATAGATCGCAACATCGTATGTAAGATGTAACGATAGGTTTAAATACCTAACTGTTGGCACTCATCTGATAGAAGTAGTGGTCCTAATTAATCTTCCTCAGCGTACTCTTCAGCTGTTGCTTCTTCAGTGATTGTTTCGAGCTCCGGAGACGTAAAATATTTACAGGGACGAATTAGGAGGGCCGGTGCGTGCTCCATCAAAGACGCCACGAAACTGTATTCCTTTGCCATATTGGTATCGCCAATTGAAGAGAAGAACGAGAGCGCCGCGAACGAGTCTTGAGAAGGAAAGATGCAAGCTGATGAGATCGGGGACACAGGACACATTTGTAGGAGGCACAAAGCAAACAAGAAAAGTCTGGCATGGTAACTAACTTCTGTTGTGTAGCAACATAAACTAGTGGTGCACTGGTGAAGATGAGTGCACCAAAAACAACTATTTTTAGGCATGATATGGCACGAAGTAACTAACTTTCTAAAACTTGTGGAGGGCGTCGACAAGTGCACATTCAAACAGTTAACTAATTTTAGAGGCATAACATAACAAGAGCCTCGATTCAATAATTTTTTTTTCACAGTAGCATGTATATATGGAAGATTATGTAAATCAAAATTCTATAGATGTCATTGGAGAGGTCCATAGGATACACGTTGGAATGCGTGCGCACACCAATGCAAGATCAGATGGACCCCATCAAATGTATGTAGCCCCTAGCATTTTCCTATTGGCATATATGCATGTGATCTTGCTCCAGTAACATTTTAAATCTGTACCAAATGAATAATGAATTAGCTAAGCCAATACTACAACTTAAGTAACCCTTTCTGCAATAAAAATAAAAGTAGAACTGAGTACACCATCACCAGAATTCCAATTCCGATTGAATGCCCACAAAAAGGTAGTCGGAAACCTACTAAGTAGTGCAGAAAGCAGAACCCCTAGTAAACTAACACCAACACTTAACATAAAATAGATACGATACTGATTAATGACACCAACATTTCACATAAACTAGATAATGATACTGACTAATGACGCCAAATGAGTAAAGCTCTAACATAGCTTCTCTCTACAGCCCACAAGCGTAAATCTTCAATTTATGAACCAGTAATTTGAGTGTCCACTTGTACTGACGAGGAAGCACGATGCATAGAATAATTTGAGCAGATTATAAAATCTTCATTGAAAACTTGTCAAACAGAAGATAAAATCAACAGAACAATCCAATTTTGGGAACTCAAAAAAGCTACGGCTATGTCAAGAGGAAATATGCAACGTCCAGAATACAAGGAGATGATGACTATGTGAGGATCGCCCTCGCTACCTATAAATCATCAAACATACAGAGGACCGCCCTAGCTACCTATAAATCATCAAACATACTGCATGCGCACACGCCATATGTTATGCCTTATGAGAAAAGTGAAGTCCAAACAATGATCGCAAACTAGAAATTTTATAATGTGCATTATCATAAATAAATTCTAAGTGGAACAAGTTGTCGAAAAACAAAAAATCTAAAACGCGCAACACAAGTGGCACAGTGGCAACAGTCAGAAAGTCTCAGGTCGTTGGCTTTTATTAGCCACATTGATGGAGCTTACTCCACTAGTACAGAATTTGCAAGTCATGTTATTGCAAACAAACATTACGCAGCAGATACTAGCATTCAAACCAAGACGCTCAAGTGCTCAACTAATCTATTGAACAAGATCACTTCTTCACAGAGAGGGAGAAGAAATGAGCACTTCTATCATTCTATCAATGTTCAAAATAAATTCTGCCAATATAGAAGACTGCAAGTTAATAGATGATGCATCATCACGGAAACACAATGCTACAGAAAATTTGCAAAATACAAATAGTGGTTCATGCACAACTCATCCAACTCATGGTAAGAATTGTTGAAATGCAAGTATTGATAATCATGATGCATGACTGTCAAAAAAGGAATACATACCAATAAAATCAGATTCCGAAAAATTTCCTACTCTTCAAATAGAAATAGAAGAAAAGGATCACATTTCATAAAGTCCTAACTCCTCAACACGGCGAGGGTAGCATGTAGACATCCATGTTAATAGAAGTGCCAGCAAACATTGTCAGCATGGTAGGAAATGCACTGCAACTAATTTACAGAAAGTAAAAAGAAGGGAAATTCATAAAGAAGTTTATCCATATACTTTCATATTTACATTAGCAAGAATTATAAACAAGATACCAACCAATTGGGTGGCCCAAAGGTTTGGTAGGGAATTTGGAAGTAAGAGGTCATGGTTCGAATTTTGGAGGGTGCAAAAGTTGTTTTTTTTCCTATAAAAAAAAAAATTATATACACGATAGATAACATAAAAGAAGATCACGCAACTACTCAAAGTTAAAGAACATGATTGCATTACATTTCATCAAAACAAGGAACAAGATTACATTCAAAAGCCAAAATTCACCCATAAAGTTCTAACAAAAGTTAACAGTCACGGAAAGAATCAAAACCAAAAATCTATCACTATGGTCAGAATTTGCTAGACGACAAATACGACAATTCAATTAGGTTCATTGCTTCAATTCTCGTGGAAAATAACACAAGACCAGTAACCAAACTTGTTTACAATTTTTTCTTAGGAAAATAACGCGACCAGTTTTTTGTATAACACCTAACCTAGTTAAATTATGGGGATGCTTCAGTAAATAACCTTTTAAAACATGTTAAAAACCCACTATCTCATATGTTCATCTCTAATATCTTCACTCCTCGCCTAACCCATACTCAGCGCAAACAATGAGACCATTGGAAACAACCATGAATAAGCAAGTGCAGACACTTCTCAGAAATTAAAAGGGATGTTTTGAATATATTCAGAATCATTTTTTTCCTAACATTGAATCTACTTGTATATATGAGTTTTAAGGTTCCTTATAAAGCTCCATTTTTTTTAGTTTCTATTAGCTATTCATTATTTCATTATCAAAAGAATTACGACTCAAGTGGTTCTCAGTGTCAAGAAATCATGTTCAACGAAATCATCAAACTTCCACTACATAACTAAATTGTTGCCAAAGGGCATGCACCCCCTCAATCACTGTCACAGGGATGGGACGTTTTCCTACTTCACTGATAGTCATAGCTATTGAAGCACGGCATCCCACTCAAATACCACTTTGCGATTGGCACAAGAGAAATAGGGGAGGTGAGCATCAACACATAAATGAGAAATAGAACAAAAAAGAAGACTCAAAATCAGGTTTCTCAATGGTATAAAATGTATTCTCAAAACTCAAAATGTTGTTCTCTAATTGTCCTTGCATATATTTACAAGTGCCAATTTCCACAACACCTTGTTTCTTGTCTTTAGTTACGACAAACAAAATTTGACACGCAATCTTGTACAAGTCATAAACAACTAACACAATTGTTTTGACCATAAGCTTATTTGAAAGTATTTTATGCTAATGAGATTTGACGATGCAACATGGATGCTTGATAACATGGTTGGCCATTCCTTCTCTAATGTTTTTATCCACCTTAGGGGTATTGAAGAATATTTGGCTTGTGAATATCAATGTCATTTTCCCTTCAATAATGGTTGCCAACATTCCCTGGTTTCTTTAGAACACTAACATTCCATGTTCATTTTGTTGGATTGTGCTCTTGCATCGGGTCAACCCCAAGACATACTCCCTAACGATGCTCCTACTTCAACTGATCACACGAGGTCAAGCTCTTTGTTTTTTTATTTAAAAAAAAAAAACTAATGTAGTAGAAAATAGTTCAGATGATTGAGAACCATGGTTTCAGAAAGACGTGTAAAAACAAGGAAAGAACAATTTTTAAAGTATTTGAGAATACAATTTATAAGATTGAAAACCTTGCTTCTAGACCTCAAACCAACTTGAGCAATAGGCTAAGGCGCCTGCAAAGAAGATTCAATGGGTTACAACAGCTGGTGAAAATTAACACTTAAAAATACATGCAGGAATAAGGATAGAACAATTTTTAAGTCTAAATAAGCTGATAAAATCCTCAACATTCTTCCATGTTGCATCAATGTGCAGATAATCCTCTCCATTGCATTGAAGCTTGTTGAATCAACACTCTATTGATGCAAAATATCTGATGATTCCATGACAGGAAGACAAACAATGACCTGAGGAACTAAATAGGAATAACACATCAACAACACCTGCAAAAGGTTTCATCGAGGACATGAAAAATGTCATGAATTTTAGCAGAACGGGAACTGCAGTGGATAAGCGACATGACCAACTAGCTCGACAATAAATAACAATACGTCAAAATGACGTTTAGCCAATTTATTGGAAGATCCAACATCCACTGTATTATGTCTATAAGGAATTAACTTGACCAAAATTATATTCCTAACCTGAAACTATACATCCTTTTGTTTCTCATCAGCACTTCTCTTCAAATGAACACTTGATTCATGTAAATTGATCATTTATATAATTATTATAACTTTCCTTTAACATAACAATGAATTGATCAAATCGAATTGAACATTAGAAGGGTTTAGGGTTAAAAGGGGCTGATCTTTGTAAAATATGTATAGTCTAACCCCATCCTTTTGTACAATATACGTTTTTTGACATGGAATGTAACTTTTACCCAAAAAGAAATTGAACATTAGATGGAATATATTCTAACATTAAAACAGGATCTTGACCGAACACTGTTTAGAAAGGAACCATTCTAGTTGCAGCATGACATAAAATTGTGAAAAGATTTTGTCCCTATTCAGTTTTGAAAGGCACCATTATACGCCTCTATTGAAAACCTTAAATTGGTTGGTAGATTACAATTGCAACTTTACAAGCTACGATATCCACTAAGAATGAAATTAATGAACCTCTACGGAAATTGTTAAATAAGAGTTGAACAAAGATCAGCAACCAATTGAATTCATAATAGGTGGACTCATCTATACACATGATTCATGAAGCAATATGAAGGTCTTCTTGTGATGGCTAAAAGGGCATCAAACACTTCTAGAGCAGATAAGGTCGATGTAATCGCATGACAAATGACAAAACTAAAGCTTTTTCCCTTGTTCATTACTGCTATGAGCTGTAATTATAAGTTTTTCTGGTTTCCCTAGGTAGCTTATTGATTTGGGAACATGGAAATCTATTTTTTCCCTTTTGTGTGTGTGTTTTGGGGGGGTAGAAGTTGATGATGTAGAAGTGAAGGTAGTCGAAAGTAGGGCATTAATGAGTAAGGACAATGAGCAAAAAAAAAAAAAAAAAGAACAGATAAAGTTTATGACTACAGCAGAACCAAGTCAAGAGTAGATCATATTGATATGTAAAAGCAACGTGCAGTTAAAAGGGAAGCAAATTGAATGGAGAAACAAACAACAAAAAGAAAATTGTAAACCAAAGAAGTAGTTGGGAGTAGAGTGCAGTCCTCGATCACATATGACTGAGTAAAAAATGTTTGTGGAAGTTGTTGTGTCCCGTGGTAACCTTTTTATTAATCGAACAAATAGGGCAGTCAAACAAATCGAGTTGAAGAATAATTGCAAACGTATAATCGTGAGATTAATAGTTCAAACACTTCACTTGCATCCCCAATTATAGTCTGTCTTATCGCCAGCTTTTCATTTAGTTTTCATACAAAGAACTATATACTTATCTCTCCCTCTAAAATCTAAATGGGTTTCATATCAGACCGAGAAAACAATCTATACCCCTAGTAAGATCACCTGAATCAGTGAATCCAATTTTACTACTTCGCAAATCTCATAACTCACAATAGCCAATCAATAGCCATCAGGTTACGACACTATTGAAGAGAATGAAATCAAAGTTTTGAGAAACAATCAGATTATGCCAAACAATACAACATGGAATGATAGAAATGAGAAATGAATTTCACCAATAACTTTGCTAAACAATTGCACATACAGTATTAACGATGCAATCCAATATCAGGTCAAAATTTACTCTAACACGTCCGAATAAATCTCTAAATAGATAACCTAATCACTGAAAGACAGCATAATTTAAAAGTCCTCACTGAATGAATACTCCTCCATCATCATCATCAATCCAGCGGAACCTCCACATCTCCATCAGAAATCTCCTGCTGAAGGTCCTTGGGGTCCTTCCCATCGACCGTGCACCCAACCGAAACGCACGTCCCCAGAATCTCCTTCACCGTCCCGCTCAGATCCTTCGCCATGGACCTCGGCCGCATAACCCTAGCGATCTCAACCACATCGTCCAGAGATATGTTTCCGCTATGCTTGATGTTCTTCGTTTTCTTCCTATCCCTCTCAGGCTCCTTCAAAGCCTTGATTACCAGCGCGGCCGCGGACGGCACCACCGACACCTTCGCCTGGCGGTTCTGCACCGTGAGTTTCACCGTCACTCTGAGGCCCTTCCAGTCCTTGGCTGTCTCCTTGGCTATGTCCTCTCCGATCTTCTTCGGCGAGAGGCCGAGCGGTCCAATCTTCGGAGCGAGGGAGCTCGCCGCGCCAACCTCGCCGCCGGTGACGCGGACGTACACGTCCACCACCTGAGATGGATCGAACTTCGGCGGCATGTCGGAGAGCGAGAGCGATTAGGGTTTGGACGGAGAGACGAGACGAAGAGTGTGGAGTGGAAGAAGAGAGGGGACTGCGAAGGGAGGGTTTTCTGGTTTTGTGGTGATTTTTCGTTAAAAGTGAAATGACGGTTTTGCCCATATTGGACCGAGGCCTTTCCGATTTTGATATGGGCTTGCTATTATGGCCCAATATTCTACAGCAGATCCTCGCTGTCGATCCAAAGCTGAAAAGGTACCGCATGTATTGGATTTCGTAAGAAGTTAGAGGATCTTTATAGTAACATGGAGGTGGAAATGGATCCAACTAGAATACAATCCACAATCAATCCAAAAATGCTCTCTAATGGGACCATAAATTCATAATATCTGTGGCATGAAATCAAAGTGGAGGGTGTTTACATGGTAGACTACCACATTAGCATTATTAATTCTTTTAAAGTTTTTATTTTTTTTCAAGCCTTTATTAATATTATGAAAATTAAAAATAAAAGTATCAACTCATCAATTCATGGTCTAAGTCTACATTACCATTGGAGATCATTTTAAGAAGTGAATGCCTATTTGGTGCCACATAGGATAGACATCCTCTCCACATTTATGATGTCGCACCAATCCATGGTCTAAATTCATGTTATCATTGGAGATGCTCTTACTCATTTAAGAGCATCTCCAATGGGAATATCGATTGATGTGCGCCGAATGCGTCAATAAAATAAAGCTCATAAACCAACTATTTTGTAGAATAGTGGAAAATGGTCGATCCCACAGAGATCGGTAGTCCTTCTTAGGTTAAAAACAACAAAAAAGAAAAATCGGGGGTTTTAAAATAAATATTAATTTAACTAACTAATCTAATTAAACCAAATAAAATAAAACAACTAAACTAATTTTCAAAACGATTAATAAATACCTAAGTAACACATTGGTCTACGGTTCCACAAATCAAGATCAATATTCAATGGCAATCATGGTCTTCAATCTTTCCCAAAAAGTCATTAATTTATATTCTCCTAGATTTGCTATAGAAAATCGACATCCGCCAAAATTCCTCGTTCCCCTAATCTCGATAGCCATGACGTCCGCCACTAACTACTTCTCTAATTAATGAATAACCCTAGACATCCGCCAATCGTGTTTAACACACTAATCGCAGTAATATGGGTTTTTGGGAATACTAATCCTAAATAATCGGGTCGCATTCGCTCCCGATTTAACATAGATTCAATTGTTGCACACTCAAAAATCGAAAAGGTTTGACGGTAAACGGTTGAGTGTTCATCACTTTATTGGTCCAAAAGCACAATTACACGGATACTAATGGTCCAAATAACTATAGGTTGTCCACCTAAAAGCATGCACTGATCACATACATACCCTAGATCTAAACCATATTCCTTAAAATCAACAACAACGAAATAGGAAAATTAAATTAAATTAAATAATAAAATAAAATATCTAACATAATATGCCATGAGTCTATGATCCCGACTTATTTCCCCACCGACCTAGGCAATGAGTTGATTAGTCGAACATCGTCGTCGAAGAAAGTCGATAACAAAACAATAATAGTCGGTGATAAAAATAATAAAACTTAAGTTACTAATATATAAAACAATTAAAAATTGGCATCGGGAGGTGAGAGAAACTAATTTTGGGGGTTTGGGAGGTGACTCGTGCGTCGAGGAACATCTGGTGGCTGTTTTTAGCTTGAAAATAGGTTCCGTCCATGTGTTGCAGCGTAGTTGGCTCATTTCAGCAGTGCAGCTGACGTGGCGCTCTCCTATTAGATGAGACAGGCTGTGACGACACTGTTAGGCGTGGTGTGCAAGAGACACGTGGCGCGCGTATGCGGAGAAGAAAATCACACAACTCGGCTGAGATTCTGGGAGATAGTGTGGACGCGCATCCGGAGGAAATCGAAGAGCAGCTGTGCGAGGAGAAGAAATGGTGGTGTGATATGTGTTGTGGGATGCCACGTGGCGGCTTCTGATTGGTCCATTTTTTTGCAAGCGATAATATGGCGGTTCCTGATTTGAGGAGAAATAGAGACCACTGACGTGGCGAGACGAGATTGGTTGAAAGAACTGTCTCATATTCTACCCACCGCGCAATGCGTAACTCGAGGCAAACTGTCCAGCATCCGATCACTACATGTAAATACTTCATTTTGAGTATTTTTCTGCCATGAATTCAACCGCGCATTCCGTTTCACCTAAAAATGGCCAAAAAATATAATAACCAACTTATCATAGATGGAGGTAGAAATTGATCCACCTAGAATACAATTCACACCAACCCAAAAAAAACACTCTTCAATGGGACCATGGATTGATAATGTCCATCATACGTGGCATGAAGTCAAAGTAGATGGTGTCTACTGGTAGACTGCCACGTTAAAATTATTAATTCTTTTAAAGTTTTTTTATTTTTAGGCATTTATTAATATTATGAAAATTAAAAATAAAAAAGGTCAACTCATCAATCCATGGTCTAAATCCATTGTCCATTAGATATCAACATTTTGAGAGGTAAATATCTATATAGTGCCACATAGGATATACATCCCTCTCCACATTCATGATGTGACACAAATTCATGGTATAAATCCACATTACCATTGAAGATGCTCTAATGTCGAATCCCAAATTTTTTAAATCGGTAATTACAGTTAATCTGGGATTAAGGAAGCTTAATTATGATTTTGGCTGTGAGTCGAGAATTGAATACCAGTGAATTTGAGATTTATAATTATTTTTATTAATCTGTGATGTTTGCCTAGTGTTGTGTATTATATATTATTTTATTTTATGAAATTCGGGTGATTGAGTAAATTTGAGATTCAATGGGTTTTGTCTCGAGATACATGTCAAGACGGGTGCCGAGATAGTTAAAATATTGACATAGAATCTCGCAACGAATAATTGAACTTAAATTAAAAATTTGAAACTTAGACCTTAAATGGACTTAACTAGAGCTGATATGGGATTTGCCTCGATTTGCGTGTAAATTGGGATTGGAGGTAGTGTGAAATGAGACGAAGTTGTCTGAGATCTTGTTTCGAGTTTGGTGTCAGTTGACATTAGTTGAGGTTGATATTTGGTTTAAACTGGTGCAAGTTTGGATAAGTATGCCGAGAGGATTGGTCCATAATGGTTCTGTATGTCATAGATAAAATTAAGATTTTTGTGTGACCAAAATTAGTGTTATGGATATTTCATGAAATTGAATTGTTTTGTCGAGAGTTTTGTTCAATTTGATGAAAAAATGGATAGAAAATGGGCATCAGAAATCAAAACACGTCAAAATAGTGTTTTCAGAAATTAATAATTAAAAGAAATTAAGCTGCTGACAAGCAACTAAGGGTTGGTTATATATAAACTAAAAAAACAAACGATTTCATTTTTTTCATTCTAACAGTACGTTCAACTGAACGTTTCCTAAACCCTTCCGCTGATTCCTTTACTCACGGAATTCCCGACATACAGTTTTCGCTCGATTTCTTTCTGCAAAACCGCAGAACATCGTGAGACGGTTAGTTTGAGCTAAGTTTTGTGGTAGAAACTAGGTATTTGGCCTACAACTTGGCAAATTCTTAATGCCAGATATTTTCCTCAATTCAATTTAAATTCTCGCAATTTTTCGATTTCTTTCGCAAGGTTTTATATAAATTAGTTGGAATTATTGTTAATTGGTATATTAGATTGATTTGTGTCAATTTGAGATAAATTCCACCGATGTAGATTAGGGTTTCGATGAGGTGAACTAATGCAATTTAGTCGATAACTATTTTGGAGATGCTTTAATATTTGATATTGATTATTGGTTTTAATCTAATTTTACTCCAGGGGTTGTGAAAATATTTTAGTGTTGGTATCGGGTCGTTTCTTGGCTTTTATTGTCGAGTTTTGAGGATTTAATTGTGAAAATATTAATTTGGAGAAATTTTTTTTTAGTTCAAAATATATAAAGTTGCCAAGTCGACAGGACGTATGGGAAAATTCATAACTTCTCCATCGGTGATTTGATTTGAGTGTTCTTGAAGTTTATGGAAAGTAGGACATGAGTACTACAAGTTCCTTTAAGGTCATCATGATAAATATTGAGGTTTTCAAGGTTAAAAAGTTATCCCAAGTTGGTTAGTTGAAATAGTTATATAAATTAATATTTTTGGAAACTGTTCTCAAGCATACTTTGATCGCGGTTTTCATTAGGTTTCGTGATATCATTTCACTTGAAGCTTGACCCATATTATAAGTAGGTATGCGAGGAAGCTATTGAAACCCTTTTCAAGGTGATCCAACGCTCCGAAGCCTAAAAAATTAAGCTTGAAGTTGGTTGTTTATAAAGCTAAGTAAATCCCATGGTAACCTTTATATTTTATGATTATATTTCATATAAATTCCATTGATCCTTGAATTGCATTTTTGTTATACATGCATACACGGTTTGGGAGGGTAAGGTGTTACGAGTATTTATATCGGGTTTATTGAACACTATATTATGCTTGAGGGGGAATCACTGATACTTTGCATCACATGATTATTATGAAATCATGTTGAATCATATCATACTCCTATAGTTTGGAGGAACGAGACTCATTTGGTTATTCTCCCTGTGCATGAGTCCTTATTACTATTTACTTACCATTCTTGGATACCGATCGTCTGACTATGGTCGGATAACAAAAACGGGATTGATTTATAGTTGTATTTAAATTTCTTGGATTATATTGTTCATTTAAATTCCTTAGATTATTATGCATTTGATTACTACAGGTGTACTGGATAGTGTGAGATTTACTTATCTGACATTGTCGAATTTTTATAATTCGATAATGACAGGTTTTAGCGGCGACAAAGGAAAGAAAAAGCTTTTCGATTATTAGTGAATTGCTAAATTTTTTTCTCTTTATGTTTGTATTGCTTTTGAATATAAAATATTGTATAAATTGGTTTTTGGGTTGTGTGAGGTTAATATATCTTTTGAAAGTGTTGAAATGGTTTTGAGAAGGATTGAAATTGTTTTAATAGTTTTAGGATGGATTGGAATGTCGAGATGTTAAGGTATTAATGATTTAATAATGTTGAAAGTATGAGATAAGTTAGAATGAATAAATAATCATTATTAATATGATATATTTTGTTATAAGGTGGATTATGAGTCATTCGGCATTTCCGCTAAACTGAGCAGGTTTGTTGAAGATTTATGAAGGACGAGATTTCCAGTGTAGGCTTAGAAATAAAGGAGATGCAGGCGAAAACTTTTGACGAATATTTAAGGATTATATAGTTAATCTTTACTGATTCTTAGGTACAAGATTCATTTTAAAATCACTTTGTGGTTGATTTAGAATCATATTGTATAATTACTCTGATAGATTTTTAATTATTTATTGATAGAGAGGTTGATGTGCTAGATTATCAGTGGATTAAGGCAATCTAAGCCAATCAGATGCCCTTATTAAGTGGGATATGACAATGTTGGTATCAGAGCCTAGGATTCTAAATCAATCTTGTTGATTGAGATTTAGTGATTGATTAGTTGGGAAGTAACATGACTGAACGAGGTTAAAAAGTTTAAAAACTTTATGATTATGTTATGTGTGTTTTTTATTATCGAGATATCGATAGATATAAGCTTGTTGAACCACTTTTTTGTAATTTTTACTACGGAAAACTATTATTGGACAATAAGAGCCAGATTAAAGATCTGACGAGGATAATAAAGATCCACAATATGTGGATTCAAACATGTTTGAGAACTTGGTTGTGAATATGTTAGAGTTAATAAATACTTGAGCCACCAACCCAGGTATTTGTGGTTGTGCGGCCCAAAAAGTTCCTAATGCCACTTCAGTCGCTCAGAAAGCGCAGACTACCATTACAGTTCATCGGAGAATTGAATCGGGTGTTGTAGTTTCCGATTCAGATTGATACATTCGTTGATAGTGGAATGTCACGGGAGGAAAATTAGGAAGAGTTTGTTACCATTATATTTGGGATTAAACTGAACATTCTACGAGAGGTTCGAGATAAGGCTAATACATATGTGATTATACAAGTATTCAGAACGAATTACAATGATATTAGTGTGTCGTGGAGTTAGGAAAAGAATCAAATTTTGTGGGTAAGAAAAATTTTCCTTTCAGGTTTGACCACAAGTTCTGAGAGAAAATGAAAGATTTAAGGATTAGTTGAGATGACAGAAATATACTTTTCAGTCTTCAGGTCGAAAATGTATACTTTAGTTGAAGAGGAATGAAGGTAAGGGGTCCGAATCAAAGATCGAAACCTATTCAAGAATCTTTTTTAAGTAATAAATACAGTGACATGTTTTAGATATGAAAAGAATGTCACATTAGCCGAGATTGCTCTCAGAATCTGAGTGTGATTACGTGTTTTGGTTATGGAAAGAAAATATATTACAAGAGACGTGTCCATAACTTTTAATAGCATCATTTTATATGTCACAGACTCAACGACATTTGAGGGAATGTGTTCAGGTGGTGATTGAACGAGATTCAAGTACAAATCATAATCTTATTGAAGGTTCGATTTTAGTTTGTGGTCTTGTGGTGATTGAGTTAGGGTTAACTCCGGTGTGAGTCCCTATTTATCTTATACTTAACACAGTAATTGGGGATATGGTGAATCCTCACTTAATGTATAAGAAATATGTTGTTGAGATTTCCACACATAGGATGGTTGTTGATTTTATGTGTTATAGCTATTGGAGTTTGAGGTGTTGTTGATAATATATTAGCTAGTCATTAGGAAAAAACTGAAATTCTTACCGGAACTATAGTACAGAGGCAAGAATTAAAATTAAACTGGAGGAGATTCTTGTGGTTGGGGACTCGTGGACATGTATTTTGATGAATTAATTGGAGTTCCATCTCTAATAGAGAATAATTTTATGATTGATTTGGTTTTGGAACTAGACTAATAACTATGCTGTCCTATATGATATCTCTGAAGGAATTACAGGAGTTGCAGTATCAGTTAGAGGAGTTGATGGATGAAGGAATTTATTCATCAAGGTAAGTTGTTGTGGGGTGCAATAGTCCTTTTTATGGAAAAGAAGGATGATAATTCAAATCCCTACATTGATTATAAACAATGAAACATAGTAATTGCTCGGAATAAATATCTATTGCCTCGAATTAATGATTTGTTTGACCGAATGAATAGATTAAAACTTTTTTCAAAGATTTATTCTCGTTAAGGTTACTATCAATCGAGATTTTGGGAAGATGATGTATAGAAAACTGCGTTTAGTATCATATATGGTTACTTTGAGTTTATTGTTATGTCATTTGGGTTGACTGATGTTCTGGTAATGGTTGTAGATTTGATGCAGAGAGTGTTGAGGTTGTGTTTGGGTCACTTTGTGATAGTGTTCATTGATGATATTAAGATATACTTTAAGACTCACGAGGATCATGAATATTATCTTAGAGTTAATCTCTAAAATTTGAGAAATCATAAGCTGCATATTAAGTTTAGCCAATACGAGTTTTGGTTGTCTAAGGCGAAGTTTTTTGATGATGTGATTTATATGAAATGAATTTTGGTAGATACAGGCAAGTATGAGTCTATTATTGGTTAGTCTGAACCTATCAAAGTGATGAAGATACAAAGTTTTCTAGGTTTGGCTGGTAATTATTGTCGATTTGTGAAGGATTTTCAAAGATAGTAGCACCAATTACTAAATTAACTTAGAAAAATATTCCAATTGTTTGGTCAAATGAATGCAATATTGTATTTTGAGAAATTGAAGAAGCGTTTGACTTCAACACCAGTTCTTGTATTGCCTAAAGTAAGGAAAAGGCTTACATTCTAGACTGATACATCGAAAGTGGGTTTCAGTTGTGTGTTAATGCAAAATGGAAGGGTGATTGTTTAGGCTTATTGTCAATTAAATATTCACGAGAAGAATTATTCTATTTATGATTTCAAATTAGCGGTGATTGTGTTTGTTTTGAAGATGTGGAGATATATGAGAAGCTTTACGCTATTTTCAAATCATAAGAGTTTGAGTTATTTGTTCTCTTAAACAAAATTGAATGTGAAACAATAATAATAGTTGAATATTAGAAAGACTTTAATTTTAGTTGAACATTGAGCATGTGGAGTGCTGAAACATTGCGTGCCACTATTCAATTAACTTACGAGTATGAGTTGCTTGAAAAAGTCATTTTTATGATTTTGTCGGAGGTTCTTGAGGTTGATGATGAACCGACTTAGGCTCAGTTTATAATATAACTCATCTCTATTCAGGAAGTGATAGAGTGTCAGCAAAGTGATATAGACTATGAAAAGTTAGTGGTTTGTTGATAATAGTAATAATCCAGATTGAGTTGAGTTTGTGGATTAAAGTTTGAGGTTTAAAGGCAGACTTTGGATTCAATCGGTGGTTGAGATTCGGGATAAGATATTGAAAGAATCTCATCGATTTAGATTTAACATTCATTCTAGCAGAACTAAAATGTGTTATGATATTAGGCGATTGTATTGGTGGCCAGGGATGAAAGCTGACGTAGGTAATTATGTGAGGAAATGTGAGATTTGTTAACAGGTTAAGGCCGATAGGCAGAAACCTGAAGATACGTTGCAACTACTTCCCATATTGTAATGAAAATGAGAATATATCGTGACAGAATTTGTTATTCATTTGCCTATTTCTTGGAAGAAACATGATGTGGTGTGATTTATTGTTGATGGACTAGCGAAATCTTCTCATGTTCTTTCTATGTACATCTCAGATACCTTTACACATCTTAGCTTGTTAAATGGGTGAGAGGTGGCTCACTTGTTTTGACTGTCTGCTGATGATGTTTTTTTATCTTGATGCTCGGTACATATCGGGGTTGTGGCATGGCATACAAGAATTATTTTGACATTTAGTTTTATTTCAGTTCTGTATTTCATCTTCGAGTGGATAGTCAGACTGAAAGGTGAATTTATCTATTGGAGGAAATGCTTAGAGCTTGTGTACTAGTATTTGGAGGTTCATGGGAAGAATACATACCTTTGCGTGAGTTATTTTATTATAACTATTTTTAATTGTGTATTGAAATGACTCCATTTTAAGCATGGTATGGGATACCTTGTCGATCTCTTGTCGTTGGGGTTGAACCGGAGGATTGGGTGGAGTTTGAGTCATAGATGGTTGGAGATCATACTAAAATTGTGCAGCAGATTTGTCAAGGATTGAAAATAGTTTAGAAAAGATACAAAAGTTATTATGATCTTTATCACCGGTTTGTGATATATAGTGAAAGAAATTAGATGTATTTGAAAGTCTCCCCTCGCAAAAGGTTATTACAAGTTTAGACTGAAAGAAAAACTCTCTTTTTGATTTATATGGTTGTTTGAGATTGTGAAATGGGTTGGGAAGTTTGTGTATAGATTGGTAGTACCGCCTCAGTAAGCCAAAAATTGATGACGTATTTCATGCGTTTATGCTCAGGTGGAAAGAATCTGATTCACATCATACAGTTAAATGAAATTAGTTTGATTTGTAGAGTAACTTGTTGTATGAAGAGCTAACATGAAAACGAGAGGCGTGCATGAGAGAGCATTTTTTGAATCTCTTTGAGTTTAAGTAGAGTAGTTTAAATTTTAATATCGATGACGAAATTCTTATTAGTTGGGAAGATTATCAAATTTTGAAAATTTTAAATCGGTAATTATGGTTAATCTGAGATTAAGGAAGCTTAATTATGGTTTTGGTCGCGAGTCAAGAATTAAACACCGATGAATTTGAGATTTATAATTAATTTTATTAATTTGTGATTTTTGTATAGTGTTGTGTATTATATATTATTTTATTTTGCGAAATTCGAGTGATTGAGTAAATTTGAGATTCGCGAGGTTTTGTCTCGAGATACGTGTCAAGACTGGTGCCAAGATAGTCAAAATATCGACATAAATATTAGTTTCAAATCTCACGATGAATAATCGAATTTAAATTAAAAATTCAAAATCTGGACTTTAAATGGATTTAACGCGCTAATGTGGGGATTTGCCTTGATTTGCGTGTAAATCGAGATTGGAGGTAGTGTGAAATGAGATAAAGTTGTGTGAGATCTTGTTTCGAGTTTTTTGTCAGTTGACATTCGTTGAGGTTGAGATTTGGTCCAAACCGGTGCAAGTTTGGATAAGTATGGCAAGAGGATTGGTCCATAAGGGTCATGTCTGTCATAGACAAAGTTAAAATTTTTGGGGTTTTAGTGTGATCAAAACCAGTGTTACGAACATTTCATGAAGATGGACTATTTTTTCGAGAGTTTTGTTCAATTTGGTGAAAAAACGAGATAGAAAATGGGCGCCAGAAGTCAAAACATGTCAAAATAGGGTTATTAGGAATTAATAATTAAAAAGAAATTAAGTTGCTGACGAACAACTGAGGCTTATATATATATATATATAAACTAAAAAAAAAAAACGATTTTTTTTTTTTAATTCTAACAGTACGTTCAACCGAGCGTTCACTAAACCCTTTCGCCGATTCCTTTACTCACGGAACTCTTAAAATCCAATTTTCGCTCGATTTCTTTCTACAAAATCGTAGAGCATCGCGAGGCGGTCAGTTTGAGCTAAGTTTCTGCGGTAGAAACGAGGTATTCGACCTGCAATTTGGTAAATTCTTAATGCTAGACATTTTTCCTCAATTCAATTTGAATTCTCACGAGTTTTTGATTTCTTTCGCGGGGTTTTAATAGAAATTGATTGAAATTATTGTTAATTGGTATATTGGATTGATTTGCGTCAATTTTGGATCAATTCCACCAATGTAGGTTAGGGTTTTGATGAGGTAAACTAATGCAATTCAGTTGATAACTATTTTGGAGATGTTTTAATAGTTGATATTGATTATTAGTTTTAATCCAATTTGACTCCACGAGCTGTGAAAATATTTTGGGGTTGGTATTGGGTATTATCGTGGCGTTTATTATTGAGTTTTGAGGATTTGATTGCGAAAATATTAATTTCGAGAAGTTTTTTTTTAGTTCAAAATATATAAAGTTGTCAAGTCGATAGGCCGTATAAGAAAATTCATAGCTTCTCCGTCGATGATTTAATTTGGGTGTTCTTAGAGTTTATAGGAAGTAGGACATGAGTACTACAAGTTCCTTTTAGGTCATCATGATAAATATTAAGGTTTTCAAGGTTAAAAAGTTAGCCCAATTTGGTTAGTTGAAAGCTAGTTGAAATGGTTATATAAATTAATATTTTTGGAAACTGTTCTCAAGCATACTTTGATCGCGGTTTTCATTGGGTTTCATAATATCGTTTCACTTGAAGCGTAACCCATAATATAATTAAGTATGCAGGGAAGCTATTGAAACCTTTTTCAAGGTGATCCGACGCTTCGGGACCTCAAAATTAAGCTTGAAATTGGCTGTTTGTAAAGTTAAGTAAATCTCATGGTAACCTTTACATTTTATGATTATATTTTGTATAAATTGTATTGATCCTTGAATTGCATTTTTGTTGTACATGCATACTCGGTTTGGGAGGGTAAGGCGTTACGGGTCTTCTTATAGTTTATATATCGGGTTTATTGAACACTATATTATGCTTGAGGGGCTGGAGTCACTGATACTTTGCATAACGTGGTTATCATGAAATCATGTTGAATCAGATCATACTCCTATAGTCTGGAGGAACGAGACTCGCTTGGTTATTCTCCCCACGCATGAGTCCTTATTACTATTTACTTACCATTTTTGGAAACTGATCGTCTGATTGTGGTCGGATAACATAAACATGATGGATTTACGGTTGTATTTAGATTCTTTGGATTATATTATTCGTTTAAACTCCTTAGATTATTATGCATTTGATTACTACATGTGTACTAGATAGTGTGAGATTTACTTATCTAACATTATCGAATTTTTATAATTGTATAATGACAGGTTTTAGCGGCGACAAATGAAAGGAAAAGCTTTTCGATTATCGGTGACTTGTTAAGTTTTTTTCTCTATGTTTGTATTATTTTTGAATATAAAATATTGTATAAATGAGTTTTTGGGTTCGTGTGAGGTTATGATATCTTTTGAAAGTGTTGAAATGATTTTGAGAAGGATTGTAATTGTTTTAATGGTTTTAAGATGGATTGGAATGCCGAGAAGTTAAAGTATTAATGATTTGATAATGTTGAAAGTCTGAGATAGGTTAGAATGAATAAATAATCATTATTAATGCGATATATTTCGTTATATGGTGGATTGTGAGACCTTCGACATTTCCACCAAGCTGAGTAGGTTTGTTGAAGATTTATGAAGGCCAGGATTTTCGGTGCAGGCTTAGAAATAAAGGAGATGCTGGCGAAAAATTGTTACGAATATTTAAGGATTATATAATTAATCTTTACTGATTTTGTGGTACAAGATTCATTTATGAATCCCTTTTTGGTTGATTTAGAATCATATTTGATAATTACTATGACAGATTTTTAATTATTTATTGATGGAGAGGTTGAGGCTGCTAGATTATCAGTGGATTAAGGTAATCTAGACTGGTCAGATGCCCTTAGTAAGTGGGGTATGGTATCTAAGCTTTTCATGTAGTAGAATTCCAAATAAATTCCAAACGTTTAGTTAATATTGGATCTAAGTTTATTATGAATTTTGGTAGAATAGTCTAGGTTCACGACAAATTCTCATAGTTACACAAGGCAGCCGGACTTATTAGGCTCACTTATGATGTGTTTTTTTAGACTAACACTTAGGCTTAATAAACTCATTGTGACTCGCTTAAATTATTTTTCTTTTTACTTCAGCAGGAGTCGAACCCATGACTTCCCTAAACCTTATTTTTTTGATAAGTGATGCCTCGTCCATCTTATCAGAGATGTTTTTGCTTACCCGCTTTGCTACATCAATAACCTTAAATGTCACGCCCACGTCGCGAATTTATTCCTAGGATAATTAAATAATTAATTTTGATTTTGTGTGTTAATATGCCTATTTATGTGTATTACCTACTAATAATAAAAAAATTACTTGTGGAACAAGTAAAGGTGAATTGGTGAAAAACCAAGTTGGATGAACTTAATTAAAGACGTTAGATGGTCCTAAAACTAATATGCATCAGATAAGATCAAGGGTTAGGAGTTGTTCACTTAAACCCTAAGTCTTGAGAGACATATAAATACAAATCACAACCTAAGTTGTGATCCTTTTCAACATACACGACGTGGAGGCTAGAGTTGGCGTGCTAGAGAACTAAAATCATCTCCATAAGTTGGGAATCACTAAAACAAGATAAATCTCACAACCCAAATAGTTAATCTTGAATGGAAATCATTGATACTGGGTGTGTAATCTCGAATTTTAGTTTTCCCTAAGTTTTCAAAGTGAACTTACAAGGTTTTCACACTTCAACTTATGTTCTTCATGGTTCCAATGGTTGTATGTATGGATTTGGAGTTCAAATTGATGATGACCACAAGATTTATGGCTGGATGTTGATTTGGATCCGAGGTTGCGGTGTTTTGAAATCATGTTTTCGACGTTTGAATCGTAGTTTCAGATTTGGAAAGGTTTTGCAACAAAACTTTGGATTATTGGGATGTTTTTGTACAAACTCATTTGAAATATTAGTTGATTAATATCAGATGATGAAACCTTTGATTTAAGACTATTTTCTTATGTATTTGAAGTCCCAAAGTGGTCGGAGTTCAGGAAGAAGAAAATTAAAAATTTTTGAGCTTCCCCGACGTTGACGCCTCAACGAGATGAAACTGGAGTCATAGTGGTGTTGACGTTGTCCTGGCGTGCGCTGTGTGTTTACCCATATGTTAGTCACCCTTATTTTCACTGGTTTGTAAAAGTGGTGTAACTTCTTTGTTTTAGCTCCGTTTTTGACATTCCAATCACCGTTGCAAAGCTTATGGGAAGCTTAACAATGTAGAAATGATAAATCACTTAAAATAAGACTTTAACTAACTTAAAAATGTGTTGGGAGTCATGAGTATAGTTTGGCGTAAAAACTTACCTAGCACGTATATAATATAGATACTCGAGGGACGCCGCCAATAACTTCTCTATTGGGGAATGTGCCCTTGGTCAATCTACAAACATTGTTTATCTTATAATGTAGTTAACAAAATAGAGGTTTTCATTTACTGTTTTATTATAAATGTTTGTCTATTTACCTTATAATATGACCTATGGCTATTTATTGAAATATCCTAAAATGTCACGATCATGGTCCTATTAGGATTACCTGCAACGTCACGGTCCTATTAGGCAATAAACTAGGATTATATTTGTTAGGGTTATTTCATATCCTATTCATGAGGAACCACCATCCAATGCTTTAAGAGTAATGAAGGATGCATATATTAAGCATGTCAACTACTCAACTGATGTTGCATGCATTATGTTGGCAACCATGGTTCCTGAACTTCAGAAGGACATGGAACACATGAAAGCTTATGACATGGCTATGATGCTGAAGGAAATGTTCAAACAACAGGCTAGGTAAAAAAGGTTCAAGACAGTCAAGAACCTTCATTCTTGCAAAATGGTCGAGGTTGCATTAGTTAGTCCTCATGTTTTGAAAATAAAGGGCTATATTGACCATCTTAACAGGCTTAGATTTTCATAAGCCAAGAGTTGGCTAGGAATTTGATCCTGAAATCATTGTTTGATAGTTATTCATAATTTGTTATGAACTATAACTTGAATAATATGGAGAAGTCTATTTCAGAGTCGCATTTGATGCTAAAAACTACTGAGCATAATGTCAAAAAATCCATTGTTAATGTGTTGATGGTTTATAAAGGAAATGTTATGAAAAAGAAGGCCAAAGGCAAGGCTGAAATTGCTAAGGCTGTTGTGACCGTCACAAAGCCTGGTAAATAAGTCAAGCCTAAGGTTGCTTTTACTTGACAGTCCAAAAAAGAAAAGGAAAAAGAAAGAAATTGTCATTTCTGCCATGCACGTAGGCATTGGTTTAGAAATTGCATGATCTATCTTGAGAATTTAAAGTAAAAGAAGAGTAGTGTGACTACTGCTTCATTTATTTACGTTATTGAAATTAAATTGTGTATTAGTGATTCATATGTATTGGCTACCGGATGTGGATTTCACATTTGTATTAATGTGCAAGGTTTCACCAAAAGTAGAATACTAAAGAAATGAGAACTCATCATACGAGTTGAAAATCGAGCAAAGGTTGGTGCGTTGGCTGTAGGATGCTATGTGTTAATTTTACCTAGTGGACTTATTTTAGTTTTAAATAATTGTTATTATGTCATTGCCTTGAACAAAAACATCATTTCGGTTTCATGTAGGGATTTGGATTATTTTAATTTCATTATTGCAAATAATAAATGTTCCATTTCTCGTAAAGATGTTTTCTATTCGAATGCTAATTTGTGTGATAGTCTTTATATTCTAAACATGAAAACCCTAAGCTCTCTTTCGAACACGAAGTCGAAGGCGAAGAACTGTGGATCGAGCTCCCAATCTGGTTCTCTCTCCCTTTCGAAATCCTTCGCTAGGGCTTCTAAAGATCGAACTCCCAATTTGGTTCTCTCGTCTCCCAATCTGCCTTATCTTATCCTCCGTCGAGCCTATCAGGTTCCTCTAAAGTCCTAGCTTTTTGAATTCTCTGTCATTTTGATTGATCTCTCAATGTCTTCTCCATTTGTTCTACTGAAAGTTCTCAATTTTGTTTGTGCGAAAGGGTCCTCTACTCCGTCACTGGCCTCGAGGACTTGAGTGACGAGATCTGCATCTGCAATAGGTTATAATTAGTATCATATCTAGATCATCGCTCCTTTATTTTTGTTGAAATCAATCTTCATTTTGATTTTCTTCATAAATCAATTTGTTTGATTTTGATCTAAATATATGAATGAAATGGATGTTTTGTAAGGATTGATTAGAAGTTATTAGGTCTCTGCTCAATTATGCGGACAAAATGTGAGTTTGCTGATGCTTGAACTTGAATGAGTGTTTCTCTTTAAGGATATATTTGATTATTTGATTGTTAGGTTTATTAATGGTGGTTGTATAATTGAAGCAATGTGTAATGTCTCGGACTGATTTCACCTTGTTGTTTTCCATCCTGTGGAAATTAGGGGTTTATTAATGTCAGTTTGTCAGTTGGTTTGATTTGGATATTGCGATGTTTTGTTGATTCGCCAACATAGTTCACTTACATGGTCAAAAAGTTTGAGACCAACATAGAATGTTTTGTTAGTGCTTGTTGATTCAACTACTTAAGTGGCTTTACTAAGTTTCTATAGTTTGTTCCTATTTAATTAATAGTGGACAATCTTGACTTCAAATTAGTCCCATTTTTGCTTTTCCTTTTGTTAGTTGTGACACTTAATTAATTGTAATAGTCAATTGTTTGATTAACTTTTTAAGGACTAAAGCAAAACACTTAATTAATTGTGTCACTCATCTTTAATTGGGACCCTCTCTTGGTCTCAATTTTGATCTTTTTGAAGTCTTTGTATGCTGAAATGGTTGGTTTAGTGTGATCTGTTTTAGGGTTTAAGTTTGGTGAAGTTGTTGGTTAATTAGCTTAACACATTAGTTCGACGCGTTTAGGCTTAATTTCGATGGTGCAACAAAGCTAAAAAATTTTGCAACATTGATTTTCAGCTTTAAGTAATAGCTTAGAGTGTTAGATCTCTGTTGGTATTGTAATGTATAAATTCTACTTTTTCAATGTTATAGTACTAGTCCTATCCATATCATTGTCAAGGTATTTAAGTATTGTAATATATAAATGAATTCCTACCGAAAGATCGTATCTCTGAGCTAGGAGATATCTAGTTTGTGTTATTGAATGTTTAAATATGTTAGTGGTCTGTTTACGTTATTTGCTTGTATAGGTCGAAAATTTTATTTTTAATCTTTGTAGTGTCTTCTATGGTTTGCTTGTTAGATGCCTTCTATCATTAAGACAACAATGTAGTAATTACTTGTTCAACGAATATGATTTATTTGCACTTGTCATGCGATAACCATGATGAGTCCAATAATTATAATTGTTGAATTGTCTATTTTGGATAGTTTTGAGGATGGATTAATTGTTATCTGACCTTCATTTTATAAGGTTTTTATGCTCAGTTTTTTTGAGTTTCTTTTCTCCAAATTCTCTTCAAATATACCACTTTTATTGATTTTCGTGCATAATAAATCAATAATTTGGTGAAGTTGTGCATTATGATCAATTAAAAGTGCATTTATATTTGGAGGGTTGGAGATAATTGCTGTCAAAATTCAGTCGAGTGCAATAATCTGATATGAATGAAAAATAACAATAATCTATATGAATGAAAAAAGAGGCTCTAATGAGTAATGAAGTTGTTTAACTTTCTCAACGTGAAGATCTCATGGTTTAGATGAATAAAGATTGGGTCAAACATTATAGGTCAATAAGTTGTTAGTATTTGCTAGACATATTTTTCTTCTATTAAAAAATTGTGTGTGTTAACTGTCCATAACAATATCTTAAATGACCAGAGTTTTAAAAGAATATATAGATGGAGCAAGGGCGTTTGCGAACTGGTCCAAGTAAATGAATGGAACCCCGAAAAAATTAGGTTTCCATGTGGAGATTTTCGGAATATGAAACGTCGAAATTATAATTTCATTTATGAACATTTAATCACAAATGGGTGGGATTCCACATATACTACATGGTTTCTTCATGGGGAGAAAGGTAGTTCTGATGCACCTAGTGACGATTTTGAAAGTTCAAATTCAAGCGATGGGTGGGAGCACCATGATGCTTATAGAGTCGTAGAAGATTTTACAAATCAAGTTGAGTGGGACCAAAAAGATTAAGTTAATTGGAACTAATGAGATCAAGTTGCACGAGATGAAGAACATGATGTCAATGTTGATTTCAATGAAGAACAAGAAGATAATGCTTATGTTGATAATGGAGTGTTATTTGTAAAAGACAAAACCCCTAATCTTTACTCTTGCTGTACAAATTACACAAGATTTTCAACAATCATTGCTTTGTATCAATATAAAGCTCAACATGGTCCATCTAACAATGGTTTTAATGATCTATTGGAGATTTTGATATGCATGTTACCACAGGATAATACCCTTCCCGTGTCCTTGTGGAAGGTGAAGGAGATGCTCAAAGAGCACGAGCTTCATTACGAAAAGATCAATGCTTGCGTCAACGATTGTTGCTTATTCTGGAAAGAAAATGATGTTTTAAATGCTTGTCATAAATGCCACTCATCTAGATGGAAACCAAGTATAAACAATAGGGAGACCAAGAAAAGAGCTCCTACTAAGGTTTTGAGATAATCTCCTATCATACCAAGGTTCAAAACAATGTACAAGTCATTAAAAATGGCAAGAAATTTGCTATGGTATTTTTCCCATTTGAGCCGGGATGGGATGATGCGACATCCAGTAGATTATCCAGCGTGGGATTCTCTAAATCTCAAGTGGCCTGAATTTGCTTTGGAGCCTCGGAACCTTAGGCTCGGTCTTGCAGCTGATGGATTCAGTCTTTTTCGTGACTTTGGCAAATAGTATAGTTGTTGGCCTATAATGCTAGTAACATACAATCTCCCTCCATGGAAATGCTTCAAAGAAGACAATATAATGCTAGCATTGTTAATTCTAGGGCGTAAGTAACCAAGAAACGATATAGCTATTTATTTACAACCATGATTGAAGATTTGTTGAAGTTGTGGAATGATGGAGCGGTTGTGTTTGACGCATTAAGTAACAATGCATTTAACTTGAAAGCGGTTATGTTGTAGACTATAAATGACTTTCTAGCATACGAGAATTTATCGGGATATTCTACAAAAGGCGATTTTGGTTGTCCAGTATGTGGGATTAATACTTGCTCACAATGGTTGAGGGCAAGTAGTAAAACTGTCTACATGGGTCACCAAAGATTCCTTAGGCATGACCATCATTTTCGAAGAAAGGGGCGTTGTTTGATGGAAGTTGCAAATTAGGAGGAAGACCTAATGTGATGACTGGAGTTGAAGTTGCAATGACAACGAAAGATATTGTAAATGATTGGGGAAAAAATAAAAGCAGAAAAAAGGCGAAAAAAGTCAGAACCTCTAAAGCTTTGGAAAAAGAAGTCTATCTTTTTTGATTTGCCATATTGGAAGGTAAATATCAAGTTTACACGCTTATATTTTCAAATTTATGTTAATTCGGTACACCAAAATTTAATTTTATTACTATGTAGTTACTTTTTCAGCAATTAATTTTGCGTCACAATTTAGATGTGATGCACATCGAGAAAAAATGTGTGCGAAAGCATTTTTGGGACAATTCTTGATTTGAAAGGAAAGTTTAAGGATGGACTTAATTCTCAAAAAGATTTGCAAGAGATGGGAATTAGACATCGATTGCATCCACAAGAGGTAGGAAACATGATGTATCTACCAGTAGCACCAGATACCCTTTCTAGAGACAATAAGCATATGTTTTGCAAGAGGTTGGCGAGTATGAAGCTTCAAGATGGATATGGTTCAAATATAGCTAACTGTGTATCGTTCGCAGATTGCAACATTTTAGGTCTTAAGTCCCATGATTATCATGTTCTGATGCAACAATTATTATCTGTCACTTTGAAAGGGCTTCTACACAAAGGACCTCAAATTGTAATATTACGGTACTGCAATTTTTTCAATGAACTATGCCAAAACGCTTTATATAAAAGGAAATTATTGAAGCTTGAGGAAGATATCGCGAGAGACGCTATGCATGCTTGAAGGATATTTTCCTCCGTCCTTTTTCGATGTCATGGTTCACTTGCCAATCCACTTCGCTAAGGAAAAGCGTTTATGTGAACCCATTCACTACTGATGGATGTATCCGATTGAATGATATCTTTATTTTAAATTGCAACAAGCTTTTTTAGATTATTTATTCCACTTCTAAAAATGGATAATCTTATATCAGATATCTAGGAAAGCTTAGAAAGTTTTGCAAAAATCGTGAAAGACCTGAAAGATGCATTGCAGAATGCTATATAGCTGAGGAATGCTCTCAGTTTTGTTCTGAAATGTTAAAACAATCATTAGATGTTGGAGATCAACAACCTCAAAGCAATAACACTAGAAATGAGACAACATTGAAAGGAGAGTCAATTTCAAAACTGTGCCCAATAACGTTGAGCGATGACTTATGGCAAAAAGCTCATCGATGCATGTTGTTTAGTACAACAATTGTGGAACCTTATTTGCAGTAAGTACATCAGTTATTAAACATTATTTTATTTATATGGATTGCATTATGACTTTCTGTTTTCTAAATATATATGTGTAGAATGCATATAGATGAGTTGAAGCGAACTAACAAGCGTCTCGTTAGACAACAAGGTTAGCTATGGTTGAAACATACTAAGACATTTAGTAAATGGTTCGTAGAAAAGGTTTGTAGATGTTCCACATTAGTTTACTTTCCATTTTCTATAACGAGATCCACCAATCACATTCATATTCCATGTTCTCAACAAGTTATCTAATTCTCTTTATAAGTTAAGTCTGAGAATATTGAATCGTCAAGTTTGTTATTATGGCTTGCTCGTAAACCTAGAAAACAAGCATTATCTTGTTGTGGTTACATTTTCAATGGAATGAGGTTTCACATAAGAGATGTGGATAGAGTTACAAAGAACATCGACGTTTTATTGATTCCTTAAGTCTATATAGGTCAAAGTTGGGAGACCCTTCACAAGTGGTGAGTGTTGTTCCTTATTATGGGGCCATAAAAATATCATTTTATTGGACTATCGAGTTTTTCAAGTTCCAGTATTCTTGTGTGACTGGTTGAATGAATGCAAAGGCATGAAATCTGAAGATGAATTCACCCTAGTCAATCTTCATCAACAACAAAATCATAACAATCCTTTCATATTGGCCACACAAGCTAAATAAGTATTTTATGCTAGGGAGAGCGATACATCTAATTGGTATGTCGTATTAAGGGCACCGCCTAGAGGATTTTATGACTTGACGATGTACGATGGAAGTGGGCAACAATCATCTTCTCCTTTTGATGTATCACGCTTGAATCTTGATACTTGTAATGAAGATGAGAGTTATGCTAGAAAAATTGTGAGGGTCGATTTGTGTGAAAATTGTGGTTCTTTTATAGTGTAGTTGAAGTTGACAACCATTTATTAATTCATTGTCCTTTGTTTGTGTTTGTTTGGGAACTTTTTTTTGTGTTCTTGGAGTTCTCTCTTTGTAAATGAAGCGGGGTCTCTTGTTTAACTTTTAGAGCAATAGGAGATTTTTGGTGGGCCTGTAGAATTTTGGCAACCAGTTTGCATGTGCTTTCATGTGATGTGATTATAAATAAAAAAGTTGAGTTCATGCCCACTTCTAATTTTGTTGTTTTTAGCAATGCAACAATGGTGGTGGAAGGTATGCATTGCAAATTGATAAAGAGGATTGTGAGTGATACAACATTTGTGACTTACTAATTGAATTTTTTTCATGAATGTTTGGGTAGGTTTATGACATACTCAAAAGATGCATCCTCGTGATAGAAAAAGAAAAGGTGTAGTTGAGGCTCGTGAGGGAGAGGTAAAAGCTAAAAAGCTTAATATATTATTTTTGTGTAAATAAGTAAATTTTTAGTTGTCACTAACAAATTCATTAATTGTTATTAGAGTTTTAGAAAACACATAAAAGGAATGAGAGATATATACTAGCTTGCGAACTCAAAATCCAAATGCCGGTGTAAGGACCAGGAGCTCCTAGGCCTGCTCATTCCATTTCAGTTTCATCTCCAAGTTCACCCTGAGATCCATCTCGAGCTCCATCTCATGCACCATCTTGAGCTGCATCTACTGCTCCTGCTCCGATTTCACTACGTGGCTCTGAATCAAGAGAGAGTGTCAATCAACAAGAAGCTAGACCACAAAAAAAATACTAAGAGAGGTCTAACAAGGCTTCGGACACTTGCTTCAAAAACTCGCGAAGTCATTCAATTTAATGAGAGGGATCACCTTGTTGGAAATAATTCTGAAAGGTTTGCATCTTTTTTAGGAGCTTTGGGGCGTGATATGGTGCTAATCACTTTGTCAGACTGGCGCCTTTTCCAATAAAAGAGAAGGAAGGATTGTGGAAGTTGGCGAAGGTTAGATTTTTTATATTATTGTTAAATTAATTATTTAGTTCCATAATCTAATCGTATTCACCTCATTAAAATAAATATTTGATGGTGTAGAAGAAGATGTAAAGAATAGAGTTTTACAACAAATTGAAAGTCTCTAGAGATCTTGGAATTCAAGGTTGACAAGTTTTTTAAAGAAAACACTTAAAGAAGGATGGTCAAATAATGAAATCAATAGTAAAATCAAACTCGAAGAAGTCGAGTTAGTTGATTGGTTAGCATTTCAAAAAATAAGAGAATCATTGGCCTTCTGGGAGATAAGCGATAAATTCAAAATCTTAGATCGAAACATGTATATCCTCATACTATGAGTCGAAAAGGATATGCTCACCTCGAGGAAAAAATGGCAAGTTTAATTTGTTTGACTCATATATATATATATATATATATATATATATATATATATATATATCGTTACTTCATTTTATTTTGTGACAATTTTTCTTTGTTGTTTTAGAGAACCAAAACTGGAAGGACCAATATAACTAGAGCTGATTTGTGGATTGAAGGCCATAAAAATAAAAAGGGGCAACCAAATAATGTTCAAATCGCCGAAGTGGTGGTATGATTAAGTGATATATAAACTTGGTTATTTTATTTTGTTGAAGTGTTCTTTTATTTATTGTTAATACTTTGTTAATGTGGAATGACAAAATTAATGAATCTCGAATGAGATTATCGGCGACGACTTCTCAATCAATAAACGACGACCCGGTCGCGCAAGTGTTTGGTCCTGAACATCAAGGTCGTGTAAGAGGGCTTGAATTTGGAGTAACTCTTTCTAATGTTGGCGCAATAACTCAAAGCACAATCTTGGTTCAAAAACTTCTAGGGGATTTTCAAAGATTAGAAGAAAAACATGAACAATTAGCAGAAATCGTTCATAGCCAACATATTCCTCCATCTTTGTGGCAGGTAAAAGAGATTCGAGTTGAGAATTTTTTTTTGTTTTCTCTTGTAGCAACAAAACGACCCTCCAAATTTATGTTGCAAGAAATGCAAGATTTTTGATTGGTAGTCTCCAAACAAGTTAGTTGGCGAAGGAGAGGTTGAAACTGATGATCCCATGCATCTCGTGGATGACATACCTATTGGAGGAAGTGCATTCTTAGTGTATGTGGATGGGAGTGTTTGAACCAAATGCTTTCTTATGGAGGAATCAAAACAATTAGACAACACTGACAATGGTCTTGGGGAAATAATTACATGGTCAAAAGAAGCTGTCGCTTTTATTTTCACTTAAAACAGGTATAATTTCGCCACTAATTTTTAATCTCATGAGTTATATGACTTTGATTCTCCCTATTAATTTTTTGATGATGATGGTTTGGATTTGTCTAGTTTCATGTATAATTTCTATTGTTTTGTATCACTAAATTTTTTAATTTTCGTATGTGTATTTTTGTTTTCCTTTTTGCCTTGGTGTTCACATCGTGCCGCTTGAAACTGAATCAACCAGGAAAATAGGAATGGTGAGTCCAAAGGCATGAATTTGACATTCAACATGAACTAAGTGTTTCTATGTCTCGTAGCAAATTGATTCACGTATATTTGGAGGTATATATGCTTAAATTTATTTTCTACTTTCTCATTGAATATCTTTCAAGTTCAAATGGAAAATAAAGTAAAATTAAGTCTGTTTGCTTAGCATTGCCTCTTACTATGAAGTTTGAAGTAAAGAAACTTACACTAAAATACCCTTTTCTTTAGTTGTGGCCATTTTTCTTGGTTTGTATTCATGACTTCAGGATGGTATACATGATTGGTTCTAGTTTCACATACCCTGGACTCCATTAGTGTTCCTCATCTGTTCATTGTTTCATGCTTATTTCTATTGTTTTATCTGTGTTTAATGATTCTAGTTGCTATTTGAATCTCAATACATATTGAAATCTTAAGGAAATTTACTATTTATTTGGAAAAAAATGAGTCTTACCAATCTCTTTGTAATATAAATGGCTTGCAACTCATTAACCACTTTTTTTACTCTTTTTTTAACTTTTTGCAGTGACAATAGTCTTATGATTCTTTTATTCTGTTCGTGTTGTTCATAAATTTTACTTTACAACTCATGTGGGGGGTTTCAGTTTAGCTAGATTCTTAGCTATGGCAAAAAACAATCAGACTAAAGATAAAGCCAGCTCGGTAGTAGTGAAAGGATTTATTGGATATGTTCCTCCAGGTAAGAAATTCAATTTGTTCTTCAAAAAAAAAAATGAAACTTTCTTGGTCAAGAAGTGTCCTAAATTAGGATAAACAAATTGCAGAATATGGTATGAGCAACAAGGTGTCTACACATGGTGATGTATCTACTTATTACATGTCCATGTTCAAATATTGTTGATCTTAATAAGTACTGAGCTAGCAAAATAATACATATATTTTGATGATGATCAATTTCATTAGGCAAGAACAGGCATACTAGTGAGCATGATAGATGTGTGACAAAATTGAAACTTGGGGATGCCTTAACTGGTGACATTGGTAGTATTGTCATGTATCATGTTCATGAACTTCATCAACTTCAGTGAAGCTTGGAGGGACAAACCCAAGTCCATCCACATAGAAGGCAAGGTCCTATGTCGGACTGCACTGGTAGCTGAAATGAATAGGTTAAAGAGCCAAACCAATCAAAGGTCACATTTTTCTTTATACTCATGGATGTTTGAGTTCCTAATTTTATTTTTTCGCCCCCTCCCTATTTAGGATCGATTATTTCTACCAAAGTCAATTGATCACCTCATACATTAGTTTCATGTAGCTTCTCATAATTAAAAAAAATCCAACTATAGTACTCATGTATATATGCAGGGGCGTACCTACGGCCAGGGCAAGGCCCAAAAAAAGCCCAAAAATAAATAAATTAGTTTTAAGGCTTTTAAGCCCACACTTGCGAGTTGCGACCAGGGGCTCCCCTCTCTCTATTGTTCTTATCAATCTAAACATCGCTCCTCAAGCAAATCTCTTTGGTTCTCTGTTTAGCTCTCCTATGGTTTCCAATCGATCAAGGTGAGTTCATCTTTCTATGATTCTATCTCTTCAGACTTCAGTTCTTGTTGTTGATTGATCGCTGCCATCTCTTCAATCTCTTCGTTCTGTTTCTTCGATCGTGTTGTTGATTTTGATTTTGTTTGTACAAAATTCTGGTAAGCCTACTAGCTTTCACTCTTTTGTTCAGATTAATAAGCAATTAGGGAATTACGGGCAATGCCCGAATCGACTTCGTTCGAGTTCGTCTTCGTCGTCGCGGTTTGCTGGGCAAGGTAGGAAAGATAGTGACGCAGCGGAGATATTCTAAATCAGTTGAACGAATCCACGAACAACTCGATCTAGGTCAGAACTTAAGCCAAAGTTCAAAAATTCTTTTATTTCAACCAAAAACTACGAATTACACCCAATAGATCGCTTAAATAGCGAAACCCTAAAATTTACCAAAAATAGTAAAAAGTCCAAAAAGCCCTAAACTGAAAACTAGATGAAAAATAGAAACAAACGCCGCAAACGGCAATAAAAACGGAAATTCCTAATGAAAGTTATAAGCGAAACAAAAGTTTCCTAAAATAGCAAAATTGCCGTTTCGGAGGGCGAAACGATGGAATTTCGCCGAAAAACGTCGTAGTCACAGCATAGCTGTGAGTTGTGATCTCCACGCCGTTTCCAATAAACCCATGCCCCCGGAACGCTGTGAATCATATCGTTTCCTATTTTTCCAAGAATTTGCAACTAATTCTTGGACTTCATCATTATCCTATCAAGAATTTGCAAACTAATTCTTGGACTTCATTATCCTATCAAGAATTTGCAAGCTAATTCTTGGACTTCATCATTCTCCCCAGGGTGGACATAATTATCCCTCGAATTATCATCATCAGACGTATCCACATAATAGGGAACAAGATGTTTGACATTAAATACATCAGCCGTGCGAATGTGACTTGACAACTTCAATCTGTAAGCATTAGGATTAATTTTCTCAAGAACCTCCACAGGACCAATCTTCCGAACTGACAATTTGTTGTAATCACCCATAGAGAATCGGTCTTTAGTGAGAACTGCCCACACAAAGTCACCCACTTCAAACTCCACGTGACGCTTCTTCCGATCTGCATATTGTTTGTACTTGTCGGCGACATTACGCAAGTTATCTTTGATGAGATTGATGAATCTCTTGAAGCCCACTAACAAAGTCTTCTGCCTTGCCATGCCATCTAGTCTTACTTGGCACTGGTAACAGATCAAGAGGACCTCGAGGTAGTACTGAATACACAACCTGAAAAGGACTAAACCCGGTACTTCAATTAACAGCATGGTTGTGTGCAAATTCTGCCTGACTCAACTTGAAGTCCCAACTCCTGACATTCTCACCCACCAAGCTCCTCAAAAGATTGCCTAACGAACGGTTGACAACTTCAGTCTGTCCATCTGTTTGCGGATGATAAGCACTACTAAATTTCAGCTGCGTGTTCACCATAGCCCACAAACTAACCGCGCCAAAATGGTGAGGAATCTGGTGTCCCGATCCGAAACAATCGAGGTAGGAAGGCCATGCAATCTATACACCTCCCGAAAGAACAGCTGAGCCACCTTTACAGCATCTGTGGTCTTCTTGCATGGGATGAAGTGAACCATCTTGGAAAAACGATCAACCACCACAAAAATAGAGTCATTTCCCCGCTGTGTTCTAGGCAACCCCAATACGAAATCCATGCTAATATCAACCCATGGTTGTTCTGGAATGGGTAAAGGCATATATAGACCGGCATTAGTTGCGGTGCCCTTGGAAAGCTGGCAAGTCCGGCACCGCTGCACATATCTGTCCACTTCCTTGCGAATGGTAGGCCAAAAGTAAGAGGCCTGCACCAGCTGCAAAGTGCGATCACGCCCAACATGTCCCTCTCCATGCAACTATCTAATAATCAGCAATCTCAGCCGCAATTAGGAATGCAAAGCTGGTTGCCTCGAAATAAGTAACCCTCATGGAATGTGTAATCAGTACGCTCCCCACTCCGCACCTTCTCCACAATAGTAGCAAAGAAATGATCAGTAGTAAACAAATCAGAGAAGGAGGAAAACCCAGGTACCTCAATGGTCATGCGGCTCAACAAACTTTTTCGTCTACTCAAGGCATCTACAACTCTATTGGTCACACCAGACTTTTGTTTCACCACAAAAGTAAAGCGCTCCAAATAGGCCACCCATGAAGCATGTCTGGCCGAGACCTCGTTCTGCCCATGTAAGTGTCGCAATGCCTCGTGGTCATAAACGACGAACTCTCTCGTGGAAAAGATAATGTCGCCAATGCTTCACGGCTTGTACCACTTTGCATAGAACTCCACATCGTATGTGCTATACCTCAACTTCGCCCCAGACAGCTTCTCACTGAAATAGGCAATAGGCCTATTATTCTGACTCAAGACAGCTCCGATGCCTACCTTGGATGCATCACTATGCAACTCAAAAGGTAGGTGAAAATCTGGTAACACCAGAATGGGTGCAGTGGTTAACCGCACCTTGATCAGTTGGAATGCTTCATCTGCCTCGTTGTTCCACCCAAACTTCACGCCCTTCATACAGTCTGTAATTGGGGCCATGATACTGCTGAAGTGTGGAATGAACCACCTATAGAAGGAAGCCAACCCATGAAAGCTGCGAACCTCCGTGACGGTGGTAGGTCTAGGCCAAGTGCGGATGGCTTCTACTTTAGACTCATCAACCTGCAACCCTTCTCCAGAAATGACATAGCCTAAGAAAAGGACCTTCGGTGTAAAAAATGAGCACTTCTTCATCGCAACATAGAACTTCTCCCTGCGTAAGATAGTCAGAACATATCGCACGTGCCGGAGGTGTTCCTCCTCGTTAGTACTGTATATCAATATATCATCAAAATATACCACAACACACTTGCCTATCAAAGGTCTCAAGTTCTGGTTCATGACTCTCATGAAGGTGCTAGGTGCGTTTGACAACCCAAACGGCATGACTAACCACTCATACAACCCCTCTCTGGTTTTAAAAGCAGTCTTCCACTCATCCCCAACTCTAATGCGAATCTGGTGGTACCCACTCTTCAAATCCAGTTTTGTAAAAAATTTTGCTCCACTCAATTGGTCAAGTAAATCATCCAATCGAGGGATAGGAAAGCGATACCTGACGGTAATCTTGTTGATTGCTCTACTGTCCACACACATCCGCCAGGAGCCATATTTCTTTGGTGTAAGGAGGGTTGATACTGCACACGGACTTAGACTTTCACGGATGAATCCATTCGCCAATAACTCTTCAACCTGTCTGCGCAACTCCTCATGCTCATCACTGGGACTCATTCGGTAGTATGGTCTATTAGGTAGTGACGCACCAGTTCAAGGTCAATCGATCTTGAATATCACGCAATGGTGGCGATCCTTTCGGCATCTCATCGGGAAAACATCACAAAACTCCTTCACAATAGGAATTGCAGGCTTTCAGGAACATCAACATCTCTATCTACCTCCTTTCCCATCAAGATGTAAACTACCTCAGAATCCTGTAATTCATCTTGAATCTTGCCAAAGACAGCAAGCTGTTAGATTCTTTAGGAGGCTTAACTTCCTCTGGATCCTTGGCGGGTACTAGCACAATCTTCACTCCCTTGAACATAAGGATGTATTTATTGGCTCTGCCATCATGCACGACTCCCCTATCAAACTGCCAAGGACGCCCCAGTAACAAGTGGCAAGCATCCATAGCCACAACATCACACCAGACTGAATCCTTGTAGTTATCACCAATAGAAAAAGTCACCAAGGCGCGCTTTGACACCTTCACCTCACCACCATTCTTCAGCCAAGCTAGCTTGTAGGGCCTGGGGTGTTGTTCAGTTGCAAGGCCCAACTTCTGAACCGCTTCAACTGAGACGATATTCTCGCAAGTGCCTGCATCAATCATGAATCTACACACCTTGCCTAAGATGGTACACTTGGGCTGAAAGATGTTATTCCGCAGCCACTCATCATCAGCGACAGCTCTAGGAGTCATACAAGAACGCCTTACAACTAAGGCAATACCCACATCTCGAGTCACGACCTCCTCTTCTGTGTTGTCAGAAGTATCAAACGCTGGTTCTCCAGTGATGTTGACCTCTTCCCCTTCGTCTTCCTCTTCGTTCTCAATAAAGAGAGCCTTCTTCCCTTTACATTCTGACTTCCTGTGACCAACTTCGCCACAATCGAAACATTTAATCCCACTAGTGCTAGGTCTGTTTGTGCGACTAGCAGGGTTAATTGCGCGATATTACTCCAGTATTGGTTGTCCCAACACTAACATTACTGGAAGCATTACTCACACCCCGACGCTGTTGTTTCTCCACCAACAATGCTCGCTGGTGCGCTGCAGATAAGGAAGCCATATCAAACATGTTGACGACATCTTGGATCTGCATCCTCGACCCACCAATATACCGCGCCACTAATTGGTCGTTAGTCTCCTGCAGTTCGTTTCTAGTGACTAACTGATAAAACTCAGTAGTATAATCATCTACTGACTTTGCCCCTTGTCTCAGATTCTGCAACCTCTGATACATAAGGCGTTGGAAGTTGTAAGGCAAGAACTCAGCCCGTAAGTATTTTTTCATCTTCTCCCATGAGGTGATCTTTGCCTTTTCATTCCTATTCCGCATCAACTTCTGTTGTTGCCACCAAGCCATGGCCCTGTTGCGGAATCTGGTCGCAACCAGTTGCACACGCTTGTCTTCGGGCACATCTTTGAATTCTAGGACTTCTTCTGGAACCTCCGTCTTCATCCCAGACTCCCACCGCCTGCGATCATCCTCAACTGCACGCGGCCTGTAGCGCTTCCTCGGTGCCTCAACATACTCATCCTCCCCTTCGGTAGAAGAATCTCTTACTGGTTCATCACCGAGAGATTCCCTTCGATGGTTATGGATACGATCCATATTCTGACCCAACAACTGATCGATTCTGGCAGTTAATTGTTCTACCACCGCACCCATGCGTTGGTCAATTATTTGGCCAATTTGTCGATTCAGATTATCACGGTCATACACCTCCTCGATACGCTGCTGGTTCCTCTTCGGCGGCATGATTTCTCCAATCGCGCTGAAGCAGACTCTGATACCAACTGACGCAACGGAGATCTTCTAAATCAGTTGAACGAATCCACGACCAACTCGATCTAGGTCAGAACTTAAGCCAAAGTTCAAAAATTCTTTTATTTCAACCAAAAACTACGAATTACACCCAATAGATTGCTTAAATAGCGAGACCCTAAAATTTGCCAAAAATAGTAAAAAGTCCAAAAAGCCCTAAACTGAAAACTAGACGAAAAATAGAAACAAACGCCGCGAACGGCAATAAAAATAGAAATTCCTAATGAAAGTTATAAGCGAAACAAAAGTTTCCTAAAATAGCGAAATTGCCGTTTCGTAGGGCGAAACAATGGAATTTCGCCGAAAAATGTCGTAGTCACAGCATAGCTGTGAGTTGTGATCTCTACGCCTTTTCCAATAAACCCATGCCCCCGGAATGCTGTGAATCATATTTTTCCTATTTTTCCAAGAATTTGCAACTAATTCTTGGACTTCATCATTATCCTATCAAGAATTTGCAAACTAATTCTTGGACTTCATTATCCTATCAAGAATTTGCAAGCTAATTCTTGGACTTCATCAGATAGGGAGAGTGAATGGGAGGAGGTGAAATTGGAGGTTAAGACTAGGTGTGCTCTGAGGCATTGAGGTTTTTGTCGAGGGGGAGTTTGTCAAATAGTACTCGAATTATCGAGACGAAAGGTCTACTTGTTTTAGCTAGGCATGTTGAGAATGAGAGAGGGAAATTGCAGCTGCATTGCTTATTAATTGTGATGGAGATCGCCGGGGTGGCGGAAGCCAATGTGGATCTTAGAAGGTTAGTTTTTAGGACTAATTCCCCGGCTGCGAAAGCGGTTAAGGATCAACTACTGAGATTGATTCAGGAGGGAGAAAGATCTTGGTTGTTAATACCTGCTGTTAGATCGTTTGTGTTGATTTCGATTTTGTTTTCGTTTTCGATTGTCGTTGATTATATTGTTGATGATTGGTAGATCGATTATACAAGATCTGTCAATGAACGATCGAATTTAGTTCTGTTTCTGTTTTAGATCTCTTCTTGTGATGTGGCCTTATTCTTTTGTGATGATTTTGATTTTGTTTTCATTTTGTGCGGGTGATTACTAGATTTGTCTTTGATAAATGAACGATCTATTTCAGTTTTGTTTCTGTTTTGAATCTCTTCTTGAGATGTGATCTTCTTCATTTGCGTTTGTACGTTTGATTTCGATTTCAATTACGTTGCGATTATTTTTATGTTTCACATGTTTTTTTATATCTTTGATTATATACTATTTACATTGATTGAATTAGGAGAATAAAAAAAGTTTGCATGACTTTAATATTTAAGGAGACATTTTTTCTTTTAAGGATAGCATACTAGCTTTGGACTAAACTCTATGGAGCGTCATGGTAACAAAAAAACGAAGACAATTTTTTCCTTTTTTAAATCGAGTGGGGAGGCATCTAAGGTTGACAATCTTTCTCCATCAGTTGTTGAGACTTCATCTCGTGAGGAAACGAGACCTTTAGAATCTCCAACTCGAGAAGTTTATATTGATTCTAATTCTCTTGAAAGAGATCCGGGCTTGCGTACTCCAATACGGCAATATTCCTTCAATGTGAGAGATAAGATTAGACGAGCATATATAAAGATGGGCCCTTATCAACCTAGGTTGCCAGAATACCCACGAACTCTATTCGGAAATCAATATCGTCGCTTTCAACCAAAATGGTTTGGAGAATTTCAATGGTTGGAGTATTCTTCTTCAAAGGACGCGGCATTTTGTTTCCCGTGTTACCTTTTTGAAAATGGTAATACACCTCATTGCACATTAACTAATGGAGGACTTAAAAACTGGAAGAGGGTTAATCAATGGGTTAATTGTCCATTCTTGATACATATGGGAAGCATCAATTCGCCGCACATAAATTCTGTACAATCTGTTGAGAATTTGTCGAATGTTACTCGACACATTGACAGGGTATAAATGCACAAACTTCGAGAGGATGTTCGAAAAAATCGGTTGCGGCTTAAGGTTACAAATGAGGCATTCGATGGCTTAGTTTACAAGGATGCGCAGTTAGAGGTCATCGTGAAGGTTCAACTTCAGAAAATCGAGGAAATCTCATAGAAATGTTGAAGCTTATGGGTAGATTAAATGTTAACATTGAGGACGTTATACTCGACAATGCTCCAGGGAATGCAAAGTACACCTCACCAAATATTCAAAAGAGATTTTGCATATTATGGCTAACATGGTGAGAAAAAAAATTCGTGAAGAAATTGGAGATAAAAAGTTTTGTCTATTAGTTGATGAAGCCAAGGATGCAGGAGGCAAAGAAGAAATGGCAATTGTGTTGAGATTCGTGGATGGTCAAGGCTCAATTAAAGAGCGTTTTTCGATATTGTCCAAGTGGAAAACACCGCTTGCTTCAACACTTAAGAAAAGTGTATGTAACTCTCTTGCTCGGTATAACTTACTTATAGATGACTTGCGTGGTCAAGGATATGATGGTGCTAGTAACATGCGTGGGGCATGGAATGGGTTGCAAGCTTTATTTCTCAAAGACTGTCTATATGCATATTATGTGCATTGTTTTGCTCATCGACTACAACTAGCATTAGTTGCAGCTTCTAAAAAGGAACCGTCGATTTGGTTACTCTTTTCAAAGTTATATTCTATTGTTAACCTTATAGGTTCTTCTCCAAAACGCCTTACTGAGTTGCAAGCCTTTCAAGCTGTAGAGATTGCACGTAAAGTAGCTAGTGGTGAACGTGAAACTAGTAAATGAGCTAATCAAATCGGAAGTTTACAACGAGCAGGAGAAACACGGTGGAGCTCTCATTTTGATTCTATTTGCAATGTGATTGATATGTATTGGGCAACGATGCAAGTGCTTAAAAAAATGGTTAGTGATGGATCTACTGATGATATTCGTGGTGAAGCAAAAGGTGTTTTAATGATGATGGAAACTTTTGACTTCGTATTCATTTGCATGTAATGCATGGAATTTTGGGAATTACAGATATGCTTTGCCGAAACTTGCAAGAAAAAACTCTAGATATTTTGAATGCAATAGATTCAATTGCCACAACAAAAGTACTTCTTCTAAAATTACGAAATGAAAGCTTTGATCACATTTTGATGTGTGTGAATTTGATTTGCATAGAGTATGAAATCGAAACACCCGATATGAATGCTTGGTACAATGAGGGCACAAGTCGTTCTTGTCAGCAAAAAAGTCTCGTCACAGTTGAGCATCATTACCACTTTGATATGTTCAATTCCGTGATTGACTATCAAATGGAAGAGTTGAATTACAGATTCAATGATGATGCATTGGAAATCCTTAAGTTGAGTTGTGCTTTACAACCAAATGATCAGTTCGAATTACTTGATGTTGATCAAATATGTATTCTTGCAAGAAAGTTCTATCATGCTGATTTTAGTGATCAAGAAATGCATCATTTGAGATTTCAATTGGAGCATTATGAGGTTGATGTACTTCACCACAAGTGTTTTCAGAATTTGTCATCAACTTCTGAGTTATTGCAGAAATTAATTCGAACAAATAAGTCGCATCACTACAACTTGGTTGAGAGATTGATTCGTCTTATTTTGACTCTACCTGTATCCACGACATCAACAGAGCGAGCATTTTCAGTTATGAAGCGTATTAAGACTGATTTACGAAATAGAATGGAAGAAGAATTCTTGGCAGATACTATGATCATTCATATTGAACGAGAATTCACTCAAAATATCGATATAGATGAAGTAATTGATGAATTCGATTCTTTAAAGCAAAGGAGGGCACAACTTAAATAGGTTATTTTTCTTCATATTCTGATTTTTATATAATTTATTATTTAAATATTATTTTTATTCTTTACCCACCAATATAATTTATAATTGATTCTATATTGTTTGTGTTTGCAACTGATACACTTTTCATTGATCGAGTCATGTTTGTGACTAGACAACAATTTTTAATTTAAGGTACTTCAGTTGAACTCATTATCTATTGATTTGTTTCGATTTGATCTATTACAAGTGTTTGTGTTCAAATGTTTTTTTTTTCTTTGCTTAATAGTTTGTGGCTTAATTTATGCGATAACCATGCTAATTTTATGTTTTTCATGGATGCATATATATATATATAGTGGTATAATTTATTTAAAGTATACATAATAATATATAAAAATAATAAATTAAAAAATATTTATAGCCCAGGGCTATAAAAAATCCTGGATTCACCCCTGTATATATGTACGTTTTAATTGTGAATGCAGGGAGTAGAGTGTCGGCGAGATGCATGGGCGAGATGCATGGACGAGCGCGACAAAATGATATACTACGAAAACGATGAGACATACGAGGAAGGCGAGTTCGACATGGTGGTGGACAACAAGGAGACGTGTAAGGAGTTGAGGCCGGAGTTGTGTTCTGTGAGGCTGGTGTCATCACCCAACATGCAATGTTGCTACATATTTTGGTGGTAGGCAGGAGTGAAGCTCAGCAGACCAAGCTTCGTTTATAGGGACTTTTGGTTAAGCTCAGCAGGCATATTGTAGTAATTTGTTTTGTTAAGACTTGATTTCAAGAAGATTAATTTTATTTTTTAGTAATTACTATTAATTTTATTTTTATTTTGTAAAAAAAAAGGTATATGTTGCAAGCAACCCAAAAACAACGTTTATTTTTTTTTTTTAAAAGAACTTGAAAGCCTTTTGTCACGATTTTTAACCGTCACAAAAATCTAAAATGTAATACAAAATTTTAGATAAGACGACGGTTTTAAACCGTCACGAAAGACCTTAGGCTTTTGTAGCATCTCATAACATGACGGACTTCGTAACGATTTAAAACCGTTACGAAAGCCTTTTGTGACGGTTTAAAACCGTCACAAAAGGTGTTTTCTGTTTTAGTGGTAAGAGGTTATCTGGTTATGGTTAAAATCTTGGTGGGTGGAAAAATTATTTCTTTCCTATAAAAAAAAATTAAACACAATCTAGGCTAATCGGCTCAATAAAAATACAACTCATTATCTATTTACATTATTAAAGCATGCAATTATGTAATAATGCAAAGTGCAAGAATTACTATCTAATCTCGTGTTTTAATCTTATAAATAGATAACAGGCATTTTTATATATTGAGTTGATTCGTTTAAATGTGTGCACAAATTTTCTAATTTAAATTTCTTAGCGATGTTCTCGATCTTTGAAATTATATATCATCCATGAATCGTATCAGGGTCTTAGACTATCTCGACATGCATACTTGGCGGACGTCCAGTGGTCTACGGGTGTTGCATTACATTGCCCATCTCTAGGAGCATATATTTAGGTAGCAGTTTGGGGTGCCGTTGTAATCGGGCCTAATCAGACTCCTTTCACGTGCCATCACGCCCCCTACAACCCCAACCCCACAAAACTCCTTGTGGACTCGCATCACAAAACCAACCCAAACCCCACCTCCCCTGATCCCTCCACGTGTCCCTCGTTCCGCGTCCATTGATTAAATACACCCACAGAAAGCGAAATGAGCTGTCGATTCTCCGCGTCGTCCCAACACCCAACTTTATTAACTCACCGCACCGCACCACTCGCACGCAACTGAACCCAACACCACGACATCATGACCACATATGCGCGTCCTTGTCACGCCGTTTGAGGGACGTTAGTTTGCCAATCCTGCTCTCACGCCCATCCGATCAAACCTGTCTTATCCGTTCGATCACGTAAATACTTAATATATATATATCGGTAGTAGACTTGGAGTAGGAGTAGTAGTCGCCGCGAAAGAGCTGAAGAGGAAGAGTTGAACTCACAATAAAGTGAAAAAGCAGTACTGCCATTCGAGGCTTTGTTTCTCTCCATTAATGGCGAAATCCGAGAAAAAATCGAGGAACCAGTTCGCATCTTCGATGGATTCGGATGCCCTTTTCGAGTTCGACGAAGCAGAGGCGTGGAACGGATGTAATCCGAACAGATCTTCGTCGGCTGCGTATCTCGAGGACGGTGGTGATGATCGCAGGAGATCAACGGCGCCGAGGGCGTTTAATCCGCGTGTGGGCAATCGTGATCGTCAATCGAGAAAGAGCGGGGTGATCTCGAGGTCGGTGCCAATGGATATACCGGACTGGGGGAAGAATCGGAGGGATGGGGAAGTCGAGGAGGATCGGGGGGATTGGACGGCCATGAGGATTCCTCCGCACGAGTACTTAGCGAAGTCGCAATTGGGATCATCATCGTTTTCGGTGAGGGAAGGGTTTGGGAGGACGCTTAAGGGGAGGGATTTGAGCAGAGTGCGAGACGCGATTTGGGAGAAAACAGGATTTCAAGATTGATTAATTATCAATTATTTAATTAGACACTATTACAGAGTTTGTGAGAGGTGAAGTTTTGGTAATTCGATCACACTAATAATATAGTTTTATTTATTTATTTATTTATTTATTTTTAATGAGGGCTGATTTCATTTTATAAGTGTTTAAGCGAAATTTAAAATGCTTTTTTTTTTTTTTTTTTGGAGTCGCTGTGTGAACTTCATCAATTACTCAAAAGGCAGAACATTTAGAAGGGCATCGAGCATTTTTCTCAGGGCACTTACGAATTGGACCAAACACCAAAATATTATTCTTGTGTCAAGTATCATACTCCACCACTAAATCGAAATAAAATCGTGTGAAACCCCATAAAACTATCCAAACCCTCGTCGTGCCTTCCTCCTCACTCGTCTATTAAACCTTACTCCTCTCTCAGTCATACAAGGTTATGAGTTTTGTTGTGGTATTGGTTATTTATTATCGAGACCATAGGGTAAGTTTGTGGTAAGCCGTGAGTTATCAGAAGTACGTATGTGATTAGTCTCAATGAGAACCCATCGTGGCCCGATATTAAAGTCTCGACTATCAGCAAACGAGACAATACCATAGCATGAATGAAGTGCGTTGGTTAATCGTTTGGGGTTGAGAGGGGCAAATGTGTCTTCTTACGTTAGAAACAAAATAAATGGGATGCTTTGAGTAATTGATGGGGTGCACATAGCGCGACTCTTTTTTATTTGAATTGGAGTCAAACTTGTGAGCTCTCTAAACATTACCTTTTGATATAATTATTTTTAAATAAATGTCAAAATCTTTTTCAGTCTATCACCTCGATGAAGCTCCATTAATTCTAGAATGATTATTTATGAAAAATTATTAACATATTGCTAAAGTATCTTTAGTGAGATGGATGAAGCTCACTTACTAAATAATAAAGTTAGGAAGGTTCGAGGTTCGACTCATGTTAGAGTTATTGTTACCTATTAAAAAAAATTAATTAACATATTTAACATTGAATACCACTTCTAACTCAAAGTTTAGTTAACCTTTAAAAAAGTAAACAAAAAATAAAATAAAATAAAACTTTAGTTTATATCAATGGAGTTTATCAGAAGAAACTAATCATGTTGTTGAGTTTGGATGGATTCTTGTTACTTTTCTTTTTGGTGATGAATTATTTAGCTTTCTTGTTACTTGAGATTACATGTGTATATGTTTATTGATGAATAACTAGCTAGATTTGCGACTTGAAAGTTCAAATCCTACGTAAAACTTAAATGTTGTTGGACTTATTGTTTCTTTTTTTATAAGAAAGAAATCAACTTATTATTTATTTTAGGTCAAATGATCAAATATATCCTAACCTTTGCTAGTAGGATCAATTATATCCTAAGGTTTTAAAATGGTCAATTATATCCTAACTTTTTCCAACAGCTATCAATTGTATCATAAGACCAGATTCTATCATTGTGTCATATTGTTGGAGTAAATAAAAAAGACTCACTTGTGACACTTGGTTTAGTTCTAGGGTTTTTTTTAACCTCAAAGTACACAAAAGCGAGGACAAAAGGAATGGGGAGAGAAAAAATCGAGGGTTTGACGATCTTATTCGTTGCAGTTGCATGTACGTAGTTCGATTTCTTCTACTTTGTTATTCTATGTTGATGAGAAGAACAACAAATTCAATTCAAGATTCTCTAGAAACCCTCTCTTTGATTTCTTTCACGATCCCCTCAAATCCCGTTCCATCAAACACCCCAACTCAATTCACTCAATTCCCCATCTACCCATCTTGCCATTACCCCAATCATCGCACCAATGAATCTCCTCCTCCATTTTCATCTCCTCATATCCTCTACTATGTTCCGCCCTCTATCACTCAAAGGCATTTGCAAACGAGTCCTTTTGGGTGTCTTTTGTCTTATATGTAATATCCAGGTAGTTTTATTTTTCTTTCTTATCCGTACTGTAGCAAAATACTTTAATGACTTAGTCAAGTTTTTAAGTGTTGGGTTTTGGGGTTCATGCGCAGCGGAGATTACAAAACAATTTTGACAAAAACCCCAACAGGGTCCGAATCTAATTCCATTAAAACGTTTAAACCATGAAAAACTTAATCATACCTCAGTCGCAATATACCTTTCTGAAAGTTGATCAATCTCTAAGGCGCTGCCAACGACGAACGCCCTCTACCAGTAGTCCACACACGAATGGCGATCGAGATTCGAAGTGCTAGCTTCGAGAGAATACCAAACCTTTTGTTTCTCTCCAAAACGATCTAGAGCATACCAAAAAACCCTAAGTCGTTTCTAAAACGAAAATAGAGTTTCAGCATTTTAATCTTTCGTACGTGTATTCTAACTTAAAGCGTCTATTTATACAACCCTTGTTTATAGACGGTTAAGTAAATTACACATATACCCCTACTTAAAGAAGTATAAGTGTAAACAATGACGTTTCTGTCATGAATTTTATCATATAAAATTCATTTTTTTTTTGAACCATCTTAAAATCTCGCAAAACTATTCTTAATGTGCGACCCAATAGAATCGTACAACGTTGGCAGTGTACCAAAACACATTTTGGTATACAAGTCATAAGCGGCCTCTAGCAAGACATTATGACTACCCAAGTTGTATGAATATCAAATCGATACAACCTAACCAATAGTGTATATAACATCCTTTTGTCACACGATATCCTTTTTGATCAAACATAAGGCATGGAATTGTCATCCAACATGTTCAATCGCACTAGTCTTGATCTCTAGGTAGACTGAAAACATCCAAGTGACATTGATCAATATCAATTCACTTAGACTAGGCCTTTTAACAGTCTACCACATCGAGGGATCCACTAGATATATTTCTTTATATGAGAGGGAAAAATTCTATCTCGATTACACAACTTCATCACATTGCTCACACAGTAACCAATCACAACTTTTATAATCGTCCGGTTAAAGACAACGTTTGATAGTGTCAAATCACTATGTTCCTAATGTTGAAGTCTCTGGTAATATCAAGTAAGAGGACTGAAAAATATACCTATCATGAGAAACAACTATGACTTAATCCATGTGAAGTTCTCATAGCGCGTCGGTTCAATACTTTGTTCCCTAACAAGTACTCGTGATCTTGATTCGTATCCCTATACGTATAATCATCATATGATCATCAATCGAGACTCACACTAGTCTTAATTCATTATAGTTCCCAGTATAATGATGGACTAGGGACATTTATGATATTTTTGTAAATACCCATGGATCTTATTATAATGTAAACATGCAAATTAATTATAATAAACATCAAATGAAATCCTCTATTTTATTAACTCAAAGTATTCATAAAGACAGTTAATGGATTGACCTAGGGCACGTGCCCCAACATCTCCCACTTGCGCTAGGGCCAATCATACATGCATCTAATGCCTAATGATCTAACATGACCATCATGTTTTGCTTGTGGAAAAGCTTTTGTCAATGGATCCGCAACGTTGTCTTCAGTAGGTACTCTGCAAATCTTTACGTCTCCCTCTCAATAATTTCTCGATGAGATGAAAACGCCGAGTATATGTTTGGATCTGTGGTGTGATCTAGGTTCCTTGGCTTGTGCTATTGCCCCGTTATTGTCACAATACAAACAAACAGGGTTAGCAATACTTGGAACCACACCTAGTTCGAAATGAACTTTTTGATCCAAACCGCCTCCTTTCTTTGCATTGACGCCGCAATATACTCGAAACTTATGTTGTAGAATCTGCCACGATCTATTGCTTTGAACTTTTCCACTTATTGCACCCCCATTCAAAGTAAACACATATCAGGACTGCAATCTAAAATCATCGATATCAGTTTGAAAACTTGCATCTGTGTAACCATTTACAACTAGATCATTTTCAAAACCTCCATAGACCAAGAACATTTCCTTAGTCCTTCTTAAGTATTTAAGGAAGTTCTTTACTGCTATCCAGTGACTCTCACCAGGATCAGCCTGATATCTGCTTGTAATGCTTAAAGCATATGATACATCAAGTCGAGTGCATAGCATGGCATACATGATAGATCCAATAGCCGATGCATATGGAATCTTATTCATACGGTCTCGCTCATCATTTGTCCTAGGACATGGAGTCTTGCTGAGACTTATGCCATGAGACATTGGCAACAATCCTCTTTTAGAGTCTTACAAACTGAACCTATTCAGCTCCTTGTCTATGTAAGCACTCTGACTTAGACCGATTAGCCTCTTAGATCTATCCCTATAGATCCTTATCCTTAGGATATAGGCCGCATCTCCTAAGTCTTTCATTGAGAAACACTTCCCTAACCAAGACTTGACATTCTGCAATGTTGGGATGTCATTTCCAATGAGTAATATATCATCAACATACGATGCATCGAGAAAACAACTACACTCCCACTGACCTTCTTGTATACACAAGGCTCATCTTCGTTTTTAATAAAACCAAAATCCTTGATTGCTTCATCAAAACGAAGATTCCAACTCCGTGAAGCTTGCTTTAATCCATAAATGGATCTTCGAAGCTTGCATACCTTCCTAGAATTCTTTGGATGTACAAAACCTTCCGGTTGTGTCATATACACGTCCTCAAGCAGTTTTCCATTAAGAAATATTGTTTTTACATCCATTTTCCATATCTCATAGTCAAATATGCAGCAATGGCAATTAAAATTCTTATGGATTTAAGCATGGCTACTGGCGAAAAAGTTTCATCATAATCAACACCTTGAGTCTGCCTGAAACTTTTTGCTACAAGTCTTGCTTTAAAAGTATGCACAATGCCATCCATGTTAGTTTTCTTCTTGAAAACTCATTTACATCCAATGGTCTTACCACCTTCAGGTAAATCAACCAAGTTCCAAACTTGGTTATCATACATGGATTGCATCTCAGAGTTCATTGCACTTAGCCATTTATCTGAGTCTGGTCCAGACATAGCCTCCTGATAAGTGGTGGGCTCATTTTGATCCATAAGCAACACATCACGACTATCAGTAATGAGAAATCCGAATCTCTCTGGCCATGTCTTACCCTACCGGATTTACGTGGGCCTTGTGTCACTTGTGGAGGTTCAACTGGTTCATAACGTCGTTGAACTTCCAGTTGCGGTTCAATGTTTATCTGTGATTCTTGAACTTCTTTAAGATTTATTTCTCTCCCACTAGTGTCTTTTGAAATAAATTATTTTTCCATAAAGGCACCATACTGAGCAACAAACACTTTGTTCTCAGCGGGATTACAAAAGTAATATCTTTTTGTTTCATTAGGATAACCCATAAATAAACACTTATTAGATTTAGGTGCTAGTTTTTCTGAGACTCGTCGTTTTACGTAAGCCTCACAACCCCAAATCTTAAGGAAAGACAAACTAGGTCTCTTCCCATACCATATCTCATATGGTGTTTTATCAACTGCTTTGGAAGGAACTCGATTTAGAGTGAAAGCTGCAGTTTGTAATGCATAACCCCAAAAGGATAAAGGAAGATCTGTATGACTCATCATAGATCGAACCATATCTAATAAGGTTCGATTTCTCCTTTCAGAAACTCCATTCCATTGTGGAGTTGCTGGTGGAGTCAATTGGGAGACAATCCCACAATTTCTAAGATGATCATCAAATTCTTGGCTTAAATATTCACCACCTCGATCTGATCAAAGTGTTTTGATAGTTTTACCAAGTTGATTATGCACTTCATCTTGAAACGTTCGAAACATCTCAAATGATTCAGCTTTATGTTTCATTAGATATACATAACCATATCTGCTGAAATCATCAGTAAATGTAATGAAGTACCGATAACCTCCTCTAGCCATTGTGTTTATAGGACTGCATACATCAGTATGTATTAGACCCAATAAATCACTTACCCTTTCATTGTGTCCTGTAAAGGGACTTTTAGTCATCTTGCCTCGTAAACAAGATACGCACGTTTCATATGTTTCTAAATCAAATGAATCTAGAAGTCCATCTTTATGGAGCTTCGTTATGTGTTTCTCATTTATGTGCCCGAGACGACAATACCAAAGATAGGTTTGATTCGAATCATTTGACTTGAATCTCTTTGTATTTATGTTAAAGACTGGAGTATCAGTGGACTTTTTCATGCTTAGAATATAAAGACTGTCACACAAATCAGCATTTGCATAAAATATTCATTTACGAGAAATGGAACATCTATTATACGCAATAATAAAATCAAAACCATCCATATTCAAACATGAAATAGAAATGATGTTTCTGCTCAAGGCAGACACAAAATAACAATTATTTAAAGTTAAAATAAGTCCACTAAGTAAGGCTAAGTCATATGATCCAATAGCCGGGGCAGCAACTTTTGCTCCATTCCCTACGCGGAGGATGACTTCTCCTTTCTTCAACTTTCTACTTCTGGTGAGTCCCAGCACATTTATGTAAATGTGAGATCCACATTCGGTATCTAATACCCAGAAATCACTAGTAGATAAATTAATTTCAATAACATAAATACCTGTAGTGGTAGTAGCACTACCCTTTTTCTTCTTTAGATCTTCCAGATAGAGTTTGCAATTTCTGAACCAATGTCCAGGTGCATGACAGAAATGACAATTTCCTTCCTTTTCTTTTGGGTGTTTTGAAGCAGGGACAGGCTGAGGCTTGACTTGTTCCACAGGCTTTGCGAGAGGTGCAATAGCAGCCTTGACAATTTTAGCCTTGCCTTTACCTTTTTTCTTAATTCCCTTTCACTTTTGGACCATCAACACATTACTAGAGGGTTTTTGATATTTTGTTTAGCAGTTTTGAGCATCAAATGCAACTCTGAAATTGATTTCTCCATATTATTCATATTGTAATTCATCACAAATTGTGAGTAACTTTCTGGTAATGAATTCAGGATCAAATCCGTAGCCAACTCTCTGGCTTATGGGAAATCCGAGTCTATCTAGCTGGTCAACATAGCCCTTCATCTTCAGAACATGTGGACTAACTGACGCACCCTCATTCATCTTGCAAGAATGTAGGTATTTGACTGTCTCGAACCTTTCTTGTCTAGCTTGTTTGTTGGAACATTTCCTTCAAATAAGCGTTATAGCCATGTCGTAGGCTTCCATTAGTTCCATGTCCTTCGAAGTTCAGGAACCATAGTTGCCGACATAATACATGCAACATCGTAGAATTGTTAACATGCTTATTATGCACATCCTTCACAGACTTTCGTAGCATTGGTGGTGGGTCCTCGAAATTGGAGCATCCAGGGACATACAACTTGCGTTCGTGCTTAAGAACAATTCTCGAGTTTCTGAACCAGTCAAGAAAGTTAGTCCCAGATAGTTCTCAAGGATGGATCGCAGTGACAGGGGATTATTGTTACTTGAAAAGGCCATTGATCTACAATAAAGATTATGCGAAGTTTATTTTAGTATAGAGGAATAGACTCCCACTAAATTAACAACCCTCCTAAAACACACTGTTTATTTAGGGGACTAAAATCCATATTTCACCTAATTCTATGACAACTATGGCGTGAAACACAGAACTAGATTATTTAGGTAAGTAACAGTTACCAATTACATCTTATGTAATTTTTAGATACTTTTATGAGATACGGGACATCTTATGTCTTATCATGTTTTTATCTCATCATTTGCCTAAAGTTCAAAACTATTTTGATAGCTTTATTAAGTCGGACCATTTTAAACATTTAGGTAACTCTTATACAACTTGTCTCACCAAGATAACACAATACACCTAGCTATGGCCGAAACTGTATTAGTGTGATCGAGGCCTTGACAAGTATTTAAAATGGATGGCGAGAGACTTAAAATTTAATAGAGAGATTTTATTCAGTTTTAGTGATTTTATGTAAACAATGAAATATCATATATTTTATTGATTTAATAAATCACTAAACAATTTGGAGATTTTTATACTGGCTTCACTAATAAAAGAATTTCCGTGTGCTAGGATTAATTAGACGACGTTTTTTTTAGAAGACGAATCTCAATTCCGAAAATTAAAATTCGCTATAGAAAATCATATTTTTCGCTGATTTTATTATCCTAAATTTACCCCTTAATTTAATCAAAATTAAGTCAATTAAAATATTTTTAATTAAGCCAGGCCCGCATCTAACTAATCATCTTATCATAATCCAATTAGGACTTAAGATATTTGAATCCTAGCATATCACCAATAACATATTTATCTCCTTTCCAATAGGGATAACGAAATCGATTTTGCTTATATCTCTTAATCTAATTTGTTATCTTTCTTTATCAAATATAAACTTCATAACAAAATAGATATAACAAGTTAAATAAATAATTTCAAAAATTAATTATTTGCAATTTCGGTCCTCATCCAAATAATCACAAACATGTAATTGAATCATGAACTACTATCCCAATCGAACCTAATGGTGTCATGGATTACAAAACACGAAACTCAATTCATTAAAATTATTCGAGTTAACCTAACATGGTTACTAGCATGTACGAAACTAATTTCAATTAAATCATGAATATATGTATCATATACACAAAACATGATAATAAATCTCACATAAAACTTATGTATATCACATATACATCAACTATTAACATGCTTTCAATCATATATCATGTATATATCAGAAGAAAACATGCAATGAATATAATGGAATCGAACTCGAAGGCTCTGATACCACTGTTGGGTTTTGGGGTTCATGCGCAGCGGTGATTACAAAACAATTTTGACAAAAACCCCAACAGGATCCGAATCTAATTCCATTAAAAACGTTTAAACCATGAAAAACTTAATCATACCTCAGTCGCAATATACCTTTCTGAAGGTTGATCGATCTCTAAGGCGATGCCAATGACGAACGCCCTCTACCAGTAGTCCACACACGAACGGCGACCGAGATTCGAAGTGCTAGCTTCGAGAGAATACCAAACCTTTTGTTTCTCTCCAAAACGATCCAGAGTATACCAAAAAACCCTAAGTCGTTTCTAAAACGAAAATAAAGTTTCGACATTTTAATCTTTCGTACGTGTATTCTAACTTAAAGCGTCTATTTATACAACCCATGTATATAGACGGTTAAGTAAATTACACATATACCCCTACTTAAAGAAGTATAAGTGCAATACACCACAAGGACATTTCTGTCATGAATTTTATCATATAAAATTCGTTTTTCCGAACCATCTTAAAATCTCGCGAAACCATTCTTAGTGTGCGACCCAATAGGCTCATACAACGTTGGCAGTGTACCAAAACATATTTTGGTATACAAGTCATAAGCGGCCTCTAGCAAGACATTATGACTACCCAAGTTGTAGGAATATCAAATCGATACAACCTAATCAATAGTGTATATAACATCCTTTTGTCACACGATATCCTTTTTAATCAAACATAAGGCATGGAATTGTCATCCAAATGTTCAATCGTACTAGTCTCGATCTTTAGGTAGCCCGAAAACATTCAAGTGACATTGATCAATATCAATTCACTTAGACTAGGCCTTTTAACAGTCTAACACATCGAGGGATCCACTATATATCTCTCTTTATACGAGAGGGACAAATTCTATCTCGATTACACAACTTCATCACATTGCTCACACAGTAATCAATCACAACTTTTATAATCGTCCGATTGAAGACAACGTTTGATAGTGTCAAATCACTATGTTCCTAATGTTGAAGTCTCTGGTAATCTCATGTCAGAGGACTGAAAAATATACCAATTATGAGAAACAACTATGACTTAATCCATGTGATGTTCTCATAGCTCGTCGGTCCAGTACTTTGTTCCCTAACAAGTACTCGTGATCTTGATTCATATCCCTATACGTATAATCATCATATGATCATCAATCAAGACTCACACTAGTCTTAATTCATTACAGTTCCCGGTATAATGATGGACTAGGGACATTTAGGATATTTCTATAAATACCCATGGATCTTATTATAATGTAAACATGCAAATTAATTATAATAAATAGCAAATGAAATCCTCTATTTTATTAACTAAAAGTATTCATAAAGACAGTTAATGGATTGACCTATGGTATATGCCCCAACATTAAGGATTCCAAAATTTATCGGCATATATGAAGACCAAAGTCCATGACTGGGTGAGTACTTTGATATAAATATTTTCCACATTGTATGCATAGAAGTCCTTTTTAGTCCTTAATCTGTCATATTAGGTTGTGTGGTCCTTATAGAAGTACTTGAAATTGATATGTAGTTATTAAAATTGATGATGAACTTGGTTTGAGATTGTTTGTATGCTTGCACAGTTTATTTGACAATACTTCATTGTTCTACTTTTCCGTTTTTCTCTTACAACACATCCACGTCGAGCCTATAGAAGTTACCAAAAACTAGAAAAGCCACATTGTTTGATTTAGATTTCCCTTTCAAAGATTCAAATGATGAAGATTACAATGTTGGTGACCATGAAAGCCAATGCGAAAAATGTAGCACAAACATAGAAGAGAGTGACGAAGAGTACGTTGCTGCAAGGGCTAGCTTGAAGGGATTCAAGATGACACTTTATGATTATTGCGTTGAACTAGGGCTAGATAGTGACACATCTTCAAGTGTTATTATACCAACCGAACAGTTAGTGACCCAAATATATTGAATCCTTGAATGCAATTTAGATGATTAAGATAGATATAAGTTAGATTATGAAGACTCTGACCAAGAGGTCTGAACCCCTGAAAGTACAGATGATGAGAATTATATGGTAGTGAGGTATGACACAACAAATAATGAAAAGCTTTTATTGGTGGTGGTGGTTGTTGTTGTTAATGCATATATGTCTAGCATCTTAACATTTCTACGCTTTCTACTAGGACAAAGAAGAATAGAGGTACAATTTATGATCCTATATGTGACCACAAAGAGTTTAACTTCATTATTGGAACGAGGTTCGACAATTAAGATTATTTTAAGAAGGCAGTTCAGAAGTATGTAGTAGATCAAGGAATTAACTTAAAATGGACTAGGAGTGATAAGAGAAGAGTCGAGTTTAGATGAATAGAAGGTTGTTCTTAGAGGTTATATGCAAGTATTATTGACTCCGAAAATACTTTTGTCATTAGAACCATGCACTTTGACCATACTTGCTCAAGATCAATAAAAAAGATACAAGCCAACAGTGAGTGGTTGGTAAATGAATTTTCAGAGACGTTACATCGAAGGTTTTCCTACTTTGCACGAGATATGGTGGACGATATGCAGGTGATTTTTTTTTTTTGCAAACTCCTAAAATATGTTGTTATAGAGCAAAAAAAAAAAGGCTACTCGTAAGATCAAAGGTAGTCTTAAGTCACATTATGCTAAGTTTAGGCTATTTGTAGCAGAGTTGGCAAGGGTTGATAGGGAGGGAACTTACATTTTAGAAATAGAGATAGGCGAATCATATGCACTCCCACATTTTCATCGATTATATATTTGCCACAATGGTTCGAGGAAAGGGTTCTTCAGTGGATACATACAAATTTTATGTCTTGATGGATGTTTCTTGAAAACTATTTTTAAGGGAGCGTTGTTGTCTGCAGTTGGAAGGGATGACAACAATCAAATGTTTCCGATCGCTTTGGTTATGGTATGAAATGAGAATGAGGAAAGTAGGTTTTGGTTTTTTGAGAGCTTGTTTGCTGATTTAGGAGTGGTGGATGGTCTTAGTCTTACTTTAATTTTAGACCAACAAAAGGTATTTAAGATTTAAAAATTGCAAATCACATTTAATGTTCTCACTAATACTTTTTTGTTACTAATTACATTTGGAATTTTTACATATAAGGGTTATTGAGTGTCATTCGAAAGCTGGTGCCACATGGAAAACATAGAATTATGCAAGCCACATATATGCCAATTGGAAAAAGACTTACAAGTGGCAAGACCACAAGAAGTTGTTTTGGAAATGTATTAATGTAAATTTTGAGGTTAAATTTTGGGAGCACTAAGTATTGAAAGATTTGGATCCAAAGGCAAGTGAGGCTTTCAAGAAATAAGACGTATATGTGTTTTGTAAAGCATTCATTTCCATTATCCCGAAGTGTGACAACGTTGATAACAATCTCCCAGAAATATTCAACAGATATATTGCTAGCTCGAGAACACTTCCAATTATGACTATGTTCTGCAATATTAGGACTACCTTGATGGAGAGAATGAGAAAAAATATGATGAAGTTATAAAGAACCCAAATCGTGTGGGGCCTAGAATATGAAAAAGTTGGAGGCAAACAAGTACAAATCAAGAATGTGTTTAGCACAAGCATCTATAGAGAATAAGTTTTAGGTCAAGGTTGGCAATGGGGGTGACAGGTTCTCTATGAACTCCCATTGAGAATGTACGCGTGTAGAGAGTGGGATGTATCTAGTATTCCCTGTTGTCATGTTATAGTATGCATTAACTTCTTAAGAGAAGACCTGATAACAAATGTGGATGATTTCTTAATTAATGGATTTTACTAAAATACATTATAGCTCTATCTAGATCTTATAAACAGACTGAGGATGTGGCCGAACGTCTACAAAGATGCAATTTTGCCTCCCCTTAACAAGAAAATGCCAGGCCATCTTAAGAAGAATAGAAAGAAGTCTATAGATGAGATATGAGGAGATGATAAGAAAATGTCAAGGCATGGAATGAGCATGAGATGCACATTATGTGGACAAGCAGGGCACAACAAGAGGGCTTGTTGCAATAAAGGTGACCCTGTGTTTGCATAATTTTCTAAAAAATACCATGTGAGTAAGGCTTCGATTAATATATGATAATGCACTATTTAGAATATCATAATTTTACGGTTGTATTATATGGTTGTTGAAGGTAAAAAAGCTTAGTTCGTTAAAAAATGATGATGAAAGGATAAAGAGTTTTTGTGGAGAATCGAATTCAAGACCTTATCATAATCACTCGCAAAGTCTCGATTATCAGCTGGTAAATATCATTGTATGCATCCCTAACATTTTCTTAGACACTTATTTATTTGTGGTTTTGGATAGATGATTTTTAGGTAACTTGACGATAGGTTGTGGAAGCACCAAATCAAGAACCAAATCTAGGACCCTATCATAATCACTTACAAAGTCTCGACCATTAGCTGGTAACTATCAATGTGCATCCCTAACCATTTTTTAGTCACTAATTTATTTGTACTATTTGATAGATGATTTTTAGTTAACCCGATAATAGGTTGAGGAAGATCCAAATCAAGAATCAAATCCAGAACCCTATCACAATCACTCACAAAGCTTCGGCCATCAACTAGTAACTATCAAATATCTCTAATATTTTTGAATCACTGATTTATTTGTGTTTTTGGATAAGATGAATTTTAGTTAACTTGATGATAGGTTGAGAAAGCAACTAATCAAGAATCAACTCGAAGTGCAACTTAAATTTCAAAGACCTCAACACTTCATGTTATGATTGAAGGCGAGAAAAGAAAATTCTATAGTGAGCTTTGACAAGCGAAAAAAGGTTAGAAGTGCAAATTCTTGGCAATACGGGTAACATGTATATGAGGGTACATGTCATTTATAGCTATATATGTAATATAAACACTAACCATAGATGTGTTGACTGATTTGTAATCGTTTCTTAATGCATTATTTATAGATGCCCGAGTAAAAAAAGGTTAGATGTGTATCAGGGCCAATAGTAACTGCCTTAGCAGTGTCAAAACTTAAAAAGAAGTGTGTAAATGAGAGTGCTCGAGGTATTCATATTTCAAAGACTACGGATCTACCCCGTGCTCACAAAGTTGTTCATAACAACAGAAAGAAATTAGCGGTGATGAGGATTTCATGTGACACACAACCAAACACCAACTTGGGAGAATCCTCTAAAAGTAGCGAACATGCTTCGTAATAGCATTGTTTATGTGAATTGTAGTAGCATTTAGATATACATATAATTTTTCGTGCATTTTTGTCTATCTATGTTAACTTCCATAAGGAAGTTATATATATTGTTTAGTATCAACTCTTAATTCTACTAGTTTTATGTTCTTTTTGGTACTAACTCTTAATTCTACTTGTTTTATGTTATATTACTAGAGTTTTGTTATACAGGGGTTCATCGATCTATCCAGCTTGTGTTTGTTGTAATGAAGAATCACGGGCACTTATATTTTGTTAACATCCACATGTAGTTTATTGTGTTGTTCTTAAAGCTGATACATATAGATCCCAATGTATTATATATTTCTTTGGAAAATTACTCGAAGCTTTTTACCTGACCCATCTTCTTGATCAGGACATAATTGAGAATGATCCACGCGTGATACAATTAGCATAGTATCGAGCATTGATTACCAACAACAATTTGAGAAGTAATTATGAAAATTTACTTTCATAAAAATCAAGTTTAATTATAATAAGACCTTATAATAAAGATGACAACATTTGATTTGAGCATGTGCAACATAGTTCCCGATCATACAAGCTTCCTACATAATTTAAGACAATTCCAATAAGTGATTGGACGTGTTAAAGCTAAATATAATAATTAAGCTTCACAAGAAAATAAACGAGACAACTAACACCAATGATTGTAATGAGCTTAAGACTCAATTTCTCCTTCGTAGCCAATCTCAACTTCATAGATTTGTTTTCCTTAACCAAATTGACATTCTCTGCGATAAACCCTTTCAATTTTTTGGTTCAAAATGAAAATATCATCATCGGCTTGAGATTTCATTAATTCCAATCATTCAATTTTTTCCCTTAATTTTGCTATCTTGCCAATAAATGGTTAGCAAATCTTTTTCACCTTCACAGTTGGAATAGGATCCACCCACATGAAAAAACGACAATCATGTTTGGTCTATCATATAAGCAAAACATAAATTAGGTAGCAACAAAAAAAATCTTAAATTAATTTTCAATAAATCTCTTGCGCACCCTATATATACTTGCCTGTGCAAATCGACATCTTAAAAACCTTCGTCTTGGGTTATCATGACTAAATGACATTTGATATAGTGTACTATCTCCATGGTAACATGTATGACCTCCAACACTAACCGCTTCATTTGAAGTGTCAAATGCTACTTCGGTCGAAGATGACATTGTAAATTATTCTACCAACACAAAGATAGCCTAAAAAAAACTCAAAAAAAATAAAAATTCATATTGAAACATCTGCATCACCGAATGACTTCTTCAACAAACCTTTTTTCTAAATGTTTACCCTCAATCAGATTTGGTAGTTGTTTGATTTACGCAAGGCCCATTTATCGAATTTTAGCTACAATTTGGGGAAGAAAGAAAAATAAAACTAGACAAACATTAAATAGATGTACAAAAGACAGGTTAAGGACTAATTTGCAAATGCCTTTGAGAGAGGGCAGAACAGAGTAGCAAATATGAGGAGATGAAAATTGAGGAGGAGATTCATTGGTGAGATGATTAGGGAAATGACGAGATGGGCAAATGTGGAGTGAATCGAATTGGGGTGTTTGATGAGGCATGATTAAATGGAATCGTGAGAGAAATCGAAGAGATGGTTTCTTGAGATTATTTGAATTTGTTGTTCTTTTCATCAGCATAGAATAACAAATTCAGCGGCTGGTAATGGTTCGTTGAAGAGATCGAACTATGTACCTACAACAAGAAGATATCAAACCAGCTACTGCAACGAAGAAGATCTCCAAATCCTTGATTTTTTCTCTTCCTAATCATTTCATCCTCCTTTTGTGCATGTTGGGTTTTTTTAAAAAAACACTAAAACAAAACTAAAACTGAACCAACGAGATGAGTGCACAAGTGAGTCAATTTTTATTTACTCCCCTGTCTGACAAAATGATAAAATCTGGCCTTAGGATATAATTGATAGCTTTTTGGAAAAGTTAGGATATAATTGATACTACATGCAAAGGTTATGATATATTTGATCATTTGACCTTTCTTTTATATGAGAAAGAAATCAACTTATTTTACTTCCTTCGACGTTCAAACCCTCACTTTCTTGCATCATTAACCATTTACCCCTATACCAAACTAATTGGGTACCCAATTAATTAGTTGGTTGGATGGACTTACTACTACATTAAAGTATGCAATAAAGTTTTACATATTATGTATATTTGGTTTATGAGGAGATGATAGTGAAATATTAACATTTCATAAGGGGCAGCCAAACAAACCCCAATTTTCGCTAAACGTACCCTATTACTAAGCATAGCCCGATTTCCCCGAACGTACCTTTATTTTCGTGAATTTCAAAAATACCCTTGCTTACCTCATGACCCTCACCTTCACCATTACTCTACAGTCCTCTCTGTTTCTCGGTTATTTGCCATCGTAAAACACTTGTACTAAGTCGGATCTAATCTCGTTGGTGCCCTATAAGTGAGGAAGTGTGGCCTGTGGGTTTCTACCATACATGGTCGAGACCTTTTTAGAGATCTTGATTGCCTTACACTGAGACATCTTTAGAGAACTCGTCCGACTCCAACCAAAACCTTTAAACATGTCTCGGTCTTAGTGTTAGTCTCAGTGGGAGCCGAGAGAAACCTCGAAAGAGGTCTCGAACTTGTGTGACCGAGACTTTCAAAGTGGTTTCGACCCTGTGTGTTCAAAACCCTTGGACAACAAGAACGAACAAAAAATTCTCAAAACTTTAAACAAAACCCTTGGACAACAAGAACGAACAAAAAATTCTCAAAACTCTAAAAAAACACACGAAACTGACCAAAAAAACTAGTGGGTTTTGCTCGAAATTGCTAGATATTATCGATTCCATCGATATTTTTGTGCCGAAAAAATGCAAGATTCGAGCTCCAAATCAAAGCCTAAACCCAACAACAAAACCACAAGTATCACTATTGACAACAAAAATGGAAAAAAAAAACAAAGAAAACCCAATAATCAACATGAAAATAGGTGGAGAATACACCCATAGTGTGATGGCCCAAATTAATTAAATCAAGATTATGCTCCAATTAGGGATTTAAGACCTGTAATTCTAGTTGATGTGTTGAACTCGATCGACGCCTCGTACTAATAGTCGACGTAAAGTTGTTATTTTTGTGTGATGCGTGCTATTTTGATGTGTTATTTATTTATAAATCACATCGCACTAGTTAGTTTCCATTATCGCGTTGTGCGTATATGCGTTGAGATCATGATATACCTTGGTTTGCGCATAGCGTGGGTGTGGGATAGTTAGGATTCAAACAAATAAAAGCTAGGTTGAACTAGTAAAGCTACTACTAATCTTTCCTAGGCTAAGATTTATATAATTTATAAAAATAAGGCCTTAGTTACTAAATTAAACAAACTAAAATTAAATAAAAACTTGAAGTGTGCATCAAATGCGCATTGGCGAGAGGTGCCAGGGAGTTGAGTAGTTGGTAGCTTAGTGGAAAATGGAGATAAATAAATGTGATGCCTACAAACTAAGTTATTTATTTTGACATGCCTAAAGTTATAAAAAATTAGGCTAAGCAACATAAAAATAATAACAAAGCCTAAGTTGTGACATTTAGTTGGGACCTCTAGATCATCCTTGTGATGAATCCATCAAGAGTGTCTAAGGAAATTTAGTAGATATTAAAGGTGCATGGATTATTTAAATCCAAACCCTTGATATGCATCTAGATGAGTAAGTGAAAGGAGATGTAGGGCTAGATGTGAACTAAAAACTAATTATATAAACAAGTGTGTTCTTAAATACATGCAAAACAAAATCCATAATTTATTTCAAGAGAAGAATTAAGGGCTGGAGCCTTGGTGTAATTAGTGAGATTAAAAGCTCAAAATAGAGGTGATTCAACCTAGAAAAGCCAGAATCAAGGAAACTACACCTTAGATAACAAATTTCAACCATTTCTACTTGATTTTCCTTGCATTCAATGCATCAAAATTGGGACTTTTTGTTAAAAAGGGATTTGTATGAATTTATTGGACTCAAATTGTGTAAGGACACCATTGATTTAATCAACAAATTAATTTTTAAGTTTTTGTTGGTGTTCTTGAGTTTCTCCTACAAATACAACAAATTTCAAGTTTTGTTGATAAATTGTTGTTGTTGATGAATTAGTTGTTGTGTTGAATTGTTGTTGTTATTTGTTTATTTAAAAAAATAGAAAAGATTGGAAGTCCAGAGACTTCTAGAGACAAACTCGTCTTTGGGGGTAGGGGTGACTTCGAATGCACATGAAGCACCAGGCCTGGCTGAGTTAACCCGGGCCCGGGCCGGTTGAGCCGAATCGAATCGAACCCAGTTCAAGTAGCCCAACCCTATATTTTAATATTAGTTTTTTTTATGAATAAATAAAATGCAACTTAAAATACAATAAATTATAGATAGTAAGGAAAAATAAATTAAAATTATGGAAAAAATATGAAAACTCGAAACAAATATAAAAATTGGAAAAGAGTAAGAAATTAAATTTTTGAGAAAATTTTGGGGGTTTGGCACTGGTTTCATGACCCATAAAATGTGCCACCGTTAAATATTTAGACTAAAAATATTTATTTTTGGTCACGCACTATAAACTCGATTACGACCGAAAGATGTTTAAAATAAGATATTTGGACACCAGGTACATAAAAGAATACAGTCGGGTGTCGGGTGCGAACATCGAGGTGTGAGCGAGACGTTTTAGAGGGTAATTTGCGATCACTTGAGGCTTGTAAAACCATTAGAATCTTAGCTTGCATTCATTTATATCATTGTTTAATTATTCCTACTTTATAATTGTGTTATTATTTCTATCCATGTTGTACTCTCTTCCCATAAGTGTTGTGTTGCTCGTCAAGGGGGTCGAGCATGGCATATCCTCGCACTCGGGGCTCGCTACCTTGAGGTTTACCTGAGTAGTGTGCATATATTGGCAATCGCCGTCGAGGTTACTCCCGTAAATGTCATGTACAGTTCAAAAAGATTGGCGGTGAGTTTACTCCCATCATCGACCCCTTTCCGAGAGGGATCGGACGGTAGTTTAGCGACTTTGACCCCGATTCGGCGTGATTTGACTCAACACTCATGTTCCTTTGCTTCAGTAGCGACTTATCTTCATATGGATTACTTATTTCTTGCCCTTTAAATTACTAGCATGACTTGTAGCCGCTTTATTGAATATCTTAGATATTGGCTAAAATTCTCTATATTTTACTTATTGGAGTTTTCTTCATTGTTTTTGCTATGTGACAACGACAACGGTTGCAAATTCCAGATTCGTACTCGAGCTGGGGAAATGAGGTACTAAGCGACTATCTTTTAGGCTGCAGGACCCTATTAGATTTTGTGCAGGTGGTTCTTTACATTTATTTACTATTTTATGGATTTTGGGAAGGATTTATGTACCCGATACATGCATATTAACTATTTTTTGTATATTATGTTATTACTTACATGATAGGGATGGTATCTTTACTAGATTTCCACACTGTAAGTTGTTTGTTGATGTAAAAATCTTCAAATTTTATTATATGCATATTTTAAGAGTTTCACATAAATTAATCAACTGATATTGACTTATCAAGTTGTAGTAAACATCTAACTTGTGAAATTTTGAGCTAAATGACTTAATAACTTGAAAATCATTATGTTAGGCTAACTAAAGTCTCGAATAAAGGATAAGCTAGCAGGCCATCTTCAATAAGGGCGCGGTGACATGGCATCTTAAAGACGTGTCCGGTGACCTAGCGATGCCCAAATTACATTGGAATTTAGGGTTGTCACTATTGGTATCAGAGCCTAGGTTCAAGAAAACCTAGTGAAAAACTTAAGGAACTCAAATAACACTTAACACGTAAACTTAGACGTGGAAACCCAAAAATCTTGACTTAAAGCCTTAGTTGGGTAACGAACATGAGACAAGTAGTACTTGGGCTTAAACGTTATATATTTTAATTGTAATAGTATATATACGCATATTTGAGACTAATTTCAACACGCTTTCAACATTGTCGACACGACATGGACGGACAGCCGACTCCGCCCGCTAATACTGGTAGTCAGACTAATGACCCGACTCGTACCATTAGTCTTGATCCAATTATTGCTGACGGACTTGCTGCTCATGACGGACAAATTGAGGCATTGATGGAGATAATGTGCTCCCAGTCTGTGGCGATCGTGACGCTTTCAGCCTTACATGCATCGACCACCGCAGTGACGTCTGTCACCCCGGTCATCCAGGAGATTGCAGTAACGACGGTAAGGGCTGAGACACAAGTCGAGACCAGCCCGATGACTCTTATTACTAAGATCTCTACGAGAGTCGCCGCACCAATAGTTATGCCCGTAGCGATACTAGAACTTACCCCGGTACAAAAGATTATTTTTGAGAAATCCTTTTCGGTTGAGGCAAAACTGATTAAGGAATTCATCAAGTTGAAGCAAAGATACTTCTATAGAGGCGGAGAATCAAAGATAACAGGGAAGTGGGTTTTTGCACACGAGAGAATTCATCGACTTTTGAGGATCCATTAAAGTATTCGCACCAGGATTTCAGGGTATATGCTCAAAGGAGAGGCTGCACTTTGGTGGACTGCTCACACCAGTACTCACGGAGAGTCGACCACTTAGGCAGACTTCCGTTGAGTGTTTTACGATCAATACATCCTGCCATATATACAATTGAGGTTGATAGAGGATTTACTGAATCTAAGACAAGGTACCCGATCGGTTGTGCAGTACATGAAGCGATACTGATATTTAATTCAGTTTAGATTTGATGTAGCCGACTTAGATCGACTATAGATATGTTATTTTGGTAGAAGACTTCGGCCAAAGATAGCCAACATTGTAGTGTCAATAAGAGCTAGGAATTTACATGAGATCTATGAGATGATATTAACGCATGAGACTTACATATTATTATGTGATGTCGCTCCTGTACCAGCAATAGACGACCGATAATCAGGGCAGGATAGGATGAACGAGAGGAACCGAGATCAGAGAGATAGATAAGGGCAGAGGCCTAGACATGATGACTAGCAGGCGATTAAAACGCATTCCATTGTACCTGCACATCACGCTCTGACTATAGGTAGTGGATATGCATTGCTGTAGGCTAGTGACTCATGACCAAAGGACATGGATCGAGAAGAGCATGACCATGATCGTAGGGTAGGCACTGGACAGGGGAAGGGTTTAAGACAAAAACGAGATGTGATATGTTTCAAATGTAATCAACGTGGGCACTACAAGAGAGAATGTGTAAGAATGTCAGTTGCACCGTCTCCTACACCGCTTGTACAGATCAGGGAGCATGCTCATGGAATGGTAGAGCTAGCTTGTGAGGCGATTAGGTAGCTTATAGCGGGTAAGATTTACGTTTGGTAGTGCATGAAGTGTAAGGATTACAATTGTATGATTTAAAATTTACAATTTTATCATATCTAAACTCATATAAATAAGAGTTAAGGTTTTTGTTGGTAGCTAGAGTAAGTGAATGTTCGAGTCTCGGTACGACACTTACAGATGAAGTTACCCTAATGGGATTTGCAGGATACACAATTAGCAAACCCTACTTACTCTTAACATTTCGAGAAATGAACCTTAAAATTTTGCGCCCCAATAGCTGGTGACATATCGTCACGTGGGATGTAAGATAGGGCTGAATGTTTATAGATTGAGAGTAGTTTGCGACATATTAGTCATGCTTGTTCCAAACATAGAAAAGTTTGGAAGTCTTCACAGGTGATAGGGGTCTATTTGGCGTAGAGCTGTTAGAGATTTTTTCCCTAAGGTTGAAATCGACATGTTAGTTGGGTAGGCTTATGGTCGGGAAGTGTTAAGTTGAGGAGATGTCATTGCATGACACACACCTACGTCCTAGAACAACACTGCGACTCTATATCGATGATCACTTTGAGTACAGTTGTTGGTGGTTATGCCCATGGCACATGATTAAGGTTTTTTTGTATAAGGGCAAAAAAATACCCATTAGCAGCCAACTTACTGATTGAGATTGGTCGAACACCATTTCATGCATTATGGAGTGACCGACTAATGGGTTCCCTACAATATTAGAGGTACCAAAAGGTTGAGTTAGGGTTGAGCCTCCGGATACGTAAGTCACACTAGGATTTATGCGACGTCCATATTTAATTTGGCAAATACATTAAGTTGAAATTTTGGGATGAGATTTCTTTAGTTGGAAAGATTGTGACGACCTGAATTAATTAAATTGAGATTATGCTCTAATTAGGGATTAACGACCTGTAATTCTAATTGACGTATTGAACTCGATCGACGCCTCGTACTCATAGTCGACGTAAAGTTGTTATTTTTGTGTGATGCGTGCTATTTTGATGTGTTATTTATTTATAAATCACGTTGCACTAGTTATTTTTCATTATCGCATTGTGCGTGTGTGCGTCGAGAGCGTGGTATACCTTGGTTTGCATGTAGCGTGGGTATGAGATAGTTAGGATTTAAACAAATAAATGCTAGGTTGAACTAGTAAAGCTACTACTAATTTTCCATAAGCTAAGATTTGTATAATTTATTAAAATAAAGCCTAAGTTACTAAATTAAACAAAATAAAATTGAGTAAAAGCTTGAAGTGTGCATCAAATGCGCATTGGCGCGAGGCGTCAGGGAGCCGAGTGGTTGGTAGCTTAGTGAAAAATGGAGATAAATAAATGTGATGTCTACACACTAAGTTATTTATTATGATATGCCTAAAGTTATAAAAAATTAGGCTAAGTGAAATAAAAATAATCACAAAACCTACATTGTGACATTTAATTGGGGCCTCTAGATCATCCTTGTGATGACTCCATCAAGAGTCTCTTAGAAAATTTAGTGGATATTAAAGGTGCATGGATTCTTTAAATCTAAACCCTTGATGTGCATCTAGATGAGTAAGTGAAATGAGATGTAAGGGTAGATGTGAACTAAAAACCAACTATGTAAATAATTATGTTCTTGAACACATGCAAAATAAATGCCTGAATTAATTTCCAGAGAAGAAGTAAGGGCCGGAGTCTTTGTGGAATTGGTGAGTTTATTGGACTCAAATTTTGTAACAAATTTCAACCCTTTCTACTTGATTTTCCTTACTTTCAATGCATCAAAATTGGGGCTTTCTGTTAAAAAGGGGATTTGTATGAATTTATTGGACTCTAATTGTGTAAGGACACCATTGATTTAATTAACAAACTAGTTTTTGAGTTTTGTTAGTGTTCTTGATTTTTCCTAAAACTGCAACACATTTTAAGTTTTGTTGATAAATTGTTGTTGTAGATGAATTTGTTGTTGTTGTTGTTGAATTGTTGTTGTTATTTGTTTATTTAAAAAAAAAACAAAAAAATTTTGGAAGTTTAGAGACTTTGAGAAACAAATTCATCTCATTTTCAAGAGACGAATTTGTCTCTGGGATAGGGGTGACTTTGCATGCACGCGTGCGTGTGAAGCGCCCAGGCTGGGTCGAGTTGTCCTGGGGCGGACGTGGTTGGGTCGAATTGGGACCAAACGAACCGAGCCCAGCTCAGGTGGCCCCCCCATATTTTAACCTTAATTTTTTTTTATAAATAAATAAAATACAATTTAAAATACAATAAATTGTAGAAAAAAGGAAAAATAGATAAAATTATATAAAACTCCAGAAAAATTGGAAAAAAATATAAAAATTAGAAAAGAGTAGAAAATTAAATTTTTGACAATTTTTTTTGGGGATTTGGCAAGTGCGTTACCCATAAAATGTGTCTCCATTGAATATTTGGACCAAAAATATTTATTTTTATTTTTGGTCACATACTATAAACACCATTATGACCTAAAGATGTTTAAAATAATATATTTGGACATCGGGTAGTCAGGAGACTACAGTCGAGTGTCGGGTGCGCACTTCAAGATGTGAACGGGACATTTTAGAGGGTTATTTTCGATCGCTTGAGGTTTGTTAAACCATTAGAATGTCGGCTTGCGTTCTTTTATATCACTATTTATTTCCATTTGATAATTGTGTTATTATTTCTATCTATGTTGTACTCTCTTCCCGTGAGTGTTGTGTTGCTCGTCGATAGGGTTGGGCATAATATATCCTTGCACTTGGGAGTCGCTACCCCTGGGTTTGTGTGAGTAGTGATATGTTGGCAAGCACAGTTAAGGTTACTCCTGCAAATGTCGTGTATGATTCGGAAAGATTAGCGGTGAGTTTACCCCCATCTTTGACCCCTTCCTGAGAGGGATTTGACGATAGTTTGACTACCGACTATCGGATAACTCTCATTCGATTGTATGGAGCTGGTGTAAGTCATTCACCAATAGGGCCCACTCGGTTTAGTGACTTTAACCCCGATTCAGCGCGATGCAACCCCACACTCATGTTCATTTGCTTTAGTTGCAACCTATCTTCATACAATTTACTTATTTCCTGTACTTTAAATTACTAGCATGACTTGCAACCACTTTATTGAATATTTTGAATATCGTTTGAAATTCTCTAGATTTTACTTACTGGAATTTTTCTCATTTCTTTTGCTATATGGCAATAAAAATGGTTGCGAATTCCAGATCCGTAGTTGAGCTAAGGAAATGAGGTACTAAGCGACTATCTTTGAGGCATCAGGACCCCATCAGATTTTGTGTAGGTGGTTGTATATATTTATTTACTATTTTACAAGTTTTGGCGAGGATTTATGTACTGATACATGCATATTAACTTCATTTGTCTATTTTGTCTTTACTTACATGATATGCATGGTATATTTACTGGGTTTTCACACTGTAGGTTGTTTGTTGATGCAAAAATCTTAAGATTTTATTATATGCATATTTTAAGACTTCCGTTTAAATTAATCAACTGATATTAACTTATCAAGTTGAAGTAAACATCTAACTTGTAAAATTCTGAACTAAATGACTTAATAACTCGAAAATCGTTAAGTTAGGCAAACTAAAGTTTTAGATAAAGGATAAGCTTGCGGGCTGTCATCGATAAGTGCGTAGTGACGTGTCTAGCGACCTTGTGGTGCTCGAATTATATTGGAATTCTGGGTTGTCACACACGACATCAAATCGATATAGTTTGCTCGAATTTCGTTTAATTTAGGCTGGAAGTGAAAACATGATTTGTGAGAGGGGTGATTGGGGTATGGGCGAAAAGGGTGAGTAAGGTATGGGTAAGCAAAAAAAAACTTTATATGAAGAGGCAATTGGGGTCATTTCACACATGCATTAATTTTTTTAAAATTGTGGTCCATTTAGCAAAAATTATTGTCCTTTTAACCGCTCCCTTTAATAATGCTTCTAAGTTATTTGTTTTAGAAACAATACTTGAAAATTAAATGCATAAGATGTGGGGGACAAAATATTCAAAGTCGACAAACTCAAATTAAGGACTTATGAAATGATTGGTGACATGATTTTAGTAATATAAAACTTTATTGTCAAATCATATATAGAACCCCAACAACATCCCAAATCTATGTATGCTTTATAAGTTTTTATAAGATATGCCATCTCTTTAAGTACAAACTACCACCTATATTGTACACAATAATTAGAGGTGGAGAACAGTCCTCGTAAAACCGCTCAAACCGTCCAAGCCACCTAGTTTGGTCTGATTTTTTAAACTAGCGGTTTGGAGTGGTTTAGAAAACTTGAAAACTACGATTCCACAGTTTGTTGGTGGTTTTCATTCATAGAAAGTCGCAGTTTGCCGAATTGCAAAACCATCCCTAAACATGGAATGGAATTGAATTGAGTTAAAGACTTTTCATGTTGTTTTGACTTTGGAAATGAACTTCGACTCATAATCTTGATTGAGTTTATGTGTTTCATTTTGTTTTTGGTGGATAGTCATTTATGGACATATGTTTTGCTGTATGTTTTATTGATGGAGATGTATGGACTTATGTGAAAATGTGTTGTAGGAAAATCGTAAAATAAGACTTGCCAAATCATGCAAACCGCGATTGGTTTGGTTGTGGTTTTGAGGGTTTATAGTTTGGTATTGATTTACAAAACTGTCAAACCATGAACCCTCGGTTTGGTGGTGGTTTGATGGTTTTAATTTACTACCAAACTGCGGTCTACCCACCCCTAACAATAATGGCAATAATCAATTTGAACATAATGAAACCCTAAATAGAAAGATCATTGTAATGTATCTTGACGGAAAAAAAATGGTTGGAAGACCTCTGGCTACTTGAAGAACTTGAACAAAAATATATGCTCAATCTACTATGCATAAGTTATTACGGGGTTATGACTACAAAAGTGTCTTTTACTACATTAAATCATGTTTTTTTAAGAAAACGAAAAATTACATTTAGGATTAACGGTTCGCTAATCCTATTTGTTTAAGAATTGTCACTAATTTGATTGTGAATGCGATTGTGGAGTTGAAGTAATATGACATAAGAGAATGCTCTCTACAACATATGGAACACATGATAATAAATAAACACTACGTACTAGAACCATATAATGAATAACAACATTTCTAACAAGGGAATAAAACCAAAGAATTTAAAAAAAAAAACATAAAAAACTTTCAACAAAAAAAGACAAACTAATTATAAAAAGAAAAATGAAAGGAAATACCACCCCAACCACATGAATCCATAGACAACCGTTAAGAAAGATATACCGCAACAAGGATGGAACTAATTTTCAAAAGTCCGACTAGATATACAACCTATTGGATGAATAAAACGCAAAAAGAATTGATTGTACTTAATGCCAATCGAAAAGAAGGATCAATGGTGGTTCAAGGTAAAAAATATGTGTCGCATATTGAACGACCCACTTAAATTAATCTTAATTAATTTATTGATTGCAGATTATGACCCATAACTCAGACCCATGTAGACATCACCGACAAATTTAAGGCATGCTGACCTCGGTAGAAATAGTTATTTTTGTGTGATATGTTAAATTGTTATGTTATTATTCAATAATTTGCGTCGTATTGGTTAAAAATCTCATTTGATCGTGTTGCGCGGGTGTAGTGACAAGAGTGTATGATGTCGCGGGGTGAGCGTAACGCTAGTGTTTGGGGTAGTAAGGGGTTTATAGGTCACATCACCCATAACATCACATCTAACCATCACATAATCCCATACCTCACTTTTCTCTCTCCTACATTTCTCTTTCATCTCCAAACAAAACTCAAACACCCCTCTCCCTCCCCCAGCGATTTTCATCTCTTTCCTCCTCACATCCCCTCTCATTTTTATCCCTTACCAAGCTCCCTTCATACCCACACTCTCAAGGTTTCAATCGTCACTCTTGCGAAGTCCTTCCCCCTTGGTGACTCTCGTTGATGACCTTCGTAGACCAAGGTGAGTGGTTATTTTTATGTTGAATTTTGGAGAAAACTTGGGCTTCAATGGTGGTGGTGCGATTGTTGTTATTGTTAATGTTGTTTATTTTTGTTAGTTAGTTTGTTTTTTTTTTTAATAAAAACTAACTTCTTTTGGAAGAGAGAATTCGTCTATTCTTGAGACGAATTTTAGAGGAGGGGGGGTAGCCACTCAGGTTAGGCCTGACTACCCCCATGCAAATTATGGGTCGGGTTGACCCAGCCCAAGCTCGGATGGGCTGGGCCAACCCTGGATTAGATGGACTGAGTCGAATCGACCCTAGTCTTGGCGGTTGGGCCAAACAACGTCGAACCAGACCGGGCTCGGTTCGGGCCTATCCCATTATTATTTAAAAATTAATGAAAAATTTAATAAGATTGATTTTAAATAAAATAAATTTCAAAAATAGATAGAAATAAATATAAATTATGAAAAATTCCAAAAAAATTAGTAAAAATATGAAAAATTAGTAAAAGCTAGGAAAATGAGTTTCGAGGCTTTTTCGAGCATTCGACACCCCGATACAACTTGAAAAGTATGTCAAAACAAACTTTTTGAAATAAAATTGTAAATTTTTGGTCCCACATTAAAAACTCACTTAATATAACTATAAGATTATTAAAGTAGTATAATTGGACACCATGAACTTAGGAGACTATTGTTGAGTGTCGGGCACCCATCTTGAGATGCGAGCAGAACGTTTTGAGAGCGATTTGCGATTGCTAGAGGTAAATAAACCCTCGAAAAAATTAGTTAGAACTCATTTATAGCACTTGATTTATTTTAAATCTCAATTATTCTTTCGTGCTATTTATTACTACCCGCTTATTATTCATCCACTCCCACATGTGTATGTGCGTTTGTCGATGGGGTCGAGCATGACATAGACTCACACCTAGGGGTTAGCTACCCCGTGTTGTTCGAGCAGTTGCCCATGTTGGGGTTACGCGGTGACTATTTCTCGCAGTACCTATTAGATTGAGAGATGTTTTGTAACAACCCATTTTATTAATACCGTTATCTATATCGTAATTGCAGACATGGACGCCAGCTCAGATCCACGTGGACACCGCGGGTAGGCTAGGACACACGTCGACCTAGGTACAATAGTTAAATTGTGTGTTGGATGGTTTATTTGCGATGCAATTTATTAAATACGACCCATGTGGGTATGTTGAATAATGAGAGCGTGCGAGGTTATGTGATAGGTAGCTACCTCGAAGTGCATGTCAATGTGGGTATCGAAAGGCTTAGTATGGGTACACTAGAGAAACTCGATACATTCACGATAAATGATTATGAAATCAAATTGAAATGGGTAATATAACCATAGGCTAGCCAAAATCTAAATTTGAACAATAGGCTATGATGCGCCTTGAAATGTGTGTCTAGACGAGGGGCACCGGGTACGGGTAGCCGAAGGTTAGCGTGATCATGAGTTGGTTAAATTTGATAAATAAAACACTAACCATATGGTTGGATTAGGCTAAGGATAATGTGAAATTAATTGAATAAATGAAGCCTATAGTTTGAAATGAAATAAAAGTGACCTTGAGATGGACATCTAGATTATCTTGGTGGTTAGTACTAGGAGGTGAGTGGGCTATTAGAGTCATCAGGAGGTGTAGGACAACATACTTGTGAACCATAAGATAAGCCTCGAGATACGTACACTTAATTGATTCCAACAAACATATAAATAGAGGGTGAGTGGAGTGTTGATGAAATCACTTACACAATTCATGCAAACTGAGAAATTTAGTGTAGAGAAAGAGAATCTGGAGCTGGAGATTCATCACTTAGAGGTCAAATCTATAGAATAAACTAAGGTAATTATCTTCCTCATCTTTTCCACTTTCCAATAAACTAATTTTTGACATGTTTAAGGAATTTTGAGAATTGATGATTAGATCTCTAGATTTTGGGTGTAAATTGATGAATTATATGTTGTTAGACCATATTTATAGAAATTTGTTCATTGGTTTGACTAGATTTGATAATTTTGATGAAATTGGAAAATGTGGTGTATGTATGAATTTGGAGAAAATTGGGTTAATTGAATGATCTAGAGTGTTCTAATTGGCGTATTGAAGTTGTTTTGATAAGGAGAGGGTGTAAAACCAGTTAGAGTAGCTAATTGAGAGGGCTAGGACATAATTTTTGAATTGAGAATTCTATCCCATAAGGCAATTAGTGCGCTAATTGGAACGATTAGCGCACTAGGTGTGCAATTGTTCTTCGTAACGGAGAACAATAGAGCTCTAGTTAACTTCCCTAGTGCGCTAATTCCATCTAGCACGCTAGGGACACCCCTTTAGCATGCTAACTTTATCTAGCGCACTATTTAGACCATATTAGCACGCTAATGACAGATGAATATGGATTATAAAGGGTTATTTTGGGGATTTTCAGTTAATACATATCTAAAACTTGTTAAACAACCTAAACTTGTAAAAATGGACTTTAGGGATTTATTAGATAGAGGCTGGGTGTCGAGGCGCTTGTCGGGTTGGGTAAAGGAGTCCGGGGAGGTCGGAGAGAGGTGTGAGGTTTGTAAAACCCAACTGAAAGACAATGAGTATTTATTTTGCTTTACATTTCATTTGTACCATTCCTTGTTGTTCATTATTCTATATGGTTACTTAGACATGGGTTGAGGTTACTCCCCCAGATTTCCTGGTTGTGTGTTCATGATGCACTGAACTATAACACATATGAGCCGACCCTTAGTGAATGGCGACCTGAGCTTGCCCTTGGTGCATGTGTCGGTGACAGCGGATTTGGCCGGCTAAGCGAGGCACCAAGTGTCAGGCCAGTTGGACGCGACCACTGGTGGGGACTTGGTGACCCGAAGTACAACCTAGTTCATCTGGAGAGAACACGCACATTTGATAGCTTATCTATTGGTTATTCATGTGATGAGCCATTTTTCGTTGTCTATTTTATATTCCGCATGTTTACTTGACAACATTCCTTACATTTCCTTTACTTTATTATATTAATGGTCGGAGAAGTTCCTTGGGATTTTACTTACTGTACTCGTCATCTGTCTTTTTGTGATGATTGAGTGCAGATCTTAGTACTAGTATGTGTAAGGGGATTCTAGGTGACTATATCTGATTGCCCACTTTTAAGGACCTACTTGTATATGTTTATTTTTAATATTTTGTATACTTTGGGTATTAGGCAACTTGAGATAACACCTTACATGTATATATACCTTGTTTGTGGTACCGTCGCTTATATACAAAGTACTTTCTAGGGTTTTCCACAGTAAGATTTGGCTTTAAACAATGTTTATCATGCTAAATTACATTATTTAAATGGTATTAATGAAGAATTCCACTGAATATGTTAATTTGGAAGATATAACCTACTAGTAAGGTTAGTGTGACGACCCCAATTTCCTACAAATTGGGCCCCACCCGACTTAAGCCCACTTGGACCCCTGAGCTAGTCTCGTAAAATCAACATAGGCCTAGTCAGCCTTCCAATCTGTCAGTAAAAAACATTCATAATTTTAAGTTGAGTTATTAGTATTTTTCAAGTTTTACAAATTAGCAAAAGCAATTAATACATTAAATAACTCAACAATAACGTAAAAGAGTTGGACAACCTAATTGTGGAACCTTCTAAACATGTACATTCATGTATATCTTATGTCAAGTGTTATAACTAAGCAAAAGTGATATACTAGTCTTGTGTATCCCTCAACCCAAATAAGTATCCCAAGTGTGATAACAACATATATATGTAATACAAAAAAATCAAAAACCTACAAAAATGTGCAGAGGAGGGCAGCTCAGATATCTTCAGAGTAGGTCGCCAAGTATCGGCGTCTTGCCCTTGCTCGACTGCGGATCTACACTTGGTCAAATACAAGAATGCCGAGTCTAATAAGTAAAAGCCAGTAGGATTTAAACAGTAATTCAAAAAAAAAATGAAGGAGTCTAAAAGTCATGCGGATAGAAAGAAAGCTATATGGAGTGCATGATAATAAGACTGCAAAAACGAAAGTACAATAAGAAATGAGTGTAAAAGGAAACAATAGAGAGGTGTCCAAGTAGTCAAATACCACCGAGTGCGAGTGCCATAAGGTCAGGGTCATAGAGTCGCGGCAACGCCAAGCAGACTCAGGTCCAAGGACACGGCGTCGCTTGCTGTACCTAGACCCTCGCGAATGAGGGATATAAACAGTGCCCTGAATAAATGAAACATAAGCTAAATGAACTATTGTGCATTTCCTAGATGATTTTACTTACCTCGAGAAATAGCAAATTGTCCTCAAAACGCTCCGTTCATGCCTCGATATGCACACCTGACTCCCGATTATAGCCTCATAAGTCCCTGGTATCCATTTATACCATTTTAACTATTTTAGAGTCACATTAAGTGAATTTATACTATAGGATCATAAATTTGTAGTTTTATTTTCAAAAAAATTGATTTTTAGCACCCTTTTCGAATTATACCAGGGCGCCAAATGCTCGAAAAAGCCTCGAACTCATTTTTTTAGCTTTCCCTAATTTTTCGAATTTTTTCATAATTTTTATCTATTTAATCTATTTTCTGTAATTTATTTTTATAAAAATCAGTTTATTTTAATTTAATTTTAATTATTATTTTATTAATGGGGTGGGTCCGAGTCGACCCAACCCGGTCTAGCCGGACCGGGGTTGACTGGGCCTACATACCCGTCTCCTCCATCAACAAAATTTTTTCTAACAAAAACAACAACACTATAACATCAACATCAACATCAACCCCAACAATAACATTAAAACATTGGATTTCTTCAAGAACTCAGAACATAAACAACCACTCACCTCGATCAACAAATAGGTCACCGATGAGGGAGGTCCCACGGCCGAAATGGATGCACATTAAGACGAGGCCGAGATCTTGAGGCCGTGGAGGAGAGGTGAGTGAGACCGAAAAGTGAGAATGAAGAACATGAAAGGGAGAAGAGAGAGTTCGGGTAGAGGGAGAGAGGGGTTGAAATGTGTATTTGATTTGGAGAAGATAGAAAAATTTATGTGTGAGAGAGAAAAGTGGGGATAGTGATATAATTTGATTGGTGACGTGATGAGATGTGTGACGTGACAACTAAATCTCGGACTACACATACACCCACGTTACGCTACACTGCAACGTCGTACCCACTCGCCACTAGGCACTCACATTACGACCACCAAAAATATTAATTGGTGCGATGTGAATTAATAATAATACAACTAAGTTAACATACGTCACATAAAAATAAATTCGTGTACCTTGATTGGCGTGCCCTAAACCTATCGATGGTGTCCACGTGAGTTCGAGCTACAGGTCATAATCTCGGTGTCGACTCTCGAGGGTTGACTGAGTGTGCGACATCACAACGAGTCCGGGTCACAGTCCTGAGATGCCACGTGGCACGTGTTAAATTTTTAGGGGTCGTTACAGTCTTCCCAACTAATAAGAATTTCGTCCTCGAAACTAAAATAGTTTGGACTAAGACTTACAAGATTCAAAATAGTTATGGAAAATGTTCGCACATATAATACTTTAGTTCCCAAGTCAACTCCTCGTCCTTGTGATGTTGCCATTTAACGAGGACTGACGAGATGTTCTTATTCCTTAGTCTCTTCACTTGACGGTCTAAAATCTGAATAGGCTGCTCCTTGTACGTTATGTCTTCCTCTAATCTATCTGACTCAGATCCACCATCGGTCGTACGCCTCTTCTCGACCTATCCAGCTGAAGCATCGAAATATGAAATAGGGGTGGATCCCGGCCAACTGAGGCGGTAACTCTAAATTATATGCAACCTTGCCGACTCTCCTCTTGACCTTGAAAGGACCAATGAATCTAGGCACGAGTTTTCCTTTGATTCTAAATCTCTTGTGCCCTTTAAAGGTGAGACTTTCAAGTACACATAAGCTCCCTCGTCATACACTAACTCACCATGGTACTTGTTGTAATATTTCTTTTGTCTCTATTGTATACCCTTTAGACGTAATCTGATATGTCGTATATTCTGCGTGTGATCTACCACAATCTTTGGCCCAAGAATTGCCACATCCTCGGGCTTTGCCCAATATGATGGAGATCTGCATGGCCTACCATAAAGTACCTCAAACGGTGCCATCCCAATACTGGTCTAGTAACTATTATTATAAGCAAACTCACACATACGAAGATACTCTTTCGACTATCCGTTTGTCTGTGGGTGATAAGCCGAACTCAAATCTAATCCGGTGCCAAACAGTTCCTGCATGTTTCGCCAAACATGCAATGTAAACTGTGATCCTCTATCTTACACGATGGATAATGGAACTCCGTTTAACCTAACAATCTCTCATTCGTACAACACAACTAATTTATCCACATTATGTATCGTTGATACTAGTAAGAAGTGCGTAGACTTAGTCAACCTATCCACAATCGCCCTTATGCAATCATTGTTGCGCTGAGATCGAGGTAATCTACTGACGAAATCCATGGCAATATGCTCCCACTTACACTAAAGAATGGGAAGTGGCTGTAATAATCCTCCGGGTCTCCGATACTCAGCCTTAACTCGCTGGCATATCCCATACGCTCGAACGTAATCACTAATATCGGTCTTCGTCCCCGGCCATCGAATAGACGACGCATATCCGCATACATCTTGGTCCGACCCGGATGAATCGTAAAACGTAAGCAGTGAGCCTCCTGAAGTATCTCATCACGTAACTCAGCCACTGATGGAATCCACAGTTGACCTCTAAATCTCATGCATGAGTCTGTCGAATGACTCCAATCTGGATGATCCGACCTTTGAGCAAACTCTAAAAACGTTTGTATTGCTCATCTACCTGTTGACCCTCAAGTACACTCTGAATTGACACTGTCCGAGTCCTCACCTGCCAACAATTCAACACTCTGGTATTGGTCGGTATATCAACTAAATTCATCAACTCAGTTGCTTCGAGTAGCCTATGCTCGTGTGTCATATGACACGTCACTATCTCTAGATTTGCTCCTCTTCGGCTCAATGCGTCTGCTACGACATTGGCCTTGCCTGGTGATACTCCAAAGAGAATTCATAATCTTTAAGGAACTCTAGCCAATGCCTCTGTCTCATATTCAACTCCTTTTGAGTAAAGAGGTACTTCAAACTCTTGTGGTTAGTAAACAACACAAACTTTTCTCCATAGAGATAATGATGCTAAATCTTCAATGCAAAGACTACTGCAGCTAACTACAAATCATGGGTAGGGTAGTTCTTCTCGTGAATCTTTAGCTGTCAGGACACGTAGGCAATCAAACTACCGCCCTGCATTAAAACACAACACAAACTGACCTTAGAAGCATCGGTGTTCACCTCAAAACCCTTCCCTGATTCAGGTAGTACCAAAACTGACGTAGTCGTTAATCGTTCCTTCAGAGTCTGGAAAGCCTGCTCACAATTATGATTCCACTAAAATTTGACTTCCTTCTTCGTTAACTGTGTCATTGACACCACGGTTTTAGAAAAATCCAGAACAAACCGTCTGTAGTAGCTTGCCAATCCTAGAAAATTGCGATTGTTTGCCACTAATGTCGGTGTAGGCCAATCGATCACTACTCAAGTCTTAAAAGGGTCCACTGACACTCCACTGGCTCTAAAAATATGTCTAAGAAATTCGACTTCAGTGAGCTAAAACTCACACTTACTGAACTTAGCGTACAGTCTACGCTCCCTCGAAGTCTGTAAGACCGTCCGAAGGTGTTCCTCGTGATCCTCACGCGTCTTAGAATAGATTAGAATGTCATTGATGAACACTATCACCAATCTATCAAAGTACTCTCTCAATACTCGATGCATTAGATCCATGAACATCGCTGGGGCATTCGTCAGCGCATAATGGTATGACGGTAAATTGGTAGTGCCCATATATTGTGCGAAATGCAGTATTCTCCCTATCCTCATCTCGAATCCTCAATTGGTGGCATCCCGATCTCAAATCAATCTTAGAGAACCAGTGTGCCCCTGTAAGCTAAACGAACAAGTAATCAATACGTGGGAGTGGATACATGGTTTTCATTGTGACTCTGTTGAGCCGTCGGTAGTCAATGCAAAGTCTCGAACTACCATTTTTTTTGACAAACAATATTGGTGCACCCCAAGGTGACATGCTTGGATGTATGAATCCCAACTCTAACAACTCATCTAGCTGGGTCCTTAAGTCCTCTAATTCCTTAGGAGCCATCCTGTATGGTGGAATCGAAATAGGTTTGGTTTCTGATACCAAATCTGTAATGAAGTCCATCTTTCTGGGTGGTGCTAATCTTGGGAGCTCTACGGGAAAAACATCTAAAAATTCGCATACAACAAACACCTCCTCTATCTTCGTCTCGACTCTATCAGTCGTACCTAAAACACTAGCAAATGTCTCAAGATCTTAACTCGTGGCCACTCTAGCACGGGTGATTGGTAACGTAGTTGAAGTCCCCTAGAAGCTAAACTCTGCTCGATCCGGAAACAGAAACGTAACCACCTTGTTGAAACACTCAAGTTGTGCGTGGTACGCGACTAACCAATCCATGCCCAACAAGGCATCAAACTCCAAAAATTCCAATACCCTATAGTCTGCAGGCATTTCTTGGTCCTCTATCTTAATTGAGTAGTCAAAACATAATAAGTCCGGGTATATCTTGTCCCAAGTAGTTGTGTTGAGGACCAATGGTTGCTCTAGCCTAATAGGTCTCAATCCTAACTCATCAACTAGACGACCCAAATAAAAATACAGTAGAACCCGAATCAATCATTGTATGCATAAATCGACTGTAAATGTAAATCATACCCTCGATAAGGTTACGAGTGGCAGTTGGATCTGGTGAAGCGATGGCATGAACTTTCTCTCTACACTGCTATGAATGAGCCTTGCCTAGTCATGGACATGTACTGATGAAATGCCCTATCTGTCTACACTCAAAGCATGCTCGATGTGGTCCCGGCCCTTGTGGAATTCACTGTCCATATCCCTGTGCCTGACCATCGCATCTTCCTCTACTCTCAGTCTGCTGATACTGCTGTTGCGGCCCTAACGGTACTGGCTGTTGTAGTGTACTAGCATAACTTTGTGCCGAAACAGATGGAACTGGCACCATGTGTGCTGGATGGGACGATGGCGCCAAGGATCCTGTACTCTGTGCTCTGTCATCTCTTGACCTGAACGGTCGGTGTCTCTTCCTCCTCATGTCGCTACCTGACCTATAATCCAACCGTCTGGTGCAGGTGCTGGTGCTGAGATGAATTCATCGGGGTGTGTGCTCAGTTACACCTCTCTGGTCAGGCTCATCTCATATGCCGCCTGTAAACTCTCTGGCTTTGTAGTCACCACGATGCCTTCGAGATCCCTCAATAGACCCTCTATGAAGTAGTGTGCCTGATCGGCGTCTGTGTCAACTATCCCTCCAACATATTCCAATAACTGCAAATACCTACCCATATGTTGCATCACCGACTCCCTAGTGTACTGTTGGATGCTAAAAAACTCGGATCTCTTTTGCTTCTGGATCGAAGGCGGGAAATACTTCTGATTAAATCACCTCCTGAATTTTGCCCAATCATTAGGCTTACCCTAGGTAGCCACCATACTGCGGCGCCACGCATCAGCCTCTCCAAACATCAGCCCTAACTATATACTCGGTCTTATATGCTCCGATGTGGCTAGGATGTCATGTATATTCTCGTAGCTCTTCATAAACCTCTCTGCCACCTCGAGACTCATGCCCTCGTAGAATTCTGGTGGTCTATGTCTCTGGAACTCTAGCGACTGTCTTGCCTCAACTGTCACCCCAGTGCTCATCTCTACGGGTGTAGTCGGCGTGGTCTCTGCCGGCGCAGATGGTGCGGGCAATACCGTCTCAGTTTGAACTGGTACTATCTCAGGTATAATGGATAGTGTCGATACAACGAGAGCCCCTGGAGTGGCCTTTACGGTAGGCGCACTCCTCTCCCGCACAGTGGGCACTATCGACGAAGATGGTGTTGGTGTAGCTGTGATCTGTGCCCTGAGTGTCCTAAGGATCTCGTACAATCGTTAATCTTGAGATGTGACTCTCTAAGTCAATAACTGTACCTCCTCAATACTAGCGAATCGAGGACCTGCTACTCCATTATCATCACACGAAGCAGGCTGATCTGCCATCGCGATCTACAATAGCAAGCGAGTATCTAATCAACGTATAATTATCGATATAGTATAGTATAATACAACAATTAACATATATATCCAAATTTTAATTTTCCCCAACTCGCCTCACTTCCCAAGTAAGACTCTAAGTCTGGATCATAGGGTTCCACTATAAGTTCCAACTGTGTCGTAACTCTATTTTTAATTTATGTCTTATATTGTTTGTGGGTTAATCGAGAGCAATAAGTAAAAACTTGGCTCTGATACCAACTGTGACAATCCCAATTTCCTTCAAACTGGGTCCCACCTAGCCTAAGCCGACGTAAACCCCCAAGTCAATCTCGCAAGGTCAACTCAGGCTTAGTCAACCTTCCAATTTGTCAGTATAAAAGACATTCATAATTTTAAGTTGAGTTATTAGCATTTTTCAAGTTTTACAAATTAGTGGAAACAATTAATACATTAAATAACTCAACAAAAATGTAAAAGAGTTGGACAACATAATTGTGGAACCCTGTAAACATGTAAATTCATATATATATATATATATATATATATATCTTGTATCAAGTGTTATAACTAAGCAAAAGTGATATACCAGTCGTGTGTATCTCTCAACCCAAATAAGTATCCCAAGTGTGATAACAACATATATAAGTAATACAAAAAAATCAAAAACCTACAAAAATGTGCAGAGGAGGGCCGCACAGTTATCCTTAGAGCAGATCGCCAAGTGTCCATGTCTTGCCCTTGCTCGGTTGCAGATCTGCACTCGGTCAAACACAAGAATGCTGAGTCCAGTAAGTAAAACTCAGCAGGATCTAAATAGTGATTCAAAAAAAAATGAAGCAATCTAAAGGTCATGCGGATAGAAAGAAAGCTATATGGAATGCATGATAATAAGACTGTAAAAATGAAAATACAATGAGAAATGAGTGTCAAAGGAAACAATAGAGAGGTGCGCAAATAGTCCAAGTCCACCGAGTGTAGGTGCCACAGGGTCGTGGTCATAGAATCGCGGCAACGCCTAGCAGCCTTGGGTCCTCGGACGCAGCGTCGCCCGCCGTACCTAGACCATCACTAATGAGGGATATCAAAGGTGCCCCAGATAAAACACATCTCATTCCGACTAAATACTCAAGTGACTCGAGGTCATGGCCCCGGTTGCAAGCCGGTAACCACTCCAATCAGAGACATTCGTATGACTCACTTGGCCCTCGGACACTCATAAGTGGGCGGGAATTCCAAGGAAGGGACATAATATAATATCAATAAAATATAAGCTCAAATGAATTATTGTGCATTTCCTAGCTGGTTTTACTTACCTCGAGAAATCGCAAATCGTCCTCATAACGTCCTGCTCACGCCTCAATATGCGCACCCGACACCTGACTATAGCCTCCTAAGTCTCTGGTGTTCATTTATACCATTTTAACTGTTTTAGAGTCACATTAAGTGAATTTTTCATATTTCTCGAGAATTTTTTGATTTTGTTTTCATAATTTTTATCTATTTTTTGTAATTTATTTTTATAAAAATTACTTTAATTTAATCGTAATTATTATTCTATTAATGGGGTGGGTCCGGGTTGACTTGACCCGGTCCAGCCCTACCCGAGTCGACCCTGCCAAAATACTCGTCTCCTCTATTATTCAACAACACTATAACATCGACAAATAGGTTACTGATGAGGGAGGTCTCACTGCCGAAATGGACGCGCATCAAGAAGAGGCCGAGATCTTAAGGTCGTGGAGAGAGTTCTGGTAGAGGGAGAGAGGGATTGAAATGTGTGTTTAATTTGGAGAAGATAGAAAAATTTATATGAGAGAGGGAGAGAAAAGTGGGGATGGTGATATGACTTGATAGGGATGTGATGGGATGTGTGATGTAACAATTAAATCCCCATACACCCGCGTTACGCGTACACTGCAACGTCGTACCCTCTCGTCAATATGCGTGCACATTACGACCACCAAAAATATTAATTGGTGCGATGTGAATTAATAATAATAATGTTGTAAATTGGATGACCCTTAACTAAGCTTATGAATGATCACATTGTCAAGGATGACTCTCACATTGAATTGTAACATCAAACATGACTTCTACATTGAATGTAACTTGTACACTCTACATAACTTGTATTCAACTCTAATGTATAATCACTTATCTATGTATTATCATGTAACTTGGAATCTTGTATGACAAGAGACTTTGATGTAACTTGCACACTTTGTGCAAGTACTCATTCTCATCATGACTAAGGGTCTATATAAGGGGGTTCCTTCGCTTGTAAAAAACACTCTAATGTTGGAATGAAATCCCTACATTCTCATATCTAGCTATTTTTTCTCTTTGTCTCATCTTCTCTACTTGTTCTAGTAGTTCTTAGTTTATGTCATCTATACTTAAGTCTCTAGCAAGTCCAACTTAAGTTCTAGTTGGCTTACCACTTAGTTTACAACACGTTATCAACACGAAGTTGCTCTACAAGAGGAGGTCTTGAAGATAAAGAAGCTTTTCAAAGATATAAAGCTAATAAGGTATAATTTTTATTTATTTAAATAAGTTCAATATATTTCCATGTTGTTATGGTTAATTTCTTTTTTGTTACATGCATATTTAATTATGTAAATGTACTTTATTCATACATTATGCATTGTAATGTCACCGACTACGAAAGTATGCTCTGTAGCTGCGTCTTATACGATCTTCTACATCAGAAATCAATAGTCAATGTGCGACATATTGTTTTTCTCTTAAAACTACAAATGATTAGTTATTGTTCTATTTTTGATTTTACAATACAAATAATGCTAAAGGTTTGAGTTGATAGTGGGTAAGCCTTGTCCCCGGTAAAGCTAAACATTGAAAGGGAGATGGGTTATCCCGTTCCAGAAGGCATGGTATTAAATAGACTACGTCTCGCCACCCAACCTGGAGGTTGTCCCACCAACTCATACAAATAGTACATTTTGTTTATTAATGAATCAAGTTGTGAACATATATTTAATCATATGTTATGTTTTTACATAAAAAAAGAGAAAACTATTTTATATTAAATTTATTTTCAAAATATTATTCAACCATAGTTGAACTTGTTGCCATATTATATTACCGACAATAATTACTTGTCATGACAATTAGATACTATAATTTGTTAATAAAACATTTATGCAAGACTGTTGTATTATACAAATTTTAAATCATTTGCCAATATCTCTTTAGAGATTTGAAAAGTGAATATTTCACATTATATATCTTTTCACCCTATGGAGTTATAAATATATAAATACCAAAAAAGGTAATGCTTCAAAAGCTCAAAATGTGCAGTTGAGTCTCAAGCTACAAAATTTAATCTGTTAAATATTAATTATAATTCCGCAATTTTAATTACCTATATGTTGAGGCATTGTGGAAATATGACTGATGAGACAATAAAAATAAGGTCACGTGGCCCGCCTCGATTTATTGTTGTAACAAATATCGAGTGTGCACATCAATCCAATAGATATTAAGGTTTGATTTCTTGTCTTATGGTAGCTGAGTAAAATAATGAATTATAAATATAATATCGCTCCCGTCCAATTAGTTCAGCTTCAAATTAAGAAGCATATGTTGCATATAATGATCATGATCGCAATAATAAATTTATGAAAGTGGAAAATGTGAAAATATCAGGTAAAGGTTGTATTGACAATTCTACCAAAAATTGGAACAAAAGTGGTGCACCACTACAAATGACAAATAATTATTGACAATGAGCTCTCATAATTGTGACATTTTTTGGTCATATATGAAAGGCTATTTTGCCTAAATATTGTCATATATATACCCAAATATTTTTGTGACCTTTACCATGCCTTCAAAATCAAAGACAAAATATTATGAATTTTATCATTGAAAATGACTCGATAAAACAAGCACATCGAGATGTGTTTAAATCGTGACCTAAATATGGGCGATGAGTTTATGTCTTATGTATTGTGCTACATGCATGTACATTATAATATAAAAAGTGAATATTTCTCGAGTTCGAACTTAGCGGAGGCTAACGTTCAGGCAATATCTGATATAACAATTTTATTGTTAATGTCTTGTTCAAAAGAAGTCTACTCAGAATAATTGAAAATTTATCTATATGATTTAATCTGAGTATAATATTATCATATTTAACTTCTGGAATATATAAGACACATTAAAATGAATGTCGTCATAAATCAAATGACATTCATAATGGAGAAAGATCTATGTGATTATCTATAATTATCAATAATGCGAAAATATTGTAAATTCGTACGGACAACCTTTATCGAACTGGATTTTTTATCAGCTGGAGATTATCTCAAGGCAAATCAATAGGAGACTTATATTGATTAAACTCTCCACCATTAAAGGGAGATATAAGTCAATTCAAAGGAATGTCGTGAAATTACTTGAAACACATCAAATTACATTAAATTTTATGTATTATGATCCATGTATAAATTAATATGAACTCGAATTTCAAATGATCATTCAATAGCAACAAGTTATGAATCAATTACTTGATCCAAGTACTATATATAAAAGAGTGGCAATCATATGCTTCAACATTAAACGGTTCATATAGAAAACGATGTCCATGTGCGACAAAATGCGTAAGACGTCTAACCCACGTGAACATGAGGGGAAAAATCAAAATGAGTTATTGGTTAGTATATTGCACTCTTTTTCCTTTGCTATGGTTTTATCCCACTGTGTTTTCTTTGCAAAGGTTTTTAATGAAGCAATTCTAACAATATTAAAACTTTGTATCTATATTGATTAGTGTATTGCACTCTTTTCCTTTCTCTATGATTTTATTACACTGGGTTTTCCTAGCAAGGTTTTTAATAAAGCAATCTTAACATTATTATACTTCATATAAAAAAATAAAAAAATTTATTATGAGAGCAATTAATGTACTCTTTTTCCGATACTAGATTTTTCCCATGGGGTTTTTCTAGTAAAGGTTTTAATGAGGCATATATATTCACTCAAAGTGTATCAATGTGTTGCACTATTTTCCTTAGCTTTGGTTTTATCCCATTGGGTTTTTTCTAGCATGGGTTTTCATGAGGCAATCAATAATATTATACTACAAATCAAGATTGACGAGAACACTGTACTCTTTTACCTATGCTAGATTTTTTTCCACATGGTTTTTCTAGTACAGGTTTTAACGAGGTATATTCTCTCAACAAGTGTCATCAAATGGGGGAGTGTTGTAAATGTGATGACCCTTTAACCAAGTTTATGAATGATCACATTGTTAAGCATGGCTCTCACATTGAATTGTAACATCAAGCATGACTTCTACATTGAATGTAAGTTGTACACTCTACATAACATGTATTCGACTCCAATATATAATAACTTATCCATGTATTGTTGTGTAACTTGTAATCTTGTATGACATGAGACTTTGGTGTAACTTGCACACTTTGTACAAGTACTCATTCTCATCATGACTAAGGGCCTATATAAGGGGCTCCTTCACTTGTAAAGAACACACCAATACAACAACAATAACAACATAGCCTCAGTCCCAAATTAACTGGGGTCGGCTACATGGATCAAACTTCTCCATTGTGCTCGATTAAGTGCAATTAATGATGAGCTTTGCAAATCATTCAAATCCCTCCTAATTAATGCATCCCATGTTAATTTTGGTTTGCCCCTACCTCGCCGAATTTTTACAATTTCTATTGAGTCAAGTTTTTTAGTTGGAGCATTTGTAGGCCGTCTTTGCAGGTAACCAAACCATCGCAACCGCCCTTCCCTAATCTTTGTGTCAATAAGTGCTACTCTTACTTGTCTTTGAATTTCTATATTTCTTATTCTATTTTTACGAGTTTTACCACACACCCACCTAAGCATCCTCATTTCTGCTACGTTAATTTTACGTAATTGTTGTTGCTTTACCGTCCAACATTCACTTCCATAGAGAATAGCTGGCCTAATTGCGGTCCTATAAAATTCTTCTTTTAACTTAGTAGGAACATGTCGATCACAAATCACCTATGTTGCACTCCACCATTTTTTCCATCCAGTTTGAATTCTATGTGTGACATCATTCTCAATGTTACCATCATTTTGTATGATTGATCCTAGGTATCTAAAGTGGTTTACCTTAGGAACTTCTATTTCCTCTAATTTTACCACTCTGTCATCTTGATGTCTAATGTTTCTAAAATCACAGTGCATGTACTCGGTTTTCGTCCTACTCAACTTAAAGCCTTTAGATTCTAATGTATTCCTCCAGAGTTCTAATTTCCTATTCACTCCATCTTTAGTTTCATCCACTAAGACAATATCATCTGCAAATAGCATACACCATAGTATATCCTCTTGAATATGTCTAGTTAGTTCATCCATAACTAAAGTAAATTGATATGGGCTTAAAGCCAATCCTTGATGTAGTCCTATCGTAATGAGAAATTATTTTGTAGCTCCTCCGAATGTCTTTATACTCGTTACTACTCCATCATACATATCCTTAATAGTGTCTATATATCTAGCATGCACTCTTTTTCTTTCTAGAACCTACCAAAGAACGTCTCTAGGGACCCTATCATATGCTTTTTCTAAATATACGAATACCATATGAAGATTTTTTTTCTTTTCTCTATATTTTTGTAACAATCGTCTTACAAGGAAAATCGCCTCCATAGTTGACCTCCCAAGCATGAAACCAAATTGTTTCTCCGATATTGTTGATTCTCTCCTTAGCCTATTGTCAATTATTCTCTCCCATAGTCTCATAGTGTGACTCATAAGTTTAATTCCCTGATAGTTTGAGCAACTTTGAATATCTCCTTTATTTTTGAAATTGACACAAGCGTGCTTCTTCTCCAATCCATTGGCATCCGTTTTGATTTTAAAATTTTATTGAAAAGTTTTGTTAACCAAGTCAATCTAATTTCTCCTAAGCATTTCCAAACCTTTATGGGTATTTCATTTGGGCCACATGCTTTCCCTATTTTCATTCTTTTCAATGCCTCTTTAACTTCTACAATTCTAATATTGTGTGTATAGTTTAATTTCTTTCTTGGTGTGGGTTTTCATCTATTATAGTATCAAATTGGCCATCATTAAATAAACTATCGAAGTAACCTCTCCATCTCTCCTTAATATCCTCCTTGCGCGTTAAAACATTTTGATTTCCGTCCTTAATACATCTTACATGACTTAGATCTTGTTTCTTTTTATCTCTTAATTTGGCTATCCAATATATATATTTTTGGCCATCTCTATTACCTAACCTTGTATGATCTTCCATGAAATTTGTATTAGCTTGACTAACTACTTTTTTAGCTTATTTTCTAGCTTCTCTATATTGATTGTACGCATCTTCATCTTGACACTTAGGTATTTTCCTATACATCTCTCTTTTAGTTTTAATTGCTCGTTGGACATCCTCGTTCCACCACCATGTTTCCTTCTTTGGAGGTCCCAAGCCCTTAGACATACCTAATACATTTGATCCCACTCTCCTTACGCAACTACGCATTTCTAGCCACATTGTATTAGCATCTAAGTCAAAATTCCAAACATTTTCCTTTAGTAGTTTTTCTCTAAACTCTACTTGTTTACTACGTTTTACGTTCCATCACTTTATTCTAGGGTCGCTAACTCTTTTATTAATATTATGTCGTCGTGTTAGCTTAATATCAAGTACTACTAACTTATGTTGGGTAGTAAGTGCTTCACCAGGTATTACTTTGCAGTCTCTACATATTTTTCTATCTATTTTTCTTGTTAAAAGAAAATCTATTTGACTCTTGTTATGACCACTACTAAAAGTATTTTTTTTTCTACTAAAAATAAAAAGAACACACCAATGTTGGAATGACATCTCTATATTCTCATCTCTAGCTCTCTTCTCTCTTATCTCATCTTCTCTACTTGTTCTTGTAGTTCTTAGTTTATGTCTTCTATACTTAAGTCTCTAGCAAGTCCAACTTAAGTTCTAGTTGGCTTACAACGTAGTTTACAACAAATACAACTAATTTAACATACGTCACATAACAATAAATGTTTGTACCTCGATTGGCGTGCCCCAGACTTATCAATGGTGTCCACGTGAGTACGAGCTACGAGTAATAATCTTAGTGTCGACTCTCGAGGGATGACCGAGTGTGCAACATCACAACTAGTCCGAGTCACGGTCCTGAGATGCCACATGGCACGTGTTAATTTTTTATTGTCGTTATAGTTAGGATCTCAATAAATTGACAACTAAGTAACAGTTGAAACAGTTAGATTCCCATATAGAATGGTTAAAATATATAAGGATAATTTACTAATTTATCGGATAATACACATTTGGACACGATTTACGAGACACGAAGAGGATGGGCAAGAGCCGCACATTTTTAGTTGGTCCAGCTGGCAAGGAGTATACGGAGACACGTTACCCTGGGGTGGCAGGGCCGCCACATGTTTGACGGGGACTTAAGTCTCCATCATGGGTTCCTCTTAATAGATATTTGGACGAGGTTCTACCGTTCATGGGTTCCTCTCATCCGACCATGAGATGTTTGGTGAGGCGATCATTATGGGTTCCTCTCGGTTTAGGTAAGTTGATTCCAGGATGTTGATTAGGGTTTTCTATCACGCTGCACTCGTGTCCAATTTTGACTTCTCCGTGACTTATTTTCATGCGAGTACCTTATTTTATGTTCCTTATTTAAATTGCTTGAATTGTAGTATTTTATTGAATTTTGTAAATATTAGCTAACTTTTTCCGGGATTTACTCACTGGGATTTGTCATTATTTTTAGTGAGAAATTGTAGATTGTAGGTCGAGCTGAGGCAAGGGGTCTTAGACAACTACCTCTGAGCTAGGAAAGCCCCATCAACTTTTTGTGTAGGTGTTTGCATATATTTACTTACTGCTTTTATGAGATTTTTTGGAGGACTTGTATACCTGCATGTATATGACCATTTTTTGTATTTTTGTCACTTTTTGATATACATGGTATCTCACACCGGGTTTCCACACTATAGGGTTGTTTATTAATGCAAACTTTTGATTCTTCTTACAATATTTGCATGCTTTAAAGACTTCTGCTAAGATACATAACTTGTAATGAATTAATAAGTCGTGAACAACTTAACTTAGCTAACTTTTTGTAAATATTTCATAAATACTAAGTTAATGAGAGTAAAATACAAACGAAGGTTTAGGTCGTGGGCCATCAAGGACAAGTGTACGGCGATGTGACATGCTAAGTGACGTGTTCGGCAATGTAGCGGTACCCGATTTGCCATGAAGTTCGGGGTCGTCACACACATTATTTATGTTATAAAAACATATAATTAAGGCTAATATCATATAATTTAGCATTTAATTAATATATAACAAAGTTTATTTATTATAAAATCTCCTTCACGTTTTAGCCTAATATTAATTTATTAATTATATGATGGTAATAAATATGCAGATCCATGTAGGTGTATGTGTTTGACGTGTACAGCTCTACCATTTTTTTCAAAAAATTTAATACAATATGAAAAAATATAAAATTTTAAAATATGGAAAGTCGTGTTTAAAATTTTATCATTATATATCTTGACTTAAGCAAGAGTCGAACTCACGACCTTCCCAAACATTACTTTTTAGCTAGAGATCAATACTAATTATCATTAGTTAAAAAACTTTGGTAAATATATACTAATTAAGTTTTAAATACATTTAGGCCTATTTTTTTAATTCATTTTAATAATTTAAATGTCAAGATCCGCCTCACTAAGTCTTGACTTAGCTTAATTACCATATTAGGCATATAAACCATATAATCAACTTTGAACCTCGAAATACTTTTTATTTCAATCCTTATTAAGCTCTAATATTAAATTTAGATCCTCAATGAAACTCAATTCTTGATTTACTTAATTGGAGCAAATTAGGAAATCATACGAATTATCTTTTGTATTTTATAAAAAATTCAGCACCCCCTCCCTTAAAAGTGACTTGATAAAAAATCTCACTAAATAGATAGCAGAAAGGGGAGAGGACTAGAATGACTCACAACTCCCCGCAGTTTATAATCTATATCAAATTCAAACTTTATAAACTTACTTAGAGTCTCTAATATCTTAGTTACAACTTTACAATCCCAAAATAAATCAAAACTGAAACATAAACCTCTCAACTTACTTTAAATTAATTTAAAAGACTCATAATTTTTCAACGATGTTTCACGACTTACACTTACCCCAAGAACCCCAAAATAATATACATATATATAATATGATTACAACAAGAATATTAAAACTTTAAAAACATCACCAAGATCTTCGAGCTTTTCTATTCTTCCTTGTCTTCACAGAGAACTTGATATCATCAAAAACAACTCGAAGATATTAGGTAAGTAAACTACTACATTGCTTTGTACTCTTGCAAATGTTAGTCCGAAAAGATGGAGACTTGTAATTGCATTTTCAAATAACAACAAATTTATATAACAAGACTAAACCCTTTTATTACTAATCAAGGATCACAAACAGGTTGACCGATCTAATAATGAACCTAAAATAGTAATAAAAGATTCCAATGCATGCTACCCCAGAGTTGACATTACCCGCCTTTGGCACCTGTAGTACGTCTAGTCTGGAGTGGAACGCATCTATAGCATCCCTTGTCCCGATTAAGGCGATATCCGACCTATAATTAAGCCTCGGTACACCAGCCAGACCTAATTAGAGTCAGCATCCTCTACTCTATACCTGATAAACGCAATCTGTATATTAATATCAAAATATAAATCAAAGTAAATGTAGCGCGAAATTAAAAACTTTTTCAATAATACAAGGATATACATAAACCTATAGTTTATCAAAATCAAAACACGAATATAAAATCTCTCGACTATGTTATATTACAACAATGTAATTCAAACAATATCTATACATGAAAGAATCATTATATCACCGAGAAGATGATAAAACTTATAAGCCTTATCTTTTCCTTTCGCTAAAGTAAATACTTGCGAACCTAAAATGTTAAGGGGTGTGAGCGCTTCAACTTACTTAGTAAGTGATGCTCGTAAACATATCAATTATCAACTAATATCAATGAATATATTAATAGCAATATGAATCCAAAACATATCTATTCAGGCATTGAAATTGATATAAACAATAAAATAACTGAATGCATGTAACATCCCAATATTTATTGACGTTGTTATTTGGTTATTTTTCAGACTCAGACGCCAACTCAGACCTATATGGACGCCCCAGATAGCGTAGAACACGCATGAATGGCTTAAATCGTCATTTGTGTCTATTGATTGTATGATTGTAATGTTAATTATTATTTATTTTAGCACTCATTGCATATGTGTATTAATATTGATATACCATGTGAGACGTGAGACGAGTATTCGCCTTGAAAAAGCGTGTCGATGCGGATATCGGGTTGGCAAAAGTATGGGTATGCTAAGTCCAAAAAAGTCAAATAGGCTAATGTGACAATAAATAAGGCAAATGTGATCATCGAAGTAATTCTTGCCTAAAAGTCTTTCCAAATTGAGATTTTCCTCTCATAATTTAATGCGTTCATCATAATTTCATTAGCCAGTCTAATTTGCATATTAACTCTTAATAGCCAAATCCTGGCGTATCAATTTGGTCCAATTAAACTTCTTAATCACCTTATCACCCAGTTAATTAAATAGTTAGCCTAACTTCAATCTGAGCTTTAAAGAACAGACTTGTAATTACTAATTCCGACAACTCAGTTGATGACGCACCTGCGTAGGACTTCATTTTATCATTATTATTACACATCTCTCTCAAGATATAATATTGAGAAGTTCCTATTATAATTACGCTTCGTGTTCTTTTCTCTATTCAAAGTATTGATGACATCAATCACTTTGTGTGAGTGATTTTTCAGAGTGAATTCATTATCTTCATGAACTTAGGTTACTCACTTCACTTCTATTTTCTTTCACTTTGACAACTATACTATTCAAACTCTCATTGCTTGAATATCTTCATATCACATTGCATGAACTCTTTGGTTTTCATGCTTATAATTCGTCTTCTAGTGTTTCATCCAAGATCCTCCAATTGAATAGATTCACAAATAAGTTGTGATCCACGCTCATATCGTATAACACCTAAGTCTCAACTCTAGGACTTGTCTTTCAATCCATTCCATTCATCCTTTGAAATACATTTCGAGTTTTTATTCTACAAGTAATGCCTTAAATTATTTGGTACCATAACCAAAATAAGTATTTCACAACTCATTTTCTCAAACTTTCTTGACCTTTATAATAACATAGACTATAATCTCTTGCCTCAATAGCACTTTTAGGTTAATTAAAAATACAATACAACGATACTACGAATCTTTGTATACGTTGTTTGTTTATTCAATCATTCCAAAATAACACTACCTTTTTGATTCTATGTTAAATATAAGACAATTCTCTGACTGTCTCAATCTTAGCCAAGTCCACTGACTCGCAATTTACATTCAACACATATCTGAGTGATTTATATTTGAAGCTTAATATTTGCACTTACAATCTAAATTATAATTCAATTTATTGTCAAAGTTCACATGACTCTGTGATATTGCTAGTGCATTTTCTTTGTCTTCAAACTTTTTAGATTATCATCGATAACACAATGATAATCTTATTCCAATAAAGCTCAATAACTCTACTTTTCCATTTATGAACATAACATGAGCTTTAATGAGTTTTTATGGGTCTCACTATGGTTTCATGCAATAGCCTCAAACGAGTTGTCGATTCTGGGAATGAATATTCATTCTTGGTTTAGTTTAATTTGATCATCACTCGAGTTGAGTTCTCAAACTCTTACAACTCCCATAGTACATTAAGTCAAATTGAACTGATCTTTGATGTAACCATAAAAATAAAGTAATTGGTGAATTTAAATTTCAAATTGTGGCAAAACTCTTGAAAAGTATGATAAACATACTTCTTGAAACTTTTGGAATCATAATTTTTGTTCATCAACCATTTGAATATCGAGTGATAGCTTTATTTCCATGAATCACTATTCATAGAAATTTATAAATTTATACAATCTTTTTATTAAGAGTAGGAGTTAATACCAATCTCTTAATACACTACTTGCTCATTCATTCCCAATATCATATAGTCTTCCTTCAATTCTCAACTCTTCAATTTCATTGACGACTCATTCTCCCCAATTTAGACTATACTAGTCTAAATGATCAAAGTAGGATATCTCACTAGTTACTTGTCATATTATAACTTAACTTTACAAGTTTTCAACTATAAGTTTTTATATGAAATTACCATAAAAGTAATTGAGATCCACTAGTTAAGATATAGTTGACTAGCACCATGGATTTTTCATAATCCTTCAACTCTCATATTTCATTGTGAATCTTCACTTTTAATGTAATTTCGCAAATAAATTTACTTTTTAATATCCCAGCATTGATCTACACATAAATATTGTAATCTTAGGCTTCATAAACCACTTATGAAGTATATGTTATTTAGTGGTCTTTGTATCTATCGTAGTTACTATCAATGACCACTGGTATTAGTTCTATTTATTGAATGAATTTCCTATATATCTTTTGCTTTTAACTTAACTGTTATCAAATCTAGTAGTAGGGAACATCTTAACGCGATGTATCAACTTTGTGTTTTAATCAAGTCATCCAATTCTCCATTTGCATTTGCTAAAGTTTATTTGTCTTATTGTGCGTGCGAATTCACCACAACGTCACATTTTTCTTTTATTATTCTATTAGTGAGTGAGATTAAACCACAAAAATAATAATAAACATTTTCTTATTTTAACTTTATCATTAATATGCGCGATTACACCACAACTATACTATCAAGCTTCTTCTCATTATTCCAATATGGACTAGCACCATATCCGAAATCTTATTCTTCATAACAACTCAAGAGGAATGCATACACTAGTGGTTATCTAACTTTAACTAAGTTCTTATTTTCTTATCATCTTTTACTACTAATTTCCTCATAGAATGACTTTTAATCTCGTTCAACTAGTTTCACTACTAGTATATATTCCACTCAAAGGGAATCGTCCCCTTTGAGCTTCACTGGAAATCACTCATTGTTTCCTTAACTTCTTAATGTCCATTCTCCTAACATTTGTCTCGAAGTACATGTGCAATCAATCTTTTTTCACTTACTATCATTAATCAAACAATATCAGTGAGAATAAAGACTTTTAGAGACCATTATATAGAAGAATAGTTTGCTTTTTCTCTTTGTAACATTTTGTACGTCTTTCTTTTTTCCATATACCAATGAAATTTAGGTTTCTACTAAACCTACCATCAATAGTTTCTCAACTCCTAAGTAATCGATGGAAATAAACCATCATATTATATTTAAATTTTCTTCCTTTATTAGAAAATCCCTGAAGTCCAGGTTCCTTAAGAACCCTCACCATTTATTTATTGGATCCTAAGATAAAGATGGAAGATAAGACCATCAAATAACGTATAAAAAAGACATTAAAGTTATATCTATCGCATAGATATAATACATCACAACACATAACATAACTTAAGCTTTTATCTTTCATTGCCCCTAAAACATCGATAAAAACCATTTATTTAGTTCTAGGTTATCAATAACTTGAGAAACAATCTCCAAGTCAGTGAACCTAAACTTTTATTTAGTTTTGTAGGTAATGATTTCAGCTTTCGACACTAAACAATATCAGAGTTATTCTTGATTCTCATACAATTTAAGAATAGGGAAGCTCGTTCTATAAACTAGGCTTTAATACCAACTGTAACATCCCATATCCCGATTAAGAGAATGTCTGGCCCGAAACCCTAATTAAGATTCGGTAACTCAATTAAAGTAACATTACAGCCGTCCTTCATTATCGATAATCATAATACAATATATCGTGCATCGAATAAACAATCGAAAACATAGCGAAATTATTTTTTTTTATAATATAAACGATATACTAAAATATAATATTTAGAGTTCAAAACTGGTATCAACCTTGGTTTACAAAACAAATCCAAACCGTGTGTTAATATAAATGCATTTCAATTTAAGTATATAAAACAATAGAGAAATCAATTTACCGTATATAAGACTATAAATTCCTAATCTTCTCTTTTCCTGAGTTGAACCGCACGTCAATATTCCTAAAATGTTAATTTGGATGAACACACCAACTTGCGCAGTAAGTGACTCACAATTAAAATATCAAGAGTCTATCTAATAATCAAGGAATATTAATAACAATATTAATCTAATAATATCTATCAGGGCATGATGAAAATATAAACAATAGATAAAAGATGCAAAGCCATACTTCCATAGCCCCTGCACAAGTGACTTTAATTACATTTCGATATACAAGAGTCTTCTTTCAGTTGTCCAAGAATACCACTACTAAAACCCACACATTGGCTGAACGTGTGATTTTGCTAAATGCATTCACGAATAACTGAGTCTCCACACTTTTAGGAGAATGAGTAGTATATATATTGGTCGACAACCGTATGAGGAAATAGGGAAGGCATGGCCTAGCTACCACCTTTCATCATAGAGAGAGGTTGCATCCTAGGTCAACCGTCACATCGACCCATACTCGGAGACATAAGTCTATTCATTTTCTCATTTATTTTAAGTGTGCTATGCTTTTCATGGTGTAATGCTCCCATTCCCAGTTCATAACTACATGAACTAGATATACTACGATAAATAGCACAAGTGATAAATGTAATTAAGTCCCACTTACCTACACCAAGCTTTCCTAACTTTATATCGACTTACACGATTCCCAAAAACCATAAACCTTTCCTCATCGACCAAGAACCTAAATTAAACCAATTATCATCAATTTGGGTGTAATACTCATTTATTAGAACCCCCTAAACTGGTTCTAATTTAATCTGAAACTAATTTATCAAATTTTAAGTCAATATGACCATTTCACAGTTTTCAAAGTAGAAACACCGGTATAAAGTCCCATATGAATCTCAAATTCTTCATTTTCAAAACCTTTTTCTCGCTTTCGATTTTGAATGTGAACATAAAAGTTGTGTGGTTTTAAGATAACGAGAAGAATCACCTCAAGATTTGCATCGCACAAATCTCGAGAAAAATTAATGATTAAGCTCTTTTCATTTTATGCTTTGATCTTTCTCGAGATACACGTTGTGTATCTCGAGATCAATCTTGTTGCTATTTGCAAAACACAAACCTTGATCACATCCTAACCGCCATACTTAGGATCAAATATATATAAATATCCTCGAGATATGTATCATGAGTCTCGAGGTAAATCTATAACTTTTATTTTAACATACATACATATGTATGCATCACTTGATTGTCATTGTGATGTGGTCACACGTATCTTAAGGCGTGGATATTTTCTCCAACATCAAACGTTCAACATATTCACCTCCTCGATTCAAGCATAATATATATTTATAACTATATAAATAACTTATATTTCACGCTTGTAAATAAATCATGCACGCCAATGACTACCCTCAGACGTGCACACTATTGTGCATCTCATGCGTATCAACCTCGACCCCACGTGTCACAAAGAGCCCATGATTTATTAATTATTTATTTATTTCCAATGTATATTAATATATACAATTTATATATAAATATATAAGCCTATATTAACACGCCAACGAGTACACTCAGGCTTGCATATTCCCACAACTCGTGTACGTCACCCTTGACTCACGCATGATATTAGGCGTCCCATAATTTCTCAATTATTCAATTATAGGCCAATAAATCTAATTATCCTATAATTAATAATATAAGCCATACAAACACCAAACGACATGCAAATTCGCACACATGCTAATCGAGACAAGCAGGCTTAATCACGAGCCTAACTTGAGTTAATTAGAATTCAAATTAATGTTGATTACCTACTTAAAACCGGCTTTAGCACGTGTCACTTACGCCATCGGTGAATGGCAACCAGAGCTGTTAACCTCATTGGTGCACGTGTTCGGTGGGTTGTGATATAGACTGATCCTTCGCTAGTAGTCCGGATGTGAGCTGGTGTATTACAGGCAACTTAGATCATCTGGATTGACTAAGTATGGTCTAGTTTGCTACGCGTGACACAATTATTTGGTTTCTATTGGTGTTAGTTATGTATGCGATTATCTTACAATTGCCTGTTTATTTTTGCATGTTTATTTAATATTATTCTTGCATTTCTATTATTGAATGCTCGGTGATTTTCTTTTTGGAACTTACTGACTAGACTCGTATATATTTTATTGTGATGACAGAGTATAGATATTAGTATCAATAAGGGCAAAGAGGTCTTAGGCGACTATCTCTTATTGTCTACAATCCAGGACTTACTAGTACGTGTTCATTTTGATATTTTATTTCACTTTTAGGGTTGTGGGAGACTTGATAGACATAATACATGTATATATTTACTTTTCATAGTATGTTTTCGCTTTATGTAGTGTACTTGATTTCGGATTTTCTACAGTAAGACTGATGCTCTATATGACTTGAAAGTTATTAAAAATCTATGGTTATGCATTGTTAAAACTTCTACTTTAAATTATTGGTCACCTATTTGCACTCTATAAAACACAAGCCATATTTGTGACTTAATAAATTTCTTGGATAATTGACAAATAATAAAGAGAATATGACGATTGGCACATACATCGAGAAGCATTGACGTGGTGACAGATGTATGCAGGGCTGCGGGACTCGTGTAGCAGCTCGTTTGGCGGCTTTGGGGTGTGGGGCTGCCACAATGAATGTCAAATAGATAGTATGAAATTGTACTTATGATTTATATTTTTAGTTTAATTGGAGAGTCGTACTCTCATGTCGCATAAGAATATAACCACAAAATCCAGATGTTGGCCGACAAGGGATTTTACTGGTTTATTCAAGCTTGACTGAGTCTGTGTCAACGCTAATTAGACAATGAAAACTATGGTAAAACTCTGACTAACTGAGGATAAAAGGGCATAATATATTTTCAGGCTAACCTTCTCCTTTCATTAGGATAAAGGACAAAATCCATTTTTAGGCTAACCTTTTGAATCATCTATCACGATCCGCCTTATTGACCATTTCTAGGTTTTTCACATATAAAATAGTAAAATCACAATACGTTGCCCTATTCCCAGTCCATAATGTTATATGAAATAAATATACTAAATTATGAAGCATTATTAATAAGAATACGAGTCTCTCTTACCTCAGTTAGATTTAGTTTCCAAATTCTTAACTTTTGGGTCACTTGATCTTTCCAAGTGTTTGAGAACCTATCATAAATCATTTGAGGTTATTTTATGTCTAATACCCCACATTTAGAACCCTTAAACAACCCTCAGAGTTTACCATGCAAAATTCAACATCATTGTTATTTTCTGAGGTAGGAGTGTGCTCCATCAATAGGGCTCATCAAATTTTACAAAGAATGGCTCCACTGTCGAGCATCTCAACTGAGAACAGGGCAGCAACCCCTATATAATCACCAACTCATCATAAACACATCTAACACCTCCCCCACAACCTTAGGGAGGGCCATTAATAAGATCTTAAACTAGTTTCAATCACCATCACTAGTTCAACAGTTGTTTGATTCCCCTTGATCACTCCCAAAGTCACTCTCTCCCCATTCTTTGATCACTTCTCCAAATCAAACCCTCATTTGCTTCCATTCCTCAATCAATCGAATGAAATAATGATAAGTTTGAAGTTTTTTTATTTATATATATATGGAATATCCTCGAGATTCACATCACATGATCTCGAGGCTGATCTAGTGAAGATTGTCTTAAAGTGGCATTACTCCAAAAGCGACACACATTGTTGCATATCCTCCGCTTACGCACATCTCGAGGTGATCCAATGATCCACATTAATCAAATCAAACTATAGTTATATATATATATATATATATCAATTATATATATAGATATATTATCCCTATATATTATAATTTCAATAAATCCATTGGACACGCCAACGAGTATTCTCGAGCATGCACATTCATTTCATGACCACCTCGTCGCACTAGGTGTACCGACAATTTATTAATTAATCATTTATTTTCCTATCATAGGCTTATATTAAATTTCAATTAATTCAAACACACATGAAATTCATTAAACACGTCACACAAAAACCAAACATTATATAAACTCACGCATACACTAATCGAGGTATGCCAGACTTAGCCACAAGTCTAACTCATGTTAATTAGGATTCGAGCTAACACCAATTATTAGCTTAAGGTAGCAGGTCATTACAACATTAGATTCTGACTACCGAAGCAGGGGCAACTCTATCTAGATGTCATGTGTACATGACCAATCAAGAATACGAAATGCAACGCAGACTTAGCACAAACACAGGTACAAAGATAAATTTCATTAAAATTGAAGACCATTGTAGGGTTTTCTTACAGTTAAACCAACTTAAAGTTGGTCGTGAAGCCTTATACAACGTTTCTCGGCTTTCACAGGTCCTATTAAACCACAAAACTCACATTTTAGATTTACAACTTTATTTTAATACTTCAAAATCATTTTCAACTTACAACGGGATTAAAAACCCATTTTCAAGTCATAACGGAGTTCAAGTTCCTCAATAACTTTAACTTCTCCTTTTAGAACTTATTTTTATGTTTTTGAACTCCTAATAAGTACTAAATCATCTATTAGGCTCAAAATAGGGTTTTAACCTTTCATTTAACTTCATCATGACCAATCAACTTGTTTGTGTATTCCCAAATTGAGTTTTATAACTCAATAAACAATTCATAGGCATTGCTTATTTCAAAGCTTAAGTAAAACCTTTAATGAGTCTCCATTTAGATTCATTTTATCATAACTATGTCAATTTCTTTTATTTACATAAACTAATTTGTCAAATACTCAATTTAGAAGCATCAAAATACTCCATTTCTTCTCAAGATTATTTCACTTAAGTGTTGGCCAATATTGGCGGAGCCAAAGCTCATCCATGCCTTGGCCTAACTCGAACTTTCTGACCTCCTAACATCATCAACCACTTTTTTCCTTTCTACGTAACTGAAACTACTAATAATATAACGAATCAATTCAACGACTATAACATCAGCAAGAGGTGCTCTGATGGCTTACTTTATCATTATTTGTCATCTCATTTCCTTCTTTCAATACCATAATGATAACCATAATTACAACAACACAATCAACAAATCCAATCAAACCTATAATTTTATACAACAACAACAAGAACGATAACAAAAGCAACAATATCAACAAAAACCATAGATCCCCTTACCATCACCATCATCTCCTCAAACTTAAACCACCACAGTAGCTACAACCTCACAACAATACATCGTCACCTACTTCTCCTACTTGTCGCCTTGCCTTATCATCATCACTCCACCCTCACTTTTCCCTCAAAATTGATACGTACAACAATAAAATAATAACACCCAATAGCAGCAGCTCTACTGTCCCTAATCATCATCATCTTTTTTCCATTAAGCCCCTGTCTACCGAGACAAACCCAACAATCAAAACCACGAAAAACCAAACCATTGAATTAACTGAACAACCACAAACAATTTGATATTCATGATTCCTTCCTTAATAAATGGTTCAATCCCACTATACTTCATTATCCCTCTCCAGTCATCGTGACCATTAGTGGCATGAGAGAGAAAATAGAGCAATCAGACGAAAGAGAGTTGTTATTGTTAAAGAAGGAAAAATGAGTTTAAGGGAGGAGCTCTAGTCAAGTGCAGAAGATTGAGATGATGAAAGATATGATTGCTAAAGATAGTGGGTTTAAGTTGTGATGACCCTCAATTCAGAGCAAAGTCAGGCACCGCCACGTCACCGTACACGTCACCAAGCCATGCCATGTCACTCGCACACATGTCTATGACAACCCGCGAACTAACCATCTTATAATCTGACTTAGTCAATTTCATAGTTTAAAAGATTGTTTTGTTGAAATATACCAAGTCAAAGAGTTTTACCACTTAATTTGTTTATTTTGATTCTTTTTAGGTTATTTTTAATAGCGAAAGTCTTAATAATATGCAAATCAATAATATAAACGAGTCTTGCATTAACTAACAATCTATAGGGTGGAAACCCAGCAAAAATATATCATGTATATCAATAAAGGCGACAAAAGGTATAACAAGTGTCAATATACATGTATGAGGTAATAAGTCTCCCAAAATGATCCCCCAAAGGAATGTATATGTATAAATACAAACACCTACGAGTAAGCTAGTGGAGGCGTTTTAGGTTAGAGGTAGTCGCCAAGCACCGCCTTCCCCCGACTTGTCGTAGTATTGCAACTTGCCACCAACAAACAATTACAAGTTCTAGTGAGTAAATCCCAGAGAAATTCAGTTAGTATTCACAAGAAATCTAAGAAAATGGCTACAGTTCATGCATATAAAGTAAATGAACAGGAATGTAAAACATGAATATAAGTCATGAGATCATGAAAAATATGGAACGTGAGTGTGGTGTATAGATGTCGAGCCCTGACACGTTAATACTAAACCGAGAAGGCCTTAGAGGTGAGGAAATCCACACCCTTCTTCATGGTGGAAATGAGGAACTTTGTTGTTCAAAAGGTAGACTTCCGCCCAACGCCTCAAATGAGAGGAAATCTGTGACGGATGTGAGCCGCACGTCAACTTGCTCTTGAGATCATCGACTCGTTGAGAGAAATCTCACGCGTAGTCTAAGGTATGACCAATACCTTAGCAACGATCGGATCATCATCAACGAAAGAGCTGGAAAGTGGTCACTCCATCCCTTCGACCATACACATACACACACGGGAATAGAATAAACATGCAAGCTGAATTGACAAAAAGTAATGTGAAATAAATAATTTATGAGGAAAATAAGTAAATTCTAAGTTGATTTTCTCGTGGGTTTACTTACCTCAAACAATCGAAAATATCTCTCCAAAATGTTCTGCTCACGCCTCGAGATGCGCCCCAACACTCGACTATAGTTTCGTAAGTCCCTAGTGTCCAATTATAACACTTTTGTTATTCTAGAGTCACGTTAAGTGAATTTATAATGTAAGACAAAAAATTGAATTTTTATTTTCAAAAAGTTTAGTTTTTATAGACTTTTCGAGTTATACCGGAGTGTCGACGCCCCAAAAAGCCTCAAAAACTACTTTTATATTTTCCCATTTTATTCTATTTTTTTATTTTTCTGGGTTTTTCCATTATTTTCTAGCTATTTTTTTCTATTTTTCAGATATTTATTTGATTTAAAAATGTAATTTTTTGTAATTTTTAATTAATTAAAATTAATTTAGGGGTGGGTTGGGACCGAATCGGGCCCGGTTCAGCCCAACCCAAGCCTAGACTGTTAGGCCTAACCTGCTAAAGGGGGGGAGGTTAGCCAGGCCCAATTGGCTACCCCATTCTCCCTCAAATCGTCTATGTAGAGATGAAATTCGTCTCAGTAGAGGCGATTTTTTTATTTAAAAAAAAACACCGCAATAACAACAACAACACCAATAACAACCCAACAACACCATCACTATTAAAATTTAAGTTTCTCCCTAAAAAGCCTATAAAATCAACAAAACTCACATTGATTTAGAGATCGACGCGAGCACCACCGAGAGGAGCAAACACTGCAAGAGATGTGATTTCGATTCAAGGGAGTGATATAAAGCTTGGTGAAGGTGAGATTATGGAGATTGAGAGGTTTTGTTGGAGGAGAAAATGAAAATGAGAAGGAGAGAGGAAGAGCTTGGGTAGAGGATGGAGTGAACGAGGGGAGATGATTTTTTTGATTGATTTTATAAGAGGAGAGAGAAAATTGAGGGATGGGTTGATTTGATGGGTGATGTGAGGTGCTTTGCAGGGTCTCCCGTATAGTTCCTCAAATGGTGGCATCCCAAAACTAGCCTAATAGCTGTCGTTGTAGGCCAACTCACAAAGTGACAAAAACTTCTCCCATGACCCTCCAAACTGAAGCACACAAGCTCCTAGCATGTCCTAAAGAATGTAAATAAGTCTATCGGACTACTTGTCAGTCTGCGGATGAAAAGCCATGCTGAACTACAATCTAGTACTATACTACTCTTGCGTGCCAAAGCTGCGAAGTAAGTCGACTATCTCTGCCTGACACTATAGATATTGGCGCTCCGTGCAGTCTTATAATTTCTCGCTCGAAAAGCATGCTCAACTGTGGAAAGCTATACTTCATGGAAATTGGAATAGCGTGCGCTGATTTTGTCAATCGATCTACGATTACTCGAATGGCATTGTATTTGCGCGAAGTCGTCGGCAACCCACTAACGAAGTCCATAGTGGTGTGTTCCTATTTCCACTATGGGATAGGTAGTGGCTGCAATAGTCCTCCAGGCCTCCTATGCTCAGCCTTAACCTGCTGACACACCTCATAACTCCTTACATACTGGCTGACATTTGCCTTCATCCCTAGCCACCAAAATAATCATCGCATATCATGGTATGTTTTGGTCCTACCGGGATGAACTATATACCTGGATCAGTGAGCCTCCTGAAGAATACCATCGCGTAACTGTGCCACTACAGGAATCCAGAATCTACCTTGGTGTCTCAAACACTCATCAATGGACTCGCGCTAATCTGGGTAATTTGGACTTTGTGCCATGCCCATGAACTTTTGATAAATCACATCGGCTCTCTGACACTCCAAAACACGCATAATATATACTTTTGATACTCTTATTTATCTGCAAATATGTGACTCCACAGTATTTAGAACCTTTGACAAACTCATAGTAGTTTCCGCCTCCTCAAGTAAGCTAAACTCGTAGGTTATCTGGCAAATTACTGTCTCATTATCTGGTCATTTCCTGCTAAAGGCATCTGCTACGACATTCGCCTTCCCAAGTTGATACTAGATAGCGAAGTCGTATTCCTTCAGCAACTCCAACCACCATCGTTGTCTCATATTTAGGTCCCTTTAGGTGAAGAAATACTTTAAACTCTTATGAACTATATACTGTTTGAACCTCTCGCCATAAAGGTAGTGTCTCTACACCTTTAGTGCAAATACGACTACTGCAAGCTCCAGGTCATGCACTGGATAGTTCCTCTCATGGGTCCTCAACTAATGTGACAAATAAGCTTTCACTTTATCTCCCTGCAACGGTACGCATCACAATCCAGTGCCACAAGCATCTGATGAACGGTGAACTCCTTGTCCAGTTCAGGCATTACTAACAACGGTGCAGAAGTCAACTTCTTCTTTAACTCCGTGAAGGTTACCTCGCATTCGCAGGACCAATCAAAAATAACATCTTTCTTGGTCAATCTTTTCATTGGCGCTGCGATCTTGAAGAAATCATGTACAAAGTGTCGATAATATCTTGCCAACCCCAAAAAGCTCTTAATGTTTGTTACGCACTCTGGTGTAGGCCATTCGATGATAGCATCAATCTTACTTAGGTCCACTAAAATCCTTCAGTCACTGATCACGTGTCCCAAGAATTTCACCTCAGAAAGCCAAAACTCGCACTTACTGAACTTGGCATACAACTTTTTGCTCTCTTAAAGTCTTCAACGTCTCTCTGAGATTTGTCTCATGGTCCTCATGAGTCCTGGAGTAAATCAAGATGTCATTATGCAGATTATCATGAATCGATCTAAAAATGGCCTTATGACACGATGCATAAAATCCATAAATACAGTTGGCGCATTTGTCAATCCAAACGACATAAGAGTGAACTCAAATAACCCATAGCGCATGATGAATGTCGTCTTAAGTACATCCACCTCTTTAATCCACACCTGATAATATCTAGATCTTAGATTAATCTTGGTTAAGAAGTGTGCTCCGACCAACTAATCGAATATGTAATCGATCCTCGGCAAGGGATACCTATTCCTGACTATCACCTGATTCCTCTTTTGGTAGTCTATACACATCCTCATGCTACCATCATTCTTTCTCAGAAATAAGACCGTTGCTCCTCAGGGTAACATGCTCGAGTGTCTGAAACCCTTATTTGATTGATCCTCTAGCTGGGTCCTCAACTCCCCGTGCTCTAGCAGTGATATACGGTATGGTCTACTTGCTATAGGCTGTGTGCCTGCACTAACTCAATCATAAACTCTACCTGTCTGGGCAGGGGTAATCTAGGTAGATCCTCAAGAAAATTCTCTGGGAACTCACGTACTACTGGGACATCCTCAATTCTAGCTGTTGGCCTCTCGTCGGACTCTACTATCTTTGCGATGATCTCCACCTCCTAGGTGGTCGTTAATCTACCTCTCGTGCTCTGAAGTGATGTCGCAACTCCGGTAAAGATGAAATCAGGAATCCGTGGTATTTGAAAAATGATGGCCTTCCTAAAATAGTCCAACTCAGAGTGGTATGTTGCCAACCAATCCATGCCTAAAAATATATCGAGCTCTAGGTACTTTAATACTCGGGGATCTATAGGTGACTGATGACCACCAACCTCGAATGGATTGTCTCTACAAATCTGATTGGGATATATATATTATCCCCAGCGGCCGTGCTGAGGATAAGGTGGATGCTTATGCTATCGGGTATCAAACCAAACTCTCCTACCATCCGTCCCGAAATAAATGATAACTTACTACCAGAATCTATCAAGGTATGTATAGGGGGATAAAAAATAATCAATGTACCCTCGATGAGCTGTCGAGTGCCACGATACGTTACGCTCTAGCGCGACAACCCCGTGCACCTGCTCCCTCGCCTGCACTAGCTGAGCTGTTAGTGATTGCGCTAGCTCCCTAGTACACTCACTCTTGTAGTACCATTTTTTCTATATCTGAAACAAATGACATTCTGCCTATGTCCAAAGCCCTAACCTTATTTTCCACTGGCCCTATGGCCTTATCCCTACTACTGCTAATTCTCGTCTCCGCCTTTTTGGCCCTGACCCTGAGTATGTTTTTACGGCTACTGAACTGTCATAACTTGCTATGGATGCGCATGTACAATCGCATGTGTGTTGATCTTTTGACCTCATCATGTCTACGCCTCTGTCCCCTTTGATCTTTTTTATCGCGATTCCTCTTTCCTTTCCTGTTTGAACTCCCTTGGCCCTTATGGCTATTGTGATGCATTAAAGCGGGAAGGATGTTGTAGACCTGAATTCGCTCGGTCTCAGCTACGTTTATCAAAAAATTAAGCAGGTATTTGAATCTCTCCATGTACTACAACACCATCCTGCTACCCTGCCTCTGCATCAAGAACTCCTTTCTCAGTCTCTGCTGAATCTCAATTGGGATATACTGATCATAAAAGAATTTCTTGAGTTCTGGCCAAGTACTTGGCTCTCCGTAGATGGCTTTGTAGGCGGTCCACCATACTGCATCATCTCCCATTAGCATGAATCCGAAAATCCAAGCCCATATGCTGTTGTGAGTCCTCAAAAGTCCGTGAAGTTTCTCATGTAAAAGGACCCACTTCTCAGCTACCTCTAGTCTCCGCCTTCATAATAATAGCTTGGCTAAAAACGAACGAACTCCTTAATCGGCTTTGCCTTAGCCGATAAGGAGGTCTCGAATGTGATCTATTGGGCTGAAATTTGTGTCGGTGCCATGTTCGGTATAATCGATGGTGTAGTGACTGCTAGTAGTATTTCGGTAGTAGTGGTCGTGAGTGGGGCCACCTGAATAGTCGAGGCAACAACTGTCTGTTCTAAAGTAGTGGCGGTGGCGAGTGTGGCAGGTGCCGATGTGGCCGCTGCCTGCGCTCGAAGCAATCAAAAGAATCTCCTCGACCTGCAAACTATGGAGTGCGGCCATGTCGCTTAAGGTTTGATCCGAGTCGGCAGGTATCGAGCCTCTCGTTTGGCCCCTATCATCCGTTCGAGGAACTAGTTGTTCATCTAAGTCGAATCTACAAATCGCGAACATGCCACAAGTCAGCCTCGTAATACGTGTACATACGTGTTACAATCAATCTATACATATATAAGTCCTAGTACTATCCGCTCACTTTGTTTCCCAACTAAAGTTCTATGTTATGATCATCAAGTTTCCACATCTAATATTTTTTGTTAAGTTTTATCCAGCTGTATTAAAGTTCCCCTTAGGTTCCCCTGAACTTAGGCTTTGATACCAACTGTAACGACTCCAAATTCCAAGGCAAATCGGACACCACCACGTCACCGGACACATCAGCGGGCCATGCTACATTACTTGCACACATGTCCATGACGACCCGCGAACTAACAATCTTAAAATCCGACTTAGTCAATTTCATCATTTAAAAAATTATTTTGTCAAAATATACTAAGTCAAAGAGTTTTACTACTTAATAGCGGAAGTTTTAATAATATGCAAATCAATAATATAAACAAGTCTTGCATTAATTAACAACCTATAGGGTGGAAACCTGGTAAAAAGATACCATGTATATCAATAAAGGCAACAAAAGGTATAACAAGTGTCAATATACATGTATCAGGTAATAAGTCTCCCAAATTGATACCCAAAAAGAAAGTATATGTATAAATACAAGCACCAATGAGTAAGCTAGTGGAGGCATTATGGATCAAAGGTAGTGGCAAAGCACTACCTTCCCCCGGCTTGACATAGGAACTGCAACTTGCCACCAATAAACAATGACAAGTTCCGGTGAGTAAATCCCAGAGAAATTCGGTTAGTATTCACAAGAAATTCAAGAAAATTGCTACAATTCATGCATATAAAGTAAATGAACAAGAATGTAAAACATGAATATAAGTCGTGACATAATCAAGAATATGGAATGCGAATGTAGTGTATAGTTGTTAAGCCCTGATATGTAAATACTAAATCGAGAAGGCCCTGGAGATGAGAAAATTCACACCCCTTCTTCACGATCGAAATGAGGAACTCTATTGATCAGAAGGTAGACTTCCACCCAACGCCTCAAAGGAGAGGAAATCTGTAACGGAGGTGAGCTGTACGTCAACTCGCTCGCGAGATCATCAACACACTGAGAACAATCTTACGCGTAGTCTAAGGTATGATCAACACCGTAGTAACAATTAGATAATCATAAATGAGAGAGTTGGAAAGGGGTCACTCTTTCCCTTCGACCATTCACAGACACACGCGGGAATAGAGTAAACATGCAAGCTGAACTGGCAAAAAGTAATGTGAAACAAATAATTTACAAGAAAAATAAGTAAATTCTAAGCTGACTTTCTCGTGGGTTTATTTAACTCAGACAATTGCAAATATCTCTCCAAAATGTCATGCCCACGCCTCGAGATGTGCATCTGACACTCAACTATAGTCCCCTAAGTCCCTAATGTCCAATTATAGCACTTTGGTTATTTTTGAGTCACGTTAAGTGGATTTATAATGTAGCACAAAAATTTGAATTTTTATTTTCAAAAAGTTTAGTTTTGACACACTTTTCGAGTTATATCGGGGTGCAGACGCCCCAAAAAGCCTCGAAAACTACTTTTTATACTTTTTCCGATTTATTTTATTTATTTTTCATAATTTCTATCTATTTTTTCTATTTTTCTGATAATTATTTGATTTTAAAGTTATATTTTATTTAATTGTTTGTAATTTTAATTAATTAAAATTAATTTAGGGGTGGGTTGGGCCCGAATTGGGACCGATTCAGTTGGGCCCGATTTTGTCCAACTAGGGCCACCCGGTTCGAGGCGGCTCAGCCCGACGCGTTTGGATTTGGGCTGACTCGGCTTTGATCGAGGTCAAATTTGCTAGGCCCACTTTCGCTAAGGTGGTTAGCCCTACCAATTGGCTACTCCCTTTTCCTTCAAATCGTCTCTGTGGTGGCAATTTTTTTTTTTTTTATATAAAAGCACAACAACAACAACAATTACAACAACAACAACACCAACACCAACAACCCAACAACACCATCACCATTTAAATGTATGTTTCTCCACAAAAAGCTTATAAAATCAACAAAACTCACCTCAATTTAGAGATTGTCGCGAGCGCCACCGAGAGGAACCAACATGGCGAGATACGTGAGTCTGATTTGAGTAAGTGATAGAGAGAGCTTGGTGAGGGTGAGATTAATGGAGATTGAGAGGTTTTGTTGGAGGGAAAAATAAAAATGAGAGGGAAAAAGGAAGAACTCGGGTAGAGGAGGGAGTGAGTGAGGGGAGACGATTTTTTTTATTTGATTTTTGGAGATGAGAGAGAAAAAATGAGGGATGGGTTTATTTGTTGGGTAATGTAAGGTGATGTTTGATGTGACAACTAATCCTTGACTACCCCATACACCCGAGTTACGCGCATAACGCGACTAGGCATAATAAAATAAATAAACACGCACCGAACAAAAATAGAAAATTTACCTTGTTAGGCGTGTCCTAGACTTTTTCACGACGTCTACGTGGGTCTGAGCTTAAGGTTCTAGTATGTAATTTATCAGTTAATTGGAATTAATTAAAGCGGGTCGTTACATGAATCGAAGGGAAATGAGACTAAGATAGATAGGAAGGAGAACACGAGAGATATGGAGTGGAATCAGTTCAAAGGAGAGCAGAGAGATCAAATAAAGAGGGAGACGAGGGGGTGGTATAGCCGTGAGCTTGTGATTGAGAGACCGAGTGATTGAAGAAAGAAAGAAGGTGATGAAAAGAGAAGAATTGAGTTTATCAATCTATTTGATTGATTTACTTGATAAAAAAAGTTTTTTGATTGGTTAAATGACCAATTTACCTCTAATAGTAATACATATCCATCGCTTTACAAATCCATTACCCTTTTTACTAATTGACCACATTTTCGTTTAATTTCATGTTTATCTCCTTATTTTAAACCTAAATTAAACACCGAATAATACCCTAATTTCATAAAAAATTAAGAAAAACCCCATCAATTTTCGAAACTTGTAGACACCGCGTCTTTACCTCAATTTGACTCTATTTCACATCGAATAGAGTATAATACACCAACTATGCACGCGACATACAAAAATAATATTTTAACTCATGACCTCTTATCTGTAACGCGTAGGTCCCACCTCGGATACTTAATTTCTAATTAAAATCCAAAATCACGTAATTAGTCACCTAATCATGTTTACGAGATTATCGAATTTCACAGTAAAATATAACAACATCATTAAATGTTGTAAAAACCGTTTTTTTTTTCAAATTTGTTGCATTGATGTTTCTAACACCTAAAACGAGTACCAAAATCTATCACACCGATTATAATAAATTTTATAATCCACTTAAACTTGGAACAACATCCTTACAAGGAGGGCAACAACCCCACGAATGGGACAACAACCTCACATAGGAAGGTAACCACCCTTCGAAAGGGGACAACGAAACAAAAAATCCTAACTGCTGGAATCGCTTGACAATTCCGGAGACCAAGCCCTAACAAACTAACCTAAAACCATAGAACAATAAAACGAAATACAAGAAAAGTCATATTTGCAGACAACGACAATCACATCATCAAGAAATGAGAAGAACCCCAACATCCAGAGTCATTGTATTCGTCGTGGCAAGCCAGATCTAACTAGAGACACTGGTGCGTCAGCACAAGATCCAATCGGCTCATGGCTGGGGCCGCTAATTGAAAATGCTCACACCTGATAGATCTTGTTAGAGAGACTGTTAGAGTGCCAAAACATTGCCGACATTTCCAAGAACCTCATTTCAATAATATACAGAGCAACACATTCAACTCCGCCATCCCCTTCCTCTTCCCACAAAAAAGGCAGAAAGAGAAGAAGGAAGAATAAAAAAGAGGAGTTATTATGGAGGGACATAGAAAAAAAGACGATCAGGAGGGGGAAGAAGGGTGGTTGATGCAACATGTATACGAGGATTGTGAGATGAAGAGCCAGAGAGATGAGAAGAGAAGAAAGAAGATGAAATGGGAAGAAAGAGAGATGGGGTATCGACCTTAGATTGTTGGGAGAAAGAGTTGGGGACTGACGGGGATGGCAAGCCGCTGTAACACCGGCCCCCAAAGCCAGATTCGATTCTTTACTTTTAGGCGGCTAGGGTTTCCATGGAGTTTGTATAGCATGCTAACATGCCTTTAATCATATGTCTTAAGAAAATTTCATCAATTAGAACATATACTATGCTAACCAGCTAATAATGTAACATTCAAAACAATGTAAAAAAAGGTTTATATACTTAACACAAAGTTTAAAAGTAGGAATTCAAATATGAGTCTTTTCATTTTCTATGTTTATTTAAAAAGGTTGTGAATAATCAAATCAATTTGCTTACTATACATATAAGTTATAAAGTTTTATTTTGGCGAAATCGGTTAAGAGATCATAACCATTCATAAGTTTCGTTATTATATCATAACAATTTTTAATTTGTTATTATACTATAACCTCTCTAAATTGTTTGATTTATATCCTAGACCACTATTGAAATTCAAATTTGATAATATCACATAATGAATAATAAAACTTCAAAAAAGAAAGGTAAAATCAAAACCTCCAACCAGGGAAGATACACCAACTATGAAATGAAAACTAATGAAAAAAACAACTCAGACGCCTCACAAAATCATGCACAACCGTTCATGGAGATGTATTGCAACAAGGATGAGATTTTGCACAACAACAACAACAACAACAATAACAACAACAACAACAACAACAACAACAACAACAACAACAACAACAACAACAATATATAGACTCGATCTCAAATTAATTGGGGTCGGCTACATGGATCAAACTCTTTCATTGTGCTCTACTTAGTATTGCAATAAGTATGAAATCAATCTTCATAAATTTAACTAGCTCTGCAGCTTATTAGATGAATAAAAAGCAAAAAATGAGATTTGAACCAACGTCGATTAAAAAGGAGGATCAACGGTGGTTTAAGATAAAAAATCACGAATGAGAATCAAATTTTTTTAGGATATTGGGAAGAAAGAAAAAAAGACTTAGTTGTTAAATAATGTTAGGCGAGACAATTAGAAATTGAATATTCTTAATTGATCATAAGTCTCATGTCGTTCGGAAATAATCAGCTAAACAGATAAAGGGAGTGATATGAAATATTATAGTTATAATCAAGTCCATTCTTCACCTCGTAGCATTTTACTTTAAGAGTATTAAATTTCATATTAGACTTGCTTACACATGCGAGTGTGAGTCCATGGATCTCCGCCAGTACGTATGTCCCTAACTTAATCGTCTTCAAGTCTTTAGTGTGGGGTTTTAACTCAAGAGACATCATTACTAATTGAAGGGAGATAATCACTTATATACTTCATTATGGAATCTTATTTAATCGATGTGGGACTATTATTTTGTTCCACACATCTCCAACGCTCCACCTTGAACATGACTCCATCCAAAGTGTTGTCTAGATAGGTTATATCCGAATCATCAACTCTGATACCATGTTAAATTTTATAATGGTCTGCTTGTACATGCGGGCGCCAGCCGTGAATCCTTGTCTGTATCGATATTATCCATAATTTAGCCACATTCAACTCTTTGATATAGGGTTTTAACTTAAAAGGTCTCGGTAGTAATCGAAGGGAGATCATCCCTTATATACTTCATTATGAAGTCTTATTTAATCGATATAGGATTATTATTTTGGTTCACACATCTCCCACAAGGTAAAGGTTCCAAAATCATCAATTTTATCACAATACTTCAAACTACCAAATAAGAAAAATGATATATATTGTCAAACCCCACCTAAGTAGGGCATCTGACCGGCCTAGATTACCTTAATTCCTTGATAATTTAGCAGCTTTCTCCTATTCATCAATAAACAATTAAAATTAAGATCTTGTAATAATCAATTATAAAACTTTATTAATCACATAGGATTCTAAAGTGAATCTTAAACCTCGAAGTTCCTTTAAATAAATTAAATAATCTTTAAATTTCGTAAACAATTCTTTGACATCGCCTCCTCCACTTCTAAGCCTACATCAAAAATCTCGACCTTAAAAAGTCCTCAACAAAACCTGCTCAGCTTGGGTGGAAATACCGAATGACTCATAATCCACCCATAACAATATATTGCGTTAACAAAACTATATATTCATTCTAACCTGATTTGAAGTATTAAAAACTTTAAACTAAAAAATAATACATACATAAAGAGATAAGAACTAAGTAATCACAAACAGTCGAAAAGCTTTCTCTTTCACTTATTGCCGCTAAAACCCGTCATTATCCAATTTAAGAATTCGATAATGTCATATAAGTAAATCCCACACCATCCAGTACACCTGTAATAATCAAATGCATTATGTTCCAAAAATTTAAACGAACAATAATATTGCAAGGAATCATAAATATAAAAGTATGCAATCCATTCTATTTTTGTTTATCAACCACAATCAGAAGACATCTTTCCAAAAGTGGTGGGTAAACAGTATTAAAGATTCATGAGTTTGAGATGAAGTCCCTCGAGAAGTCATGCCCTTGACTATCTGCGGAGTATGATTCTGGCCAACATAAAAAAACAACCGACCCTAAACATATGTCTACAATGATCAGTGACTTTAGTCGCTGAGCACCACGATATTCATCTTACCACACATATAACCAATGAACACTATGAGACCCTCTAAGCTCTCCTTCCTCTCATGTTCGTGAATGCATGATCAATAAATATGCAGCGATAAATCATGCACGTAATTATAATCGAGAAATACTCATACAATGTAAAGGTTATTATAAGATTTACTTAACCTTACAAACGCGATATCTTAACTCCCTTGCGTTTCGAGTCGGTAAATTAGTCCACACGGGGCTCCAATTGTAGTCCTACATTTCATTTTTAAGTCCAATAAGCCTTCATGACAACTCACCATTTTGTCAATTATTTGCAATTTAATTAACTTAAAAGTGTTCTGAAAACCCTAAAATATTTTCAAAATAAATTCTTCGATGCACGAATTTCATTTTGACTCAAAATTATTGTTCGGCATTGAAGATTATGTTGTATAAGCTTAAATATAATTTTTCTAATTTTTTATATTTTATTTGGTCCTTTTTAACTTGAAAATCCCCAATCCTTCCAAATCTTATTCTTGGATGTCTAGATCCCAATTGTGACTCCAAATTTGTGATTTTGATTTGAAAATTAATCTAGACTAGGGTTTAAATTTTTTTTTTTTAATTTTGGATATTTTTTAATCTCGTAACATGCTTTACGAGGCAAAATCCTCGGCATAAATCCCCGAGAACATAAAAAATTCTTACTTTTTATAAAAATTCATAACTTCTATTTAATTGGTCCATATAATATTCTTCTAATTTTTTCCGACTTTTTCGGAATAGTTTTCCAAATTTTTGGCAGTTTTTTTTCTTATTTTCTTTTTAATTGGGGTTTGACTCCTGAACCAAACCGGCCGGCTCAGCTGAACCGGACCCAGTTCGATCTGATCTGGGTCAAAACCCAGCTTCTTCCTCCAGCAATAAGTTTTTCTCTGCGTTTTTATTTTCACTGATTTTATTGGGGTTGGGCTCCCCACCCCAACCCCAGGTTGGGACTTGGGAGGGGAGATCATTCCCCTGCCATCCTTTTCCTCCAACTTCACAATTTCTCATCTCTCAATGATCCGAATGTCCTTCTCCCATCCGTCATGAACAACAACACAACACAACGAAAACAACAACAAACAACATATAATAACGCACGCTCGCTTACCATAGTTTTCGATCCCCATCTCCTTTCTCAATCGTGTCGGTCTCCCTCCATCTCTCTCCCTCTCCTAATTTCGGCTTTACTGTTGAAATAAAAAAAAAAAAAAAAAAAAACAGAGGAGGCAATTCTGGTTTGGTTATGAAATATATATTAGATTTCTCAGTCGACTCGGTCTCCCTCCATTTCTCTTCCTCTCCCAATTTCGACTATACTTTCGAAATAAAAAAAGGAGGCGATTTTAATTTAGTTAGGAAATATATATTAGATTTCCTCAAGACTTGCATCTTGTGAATCTTGAGACAAATCTAATGGTTTCGTTACATAATATAAATTTTATCTTTCTCGAGATACATACTTCGTATCTCGAGGTTAATCTTTGTCTCAAAATAAAATTGAATGAGGCTGTGTTGATTTGAAGGTATATATTAGAATTTTCTCGAGATAACAGTTGCGTATCTCAAGGTCGATCTAGTCACTATAATTAGATAAGTACCACCTCTTGACCGACTCTAAGAGACATCAGTTATTTTGATCTCCTCGAGATACGTATTGCGTATCTCGAGGTAGATCAAATAGTTTTATATATAAAAACAAACATCCTTGATTTTCATTGTGATTGGATAACAGACATCTCGAGGCACGGGCGAATCCTCTTCAACAATTAGAGTACCGTCATTCCATTTCTTTATGCCTACACTTCAACGTATAATTTTATTTAATTCAAGCTAATGATTCATTTTTATATATTATATATATAAACACGTATAAACCTAAGTATTTTCGCCTATATAAATTCGCCACGTGCGCCAATGACAACCCTCGAGCGTGCACACTATTGTACATTTCATGTGTGTCACCTTCGATCCTATGTGTCACTAAGCGCCCACTAATTTATTTATTATTTTATTCAATTTCATGATTATCTTTTATTTTTTATTCTAAATTAACTTTCAAAAAATACCCCAAAATTATCAAAATTGAAGAAAATTCTCCCACGCGCTCCGAAACTCATGGACACCGCGTATACACTCCACTTGACCCTATTTCACTTCGAAATAGTGTATAATATATCAAATAGATATATGGCACACAAAAATAATATTAAATTTATGATTTCCGATCCGTAACATATGGGTCCCACCTCGGATACCTAAATCTCGAATTAAATCCAAAAATACTTAATTAGCACCCTAATCATGTTTATAAAATTCTCGGATGTCACATACATACTCGATCTGGCAGGACATTATGAATTATTCATCTCTTAACCAAAAATCTCGATTTTGAATATTTGGAATAATTAAAAAAAAAAACTTTAACACTTGTGTCTAAGGAATTGTTCATGTGGTCCTATGTCCTGGAGTCCATGATTAATCAAGGCAAACCTCCATATATCTTGAAAATAATTTTTTTAAAAAAAAATCAACAAAAATAAATGCTAGCGAGAGGATGGAATCGAAGATTCTCTGTCCTTCTCTAAAGAAATAAATGGCCAGAAATACTAAGCGACTTAATTATTTGCTTTTCCATTTCAGAGGAAAAAAGAAAATTTTCTCTTTCGGTAGATTTTAGAAGTTTTTATTTTTTATTTTTTGAATGATTTTAGAAGTTCATTGCTCATGTGACATGACAAAAGCATGTAACTCCTTCGACAAAAAAAAAAAAAAAAAAAAAAACTAAGTATGTAATTCCCTTTTTATTATTATTATTTTTTGCCGCGGTTATTAGGACTCCACGTTTTGCTTTCTTTACCCCATTACTTCAATGCATGCCTTTTTAATTTTTTTTACTGTTTTTACCTTACTTTTTTATAAATTATTCAAAAACTACCCCTCACCCTCGACGAATATTTACCTCATCTTCTACCCTCATTCTAACACTCTTCAATCCTCTCCATTTCTTGTTTTAGTAATTGTAGAGCACTTGTATTAGGTCATCAAGTGTCGTAGGAATTTTTTTTTTTTTTTGAAGCAAGGTTGGATGCGGTTGCGTCATGTCCAAGAAGTGAGGAAGTGTCGCTTGTGGGGTTCGATCGACTCCGACTGATACCTCTAAAGAGGTAACGGCCGACTTCGATCGATACTCCTAAGAGGTATTGGCCGACTCCGACCAATAATGTGAAGTGAACTCGATTTTAATTGGTGATAGAAGGATCTAACCGAAACCTCTAAAGAGGTGTCGGCAATCGACATTGTGTGGCCGACACTCGTGGGTAAAGAGAAGGAAAAAAAAAACTCAAAACTCCTAAAAAAATACATGATAATGACAAAAAAAATAGTGAGTTTTGCTCGAATCGCTTTATATTTTCGATTCCATCGAGTCTTTGTACCAAAAATGCAAGATTTAACCCTCAAATCGAAGCCCTAAACTCAACAACAAAATCACAAATAATACCAACTCAAAAAATTAAAGAAAATAAAAAAAACCTCGAAATCGACACCAAAAGAGATAATGAATGCACCCACGACGTCGAATCAGTGTAGTTTTGTTCGGGTTTCGTCGGATTTGAGTTGGTGGTGCGAATGCGATTTGAGATAAGGGTGACTGGGGTATGCGTGAGTAGGTTAGTAAAACCTTTTTTATATGGAGGGGTGATTGTGTCATTTCACTAAGGGCTGAAAAAATTTAAAAATGAGGTAAAAGGAGCAAAACGTGGGGTTAGCCTAGGCATTTTTTTTTTCTTTTTGAAGTCAAAGTAAGTATCTTGTTTTCAAAAAAAAAAAACAAACTCCCTTCTTACTTTAGACGTGGCACTCTCACAACCAATCGAAAGATAGATTGAGAGAATCGTAGCCGTAGATCTGTGGCTGGCCTACTGAAAATGATTGATGATTGATCGTTTTATCTTTTTCTCATTTTTTCTAAGTCCTCCAACTCTTTATTCTTTTCTTTTTCTTTCTTTCTGTTTTTAATTTTCAATGGGATGCCTAGCTAGAATGGAATAATAATATTTGGAGAAACAACTAATTAACAATGGTAGTATGATTGATTGGATATTCGATCCTACTTATAAGTTTCATATTGATGTGCACATGTATGTCAACATACATCATCCTCACAAAAAATGAAAGAAAAAGATGCAAAAGTTGAAAACTGATGGTTTCCTAACATTTTAATCAAATTAAGTCCCATTCTTCAACAAAAAATTATTAACATGTTGTGGGTCTGTCTTATTTGGTGAGGAGAGACCTCTCTTTTACAAACTTAACGCAGTGGTGTAAAATAGTGATGTATTGCCGAACCATGATTATCCAAATATAGTGTTATATATATAACATGATATGTAGGCCAAGTTTGGCCCTTGATCCAAAATCAGGTTTTTGTTTCCAAGTCTACTTAAAAACAACAACAATGAATTGATGATCGAATATTTAGTTGGAGTTGGATATACAAATCAAACGCTTACACTTAACTCAATTTTAAGCGTTGTTGGTAATGTCAGCCGCTGTGACTCGAATATCTTCGGCTATCAAAAAAAAAAAAAAAACATAGTTGGTGATGCGGAGTATATAATCACACATCGAAAATATAATAAGAGTTTATGTGTTATAATCGCACATTGAAATTTTTTTCAACCGAACCCTATTAACTTGGGCTTACGCTCCGCGACCTCTCGACGTTCGATTTTCACCTGGTTTCTTTCCTCAAAATCATAGAGCATCGTGAGACGATAAGTTTGAGCTTTGTTTTTGCAGTGGAAACGAGGTATTCGACTCGTAATTTGGTAAAATATCAATTCAGGGCATTTTTTAGAATTCAATTTGAATTCTCGCGATTTCTTGATTTCTTTTGCGGGGTTTTGATAGAAACTGGTATGAATTATTGAAAATTGATGTGTTGGGTTGATGTGTACCGATTTAAAATAAATCCCACTAGCGTGGGTTGGGGTTTTGATGAATTAAATTGATGCAATTCAGTTGATAACTATTTTGGAGATATTTTTAGAGTTGATATTGATTTAAATTAGGTTTTTTGATTAATGGATTACACGTTTTGATCTAATTTGACTCAGTGGTCTGTGAGAATATTTTGATGTTGGAATCGATTGGTTTCGTGGTGTTTTTTGTTGAGTTTTGAAGATTTATTTGCGAAAATATTGATTTGGAGAAGTTCTTCAGTTCAAAATAAAATAAAGTTTGACTAGTTGACAAACTATATTGGAAAATTCATAACTTCTTTATCGGTTATCTGATTTAAGTGTTCTTGAACTCTATAGAAAGTATGACATTAGTAAAACAAGTTCCTTTCAAGTCAACACGACAAATATTGAGGTTTTCAAGGTTAAAAAGTTACCCAAATTGGCTAGTTGAAAGGCAGTTGAAACAGTTACATAAATTAATATATTTAGAAATTGTTCTCAAGCATACTTTGGCCGCAATTTTCATTGGGTTCAGTGATTTGGTTTCACTTGAAGCTTGACTCTTTATATAATTGGGTATGTTGGGAGGCTACTAGAGCGATTTTTAAGGTGATCTGACGCTCTAGGACCCCAAAAATTAGGCTCAAAGTTGGTTTGGTTGTAAGTAAACCATACAATGATCTTTACTATTGATGGAATATTTTTGTACATGTAATTGTATCATAGTCTACTTTGTATTTTATCATTTTTGGTCATGCATACATATAGTGAGTGAGGGTGATAAGCTTGTTTCGAAATCTGGTTTGACTGAAATTAAGTTTTAGTCCTGCCTTTACGCCGTCTACTGAGACTAGCGGAGCTTGATGCCAACAAGTTATCAATGCATTTCATGATCTCTTAATATTGTCTCGGTACTATTTTAGGAAGTCGACATCTGATTATAGTTAGAAGACATCGACATAGTGGATTGCATATCATGTTGACGCTTATATGTTATTGTTTATTTGGAAATACAATTACATGTCTCCGTGTATCAGACTAACAATTGCAGGAGTATAGATCAATGTAGGAATTTACTTGCCTAACATCTTCGAGTTGTTTTTGATAATGTCAGAGTATGTATGGCGACAAAGGAAGAATGGACTAGGCTCGAAGATTGTGCTGATTATTTTCAATTTAAAGTATATTCTTCTTTTCAATCGTTTATATATATTGTTTCGGAAATCCTTGGGGTGAGTGTAGGGTGTGAACTTTCATTGAATGGTTATGAGAGTCTCCTAATCAAGTTTAAAATATGTTGAGAAGGATTTTGTTTCAATTTTGGTCTATTGGGGATTCTGAAGTTGTAATTTAGCTTTCGGAGCACTAAGTTAGTTTATAAATTGTAATTTGATATTGTGAACTGTTGGAAGTTGTGAGTCCTTCTAGGCCTCTCCCGTTTTCTATTATCTATTAGGTGGAAGTTTTTCGGTATGCCATTTTTAGTAAAAGTTCTGCCGAAATTCTTTTACGAATATGGATATGATTTCTGAATTTGCTCTAATAGAATAAATCATGAATTAAGTTTCAATGAAGATAAAAAAAATTTTGAAACTTGTAAAGGATTGAAATAATTATTATTTTGAGGTTAAAGTTGAAAGAACGGATTACTCTAACTAGATTATCAAGGGATTAAGGTAATCTAAACCAGTCAGTCATCTTAATGATGAAGAGGCTGACATTTATTTGTCTCCTCTTGAGGGTTATGCTACAGCACATGTTGGGCAAGTTTGTAAGTTGAAGAAATCACTTTATGGTCTGAAACAAGCTTCTCGGCAGTGGAACCATAGATTCACTCTCCATCTTCAACAATATGGATTTGTACAATCAGTCAGTGATCCTTGCCTCTTCATCTATACTCAAAAAGGGGTTTTTCTTGTTAGTCTATATTAATGATGTTTTGCTCACTGGTACATCTTCATCAGCCATCACTTTCGTCTAGTCTTTTCTTTATAAACAATTCTCAATTATAGATTTAGGACAAGCTAGATATTTCTTGGGGTTAGAACTAGCTCGATCTGAAAGTGGTCTCTACATTAATCAAAGGAAATATGTCCTTGATTTACCTTAAGATGTTAGTTTAACTATTACTAAGGCTACTGCTACTCCGTTGCCTTGAGATTGCAAGTTCAATGATGATGTTTCTCATTTGTTACCTGATCCTGATAAGTATAAAAGTCTTATTGGTCGTCTTCGTTACTTAGGCTTCACTAGGCTTGATATAACTCATGCGACACAATAATTGAGTCAATTTTTTCAGTCTTCAACTGAGCAACACTGAATGGGTGCTCATCATATTTTGAAATACTTGAAGTTTTCTCCTTCTAAAGGTCTTTTTTAATCATGTTCAGGAAGATTTGTCAATTACTGCTTACTGTAATTCAGATTGGGTTTCTTGTCGTTTCTCTTACAAATCTATTACTGGCTATTGCATTTTTGTAAGCCATTCTTTGATTTCTTGGAAATCTATGAAACAGACTACTGTTTCCAAATCTTTCGTTGAAGCTGAATACAGAAGTTTGTCTATGACTCTTTGCGAGTTATTGTGGATCTCTTATATCCTAAAGGACTTGAATGTTCATCTTTCTCTTCCGATTCCTTTTTGGTTTGACAACTAGGTTGCTATTCATCTTACTGCAAATTCAGTGTTCCATGAGAGAACTAAACACTTGGACATTGATTGTCCTCTTGTGAGAGCTCAATTTAAAGCAAGTTTTGTCACTCCTCAGTATAAACCTTCTAAGCAACAACTTCCAGATTCATTTACTAAAGCTCTTATTGCTCATCTTTTTCATTCTTTACTCTCGAAGATGAGATTATGCAATTGGCATAATGCTCATCTTGAATTGCATAATCTCATCTTAAGGGGGAGGGGATGTAGAATATATAATTTAGGTATAGACTTTGTATAATAGTAGGATTTGTAATATAAATCGAGTCACATATTGTAAGTGATAAATAAGTTACATATGACCTGATTACTCATATATTTAGTGTGACACGAGTTAGTTGAGTCTGTTATGCTAGCTCAGCTCCTCTCTATATAAGAGATTGTATAGAGTATGTAAGTGTTAATTTTTGGGAATAAATAATGAACTCAACATTCTGTGAGTTCTTGGATTGAACACGCACAAATCACTACAAATCGATTAAGTGAATTGGAGGAAATGTCTAACTTTTAGGCAATTCCGAATCGGATCCCTCGATCGAAGATTTTGTTAGATGTGAATATTTTAGATGTTCTTCTTCCATTTCGTTTCCATGGCAATGGACGAGGGTGATGATGATGATGATGATGACGATGATGATGATGATGATGATGATGATGATGATGATGATGATGCGGTTAGTATAATATGGATTTTCTTAGATCTTACATTAGGGGTTAAGTATTGCTCCAAAATTGAACATTGTTGTTCATATTTTCTGAAATGCATTAGCTTTTCATTGAGCCGAAGCATTTGAAGCACATAGTAGTAGGTGGGCAGCAGGTGTGCCAAATTTGTACATACGATGTTGATGTTTGTTGAAGATGTATGTACCAAAAGTTATTTCCACATCGATTAAATGAAACTTCAAAATAAATTATATAAGTGATTAACTCCTTCCAACAAGTACCGATGTCTTTTGAGATAAAACCACACATATGAATTGGAAAGTGGTTAAGTTAGTGATAGTATCAGCGTTGGCAGAGATCAACAGGCTCGTGCACGTGTGTGTGACATGACCTGAAAAATTTCATAGTGTTGTCGTTGTTGTTGTTGTCGTGGAGCCCTTCTCCACCAGTCATACAAAATGTCGCACATAACTCCTCCCTTCTCGCGCAAACCTTGTTTTAAGATTTATACGATGCTGATCAATTTTTGGGTATATAAAGTAAGGGGTAGATTGGTCATTCACAAGCTCCAAAACACATGTTATCCCTATGTTAATACGCTCTACCAAACAAGTGACATATTCGAGACTAATCAATTAATCCAAGGAGTAATCCTGTGTATAAGTTAATTCCATAAACTTAGGACTTGTGGGTTTGTGAATCGAACATGCCATAATAGTAGGCCTAAGCATATTTGTACGGACCTCTAAAAGTAAGTCTGTGTTTTCAAGTGACAACTAATTCAAGTCCAGTTGCATTCGAATGGGACTGTTGAAGTATTTAATCCCACATCGGAGATATAGTAAGAGTATTTGAAAAGGAGTGTTGGAGTATATAATTCCATACTGAAGATATAATAAGAGTTGATATACGTGAGTGGATTAGATTGGATCATATTACAAATCAATTAATTTTGTGCAAAATGAGCTCTAATCTCATTTATATATAAATACTTTTTGGGCCCATAGATTTATAGATGATGTGTTGTGCTATTCTGATTAAAATCTTTTGTATTATGTTATTTTGCATCTACCTCTATCCCACAAGTTCATTGCAAAAGTCGGCGATAAATATGTCAAGTCATAAGTGTAAGAAAATTCAACAAACGTGCTTACTAAAGAAAGTATGCCACTTGTCCTTTTTCCGAAGTGTAAGTAATTAAAAAAAAGAAACTGTTTATAAAAAAAAGAAGCAAAATCAACTAAAGAAAGCATAAATCATTTTTTTTTGTTGCTTCCCACATGATCTTCGACACTAACCACATCGATTAACTCACGATCAGACATTATCGAGCTTTATTTATGTGCGACCCTTCCAACTCATTTTTTTTTAATTTATAAAATTCGAACTTGAGACCTTGTTTAAAGAAAGAAGTCCCTTACCACTTTTTTTGTTTAAACCACTCAATATTCGAACTATTCGACTACTTCGAATTTACCCTACGTCATGCCTCGTATAGGTGGGGGATTTCTCAATATTGTTGTTTTCATTCTCATGACTTAAATTTGAGTCACTAGTTAAGGGACAACAACTCATTCATATTATGCCAACCAATCTTTTGTTCCCTTAATTACCACTGTTTTGTTTTATTTTATTTTTTATTTTTGTTTTTGGATCAAATATTGTTTTGTTATTTAATTTGAAAGATGTATTTTTTATTTATTTATATTTCTTTTTGACAAATGCACACTGATTTTATCCATAGCTAACTATATTGGCTACAATAATTCCTGAATAAACATAGGAGTCATATTCCAAACCATCGGGTTGTCCTGATTTCGGGAGAGCCTTAACATCATTAAGAAACAAAGAATTGGCCCAATTAGGCTTGATGTTATATGATATGGACTAGCCAACAAGTGATAGCAACACAAGGCCTAAGTTCATTAAGATAATTAACCGACTATCACTTCGGTTGGGCTTTGTCAATACATGATGCTTAATTGAAAACGTCACAGCCCACCAACAAACGCGTATCAATAATTCTCATCATTAATCGTCATTCCTTTAGAATTTCACCATTAAGAAGTAATTTCTTTTTATAGAAAGTAGACTTTATTTTTATTATACCCACTAAATTATATACAGGGTGACAAACAATGTGTTTCTCTAAAATTAAAATCGAAAAAATTTCTATCAATATAGTAAGGAAAAACATGTCGTCCATATATGTGACAACTCGAATTCCCTAACTAAGGTTGCTCAGCCTTAACTACCACTTAACCCATCGAATACCAAGCAAGTTAAGCGACAACTTAGTAAGCTTTAATATGCGGATTAACTTACGAGAGATTGACTAATAAATCTCAGGCCAATTAAATTTTTTGCGAAATTAGTTCAAGGCCCAATAAGTCAATCTAATTTATTTTCAACTTATCTAACTTTAGATTTTTATCAAGATTTCAACAAAGCCTCCTTTGTATGTTGAGCTATCCAAAAGTCCCAAAATACATGTAAGAGGTATCAACAAATCTGTTCATCATGATTTATGATACAAGAAGTAATTCTAGGGTCCACAACAATTATCAAGTCATAACTAAACTACCAAGTTAAATTTATGTGTTATACTTGCATCGATATGAAAATAAATAATGTAGACACATTCACTGACATACGCAAACGAGAAGGCTTTAGGATAAGTTATAAGACTCCCATTTGCATTTCTATCGCGGCAACCGAGGTATCTAGAGGGAAAAATGGGGCAAGCAAAATATCAACGAGCTTAGTAAAGCGGGATCCCTACCATCAATCATCCAAGTAATACTCAGTGCATTCATAACTAGCGTGCAACAAGTTAGATCATGAATCTTATCGTAATTTTGGGCATTAAAAGAGCCTAATAAAATGAATGTCAATGTTGATGAATTCTCTTGCCTTGTTCAAATGAAACTCTTGATAGATATGACTGTTATTCTAGATGAGTGCGACTTGTGCAATGTTGTGATCCGGGATGAATGGTTTTTCGGTAGGGTGGACTTATCAAAAACGTTCCACGAACACGTGTGGAAATGTGTTCCTAGTCAACACCATTAAAGGTAGGAATGTGTTCTTCAGTGTTAGGTTTTTTGGGGTTCATACGTAGCAAAAAATTCAAAACAATTTTGAAAAACCTCAACAGATCGTAAATAAGTTCTATTAAACTAGATCTACAAAAGTAACCTTACCTTAATCCGTGATTTCTTTCTCTGATTGTTCGATTTCCAAAACGTTTAAGTGCATGTCCATTATCAGAAATCCACAAACGAACGACGACCACAATTTGAGGTGCTAGCCCCAAGAGAGAAAGAAAACATTTTTCTTTTCTCCCCCAAAATCTAGAGAACTCGAAATTTGCAAAAACAAAAATCTTATTTCGTTTTAAGGTTTCACCCTTATTTATATATATGTAGATAAGTCCTCACTTAAAATCCTATTCGTAATATAACTATTGTATTTATGCATTTTAAATAAATTATATGTACGCCTCTATTAATAAGTTATTGTAACGGCCTGAAAATTTGACTTGTGCCACGTGTCAAGTCAATGTCGTATGTGGGACCCACTCGTTAAAATACGTATATCCGAATCCAATTTGAGATAAAAATGCTAACTATGCGAGGAATTCGGTGAGCCGAAACATTAATGAGGACGCGCCTCGAATCACGTGCCGACGTAGGACCGAAACGTGGCTATAGTAGATTTAGGTGGTTTTAAAATGTACATTGAATATGTCTCGTGATGCGTGTAGCGCGAGTATCGAGATTTTGAAATAAGGTGGGTCGGTGCCTCGAGATGTGCGTTGCACGAATCTCGAGGACACTTTTGATTTGCAATTAAAAGAAAAAGAATTGTATATATATATATGTATATAAAGAAGAATGAGATAAGATTGATTGGAAAAGAAAGAAAAAAAAAAAAGAAAAAGAAAAAGAAACGGATAAGAACAGAAGGGAAGGCTTCATAGCTAGGTGAACTTTTGTATATTTTATAATTACTCTTCTCTGATGCTATTTACTGGGTTCCACAATTAGGTTGCCTAACTCCCTGAACTTTTTGTTGAGTTATTTAATTTATTAGTTGCTTCCGCTAAATTGTAAAACTCGAAAAATATTAATAACTCAACTGTAAATGTGGAATGTGCCGAAATTGATGGATTGGAAGGCTGACTAGGTCTGCGTTGACCTTGCGAGACGGGCTCGGGGGTCCACGTGGGCTTAGGCCGGGCGGGGCCCAATTTGTGGAAAATTGGGACCGTCACAGTTGGTATAAGATCCTAAATTTTGAGAATCTCATGGCTTAAGACATTGTGATACCAACGTCACAGTTGGTATCAGAGCTGTTGTTTTAAGGAACTCGACTCTTGAAATTAAGACACAAAACAAGCGGAAGTTAGGAATGGTTGAACTTAGAGTGGAACCCTATGATCCTGACTTGAGTCTTCGTTGGGAAGTGAGGAGAGTTGAAAAATGGAAAATGGTAGAACACCTGGCGGATATGGAAAATGGAAAATGAGAAATGGCAAATGGAAAATGGAAAATGTTTATAACATTTTTTCCTTATATGCGTTTCGAGGTGGGCTTGTACCCCTGGCGTATATATAAAATATATGGTATGTTATATACTATATACGATGTCGATAATGATTCGAGGAATCGTGACTATGGTAATGATAATTGGTAAATGGAATCAGTGAGTGATTGATGTTTCAATGACATACTTGATTTCGTTTTTGTAAATCAACAGTTTTGTTTTTTTTTTTTCAGTTGTTTACATTATTGTATGGTGCCTCGAGATTCGTGTTGCGCGTATCTCGATGACACATTTGATTTCTTCTTGAGGAAAACACCCTGCACGTATTTCTAGAGGATCTGCTCGAAATAATTAATGGAATTGAATTGTGATACGGGAATCGAATCCGCAGTAAAGGTGAGAGGATTTCACGCAAATTTGGTATAGTACTGCAGGGACGCTTAAACTATATTTAGATGGTTTGGAGTTAAATTTGAGCCGAGTTGGGGATCAATTACGAGCGACCAAATGATTTTTTTTCTAGTCAAAATTTTTGATGGAATTCTTTGGTTATATGTTCAATTTGGTCTGTAATAATCGGCATGAGTTTTGATGGGGTAAATTGATGGTACAAATCCAAAGAAGGAAAAGGTTTAGGAGTTATATTTCCATCCGATATGAGGTCGTATGACATTGCCTTCATGCACGGATCAGATGTGACAATGTTGGTGATTGTGGCGTATTTGGGAATAGTGGAACTGCATGGATAAGTACTTGTGCCTTGGAAATGCGAGAGTTGTTTAAATTCAATTTAGCTTCGCGGATAGTTCAATTGATAAATTGAGGATTTCGTATAAGTAGTGAGACTTGAAATGGAGGTTTGAATCTCTAAATGGTGTTGAATTGATGATAAAGGAAATGGATGTTGTTGGATAATATAAAACGAATGGAACATTCGAATGTAAGGAACATTCGAGTAAGGAACATTCGAATGTAAGGAACATTCGAGTAAGGAACATTCGAGAACGTAAAGTTAAAAACAAAGAAACGAATAGCAGACTCTAAATGAGCAAAGTGTTGAGATGACTTGAGAGCTAACGATTACATTATGTACGAACTCCTTTAGCTTTGACGAAAGCTTTGGAGTAGTACTGTTGGATCAGAAGCCCAAGTAACTCCACTTTAGTGATACTATACATTTATAGTCTCGGGGTTGGTGAAGTCGACCACCACCTTTAGGGACTTATAAATGAATTAAATGTTACGAACTGAGGTAGAGTCCGCGAATCATTTTAAAAGTTAGAGGCCACCTAAGGATAAATCCTACGAGATGGTATATCTCAAGAATTCTCGCATTCTAAAATTTGCTCAGAGGCGTTAGTAAACGTACTGAATAGAATTTTCGTACAAGTAAACGAGTGCATTTACTCACTTGACAAATCATTAAGAAAAGAGTAAACAAGTGCATTTTAAATGGAAATAATTATGTTTTAATGTGTCTCGAGTTTCGCGCCGCATGAATCTCAATGACACATTAGATTTGGATTAGGAAATGCGAGTTCGAAACTTGGGAGGTGTCTTGAAATACGTAATCGATACAATTTTGGTCACACATTGAGGTGGTGCCTCGAGATTCGTGTCGCATGAATCTCGAGGACGCATTAACTTTGAAAGTCAAAAAGTGAACGCGTTGGAGTAAACGTGTTGACCTCGTGCTTACATGAGGAGATGTTGAGCGCGACTACTAATGCGAGAATGAGAGTAACGACTCAGGCGAGGTAGTTGTGTTAGTTTTAGCGGCATCATTCGAAAAGTTTCGAGGTGGTACGAATCTCGGAGCAACAAATATTCATGACGTCTTGGCCACACCAAATCATGTAAGGTCGAGCATCGCATCAGTTTCGTTGTTCGGCGAGGCCGATGCCTAGTTGTGCACTACGGTGGCAGCGATGTGGACGCTGGAGTACATTTGATGTTATGATGAGTGAGAGCGTGGGAACACACGAGAGCAACCTTATTGCGTTTTCGCCATATAAGGCGTATATGGCGCCAAAGTTAGTTGGTTCAGCGTAAAGTTACGCTAGTGTAGTACATCAGCTAGCACCGTCAGAATCCTTAGCATAAGGAGACAATGGCCAGAGATAGGTCAGAGATCCAGTCGAGTGCACAGATAGGGATAACGATCTAGTCGTGCACATGGGAAAGGAAATGGACATGTTCCAGTCGGAACGAGATTTCAACGTATCTGCATGGGCGTATGGACAGCCAGGTATAGCAGAGTAAGGCATGCTATTGTCACGTCGGGTCCGACTACTATTCATCGTAACCTGATAGAGGGTAGGAGTTGGTTAAAACTCACTCGAGTAGTGAGACTGAGTTACATTTTTCGCGGGCATACAACAGATATACGTATGTTAGTGACGGTGGATCGTGAAATTAAAATGTTCGTTGGTATTCCAATATATGTTGCGAGGGTTGCCCTGGCATATATTGATTGGAGGAGATAGATGGTGCGTTCTTTGCTTGGAGGTCGCGGAGGAGCCCAGCTTGTCGCGGAGGAGCCCAACCCTACAGAGTAAGATGGGGGTATGGCTTTGGGCGAGTATGGCCTTGGACGGATATGGCCTTGGACGGATATGGCCTTGGGTCTTCATTCAAACACCATTGTACAATGCGACTTGTTTCACTTTCGAGGACGAAATTCTAATTCGTTGGGAAGACTGTAACGACCTGAAAATTTGACTTGTGCCACGTGTCAAGTCAAGGTCGTATGTGGGATCCACTTGTTAAAATACGTATATCCGAATCCAATTTGAGATGAAAATGCTAACTATGCGAGGAATTCGGTGAGCCGAAACATTAATGAGGACGCGTCTCGAGTCGCGTGCCGACGTAGGACCGAAACGTGGCTATAGTAGATTTAGGTGGTTTTAAAATGTACATTGAATATGCCTCGTGATGCGTGTAGCGCGAGTATTGAGATTTTGAAATGAGGTGGGTTGGTGCCTCGAGATGTGCGTTACACGAATCTCGAGGACACTTTTGATTTGCAATTAAAAGAAAAAGAATTGTATATATATATATATATGGGATATATATATAAAGAAGAATGAGATAAGATTGATTGGAAAAGAAAGGAAAAAAAAAAAAAAAAAAAAGAGAAAAGAAAAAGAAACGGATAAGAACAGAAGGGAAGGCTTCATAGTTAGGTGAACTTTTATATATTTTATAATTACTCTTCTCTGATGCTATTTACCGGGTTCCACAATTAGGTTGCCTAACTCCCTGAACTTTTTGTTGAGTTATTTAATTTATTAGTTGCTTCCGCTAAATTGTAAAACTCGAAAAATATTAATAACTCAACTGTAAATGTGGAATGTGCTGAAATTGATGGATTGGAAGGCTGACTAGGTCTGCGTTGACCTTGCGAGACGGGCTCGGGGGGTCCACGTGGGCTTAGGCCGGGCGGGGCCCAATTTGTGGAAAATTGGGGCCGTCACAGTTATCATATAAGAAATTGTAAGGGCTTTTATGTCATGAATTTTATCATATAAAATTAATTTCTATGGACCAATTTAAATTGCGCAAAGTCATTTTTTGTGTGCGACTCAATAGGTTCATGCGATGTTGGCAGTGAACCAAAATCATTTTGGTACTCAAGTCAAAAACGATCTCTAGCAAGACATTATGACTACCCAGGTAGCATGAATATCAAAATCGATGCAACCTAATGAATAACATATATTATATCATTTTGTCGTGTGATATCCTTTAGTGTTCAATCATATAAGTCTTGATCTTATGGTAAACTAAAACCATCCAAGTGACATTGATCATATCAATTCACATGGACTTGACCATTATCAGTCTATCATATTAAGGGGTCCACTAATATCTCTCTCTATACGAGATGAACAAATTATATCTTAATTACATACCTTCACATATTATTCACATGGTAACCAATCACAATCTTTATAATCGTTCGGTTAAAGACAACGTTTAATTGTGTTAAATTACCATGCTCCTAATATTAAAGTCTATGCTAATTTCAAGTCAAATGACTAAATGATATAACTATTACGAGTAACATCTATGACTTAATTCATGTGATGTTCTCATAGCGGGTCAATCTAGTGCCTTGTTCCCTAACGAGTATTCATGATCTCGATTCGTATCTCTATACACATGATCATCACATGGCCATTAATCAAGATTCTCATTAGTCTTAATTCATTATAGTTCCGGGTATAATGATCGACTTAGGACATTTTGAATATTTCAACAAATACTCATAATTCTTATTATAAGGTAAATACGCAATCACTTATAATAAAACAACAAATAAAAATTTCAATTTTATTAACTAAAATTATAAGAAAAACAATTTTCACGGATTGACCTAAGGTAGATGCCCAACATTTAGTACATTATGAAGGGCTTTTACCGAACTTGGGACTCACCATAAGAATGTATTCCTTGCGGATATATCGAAAGAACTTTTATGAAGATATGGATATGTTCATTCCTTTGGCTTTGGGGACCTCGACTGTTCGAGATGTGTTCCTTCACGTATGCCAAAGGACCTTTATCATTGAATGTGGGACTTCCCAAATGTTTGAGCTTAGTATCCTCCTATTGCACCTTTAGTCCTTATTTCCAACACTCACTTACTTATTAGTATACCTTCGTAACTTTTTGCATTCTAGCATTTACTTACCGCCTTGTATGCACTTAGTTATATGTCTTTCATTACTCAAAATTTAAATAAGGGTAATGCTATTTGGACGCGTGAGTCCGGACTCAAAACTTTTTTAAATTTCAAATACATCCTCGAGCAATTAATGAAACAACCATAATCACTTGTAAAATTTCTATTATACCCCTTAAATATTTACAAAATTTTTAAAAATCACCCTGTGAGTCCGAACTCATGAGTCCAAGTATACTTATTGTTTAAATAATTGGTCTCAGTATTTGATACCAAACACGTCCAAAACAATATACCAAATTAAGAGAGCTTCAAAAGGCCTTGTTCGCCACTAACGAATTTTAACTGTTAAATGGTTAGCAATCTAAGAGAATTTAGAAGTTCAAGAAAATGGGTCAATCAATATTTATGGGATAATTCATAAGTGGGTGTAAAAGATGTGCCACGAGAAAACATATAAAGTAGGGCTGAGAAAATTGCTCTCCAAATCTTGGGTATAGAACTGAAGTCATTAGTGGGAGGCGCACTAAATGAAAGGTTTGACCGAAATATGAGGCAATTGTCAACATAATATTTAAGCATAATTTTAGAATACTCACTTGTATAGTACTTGTACATCGCAACATAATTGTGTATAGCAACAACAAATCCAGATTTTAGCTAACATGCATGCTCACCTCTGTAACTTGATAAATAATGGGAGCGGCTAAACGGATCAATTACTCCAGCATACCCCGATTTTGCTAAACGTATCCCACCTTTATTTTCGTAAATTCTAGAAATACCTTTACTTATCCCATGACCCTCACCTTCACCATTAGCCCACAGTTCTTTTTGTTTCTCAGATGTTTGCCATTGTAAATCACTTGTATTAGGTCGGAAGGGGCGTATGAGTTTTTTCATCAAACAAGGTCGCATCTAGTCTCGTTAGTGCCTTAAAAGTGAGGAAGTGTTGCCTGCAAGTTTCGGTCACACATGGCCGGTCTCGGTCTTGGTGTTGATCTCGGTGGAAGCTGACCAAAACCTCTAAAGAGATCTCGAACTTGCGTGACTGAAACTTCCAAAGCAGTCTCGGCTTTGTGTGTCTGAAACCCACGAGCGACAAGAACGAACAAAAAACTTTCAAAACTCCAGAAAAAATACATGAAACCGACTAGAAAATTAGTAAGTTTTGCTTCAAACCATTAGATATTCTCGATTTCATCAATTTTTTAGCAAAAGAATGTGAGATTCAAGCTCCAAATCAAAGCCTTCAACCTAATAAAAAACCACAAACACCACTACCGATTCAAAAATGCAAAAAAAAAGATCAAGAAAACCCATAAATCAACATAAAAATAAGTGGAGAATACACCACGACATCGAATTAATGTATCTCTCGAATTTGTTTGGTTTTGGACCGAAAGTGAGCACGATTCGAGAGAGGTGTGATTGGGATATTTGCGAGTGGGGTGAGCGAGACATGAGTAAACAAAAACCCTTTTATATGGATGGACAGTTGGATCATTTCACACATGCATTAAGTTTTTTTAAAAAATTGGGCCTGTTTAGCAACAATTGGGGTCCTTTTAGCGTCTCCCTAAATAATTCAAAACACATTTCTCTCTATATACTAACTAGTTGACATCTCGCGCTTTGCGCGCGGAAGAGGCCTATTGTATTAGATTAATATTCGAAAGAAACCCAAAGTAGTTTTAAAATTTTACTATTAGGGGATTAACTTAAAATAGTTTTAGTTTAATATTTGAAAAAATAAATAATTTCCAAATGGTGACATTGATAATTTGCTTAAGGGATAATATGAGGGATGAGGATGAATAATGGGATTGATAGATAAGAGAAACTCGAATGGAAAGATGATGAGACTAATAGTACTCACTAAGCGAGGGACTTCGCGAAACAAATGATGAGATAAATAATAGAGCTAGATATCGATATTCTTATTGTGAATCGAACGAGTACATTGTCACAAAAGAAAAAGAATAGTATAAAGTACTACATATCATTTCAAAAATTAAAGAGAAACAAAATATACAAAGCAATGGACTTACTATCTACATTCTAAAACTAAAGCTCACTAATGAAGGTATCAAATCTAAGACTATCAAAAGACTACTAAATTTTGTCAAAGCCAAAACCTTTGGCCTCAATTTGTTGCAATGATGTAAGATCACCTTGATGGAAAGTTTATAGTACATTAGTTACTATATTAAATTATATATTTGACCGAGATGGAAAGTTTTTTAATTTAAAATTTTGGATTGATTCCTTGCTAAAAATACGTTAATTTACTACATTAAATTATACATTAGTTGCACATACCATATATAGGAACCATCCTTATTTGCATCTGATTAAATAAGTTCACAGCTAATCAACCAATTTTAACCATTACTTATAAATAAAATTGTCTTATTATTTATTAAGAGTTAAGAACTAATTTGATAATATTTTTAAACTTAATGTGTCATTTGACACATGGTGCGTTGAAAAGCTCCAAAACGACATGTGGCAACTACAATATATAAGTCGTCGAAATCTACATTTTTTAATATGACACGTGGCGTGCTGATAATGCTCCAAAACGCCACATGCCAAATAGCATATATATAGCTTGATAAGGAAAATGTCAGAATAACACCTTAATTGACACTCCAAGTGACACCCTTGTGACATGGCGTACGTGCCACATGAAAACATGAATGTGCGTAAAATAAATTTTGATACATAACACATGTGATTTGTATCTCGAGACGTACTTGGATGGCTCCCATGGATAGACCCACGTGCCACGTCATATGAGTGTCAATTAGGGTGTCAATTTAGCATTTACCTACAACTTAGGCATGTTATGTGGCGATACGAAAAGTTTCGAAAACACCACGTGTGTGAAATAATAAGACTAAATCTTGAGTATGTCACGTCGCGAAGGATCCAAAACACCACGTGTCATATATTATATATAGTTTGACGAAACCTATATCTCGAGCATGTCATGTTGCGCTACGAAAAGGCTCGAAACTGCCGCGAGGCACTCAAAATGTAGGCATATTATATATATATATAGACTATCGTAGAAACATATCCTAAAGTAGTCATAATTAAGGTGAAACTCTATATATTAATTATTGTACATAACACAACTATTGTAAACGTATCTCAATTTGTAACACGAGTTGAGTACTGCGTTAGTTTAAGTCTCATTGTGTATAAGTTGAAACACAATATAATTAAATTGCTTTTTTATAAAAATAAATGGTTATTAGGGGGAAATAATTAATGCAAGTACTTAAAATAAAGTATGCAGAAAAATAAATCAAACCATGATACCAAAAAACTTGTTATCGCAGTTCGGTCCAAAGCCTACATCTATGAGGCCAAGGCCAGATATGAAACTCCACTAAGTTGAAAACTCAGACTTACAAAATACCTTTTCTAAGTTACTGCCTCACCAGCCTTAATGCACTCCTTTTCACATTTACAATAGATTCTCTCCGAAGTCCCCTTAATGTGTTTAGCTCCACTTGACTAGACTACCTAAGATCTCCTTGGTAGTGTTACACAAGTCTCTCACTTGCACTATGAGAGTATATAATGGCCCAAATTAATTAAATTAGGATTAACGTTAATCTTATGGATTAAAAATCTTAATTCGGACGTTATGTGGGTAATTCGATTGACTCAGACACGAGAATTGAAGGTAAATGTTATTTATGGATGATGGTTGGTTATAATTCGATGTCTAAAATCATTATATTATTGTATTGCACCGCTTGTGTGTACAACTATACGTTGCTAACGGGAGAATTGGTGTGACAAACAGGTACATAGAGATGCGCGTCGAGGTGTTGGGCAATGGGTGCTAGGTAATCGATGGTTAATGTGATCGCGAATATGTTAAATATATGAGTAAACGTTACCAACCTTGTTTAATTATATGCCGAGGTGAATTAATTTGATTTAAGATAAAATAAAGCCTTATAGTTGGATATGAATTAATTAAACCCTAGATCAACCTAGTGAAGATCCTAGAATACATATAACAAGGCAAGATAAGTGGCTTTCAATTGGGACAAGTGGCTTCATGTGGGAAAAGTAGCATTCATGGAGGACACATGTCTTGGCAATTAACTAATAGTAAATCAAAGATTTGGATTATTAATCCACTTACTAATATAAGTATATAAGGCCTTTACTTAATGGATGAGCTCAACATATACATTTAAGCTGAAAAATCGGAGAAATTGAGGAGGGTCTTGGCCGAAAAATTTAGGAAGACTGAGAAGAGTTGGAGCTCAAATCAAAATATTGTCAACCGTAGATACACGTATCTCTATTTCAAGTTACAAACTAGTTTTGGTTTTTTGTCATTTTCAAAAAGTAGATTATTGAGTCTTTGAAATAGGTTTATATATTTAAATTCCTTGTTTCAAGTTGATAATCTAGCTGTGAATTAAGTTCTTAATTTGGCTTTGAAATAAAAAACATATGAATTTTTGAAGTTGTAAGACCAAAATTAAAATTCTGCATTTTGTATTATGAACCTGCTTCTGTAATTTGGTAATAGTTTTCTCATTTTAAATCAAAATGGGCCCAATTTGGTGACATTTAAAAGCTAACACAAAGGGGAACAACTTTGGCCAACGAAATTTTTTTTTATTTTGAATGTTTTCAAGTCTAAAAGTGTTCTGCAAATAGGTGATTGAATGCATTACGAGATTTTTGAAACTAAACTTTTAAAATGTAAAAATCCCTAATTACCTATCCAAATGAGTTGATATTTTAGTATATTAGGTGCCTTGTGACCAAAAATCATGAATTCTGAAACTATAGATTGGGAGAAATATATTTTTTAAGTTTGCCGGACGGATTTGGTTCCAATTTGAGCTCTTTTGGGTAGAATTGCAGTGTCTCTTTCATTTTCAATCATGACTTTGCAAAACAAACCTTTTCATAGATCTAAGATATAGACCAAAAACTTTGTACTAAGGGAAAATCTTTCGATTTGGACAATTTAATGCTAAAAATTGTGTTGCAATATAGGAAAAATTTCAATGTTTTTTAGTCTTAAGGGGTTGTTTTGCGATAAGGTTCCTAAATCTATTTGAAATTACCTAAAATCAATTTATTTGGATTAATTTGATACTAGGGACCCTAGGATTGTAGTCGGGTATAAAGTAAACTTTCGAGTCAGTTTAAGGGTTTCGCAGGCAAGGATTCAACGTATTTGAGGTTCTTAAACCCATTGGAATGCTTCACATAATTAATGATTTTGTTTTTATCAATATCCAATTGCATGTGTGATTGTTGGTTGGCACATGTAGGTTTTCACTCTAATTTGGTTGCGTATATATTAGTTGAGGCTAAATCACTTGCACTGGTTTGCTTATTTTTAGCGCATTTACTGACGACAATAGAATGTATGTACGACCATCAGGAGAGATGTAAGTTGTTCCCTTGACTTGAAATAAAATCTGGAGGGGTTCATCTGTTAATAGTAGTTGGGGTTTAGTCATTGTGAGCTTGCAAGTATATACGTGGTTCCTGTCCTATTATATCGATTACGTGCTGGTTTAGGTCAAGGTTTTCTCGAATTATTTGCTTGTTTATTTATTCATTGTTGCTTTATGTCTAAGCATGCTTTATTGGCATGCGTTGTTACATTTATTCGCTGCTCATGTCTCAGTGCAACACTACCTCTCATGTTATAGGTACGAGAGTAGCAGTTTGCTGGTCACATGTTAGGCATATTAGGATTGACACCTATTAGGCTTAGCGTACACCTGATTTTGAGCACCGCAGCCGGGGATAGGGTTTACCCTAATAGTCTAGTTCGGGGATGTCCGGTAGAGATAGGAGGGGTAGAGTTACCGGCAGATCTTAGAGTCCCCGAGATGTTAGAGTTCAACGCGCTGCTAGGGATGCATTCGTTGTTAGCCTGCCACACACACATCGACTGTTTCAGTAATTCTGTCATATTTGAGATTTCGAGACGTCCGATGTTCGTATTCAAGGGACCGTAGAATGGTACTATCAAGGTGTGAGGCGTGGTCACAAGGGGATAGGTTAGGTGAACCAGAGGTTCCTTGAGATCTAAATTTTGGGGATGAAATTTTTCCTAGTTGGGAAAAATTGTAACGGCCCTAATTAATTAAACTAAGATTAACGCTAATCTTTAGGATTAACGATCGTAATTCGGGCATTATGTGGACAACTCGGTTGACTCGACATAAAACTCAAAGGTAAGTGTTATTCATGGATGATGGTTGCTTATAATGCAATGTTCAAATCATTTTATTATTGTATTGCATCCCATGTGTATACGTTGCTAACGAGAGAATTGGTGTGACGGGTAGATACATCGAGATGCGTGTCGGGGTTCGTGGCATTATGTGTCTGGTAATTAGGGGTTAATGTGACTGCAAATATGTTAAATATATGAATAAACACACTAACCTTGTGTAATTATGTGCCTATGTGAATTAATTTTATTTAAGATAAAATAAAGTCATATAGTTAGATAGGAATTAATTGAACATTTGATCAAGAAAGTGATGATCCTAGAATACATATAACAAGGCAAGATGAGTGGTTTTCATGAAGAACAAGTGGTTTCATGTGGGAGAAGTGGCATTGAGGGAGGACATATATCCTAGCAATTAACTAATAGTAAATCAAAGATTTTGCTAGTTAATCCACTTACTAATATAAGTATATAAGACTTGTACTTAATGGAGGAGCTCAATATATACATTTGAGCTGAAGAATCAGAGGAGAGTCTTGACTGAAAAATTTAGGGAGATCAAGGAGATTTGAAGCTCAAATCGAAGTGTCATGAACTCTAGGTACACATCTATCTATTTCGAGTTTGAAACCAATTCTGGTTTTTGATCATTTTTGAAGAGTAGATGACTGAGCCTTTGAAATTTCCTTATATATTTAAATTCCTTATTTCAAGCTGCTAATCCAGATCTTCAGAAGCTCTTACTTTGGCTTTGAAATAAAAAGGATATGAATTCTTGAAGTTGTGAGACCAAAATTGAAATTATGCCTTTTCTATTATGATACAGCCTCTATAATTTAGTCATAACTTCCTCATTTTAAATCGAAACGGACCCAATCAGGTTGCATTTAAAAGCTGACTCAAAGGAGAACAACTTTAACCTACTGAAAATCTTGTAATTTGAAAGTTTTCATGTCCATAAGTGCTATGGAAATAGGTGATTGAATGCGTTACGAGATTTTTGAAACTAAAATTTTCAAAGGCATAACTCTCTAATTACTTATCTAAATGAGGCGATCTCTTAGTACGTTGTTAGACCAAAAATTATGAATCTTGAAATTATAAATTGGGAGAAATATATTTTGTAAGTTTGTTGGTTGGATTAGGTTCCGATTTGAGCTCTTTTTGTAGAATTACGATATCTCTTTCATTTTAAATCAGAGTTTCGCAAACTAAACCTTACAAAGATCTAAAATAGAGGCCAAAAACTTTGTAATAAGGGAAGATTTTGAGATTTGAACAATTTTATGCCTAGAATTGTGCTGCGATACATGGTAAAAATCTTAATGTTGTTTAGTTTTAAGGGGTTATTTTTTATTAAGGTCCCTAAACATATTTGCGACCTAAACCCAATTTATTTGGATTCATCCGATATTAGGGACACAAAGAATTGTAGCCAGGTATCAAGTACACTTTTTGGGTCGATTTAGGGGCCTCGCTGGAGAGGATTCGACGTATTTGAGGTGTGTAAACCCATTGGCATGCTTCACATAATTCATGATTTTTTTATCTATATCAAATTACATATGTAACTATTGGTGGGCACATATAGTTTTTCACTCTAGTATGTTTGCGTATATATTGGTTGTGGCTAAATCACTTGCACGAGTTTGCTTATTTTAAGTGCTCTTATTGATGACAGTAGAATGTATGTATGACCATCAGGATGGATGTAAGATGTTCTCTTGACTTGAAATAGCGTCCGGAGGGGTTCATCTATTAACAGTAACTATAAGCCCACGAGTATATACGTGGTTCTTGTTCTATTTTATTGATTACCGACTGGTTTAGGACAAGGTTTTCTTGGATTATTTGCTTCTTTATTTATTCATTGTTGTTTTATTTCCGAGCATGGTTTATTAGTATATGTTATTACATTTATTTGCTACTGTTTTTTCTTGTGTCAGATGTTATACCACCTACATTCATAGGAATATGGCTTACTTATGTCAGATGTTATATTCACATGTCTCGTAGTTTACCAGTTTTATTTCATCAGTATCGTGTGAACTTTTCTTGTGGTTTTACTAATGAGATTCGTCACTGTATTTGTTAGGCGACTGAGTGCAGATTCTTCGACGAGCAAAGGAAAAGGGAAGGAGGCATTGGGCGGATACCAATGAGATAGTGACACCAGTTCGTGTTTGATTATAATATATATGTATTTAGTTTTTGTTGAGTTTTAATGACTGTAGATCACTGAATTCATATATATGGATCTTTTACTTTACTTATGTTGCCTTTGATATATACATGTTATCTTTTTATCGGGTTTTTCACTACTTAGGATTGTTAAATATTGCATAATTTATTCACTTAAAGCTTCCACTATAAAATTGTATTAATACTTGATAAACGAATTAACCGGCCAATTCAAAATGCTAATAATTATATAAAGATGAATTAGCTAAGTTAGAGTTTAATGTAAAATGTGTAAGCAATCAAGTAGGTCGCGGGGTGTCATAGATAAGCAAACTACCATGTGGTGAGGCTTGTGGACGTCTGATGTGATGTGGCAATGCCCAAGGTTGCCTCGGGATTTGAGGCCATCACAGATTCCTACTCACTAGAATACCCAAGTCTCCTTTTTTAATTATATATCGAAAAAATAAAGTGAACAACATGTTCGCAAATAAAAAGTTAAACAAGATATAGACTCTATCAACTTTGACAATATATAGACATATGAAAGACACACAACTTCCACAACATCTCATAAGATCTGATGCATCTTCATCTTCAAATAACCATATCCTTACACATTAAATACGTAGTAAGCAAGTCTTTAAACCGTAACACCAACTCCCATGAGATCTTCAGTTGGTCTTCGATTAGTTGTAGATAAGATCAAATCTTTAATAGACGATTCGAATATCATGTTGCAACCACTCCGAGATTATGTTGCAACTGTGTATCTTTATACAATCACCCAAAGTCTATCTTTTTATTTGAGCACGTGAATCATGCTATGGGTGAGTCATTTACCAAACAAACAATTTGGTCAACATGATGACAATCTAAACGGTTGATCACGACACTAACAAAAATAATTAAAACCTTATAAAATCAAGGGAAATGCTAGAATAACACCTCTTAACATCACACTCACATCAGTCATCCTTGTCCACTTTGTGATTGATGTGGGCTTACACATCTTAAGATTAAGAACACTATAGGATGTGGGGGTGTACATTGAGGTGTGCTATCAAGAGATATTGTTCTGAAACTGTTCTACAAGAAATTATATACACATGTAAGCGTACGTGACATCAAAATATGCATACATATTCTAATAAAATTTATGTATAATTTACATATTTCTCTTTATTAATTTTATTCTATAAATTAGATTGGCAATAGAGTTTAAGACTTCAAGATTATTTTTGAATTATATGATAATAAAAGCTAGGTCCATTTTACTTTATATTTAGTCTCTGAACATTGATATTTTAATTGTCAAATTGGTTAAAATATCTTAACCTTTTACTACTTTTGTTATTATATCCTAACCTTTTTGAATTGTTTATTATATCCCGACTTTCTAGATTATTAAATTTGTATCCTAAATCACTTTTTAACTTCAAATTTGATGAGGTGACACTTAAATAATGAGTTTAAATAATATTTTTAGTAATTATTTTTGTAATTATAGGTGATGCGGTGACTTTTGAAAGTCATTATCTAGGTGTCACCTCATCAAATTTGTATTTAAAAGTGATTTAGGATACAAATCCAACAATTTAGAAAGATTGAGATACAATAACAAATTCAAAAAAGTTAAGATGTAATAACAAAAGTTGTAAAAGGTTAAGATCTTAACCAATTGAGCCTATTTTAATACTTCCTCTAGTCACAAATGTAGGTTGTTTAAGGTAAAAGCACAAGAATTAAGGAGTTATTTGATTGTAATGTAACATTACCATATTACCCTTATCTTTATTAGTGCCTTTTTGAGTGGCTTTTCTTCAACTTCTTTTATTTTATTTTCATTAATGAGGGCAAAATAAGTAAAATATGCTAAAAAAATTTGAGAAAGACTTAAATTTTTGGACAAGAAAAGTAAGCTAGAAAGACCTACATTTGTGATCGGAGTGAGTAGAATAATCTAAAGTTCACTATTGATTGTAAATGCCTGATAGTTATGTGAGCTTTAATTGTCCACTAGAATCATCTAGTTGGTTTTATAATTCATGTAGAGTTTCTCCTTGTGAGCTTGTAATATAAAAATTATTGTGTCAAACATGAAATTAAATAATTCGATCTATTCAGGAAAATAAACTACTTACCAAGCTAAGAGAATTTTACCTGAAAATATACTAATATCAATTTCTTCTATAAATGTATATGCTTTTTTTTTATGAAAAGAGATGGTGCTTCGGTTATTTTATTAATACCAAAAACTAGAGTTATAGCCTGAAGGGATTGATACCTTTGACAAAAAAGGAACACAATGGGTTTGTGATAGTCCCTACCTTAATTTAGGGCACCACTCGACTTAATCCCGTCATTAAGCCCTAACCACCACCATGTAGGACTTAACAACTTATTAGTAAGTTTTTCTAATACATTCACCTCATTAGTTACTTTTCTAATAAAGCTTACACCATTTTCACACTTACCAGTTTTTAAGAGTAAATTAAAATTCAAACAGTTTAAAGATTACTCAATGGAAGTCTTGACAAATTAGCAAAAGTCATTCATATACAACCTAAGTACGTGGAAAACCAGGTGAGAAAGATCACATGCATGTATATAACAAAATGACAATAACTATATATTAACACACGTTTGGTTAGGTAACTATCTAACAATCCATATTATACATCCTCAAAAGTGTATAAAAGACATATACATAAGTCATACAGCAATACCAAAAACCTATAATAAAGGTAGCAGGTTTCCATTGACTCAGAGGTATTCGTTAATTTTCTCTTTGCCAGGTTTGCTACTCAATGGATCTGCACCCACCGTTATATAAAGGACGGTGAGTATAGTAATGTAAAAAGTAACACGTAGAGAAATTTATCCACATCTCCAAACACAACAAGATAATTTCTCAAAATACATGCATTCATTGCACCACAATAATCATTGATATACAAATATATTATGAAACAATGTTGCATCAATAGATTATTCAAATGAGTCTCACGTATTACATTGTGAACCTAACACATTAGCCCAATTATTACCCTATTGATCATATAGACCTTGAGTAGTCACTTATTTAGCTATACACAATATGCATTCTCCTTATTGGTTGTGAAACACGACATATCGACCTCATATAATAGGTCCGCACACATACTACTTCGGTAATACCCGCATTAGTTTCCGCTCAATCATTTTACGCATTGGCCTAGATATTACTCTTTAGATAATAGCTTATATATCATTTCTTTGTCCGTTGTGAAACACGACTTATCGACATCATGTAATAGGTCGACACACTTAGTACTTCGTATTACCCTAATTGGTCACCGCTTATACATTTCGTCAACCTTATATGGTAGGTCCATACCACTAACTAGTCAGTTATACCGACATTCCTAAGTCTCATACCACGTGTGCTGCGTATACCCCAAACCACATAAGCCAACCTAAAGACACATATTTTAGTTTAACAACAACTAAATAACAAGATAAATCACATCAATTATAACACCAAAAATTCCGCAAATATAACAACATAAAGCAATATAATCGATCAACAACATCAAGTCATGAAAGGGAGAGAAATACCTCAATCGGTTTACTTACCTCTACACTTATTTTCTAGCTAATCCGACTTCCTGAAACCTCGAAACACGTATCCAAACCTTTGAGACTTATTGAAGGTGTTTAAATTCTTGTTAGGAAATTGCAAATTTTGTGTTGTTAGAGCACCTAACACGCTGGATAGCATGACTAGCACGCTAATGACCCACTTAGCGCATTATGCAAACTTATTAGCGCTCTATAAGTTGGTTGCGTATTAGCTAGCGCGTCTAGCGCGCTAATTGCAAAAAACCTAAAATTCTGCACTTTGAATTTTGAGTTTTCTCTACATATGACCAACTCTAACACCTTAAGATCTCTTGTTCTAACCTACTAGAGACCCAAGACACCCACCAAAACCATTTACAACATCCACACTTCATTTATATCACAAAATACATAAATTTAAATTAAGTTAATGGTGTAAATCAACTTACCAAATTGTAGTACACTACCAACTTGATCTTCTACCATCAATTCTTGAATATTTCTTCAATTCAATGATCTTCTCTTTGGTTTTTCTTCTCTCCATCTTTCCTTCCTTCCTAAGTTACTAATTGTATTTGATTTGCATGAGATAACCATTTCAATCCTCATATATGTATATATAAGGTTGATTCATAGCCATTGATCATAATATGTATGTGTATCTCGAGACTAATCTAATGGCGCATATCTTGACACAATTTCAATAACTCCATCTAACTAACACCAATTGAAACTCAATTGATTTCTTGATGTGTCAACATATATCTCAAGGAATATGAATGACTAATGTTTTAACCTGCTAGCTTAAGTACATTTAATGTAAATAATATTATAGCCTTATCAATTTAACCATTTAAGCTAGATTAACTCAATTTAGCTTACCCCATCACTCTATACCCCGATCTCACACCAGCTGGCATCTCAAAGCGCATCCCTGTTCATGTCTCGACCTCTATACACAAGTAGGAGTGACTTACTATGTTTATACATATACAATGCACTAAGCATTCATCATATTACAAATAATACATTACTCGATCTTTGTGCTGACTGTTGGGTCCGCGTACCCGCTTTCGAGCCACGTCACAGGTCAGGGACTCTTAATTACAGACCAAATTCACTATTTTGAAATTAGGGTCATTATAGGGTTCGATAATATTTGTATATGTTTTTTATTATGGCAATCGATCATTTTCTTAGGTAGCTCTTATTGACCATGAACTTGGAGCAATTTTTTGTTTTTTCTTCGTAAAAGCTAAATCAATTTCATTATTAGTTACTTTATGGTGGGTGAAGTTCATGGTTGCATACATGATTGGAGGTTTTTTGTAAAATTAATGTATAAGTTCCAATTAAATGTGAACGTGTCCCTAAAAATGAAAGGGACAATGCTAGGGTGACCTTTTTAGGACACTCGATTGTCTTGTCGATTCAATATACATAAATTTTTATGTGCACAAATATTAATGAGAAAATCAATGAACACCAAATCATTTACAAGCATATAGTTGATTCATCTTTTAAGTTTTTTATCGATTAAACACGTGGCATGAAAACCCAGATTATAAATTTACAAAGTACATAAATAATACATAAACTTGAGACATCCTCTAACAAAATGATGTGCAAATCTGAGGGCACATTACCTAGCTTCTCTATATATAGAGAGAGTTTTCTGTCACACAGTCTAAAAATAATAAAACATATAAAAATGATTGGAATTCGATGCATAGATCGATGGTTATTATTTGATAGATTATTTGGATCATTATTTATGAATTCATAATAATCAACTTTATATTTAAAATCGCCAAACCTTTTACCCCTGTAACCTAATAAAAAAGCTAGTAAATTCACTACAGAAGAGTGCAATTGATTAATCCAGCTTATAACCAAAAGGAAAGCACTAATGTTTTGTTATGTAGATTATTAATGGAGTCCAACCAATTAGGGAGTTAGAACCCTCAATTAACCAACAGATAAGAGATTAAAAGAGATAAGATATAGGAGAAATTTGGTAACTTTTTTCTTTAATTTATTAGGAGATGTTCCCTTTTAAACTAGGGATATTGTAGCATCCCCTATTCCAATTAGGGCGATACCCGACCTGAAACCCTAATTAAACCCCTGTAGTCGAACTCAATTAGAGTAATAGTACAGCCGTCCTTCATACCTGATAATCGCAATATAGTATATCTTCTATTGAATAAATAATTGAAAACGCAGCGGAACTAAAACTTTTTCGATAAAACATAAGATATAAAAAATCGACATACACCTCGGTCGTAAAACCATATCCCATCCCTATTTATTTTAAAATAATAATTCAATACAATATATAAACTATATGGAAATCAATTCACCGTGGAGAAGACTATAAACTCCTAATCTTCTCAGCTCCTGAGTCGAAGCGCGCCTCGATAACCTGAAATTTTAATTGGAGAATGAGCACTACAACTTACTCAGTAAGAGAAGCTTGTAAACGTATCAATTATCAACAAATATCAATAAATTAATGAATAGCAATATGAATCCAAAACATATCTATTCAAGCATTAAAATGATATAACAATAAATAACGGAACGATGTTCACAGTTCAATCGCAACTATACACGTGACTTGTATTTTCCTTTTAAAACTAAGGTGTAAACTCTTGTTACCCTAAATCACGATCCACAGAAAGACACATTGGCCTAGGAGTGATTTCTGTGGTGTATCCAGACGTATCATAGCTACCAACTCAAATAGAAAAGCAAGAATCGCGTACTTCGAGTTTTCTGAAAGGAAAGTATTAGTAATGATCCAACACTTTCATCATCACTTTAGTCCGCTTCGCCCATCGTACATTTTTCCAGGAATTTAACATAAAAACCAGTTTAAGTCATAGTACATTACACCATTCCCCATTCCATAATGCTATATGAATTAATTATACTAATCACTTTGCATAATTGATAAGAATATGAGTCACACTTACCTATGTTGAGCTCTCCTAACTTTTTATCAATTTACACAACTCCCAAAATCCATAAACCTTTCCTTGTTGACCAAGAACCTAAGAATAGATTAGTTGTCATTAATGTGGGTCTAATACTCTTTAATTATATCCTTTAAACTGGTCCTAATCGAATCCAGAACTAATTTAACATATTTCAGGTCAATATTGTTGTAAATTGGATGACCCTTTAACCAAGCTTATGAATGATCACATTGTCGAGCATTGTTCTCACATTGAATTGTAACATCAAGCATAACTTCTACATTGAATGTAACTTGTACACTTTACATAACTTGTATTCAACTCCAATGTATAATCACTTGTCCATGTATTGTCATGTAACTTGTAATCTAGTATGACATAAGGCTTTGTTGTAACTTGCACACTTTGTGCAAGTACTCATTCTCATTGTGACTAAGGGCCTATATAAGGGGGTTCCTTCACTTGAAAAGAACACACCAATGTATGAATGAAATCTCTACATTTTCATCTCTAGCTCTCTTCTCTCTTGTCTCATCTTCTATACTTGTTCTAGTAGTTCTTTGTTTATGTCTTCTATGCTTAAGTCACTAGCGAGTCCAACTTAAGTTCTAGTTGGCTTACAACTTACTTTACAACAAATATGACCATTTCACATTTTTCGAAGTAAAAACTTTGGTATAAAGTCTCGCACAAATCTCGAATTCTTTATTTTTCATATAAATTCATCAATTTCTATTTATTTAGTATAAATATTATTTTTCAAAATATTTTCTTATTTTTCTAAAATTTTCTTTATTTTTAAGCTTTTTATTATGAAAGGGTGGTTTGATCCTTGAACCATATCGGTACGGTTTAGTTTTTTATTTGATTTTCCATTGGGTTAAGTTTGGCTCCAACCCCAAAAATGTTTGGGCAAAAGAGACAGTTGAAAGCCATCTCCTTCCTCGGACCGAGCCTCCCAACCAAGAACGACAATTAACGCAATAATACCACAACACACAACGACACCAACAATAATCAACCACAACGACTATCTTACCTCCATTGTCTCTATTGCCTCTTTTTCTCTCGGTCCCTCCCCCCCACTCTCTCTCTCTCTCTCTCTCTCTCTCTCTCTCTCTCTTCTATATTTCTCTACTCAATTTCCAATTCTGATGAAACACAGAGGAGGCGGTAACGTGGAAGAAGAAAAATATTAGATTTTCTCAAGATTAGCATTGCACGAATCGTGAAGTAGATCTAATGAATCAATTTTATCCATTTATGTTTTAATCTTTCTCGATGTACCTATTGCGTATCTCGAGGTTGATCTTGTGATTATTTACACACTCATCACCTCATGATCGACTCATATGAAATACATATTTTAATCGAGATTTGTACGCGAGAATATCCAGGATGATCCAACGAATGAAGACCAAAGTCACATTAATTTTTCTTGAGATAGAACGATGTGCATCTCGAGGCATTACAATGTCAACCACCGTTCAACTCATTTACTCCCTTAATTCTTATGTTATGCGTATCTCGAAGGCAAATCTGATGTGTAATTTTATATGATTTAAACTTTAGGATTCATTTATATATATTGTAACAACCCGTATTATTAATTACATGATTAATTAATAACCATGAATCATTAGTGGTCTAAAACTCAATTGAGAGTTGCAGTTAATTGAAGTACTCAAACGCACACGCAAAAATATATACAATTAATTGTGTTTGGTGTGCTTATTTCGTAATGTAGGATCAATTTAATTCGATTTAGATGAAAAACTATACAATTTATTTGAATAAGTGACTATAGTTTAGATTTAAAACAAGATATTACTAGTAGGGCATTTAGGTAATTTGCATTAAAAAACGATATAAATTAAAAAAATACAAACGAACAAAATGGGGGCTTACCCTATTTCATAAGAAAAATTACAAACGTACAGCAAATATTAATTTAAATGATTAAAATAAGTTAAGATTTCTTTTTATTCCTTAACAAATGTAAAACGCATTTTCAAAATTGTCAATAGTGAGAGACAATTTACATTGCAACGTGGTCACACGAATGACGCATTTTCATACGTTTGTAATTTTTTCGATGAAATAGGGTAAGCCCCTATTTTGTTTGTTTTTTTAATGAAAATTAACTTATTTTGCGCATTTTCAAAAGGCATCATCGGTGTTTCCATGTGGACTATGTAAATACATGAATGACGCCTTTTGAAAATGCGTCATTCATGTTATGGAACAATCCAGGTGGACGCCATGTTAGATTATTTAGAAAACACAAATGGCGCATTATCTGAATCTTGTTTTTTGAACTCCAATGTAGCATTTACGTGCGCGTCCACGTGGATCCTACTTTGAGATACGTGCGATGTTTGCATGAGTTGCATGGGTTGTAGTAGATATACATGGGTTGTCCCCTCGAGATTCGTGTGTGATATTTGCATGGATTACCTACCTCGACACTACAAAAAAACAACAAATCAGAAACGGAATTTTCCGTTTCTGATTTGCAAAAATTCCGTCTCTAATTGCAATCAGAAACGGAACAAAGACGGAATCAATTCCGTCTCTGAAAACGTCGTCGCAGATTAGATCAGAAACGGAAAATTGATTCCGTTTCTGATTAGAGACGGAATAGAGACTGAAAAATTCCGTTTCTGATTAGAGACGGATTTAGAGACGGAAATTAGAAACGGAACAGAGATGGAACAAAAATGGAATTTTTTTCGAAATGGTACATTTGTAATTGCATTCCGTCTCTTATTCCGTTTCTGATTAGCAACGGAATCAGAGACATAAATAATAAATTTATGAAGTCCGTCTCTGATTCCGTTGCTAATCAGAGACGGAATCAGAGACGGAATGCAAAAAGTCCGTCTCTGATTAGCAACGGAATCAGAGACGGAATTCTTATTTCCGTCTCTGATTCCGTTTGTGATTTATGCATATATTCCTGGAAAATTAGAGACGGAATAGCAACGGAATGTTTGCATTCCGTCGCTAATCCGTCTCTAATTTTCCAGGAAGTTTTATTTTCAAACATAAACATAATCCAATTGGTTCTCCAACCTATAACTTGAAATTACAACCATAGGACCTACTCCATCGCTTGCACCCCCTCCAACAACTCCTTGGGGGTGCTAACATCCCACAAAAAAATCCAAATTTGACATTCATACATCGACAATATATATCAACAAATATTCAAAAGAGAAAAAAAATGTAAAAATAAAAATTTGAAAAAGATTTATATATCCACGGAAAATTGTCTTGTATTACAAAAGCTCCAAAGTTGTAAGTATTCACAAAAACCACCAATCCTATTGTTCAACAACCACAAAAAAATAAAACTTACAATCCTATAAATATGCACAAAAAGAATTAAGCTTAATAACCAAGAACAAGTAGCCTCTAATGTTCAACAGCTCCAATCACCAAAACTCCAACATGACTGGTCAGAATAAGAAGAGCAATAAGGACTCCATATAATAACTATAACGCAGCTTTGAAGCACTTCTGATTCTCCATCTGAGGACAACAACCACTGATAATGCATATTCACAGGGCTCCTTCCGAGCGGTCTTGAACCAAATAGAGAGCTAAATAGCGTCCAGCAACGGATCCGCTCCAACGTCTTGGTAAGTGCAATACACCACACAACATCAAGAGCTTTCAAGGAAGTAAAAATATATAGGAAAAGAAGGGGAGAGGCTGGAAAGTATGTCCAAAATAAACAATGCAAAAGTATTTATTGCTTTGGCGATATAGTACGTGATATCCTAGAGCTAGAAGTAGCAAGACTTGACTTGACTTGCTCATTTCATTATCTTCATTGTTCCTTCAGTTGGTAGCCTGTTCCATCCTTAATCCCTCAATCGATATCTTGCCAATGCACACACAATATAGTAATTTTTGCAATAAAAATGTATATGCTACACATATATACTTAGTCATGACACCACTCACTCACCACAGAAGCTACTAATCTATGTGACACACACTGACAAGACTAAGTTATTTGAATTGGACAAGTTCCTAACAGTGTATCCTCCAAGATAGTTGTCTTAATTTATTGGTTACTTTTTACTGGAATTTTGTATCTCTTGTCCAATACATTGTACTTACATGCAATATAAATTACTAATTCAGTACATAAAACTTGTAACTTTTTGTATCCATAGCAAAACTGTCTAATATCATATATAGCATGCAAATTTATCAATGGATGAGTTATCAAAAGCTCAACACCAACTAGCATTTCATACACATGATGATGAGAGGAGGGAAGAACTAAAAGCATTCGATGACACAAAAGCAGGCGTTAAGGGACTTGTCGATGCCGGTGTAACAAAGATTCCTCGAATATTTATCAATCCACCGGGCAATGGTGATCATCAGAATTACAATGAGAATAAGTTGGTTTTATCGGGCATTGATGGTGCTGATGATGATAAAAAACAGTTGTTGAAAATCCCAATCATAGACCTTCAACATTGCATGGACAACAAGAAAATACCCATCATGGCATATCAATAAGATCTATAGGTATATTTAGATGTGAATTTGAAGCATCTAACGTGTATCAACTATCACCCGCATGGTGTCGAAATTTCAAAGAACTTTGAAGCACTAAGTAACTTTTATCAAATGCAATCCTAACACCCAACACCATGAATATTGACGTACCTCGTTAATATCCGAACTAGTTGTTCAAGATAGTACAAGTGCATCATCTATGATAATTTTGGGAGACCCAATCATGTGGCAATATTAATTGCTTTTGAACGACCTGTGAATTGTTCCTATTAGCAAACTCAGGCATGAGAAAAAAAGAAATAACAAAAGCAAGAATTTAATATGAGAAAAAAAATCAGTTTATTGCTAAATTTTGTTTTCACCTGAAAATTCAAAGTTACCCAGTGGCAAGTAAGCAAGTCCTTAATTGTAGGGGGTAATTGCAAAATAATTAAAGGCTAAAATTTTGTTTGAATAGGGAAAATTTATTTGCTCTGTCCTTCAAGAAATTCGGCTTTTAAGAAGTTAAGGAAAAAGAAGGAAGAATCAATTATGGTGTGCTTTCTACTTTTCTAGTATAAATACATAGGATTAAAGTATGTATCAATAAGGATATAAATGTAAGCCGTTTATGCTCTTGTGGAACAAATGATTAATTAATTTAAAACTAGAGACAACTAATTACACTTGAATAGATCCATAAACAATTTCAAATACTCTGATAAACAGGATTGGCATGATCAATTCTTCAAAGTACGGCGAATTCCAAAATGGTTTTTAGTGAAAGATCAACCGTAACTCTAGTTAAAACTTCACTAGAGGTCTTCCTTATCAAAAACGAATTATCAAATTCCCTATGATTAATATGACACTAGATGGCACTCAAATGCATTTCCCGAGTCTCATGGATAGATCAATTAGTTGTGTGAGCAAAGCATATACCATAAAAGCAAGTATAAGGCATATTGAACATGGAGAGTTCGAGGAAAGGGGCAGTAAACATAATATGCATCGTCAAATGCATCCTTAGTACTGATTGTATCTTTTATGGCAAACTAGTGTCTTAAGCATCATAAACAAGTAATTGAAAAGCATGATTGTTCTGGTCATGACTTACTTAACATGAGTACAGTCAACCTGTAAGTTCTTGGCATTGCTCCACATAAATTGGCAGCTCTGAAAGCAGTACTATCATTGCAGTCCTAGTTTTTCATATAAGGGGAGCAATTGGGCGATCATCGAATAGAGTAAGAAACCGCAAATGCACATGACACAAGGCGATTCAAAAAAAAAAACAAATTGGAAACCTAGTAATCGAGGCAAAGATAACAAATATAGCAAATAATGAATTATCACACAAATGCTCTCATCTCAAAAAGACATTGACATGCCAAAGCATCAACAAGGAGATGCTTGAGGCTCTCACCTGTGTGCATTAATGATCTCTCGGCGTCTGCTCTCTGCATGAGCTATCTCATCAAGTAGCCATTTAGCAAAGTGCCTTCACTCTTCACACACAATGTTGCTACAAAAACAAATTATCAAATTCCCTATGATTAATATGACACTAGATGGCACTCAAATGCATTTCCCGAGTCTCATGGATAGATCAATTAGTTGTGTAAGCAAAGCATATACCATAAAAGCAAGTATAAGGCATATTGAACATGGAGAGTTCGAGGAAAGAGGAAAATTAAGCATCATAAACAAGTAATTGAAAAGCATGATTGTTCTGGTCATGACTTACTTAACATGAGTACAAATCAACCTGTAAGTTCTTGGCATTGCTCCACATAAATTGGCAATCAAAGCAAGATCATGTCATTGCAGTCCTAGTTTTTCATATAAGGGGAGCAATTGGGCGTATCATCGAATAGAGTAAGAAACTGCAAATGCACGCACACAAGGCGATTCAACAAAAAAAACAAATTGGAAACCTAGTAATCGAGGCAAGATAACTGGCCATAGCAAATAGTGAATTATCACACAAATGCTCTCATCTCAAAAAGACATTGACATGCCAAAGCATCAACAAGTGAGATGCTTGAGGCTCTCACCGTGCATTAATGATCTCTCTGCTGTCTCTCATGGAGCTATCTCATCAAGTAGCCATTTAGCAAAGGCCTTCACTCTTCACACACAATGTTGCTACAAAAACAAATTATCAAATTCCCTATGATTAATATGATTGCTACAAAACAAATTATCAAATTCCCTATGATTAATATGACACTAGATGGCACTCAAATGCATTTCCCGAGTCTCATGGATAGATCAATTAGTTGTGTGAGCAAAGCATATACCATAAAAGCAAGTATAAGGCATATTGAACATGGAGAGTTCGAGGAAAGGGGCAAGAAACATAATATGCATCGTCAAATGCATCCTTAGTACCGATTGTATCTTTTATGGCAAACTAGTGTCTTAAGCATCATAAACAAGTAATTGAAAAGCATGATTGTTCGGTCATGACTTACTTAACATGAGTACAATCAACTCAGTAAGTTCTTGGCATTGCTCCACATAAATTGGCGCTCTGCAAGCAGATCGTCATTGCAAATTCTAGTTTTTCATATAAGGGGAGCAATTGGGCGATCACCGAATAGAGTAAGAAACCGCAAATGCACGACACAAGGCATTCAAGAAAAAAAAAAACAAATTGGAAACCTAGTAATCGAGGCAAAGATAACAAATATAGCAAATAATGAATTATCACACAAATGCTCTCATCTCAAAAAGACATTGACATGCCAAAGCATCAACAAGGTGAGATGCTTGAGGCTCTCACTTGTGCATTAATGATCTCTCTGTCTCTGTCTCTCTGCGAGCTATCTCATCAAGTAGCCATTTAGCAGTGCCTTCACTCTTCACACACAATGTTGCTACAAAAACAAATTATCAAATTCCCTATGATTAATATGACACTAGATGGCACTCAAATGCATTTCCCGAGTCTCATGGATAGATCAATTAGTTGTGTAAGCAAAGCATATACCATAAAAGCAAGTATAAGGCATATTGAACATGGAGAAATCGAGGAAAGGGGAAAATGGCTTACAAGAGCATCTCGCAGAATCCTAGTAATCTTAGAATCACGATATGGAATATGGTTTACTCGGCCAGGGGGAATCATCACAAAGCATTGATCACATTACCAAGAGCGAAAGGGACTTGTTGATGGTTTTTGCTTCTTCAAGAATTTTTCCTTCAACTCCAATTTTCTCTATTTTTTCGATCCAAATTAAGTCCGTAAGAATCAACTTTCCAGCTTTTAATCAGAAAATTCTCGTAGAATGAGCTCAGTGTTTCACAATTCAAATTCAAATAGAGGTATCCAATTGCAAACCGCATAAGAATTCCCACCTAATATCCCTCATCGACTCTCGCCGAATCAGTAAAGATGTAAGCACAATGACTCCTGCTACTCTCCATGTTCATTTCTATTTGGGGTTAAAGTTTTAATGAGAGATGCACTAAAGCTTATGCAAAATCCGTGATAGAGATCTGAAAACAAGAAAAGCAAAAGGTTTTCACAAGCATGAGGTGCAGTTACAGAAATTGAACAAAAGGTTCTGATATTTCAGATACTTCCAATAACATCATAGCTGCTGATCTATGACTGAAAATATTTATGATTGAGAATATGCATGAGCAGAAGTCAAATATCAGTGTTGCCCCAAAGTACAAAGAAATCTCACCAACAATGGCAACTGAGTATCGATTATCATCCAGATTCATAAGAGTATGCAAAACAGTAATCCACATATAAAAGAAGTTGTTTCGAGTTCACCAAATAAGTATATTAGCATAAAACATGATTGAGAAAATTAGCTTACTTCAGCTTACTCCATATACAAATACTCCCGAAACCTTGCACTATTTTATTTGTAACTAGATATGGGCCGAATTATTGCCTTGATTGAATTCTCAAGACATTTGCCGAGAATTCTTCAAAGAATTGACAAAGTCATCATTGCAAGACATCCAGCTTTTTCATATAAGGGGAGCAATTGGGATCTATGGTATGAGAATAATCATGTTTATAGCCTTTATATCATAGTTGAATTGAGTTCTACAAATGGTGAATAATCATGGTATGAGAATGAAGTAATCCATCCAGAAAAATAAAGATACTTCACTACCTCGTTCGCTTATATCAACCAAAGAGAGTGGCATCCTCTATGGCCGAGTAGTCCATTCAATGTACCACCACTCCATTGAAGACCTCTGGACCTTGGTTTATAGGGAAATCGGGTAGCTTGGGCAGACCACTGAATATAAGTAAGCTTTGAAAATCAAAGTTTATCTATTTTGAATAAGAATTAGCTACGAAAGACTTCAATTGATTACAAGATTCTACGAATTTATCTTGTTCATAGCCAATTCAAAAAATAAGAGTTAAGAACATAAACTTGTGTCAATTAAGATAAAAAGATTTTAAGTGGTCTAAGTGGACAACAAAGCCTTGAGAAATTTGTAAAAGGGACGACTAAAGGTGATATAAACATTAGAATAGCTTAGATACAAGAATTGAAATTGAGTAAACTTTGCATACAAAAAGGAGATGTAGAGATTAATTGTGATTGATGGAAATGGAAGGAAAAGACTCCTTTAATCAATGTAAGGAAGGCACTAGAGTAGTTGAGCAAGACTAAAAGTCTAAGCAACTCAATATCATAATCATGATTCAATCACAATATAAAAAATAGGTGCGACCCGTCTTATTATCTTGAAATATTTGAATCATCAACTTTCACATAAAAAAGCATTCCAAATCAATTCTTAGGTTAGTTATAAGGTTCAATATTGTGTATAAACCCCGCATTCCTTAGTTATGCCAAACAAAGTATGACGATTGTTTCACTTCCTAGCAAAAACTCAAGTGTGTTTCGCTTCGATTATTGGATGCATACCTTTGAGATGAACGAGCCCACCATGAATTGCAAAATGTTTTCTTCCTTTATCCTCTCGTATATCTTAGTTGCCTTGGAATCCCAGCTTCATACATAATCTATCATGTTTTTACTTTTTTGACCTTTTCCGTCTTTGCAAGAAAAATTCTTATGTAAAGAAAATATACTATATCTACAAAATGTTTGCAGAATATTTGGGAGAAGAAAACATGCTGGCTGTTGTGTGCAAGTCTTATGCCGTTGCAGGTTCTCTCGAGTGCTATGATGAAGAAAGTGGTAGAATTGACAGGGAGCCACAGCTTCATGCCATAGCAAATGAATTTGGGAAATCGATAAAGGGTCGTTTTTCGGTCATTTGTGTTAAGAACATGTAGGCTCTTGTTCTTCTAGGTACATGCGAGTATAGAAGAACAAGAGCGTACATGATCGGCAACACAAAGCTAATTCTAGAAGAACCAGAGCCTACATGTTCTCAACACAGATGACCGAAAAACGACCCTTTATCGATTTCCCAAATTCATTTGCTATGGCATGAAAATGTTGCTCCCTGTCAATTCTACCACTTTCTTCATCATAGCACTCGAGAGAACCTGCAACGGCATAAGACTTGCACACAACAGCCAGCATGTTTTCTTCTCCCAAATATTCTCGCAAACATTCTCAGTAGATATAGTATATTTTTCTTTACATAAGAATTTTTCTTGCAAAGACTGAAAAGGTCGAAAAAGTAAAATCCATGATAGATTATGGAATATCAATCTAAATATGCACAAAAAGAAGTGTCAATCATAAAGTAATGCGAAGAATTGCTAAAGTTATCTACTAAAGCAAACGTTTAATCTAAGAATTTACACAAGCAACAAGTAAAATACCTATGTATCACCAAGCTGCTCATCTCTCTGAAGCCATGCTTACGTCTCACGCTCAACATTATCCCCTTGTTATGGTGGATCGACCGGATCTATTTGCGGCAGCTGTTGCTGGTCATGAGGTGGCGGTGGTGGTGGTGGTGGTGGTGGTTGTTGCTGAGATAGGCCTGCTTCGTCCATGTTCATCCCGAGATGCTGCTGCATGAACTCCATAAACTTTCGTAATTGCTCGCAACGACATTGAACTCGCACGCGCACCATATCCGCATCTCGACGTGCTAGCACCAGGATCTGCATATCTCCTCTTCTTTCTCCCTACAGACCCGAGACTGTAGACATGTCCTTTGGGACACTCACCCGCCACATTGAGGTACACCGCCTCATCATCCACCGATTGGTCCGGTGTAGCGTGGGTGAGCTCCGACATCTCCTCTGGAGCCTATCCTGCAGATATCAACAACAAACAAAATACATGATATGGTTTAAAGTAAACTTAATACTATTTTACATTTCATTTCTATACTTACATAGAACCGCTCTGATCTAGTATCGATGAATGTCATCCCGTCGTGATTTACGGTGTGGAGATGCAAATACAATTCATTCACCGTTGGTGGCGTCTCGGATGAATCATTATGCGTACAGGACCAAGCATAGTGAACAAGTGTATAAATGTAAAAAATAACCAAGAGGTTAAAAAAAACTTACCAATCTTTCTTGGGTAGTCACAAAAGACACGGAACCACCACCGTGCTTCGAGAGTCCAGTCCCAGGGCCTTCGACCTCAGTGTTCCTATTCGCCGTCGCTTGCCTAAACCTGGCAAGGAAGTCCTCGCTCTCCCAGTACTCCAAGTATCTCCTCCATGCCTCATCTATAACATACACTGGCTGCACACGATTCTTCTTTAACTTGTGCATCAATGCGGTGTACCTTGTGCCTGCAAGCCTATCGTACGCCGCTCGAATGAGATCCTCGGGAATCACGTCATCCCATCTAAAAAATACCTACAAATTGGCGATTGCTATTGTTACGAGACATTGAGGAAATAGTATAAATCATAAGACATTTAGTAGTCCTGTTTACCTTCCATTGGCGCCAGTATTGGTCTTTCTGATGAGGCGGTGCACCGACTTCCAACAACACCCTTCAGGAATCATCCATCTTTTGAAAACTTTTGTCATCCTCCGTGCACAAAAATGCGAAGGATGCAACTCCCTGTGTTTCATGAACATGCATAACATCTTAACTACTTCTTCAATAATTTACATCCATATTTAAAACGACATATATGAGTCAAATACAAACTTACGTATCATTGGAAATCAGTCTGATAGGGATCCCATGCATGCGAGGGGGCTCCATCCCTGTCCTCTGAGGTGCCCGCGGAGGGCCTGTCACCTCCAACCCTGCTCTTACGTCGTATTGTGGGGATGCTGCCGGTGATGCTGTGTCTGGGGGTGCAGGCCTTGTGGGTAAAGGAGTCCTTGATGTCGACGCTGGTGACTGGAACTGCAAATTTGGTATAGTCCTTGATGACGACGATGATGGTACAGACGACGCCGACGGTATGGAAGGCGAAGGTGACGCTGCGGCTGTCTCTTGATCGAGAGAACGAGAAGTCGGAATCGATAATACAGGAATCGACCCACGACCTCGACCGCCACGACCTCTATGGACCCCTCGTGTGGCCAGACCATGAGGCCCAGTCGGTATTTCGCCTCCAGAGGTCGGTGCTGCACCTCTTCCGCCTGGACGATGTCCTCCCAATGGGAAACCTCGACGTGGGGGATGACCACCTCCCGCCATGAAACCTAACAAAATAGCAATAAAATTTCAGAGAAGGGGGCATACAAAAATTAGAAATTAAGCCTAAATGATTGGAATTAATAACACATGATCCATATTGATAAAAGTAACTAAATGATTGGACGTTGACATAACATATACATACATTATTCGCTATCATCCGTTTCAAATTCACTCTCATGATTAAAAGTTGATGATTCTTCTTCTGAATCATCTCCACTATATACTTCTTCACTTGGACCCGCTTCAACAATGAATCGAGTCCCATTCGGATCATCCAGATTGTTGATATCGGCGATTGCATCGTCGACTACGCACGTGGTGGGCATCCCATCTTGAAATGCAATCTCTGCCGAGCCCTGGTCATTATCGTCTTTGCTAGTTTCCTCGTCGCGAATTTTGGTTGACAAAGAACAAACTACTAGCCATTCTTGCATTGTTCCTCATAGAAGGGTACGAAAGGTAGTACACTTGAGTGTCTTGAATTGCTAGTACAAATGGCTCGTAGTTGTTATATCGTCGACTTCGATGAACCTCTACCAGTTGAAGTGTTGGGCGAGTCCTCACACCATGATTCGGTGTAGCGTCATACCATTCACACATAAACATGACCACACGCTTGAGGCCGGTACACTCAATCTCCACAACCTCTTGCAGTACTCCATAATAGTTATGGGAAACATCGGCGTAGTTTGAACCCTTCACCAAAACACCGCCGCTTCTCGCGCGTCGATCTATTAACGTCATATATGGCGGAGTGGAACTTATACCCATTAACAAGGTAACCAGGGTGACAAGACATGATCGACTAGGACCAACAGAAAGATCAACGAGCGTCTCGTCAACTATAGAATTCCGAGCCTATTCAAAAAAAATTAGAAATGCAATATGACACATTACTTATGGAAGAAATTTATGAATCTATAACGTACAAAAGTAATGACCTTACATATGTTTGAAACCAAATGGGGAAGTTGTGCTCTAGACTACTATCAACTTCCGACTCCCCCATTGCTTGAGTGATTTCATCGACGAATATCCTAGAAGAAATGAACATGTAAGTAGGTTGTCTTACTAAAATATGAACAATGAATGTACCGCAATATTGAATGAAAGTGACGGACATACTGGACGTAAGGAGCGATCTCTGGACAATCGAGCAGTATGTACGAATGAACGGCATTAAACTCCTGCTCTGTTAAGTACCGCTCCTTCGACTTGCCCAGGGGTCGACCAAGATAAGTGAAAACTGAGAAATTGCCGACAAAATGCGGTGTGGGCCCGATACCGCCATCATCGTTACGTTGCACTTTGTCATGCAACGTAACGACGTGATCTTCGAAGTAGTAAGAACAAAAGGATGTGACCTCTTCGACCAAATAAGCATTACACATGGAACCCTCTACCTTCGCTTTGTTCCCCACATTGTTCTTCAAATGTTTAAGGTACCTGTATGAATGTTACAGGAAATGTTGATTTAAAACTTATTGAATGGGAAAATAATTTCATGGTCTCAAGATAGTACCTCTCAAATGGATACATCCATCGAAATTGAACGGGACCGGCCAGACGGGCCTCGTAGGCCAAGTGGATTGGTAGGTGTTCCATAGAGTCGAATAAGCTTGGAGGGAGTATTTTCTCCAACTTGCAAATGATTTTTGGTATTTCAGACTTAAGACCTCCATATCTTTGAGACTGACACGTTTCACAGTTAGGGATCGGAAAAAAAAGGCTTAATTCACTAATTGCAACCCAAACCGGGTTTGGGAGGAGTTCTCTGAATGCAATTGGTATCAACCGTTACATGAAAATACGACGATCATGGCTCTTCATGCCGAACATTCGCAGTTTCTTTGGATCCACACATCGACCAAGATTCGAAGCGTAACCATCAGAAAACGCAACTTTTCAACCCACTCGCACAATTTATGTTTTTTTTTGATGTATCAAGAGCATAGCATCCAAGGATGTAAGTATTTGTCGCCGAATCAATGTGTAGAGAAGGTCGGTGACAATATTCACGAATATCTTGTCTCGCTTTCGCATTGTCCTTACTCTTGCCCGACACACATAATAGTGTTGAATATGTTGTCAAAAACATTTTTCTCAATGTGCATGACATCTAAGTTGTGGCGGATCAAGTTTGTCTTCCAATATGGCAAGTCCCGTAATATGCTTTTCTTCCTCCATCCCGAATTCTTAGCTATCCGCCCATTCACGTAATCGCCCCAATTTCGTCACCTTCATCAAGCCTAACGATTCAATTTCGCGCCAAAATTTCTTCACCGTAACGCAAAGCGGGCGGATCATCATTTATGACCATTTTGCCTCTAATGAAATTTTTTTGTCTCTCCTTAATGGTGATGACTTCGCCAAGAAACGACGGTGACAAATAACCACGACGTCTTACCACCATTTCGCAATTGAAATGCATTTGTATCCTCCATACAATATGGACAAGCGTACTTACCGTGTGTGCTCCAACCGGACAACATGCTATATGCAAGGAAATCACTAACAGTCCATAAAAGGGTAACTCGCATGAGAAAATTTGTCTTTGTGGAAACGTCGTGTGTAATCACCCCATTGTTTCATAAATCTTGCAACTCTTTCACAAGCGGCTGAAGGAACACGTCGATTTTCTGCTTTGGGCTGGTCGGTCCAGGAACGATAACCGTTAAGAACATAAACTCAGATTTCATGCACATCGACGGTGGAAGGTTGTAAGGAGTCAAAATCACGGGCCACGAAGAGTACGATTTCCCCGAAAGCCCAAATACTTGAAAACCATCAGTGCACAATCCTAAACGAACATTCCGAACCTCGGCGGCGAAGTCTCTATTGACGTCATTAAAATGTCTCCAAGCAATCGAATCAGAACAGTGTTGCATAACATCTTTTGGCGAGGAATGATCTCCATGCCATCGCATATGTTTTGCCGTTGACTCAGACGCATACAATCGTTGCAACCGAGGGCCCAAAGGGAAGTAGTACATTTTTTTGCAAGGGCGGTTTTTTGTATTCCGAGCACGACCTCGTCGATGTGCAATGTAGCATGATTTCCCACAAAATTTACATGACGTCAACTCAGAGTCCACTCCCCAATAAATTATACATTGGTCCTCACAACAATTTATTTTCTCAACAGGTAGACTTAGACCTCGCATTAGTCTTTTAGTTGCATAAAAATTTTCAACCAATGAATTGTCATTTGGCAAACAATCCTTCATGAGTTTAATGATTTCATTATACCCTCGTTCAGATATATGATGTTCAGACTTGATCGCAAGTAATCTTGCCATTGCGGACAACGTTGTCATGGTTTCGCAACCCGGCCACAAATGTTCCCTACTTGCATCAATCATGTCATATAGTTGGCGTGCTTGGGGGTTTGGTGATTCTTCCACGTGATTCCAATTGAAACTTGGACCTGCCACGTTGTGTAGCATCTCGCGGTAAGTTATCGGATCGTATCCTCCCACATCAGCATCATCAATATGGCTATCCATTTGGTAAAAGTTTTGCGGGCCTTCATCTCCGTTCTCACCATGTTCGTACCAACAGTGATATCCCGGAACAAATCCATACCTACATATGTGGTACTCAACCGTTCCGACGTCCAGGTACGGTACAAGGCGACATTTCTTAAAATTGCACGGACATCTAATCTTCCTTTCACTTTGGTATGTAGGACAATGTTGTTTGGCAAATGATATGAATTCTTTAACCTTCGCCGCGAATTCAATTCGAACGTAACCGTTGTCGAGCTTCTGTTGTACATCCAGTCTCGACTTGTAGATGACATTCCTATTGAGGTGTTGTGCAATTAAATTAGTCAACTAGTTTCATAATTTCCGACGGTACATGACAACTTGTGTGTCCAACTAACATAATTTATAAATAATACCGATATAAAGAAACCTTATTCAACATGTTTGACACGTGTAATGTGACGACCTTAATTCCAAAACTACTTCGCTCGACCTTAACCGCCACTTAACCCTCTCTAAATACCGAGACAAGTTAAGAGACAACTTAATAAGCCTCAAACTTTGGAATAATTTATAGACATTGCCTAACTATTTTCTACGCCAATTAAACTTTTCCGTGGAACTAGTTGAAGGCCCATTAAGTCAACTTAGTTATTTCAAATATTCAAACTTTACACTTCTAACAAAATTTCGATAGAGTTTCATTTGTAGTTCGAGCTATCAAATAAGTCCCAAAATACCTGCAAAAGTTCTTCTACAACTTATGTCCGGTATATCCAAATGCAATAAGGTGTATTTATCCACATAAATATTTTCTGTCTAATATTTAATTCTAAGTCTTATTTCATTTCAATTAGTTACCCGAGTTAATCCTTGTGTCATAAATGTTTAAATAAGAAAATACATAATAAAATTACAACCATTTTCATACGCAAATGAGAAGGCCCTATTAGTTTTCTACGCCTTCCTTTCGCAATCCTATCACGACAAATTAAGGTACTTGGAAAGAGAAGTGTGGTGAGCACAAATGTCAATGTCTAAGTAAAACACTAGTCCAAATTACCATCAATCATCCAAGTAATACCTAGTATATTCATAATTAGATTTTCATATTTCAGATCATCGAACCTATTATCATTTTTTGGGCATTTCAGAATAGCATAACCAAACATAATAAAATAGCAAGAAAAAAACAACAATGCCTAACATGATATATTTGAACAAAAATACTGAACAAAAATTCCTCATTTCATTACACTGAAAGGAAGTGGAAACTTGTTCTTTTTATAAATGTTAGTTGAACACCTACATAACACATCAAGAGAGACACCGAACATATAACAAAGACATCAACATATCACTTATGATATCTGAATAGTTATACACATCAAGATATCATAAAATAGCAAGGAGGACATACTGGTGGCCATTGGCCCTACTTTACAAGGTACTAATTGAAATTATCCAACGTTATATCGGTTCCACAGGCATTTAAACGATAAGGAGTTTAAAAGGGAACTGCTAAAAAAATCTTAGTGAAGAACTACCATAATGGATCCCAAATTAAACTTCAATCACTACTAAAATGAATCGAAGCATATAAACTAGCATGGGAGGATTGATAATAGTTCAAACCTCACTTACTTCGTTTGCCGCATTATTTTGACTTGTTGTAGAGATATCTAGGATCAAAGGGTTTTTTCTAAGACTTATTTCCTCAAGTGAAAATACTTAAGTGATTAACTTCTTTACAATGACTATTTCTTAAGTACCTCGCTTGTTGATCTAAAAATAAATAAATAAATGGTTATAACATAAGAGATCTTTATTCCATGCGTAGGTTTTAATACTATTTATCTATTTAGTTTTTATGTAATAAACAGGGTCTTCATATGGGTTTGGGTTATCACTTGTCACAAGGTCAACACTTCAACTTGCTCAATAAGTTCGATTCACCTAACTCACAACAATCCGTATAATATTTAATAACGAAACGTAGGAGCAATATCAACAAATTAATGCTAACATGATATTATAAAACATATAATCAATATAATGAACCACCCATGTATTACAAAACTAATGACCAAGAAACACAAAAGAACGGACACCCATAGAGAAACATAGGGAGAGGCTTGCAAGGACAGTTCCCTTTCTTCCTTTTTCCCTTTTTTTATTATATAGGTAAACCTCATAAATTTAAATCAATTTAAATTTATAGAAAGATGTAAAGAGTTACAACCAAATCAAATTTATTTAAATTATACATTTCTAGCTTTGTCTCTTTAACAAGCTTTCTTGAACTTGAAGATCTCTTTTGTGCAATAGCAAATTTGTGCTGATAACATGTATAAGCTAAAGTTGGCCTTGCTAAAGACTTAAACATGGAAGGCTTAATTAAACTAACAATTAGAAGAGCAAGTAGAGAAGGGAAACAAAAGAGAAGAGAGTTAGAGATAATGTAGAGATTGTATTTCAAGAATTTTTATATTGTGTACAAGAGAATGAACTCCATTTATATGCCCTTGATCATGATGATCATATGTACTTTGAACAAAGATTACGAGCTACACTTAGTGGACAAGGTAAATAGAAGAGTACACAAAGTGGAACAAGTAACATATAGACAACAAGTAATTACATAGTTGATGTTACAAATACATGTCGTCGTGAAGATTCATCCAAATATTTGCCAACATTGCAATCGAATTGTTACTCACCAAAACAACTTGCGTATAATAAACTTGCAAAACAACAACTAAATACATGAAACAATAAATTCTCACGCCCGAGTAAAAATCACAGATCATTGTAAAAGCAAACAAAACATGTCACTGCCAATTAACCAAAAACAATGTTTCGAGAGGAAAAAGGGAGAACTCACAAATGAAACACAAATGAGGCGCGACGAATGAGAGCACAATGAGAGAGCAGAGAGGTCGAAGAGGGGACTGAATGAGAGCACGATGTGAGAGCCGAGAGGAGCATAGGCGCGGACTGAAAATGTGCAAGACTGGCGCTACGACCAGAGCAGGGCAGCGCTACCAGGGAGCAATGGAGTGCGAGGACGACTTGTTGGGGGTTGGGGATTTGGGGGGCGGTGACTGGAGAGAGATGGAGAGACCAGAGAGAGACACCACTATAACTGGTTGAGCAAGAGACTGAGAGACCAGAGAAAGAGAGTTGAGAGCAACGGAACAGAGACGAGAGATTTGTTGGGGGTTGGAGATTTGGGGGCCGGTGACCGGAGAGACGGAGAGACCAGAGTCTAGAGGAGAGACGAGAGTATAGAGGAGAGACGACGAAGACGAGGTTTTCTCGCGGTGGGAGTTAGGGCTTTCGGTCTCGCGGTGGGAGTTAGGGCTTTCGGTGGTGGGGAGGACGAGGGGGGGTGTTGGAAGGGGAAATCTCGAGATTTGTTGCACAAATCTCGAGATTTGATGAACGGGTATAACGAAATAAAGTTTTGGTGGGAATGTTGGCGCCATTTTTTAGAGACGGAATTAAATTCCGTCTCTAATTCCGTCTCTGATCCGTCTCAATTCCGTCTCTGAATGTTTTTGTCTCAATTCCGTCGCTAACTTTTTTTTTTAGAAACGGAACTTAATTCCGTTTCTAATTCCGTTTCTGATTTGCTATTTTTTTGTAGTGCGAGATACATGCGTGATGTTTGCATAGATTGTCCACCTCGAAATACGTGCATAACGTTGGCATAGTTTAATTGGACTGCACGAGCTTACGTAGGTTGTCCACCTCGAAATACATGCATGGCCTTTGCATGGTTTGCATGGATTAGACGAGGTTGTATGAATTGTCCACCTCAAGATACGTATGTGACATTTGCATGAATTGCACGATATTACATGAATTGCACACCTTGAGGTACGTACGTGACATTTGCATGAATTGCACGAGGTTGCATTGGTCACCTACCTCGACATACGTGCATGGCATATGCACGGATTGTCCATCTCGACATCCGTGTGTGTCGTTTGCATGGGTGGTGTATGCATGGGTTGTTCACCTCAAGATACGTGCATGTCGTTTGCATGAATTTTTCACGTCGAGATACATGTGTCATTTAATGGGTTGTCCACCTCGATATATGTGTGTGTCATTTGCGTGGATTGCAAAAGGTAACATGTGTTGTCCACCTCGAAATACGTGCGTGAAGTTTACATGGTTTGCATGAATTGCACAAGGTTGCATGAGTTGTCTAACTCCAGATACGTGCATGAAGTTTGCATGGATTGCACGAGATTGCATGAGTTGCACACGTCGAGATACGTGCGTGACATTTTCATGAAATGCATGAGGTTGCATGGGTCGTCCACCTCGACATACGTGCATGGCGTATGCATGGGATGTCGACCTTGACATACGTGCGTGACATTTGCATGGGTTGTCCACGTCGAGATATGTATGTGTCATTTACATGGGTTGTCTACCTAAAGATATGTGTGTGACGCGGGTTGTCCATCTCAAGACACGCGTATGTCGTTAATTTGTATGAGTTCTCTACCTCGATATGCACGTGCCATTTACATGGGTTCTCCACTGTGATATATGTGCGTGATATTTGAGATGGACAAATGACTCTTTTTTAGAAGAAGTAATTCATACACTTTAGTATTTTGTATGAATAGCTCATTTTCAAAATGAGTTATTCATACAAGTTCCTTCCACCTCATTAAACCACCACGTTATACATCCTCCTCATCATCAATGTCTCCTTTTCAAAAGGAGACATATATTTCTTTTATAATTTCAAAGTAACCCTCCCTGTTTAATGAATAAAAAACAAAACCCACCTTACTATGTGAAAAAGCCCATATTTCATCCGTAAAAGAAACAAAAAAATGCAAAAAGGGGAGGGGGAAACCCTTGTTCGCGCAATGGCGGAGACAGCGAAGGCGACACCGGCCAGGATGCAACTCAGGCGGAGGCGCAGCTCGGAGGACCTACTGGTGTTAACTCCAGTCGAGCAGCGCCGCTCCAGCGCGGCGGACATGTAGGCTAGCCGAATGACAAGCACAAACGATAGCCAGCAGACGCGTGGATGGACCCAAAGGACAGTGTGCTGACAAGGGGCAGCGGCTCTAGTAAGCCTATGACGCAGACGACAAGCAACGATAATGAGGTGATGAACGGCGTGGAGTGACAACGAGGCGGGGCTTACTCGAAATGAGGAGGAAAGAAAGAAAAAAAAGGGAGCATCTTTTTTTGGAGAATCAAAATCTTGGATTTAAGACTTCATCAAAGGCAAGGTGAGATTTTCATACTTGTTCAAATCATGTTTTGAGTTCACAATCATTCCAATGTCGTCTTTGTCGTTAGACTTATGCCAAACAAAGTTGGTTTTAGTGGTTGCTAGTAATTTGAGCTCTATCTTTATGAATTATTATTTTGAGAAAAGACTCAAGTTGATTTGGTAAAATTGAGGCTAATTAATGTTATTTAGGTAAAACTCTTTCGATTTGTTTACCTAGTATTTGATGAAATGCCTAAAAAAAGGTTTCGTTTCCCTTATTCAAGTTTTTAAGCCAAACATTAATAACTTAAACTCGATTGGTTAAATTTCTACGGATGATCGGGTTAAGTTTTAAAGTTTTGAATCTTGAGAATGATTTGATCTAAGATTCAATGGATTTTGAAAATAGAAAATCTCATTTGAGGACGAAGTTGAGTGCTAACTCTCCTCAAACCAATGTTTTGACTTACATTGTGCAATATTAATTTTTTCTAGCTATATTTGGCTCAATTATTATAGAATTTAGACCTTGTTGATGAATTAAACATGATTTCATATATTTCCAAGCTTCAAAGAGATTTAATTTTTTTTGGAGGGGGAGGGGTGGGGGTTGATTCACTATTGCTTGGCTAGAACCTTTTTAATTAGCATACATAGTGTTTAATAAAATGTCCCAACAAGATGTTCACATGTTTTCTTTCATGCTTTTAACTGAAGATTAATAGTTTTGAACTAATTCATAAACTTCAATGTAATTTTGAATTTCAAGGATGGTTTGAAGTGCATTGAATCATTTTAAGAATGCTTTCCTCATTCCTTAATAATTACTAGATCAATGCAAGCTATTCTAATTAGGTGAGAACCAAGATTTAGTTGGATAAATTTTTAACTATCTTCTCTAAATTTTGATCTTATAGAGAAGGATTTACTCACAGTTGTCTGGTTGGTTTAAATTACTAGCACAAAAATTTTATGAATTTGAGATTCCTAGACTTCTATTCATTAAGTTCAAGAATGAAACTAATATTAGATTGTCTTAATATGTTAAGTCCTTTATGTAATGACTTGAATCTTTAATAAAACTAATTGATAAGTTAGTTCATTTGAGCTACACAAGCCTCTATTTAGCAAATGGTCCATAAAACAACTTTGCTATAGTATTTATGATTCTAGATACGCAAGAATGACTCAACTAGGTTATTCGAATCATCGATTGGATGTGGCGATTTATGTGACTGTATTGTAAGTAAACCAACAAGAAACTCAATATTATTTTTTTTCCTTTCCTTGCATATTTTTGATGGAAATGATATCTACTATTGGACATTATTTCCCTACCGAGTGACGTAGGGTCTAATTGGTTGAATCAAGTCATTGTTTACTCGTAGGTTGAGCATTCGAGTCAAGCTCGTGGCTCCTAGACAAGATTGAATCCTCTGAGTGAGCATCCACCAAGTTTCGTGGCTGCTCATAGGACTTTAAGGATTTCATTGTGGTTGAGCATCTGGATATGACTATGGCTCAAGTGAGCTGATAGTGCCGAATGAATTAGGTGCGGTTGAATCCGTCGTAACAGTATTTGACACTTACTAGTAGTCAAGTGGCTTTGAGCCAACGTGTAGAGTGTAATGACCTGTATTTTTAAGTCGCTAATTAATCGCTAATCACAAATTATTAGTGGTCAAATAGCCAAAGGGGTAAGTCAAAGTGTTCAAAAACTTATAAAAGAAAATAAATAAAAATGATTTTAATTTTTTCTGGCATACTACTATGAGAAGTATATAGTATCGCGAATGGTTTGAGTTAATTAAATTGAATTCGTGTGATGACAAGGCTTGGACTATTAATTTATTAAAAATTTTCTTAATGAGGTCAAGATAAAAGTTGTGTGTGCTAAGCATGTTGAGTTTGGGGTCATAAAGTAACCTGAAAGGTTTTAGACCCTTAGATCTATTTTTATGTGTTGTGTTGTGTTGACCCTTAATCTTAAGCGTTGTTCAAATTGATGAAGGGATGAAGATGTGAGATTAGTTCTCACTTAAAAAAGAAATCAATTAAAAAATGGTTAAAACCTTATTTCATCTCAACACACCCAACGCACAACATAAGAGAAATGCACAAGAGGGGGGGAGAAGGGCTTGACGACTACCAAGGAGGAGAGGCCAAGCCTAGCCATGGAGGAGGAGCTCGCAGCTCCGGTGCGAGCAGTCGGACGGCTGGACGAATGACGATAGAGGACGACCTCGGTGAGACAGCAGTCGTGAGCAACACGGTGATGGCGCAACTCCAGCAACGGCGGACCACCAGATGCGGACATGCAATGGACGAATGGCCAATGAAACGCGGAGGACTTGACGCTGGTGAGGAGGAGCGGTGAATCACCAGCAGCGGCAGTGCGCGGATGACGTGGTGTGACGACACGATTTCGGTGAGGGATGCAGGGAGCTCGCGGACGAGCTGCAGCAGCGGCTGCAGCTAGGCACGGTGGCGCGTTGCTAGTCTGATCGATCCCCAACGAGACACAACAACAGTGGACAACAAGGCATGACTTTGATGAAACTCTATAACGCAACGGATTGCTCATGAATAAGATGAAAGGCGTAGATCATGGCTAAGTTTGTGTCCTTCAAATGAATTTTTGAGTTGAGACCTCCATTGAAGGCCATGGTGAGGTTCTAACCCACATTGATTTCAATTATAAATCTAATTGATAAATCTTGTAGTCATTGATGATTCCGATATGGTTTACTTCAAGTGATTTGGTTTTTGCGTCTATTTTAAATGGTTTCCAAGGTTAGTTTGGATTGAATAAACAAGGATATTGTTTATTTGGTTAATGAGAACAAATTTATTGAAAAATGGTTTTGTTCAATGTTTTGGTCTAAGTTTTAAATGTGTTCTTCATTAGGTAATTTTCATGACATTGAGTATATTGATGGCTTTATCGAGTTGTTATGGTTTGATGTAATCCATGAAAGGGCTTTCTCAATCATATCGATGATTTGAACTTGCATTCAAAGATTTCTATATTTTGAAAGTGATGCATGTTATGTGTTCGACAAAATTATCAAGGGAGAGTTCTATTATTTGTTTCTAAATCAATATGGATGGACATGAGTCCCAAGTCTTGTAGATTTGTTAGCAAACTTTGTTTCCAATCGACTTGTATGGATTTACTATGAAAAGAGTTGTAGGACTCAAATAGAGTTTTATGAACTCTAGGTTTATTTAAACATATGGTTGATCAACCCTACCTTTGAAAAGGCTTTATATTGACAAAATTTATTAATAATAAACATGGTCGACACGTTGGTTTATTCGTTCTGATTTTCTGTCAGCTCATGAGAAGGTTTTAGTCTTAATGAAGGACTTGGATTCATTTTTAAAATGAACTTCAGGCTAGGAACTAAATGAAATGGAATTACATGGTTTTCAAGTCAATGAGAATTATTGCTTGAAAATGAACTTACTTCGATTAAGCCATGGATTCTTAAACAAATGCTATGATTTGGGAGTATTGAGTTGAACTTGACTCCTTCGTTGTGAGTTAGTCGATTTCATTTGATTTGTGTCGAAAGTCAAGTTATTATGGGATTTTCTTATTTAATTTCATTGCATTCTTTATCACACTCGATTGGTTTTGATTTGAAAGAAAATTTTAAAAAAGTTGAGAATGACTTAAGTAACATAATTGAGAATAAATATGAGTCTTAAATGGTCTAAGCTACTCTGAATGAGTTGTAAACGAGTCTAAAGAATATGTGCTATACTTATACGCTTGTCGATACGCGACAAGGACTCCTACTAATCGAACGATTATCTTGACGTGGCGACCTATGTGAATCTAAGGTAAGTAAAATCGGCTAGAAAATGCACAGTAGTTCATCTGAGGTTATATTTTATTGATATTGTACTGTGTCTTTTTCTTGGAATTCCCACCCACTTATGAGTGTCCGAGGGCCAAGTGAGTCATACAAGTGTCTTCGATTGGAGTGGTTTCCTACTTGCAACTGGGGCCATGACCTCGAGTCACTTGAGTATTTAGTCGGAATGAGATGTGTTTTATCTGGGGCACCGTTTATATCCCTCATTCGCGACGGTCTAGTTATAGCAAACGACGCCGCGTCCTAGGACCTGAGTCTGCTTGGCGTTGCCACGACTCTATGACCCCGACCTTGTGGCACCTGCACTCGATGGTCTTGGACTACTTGGGCACCTCTATTGTTTCCTTTGACACTCATTTCTCATTGTACTTTCATTTTTATAGTCTTATTATCATACATTCCATATAGCTTTCTTTCTATCCGCATGAATTTATAGTTTGACCGAGTGGCTTTTACTTACTGGACTTGGCATTCTTATGTTTGACCGAGTGCATATCCGCGGCCGAGCTAGGGCAAGACGCCGACACATGACGATCTACTCTGAGGATATCGGAGCGGCTCTCCTTCGCACACTTTTGTAGTTTTTTGACTTTTTGTATTACTTATATATGTCGTTAGCACACTTAGGATACTTATTTCGGTTGAGAGATACACACGACTGATATATCATTTTCGCTTAGTTATAACACTTGACACAAAATATACATGAGTGTACATGTTTACAGGGTTCCACAATTAGGTTGTCCAACTCTTTTACATTATTGTCGAGTTATTTAATGTATTAATTGCTTCCGCTAATTTGTTAAACTTGAAAAATACTAATAACTCAACTCAAAATTGTAAATTTACTTATACAGACGGACCTGAAGGCTGACTAGACCTACATTGACCTTGCGAGATTGGCTCAGGGATCCACGTGGGCTTAAGCCGGGTGGGGCCCAATTTGTGGGAAATTGGGGCCATTACATAGAGTGTCAAGACCACTTAGACGCCTATCCCTTGCTTCTGGGTCAATTGGTCTCTATTGTTGACCATTATAGTCTGTTTATCATGTGCTTTATTGTTCTTTTTAGCTTAGTTTCTTTCCTGCATGATTTATATACTTATTTATTGTTTAATCTCAATTACTGTTGAACTTCTTCTAGATTTACTTACCGGGATTGTCTTTGCGTTTGGTAACAATAGCAGGCATAATCTCTGAGCTCAAGAACATTGATGTGCGACATGTGTAGGTTATTTAATGTATTTATATTATAATAATTATGTTTTCTAAATGGGTATTTGGGTTAAGAGATATTGTACTTTTTATATTGTATTCGTTGTACGGGGCTTCCACATTCTATCTTCCACACCTAGAACTCGTAGTGTGTTTAATTTACTTGTTTTCGCGTTTTCACCTCATTTAAATTCTACTACATATGATTTCATGTATATCTACATATGCTCAGTTGTGTGGACTATCAGGTACTGAAGATCAGTTTATGTGGCTAACTAGATCATTATTAGTTCTGAATTGGTTTACTAGGGATTAATGGAGGCCTAGTCGGGCGGTGCCCAATTTGTAGGGTTGGAGCCATCACATTTGGTATCAGATACTAAGGTTTTGACTTTAACTTTTGATAAGCCTATAACCAGATTAGCTCACGAACATAGACTTGTAGACTTAAGAACACCAATGAAATAGTGTGGAAACCCTATGATCTTAACTTAAAGATTTAGTTGAGAAGCAAGCGAATGTGAGATTGGGGGAATTTTTGAATAAATCTTATTATATGCTATTTGATTGAATGAGATATGTGTTATCAATAGATATATGATATAACTACGTCTACAATTGTATTCACGCTTGTGTTTTCACTAGAGGCATTAAAAGTAAATGGTAAGAGATAGACAATAGATTTATGAAACTCGAGGAAATTGAAAAAAAATATTAATGGTGATGATAAATCTTTGGATAGAAGTAAAGCGTGTAGATGCCATAACGTGAAATAAAAATAATAGATTTCAATATATTAAATTGGAACTAGTTACGAGGATCGAGTCAGAAGTGAAGACAGGTAGAGAACGTAATGTTTGATGATTTCAAGTTGTCAAATTTTGAGAATTTGTGACCATAGTGAACCCTAAAAATAATTGCAACTATTCTCTCAATTTAATGACTATCTATGCATGTAAATGTGAGATAAAAAATTCCAAGGACACCTAAACTATGTGTAATTCTTTGTTTTAATGATGTAACTATACCAGTAAAAAAAAAAACTACACTCTAGCGTAAAGAAGGAATTCAAGCACTAATGGAACTAATGATAGAAGCAAAAAAATCTTGTTGAATGAAAGATATGTAGCGAACAGTTATGCATACTTTGGTTAGTGTGTCAATAGTTCTAGTTTATTATTTATCCATGAGATGTAAAATGGTTTAGGGTTGGCCCTAACACGATCTAACCTAAACTAGTGAAACGAGATTTTTTTATTTGTTGCGTACCTTGAGGAGTTAGAGTTTCCTAATAATTGCATTGTTGGATATTAGTGATTTGAGAAATCAACTAAGCATACGTAGTATGCATTGAACAATTTGAAACTTTTCATGTTTCCAAGGCACATATTAGTTGCACGTGGTAGGAAAGGAATGTTCTAACAAGTCCTTGAAGTAGATACAATGAGCTAGATTCAAGTTATCCATAACTCATGAAAATTCCATGCATGTGATTCCAGAGGATCCACTTGGAATAATTTATGTAAGGGAATTGACATTGTTTTATAATATAAAATTAACAGGAATTTAGTCAGCATATACATCCCTGTATGATAATATGAACATGAGCAGAGTGTTGAGATGACTTGAGAGCTAATGAGTAAAATATGTACGGACTCCGTTAACTTTGACGAAAACTTTGGAGTTGTGGTGCTGGATTAGAAGCTTGAGTAGCTCCACTTTAGTGACACTATTCATTCATACTCTAAGGGTTGGTGAAGTCGACCACCACCTATAAGGTTGAGGAATGAATTTAGTGTTGTGAGCAAAAATAAAGTCTGTGGATTATTCATAGGATTGGAGACAAATGAGGACTAACCCTTAGGATGTTGCATTATAAAATTCTCACGAAATCTCGATGTGATTCAGATGCATATGTATGCCTACTAATGAAAAACAAATTGACGTAATTGTTGACTCACAAAATTACGAAGATCATATGATGGTGAATGCTTAGAGATGATCATATGCTAGTTGCCTAAATCTACTTGCTTTTTTTCCAACTTTTACCGATAGACTCAAAGTACAACTGAGCAATTTACACATATAAAGCCGAGATTGTTAGTTAGACGGTGTACCAATGTCCATTATATCGGATTGTGATCTTTATATTTATTGCCAAGTTGTAGCAGAAGATTTTTACTACCTAGTTATGGTAGATTTATTGACATTGATGGGTACTAGACTACATCTAAGAATCGCTTTTTAGTCATTAGATTTCATGGTTAATCCGTATTCTGAAGGTCGGACTCATGTTTGTATTACGAAAGAATGTTTGCCTATGTGCATGATGTAAGTATGACTTTAGCGGTTGAGCTAAAGTGGCGTGGCTCAATTTGAGACTATACGATTGATGCCTTGAAATTCTAGTAAGTAATGATATCGAGACATTGGAGTTAGTGATTATTTAAGAATCACACATAGGAAGCCAAGTGGATTAGATAATATTTGGATTGGCACTAGATAAACTGATTTGCTATGTAACTGCCACAGAAAAACACTCAAGTTAAAAGAGAAGGAAACTATAGATTTGGGGTGCACAAACAAATGCACTAAAATAGTTGTTTCTACTTAATGTAGTTAATGGCGTAACTTCCTTCTAATTTTGAGGACGAGATATTCCTTTAGTTGGAAAAATGTAACGACCATTATTTTTAATTAGATGATTAATTGATAACTATGAATCATTAGTAGTCCAAAACTCAATTGAGAGTTGCGATTAATCGAAGTGCTCAAACATATATATATATATAATTAATTAATTGTGGTTGGTGTGCGTTTTTCGTAATGGGCAGTAAATTTAATGCGATTTAGATGAAGTAAAACTATACCATTTATTTGAATAAGTGCCTATAGTTAGATTTGAAATATAAATTAAAAAAATGAACAAAATAAGGGCTTACCCCATTTCATTCTTGAAATAAACAAAAAAATACAACGTAATGGTGGAGAGGCGCGGCTCTAAGGAAATGCTAGTGCGAACGCCAATCGAGCAGCGCAGCTCCAGTAGTGGCGGACCAGCAGGCTGGTCGGACGGCAGGCGAGGACGACAGCCAGCAGATGCACGGAAGGACCGGATGGATAGCGAGCCGGCGAGGGGCAGCAGCTCCAAGGATCCTACGATGCCGATGACCTGCAGCGACAACAGTGGTTGCTCAAAACGAGGAGGAAAGAAAGAAAAGAAAGGGAGGATCCTTGTTTGGACAACCAAAATCTTGATTCGAGACTCCATCAAAAGTTAGGTGAGATTTTCATAGTTGTTCAAATCATGTTTTGAGTTAACAATCGTTCCAATGTCGTATTTGTCGTTAGATTTATGTCAAACAAACTTTGTTTTAGTAGTTGCTAGTAATTAGAACTCTATTCTTATGAATTATTGTTTTGAGAAGATATTCAAGTTGATTTGGTAAAATTGAGGCTAATTCATGTTATTTAGGTAAAACTCTTTTGCTTTTGATTTGTCTACCTAATATTTGGTGAAATGCTTCAAAGAAGGTTTCATTTCTCTTCTTCAAGTTTTTAATCAAATGTTAATAACTTAAACTCGATTGGTTAAATTTCTATGGATGATTGGGTTAAGTTCTTCAAGTTTTTGAATCTTGAGAATGATTTGAACTAAGATTCGATGGATTTTGAAAATATAAAATCTCATTTGAGGACTAAGTTAAGTGCTAACTCTCCTCAAACCTAAGTTTTGACTTACATTGTGCAATATTGATTTTTCTAGCCATATTTGGCTCAAAATTATTACAGAATTTAGACCTTGTTGATGAATTAAACATGATTTCATATACTTACAAGCTTCGAAGAGATTTTTTTTTTAGAGGGGGGTTTGATTCATAATCGCTTGGGTATAACCTTTTTGATTAGCATACTTAATGTTTGATAAAATGTCCTAACAAGATATTCACATATTTTCCTTCAACCTTTCAACGAAGATTAATAGTTTTGAACCAATTCATAAACTTCTATATGATTTTGAATTTCAAGGATGGTTTGAAGTGCATTGAATCATTTTAAGAATATTTTCCTTATTCCTCAATAATTATTAGCTTCGTTCAAGCTATTTTAATTGGGTGAGAACCAAGATTTAATCGCATTAATTTTTAGCTATCTTTTCTAAATTTCGATCTTATTGAAAAGGATTTTACTCCCAGTTGTCGGGTTGGTTTAAATTACTAGAACAAAGGTTTTATGAATATGAGATTCCTAGACTTATATTCATTAAGTTCAAGAATGAAACTAATATAAGATTGTCTTAATATATTAAGCCCTTTATGTAATAGCTCGAATTTTATTAGAACTAATTTATGAATTAGTTCAATTGAGTTACGCAAGGCCTCTATTTAGCAAATGGTTCATAAAACAACTTTACTACACTATTTATGATTGTAGATATGCAAGAATAACTCAACTAGGCTATTCGAATCCTTGATTGGACGTGGCGATTTATACGATTGTATTGTAAGTAAACCAGTAAGAAATTCAATATCAATTCTTTTTCCTTTCCTTGCATATTTTTGATGGAAATTAAACCTACTGTCAGACTCTACTTCCCTACCGAGTGACGCTCGTGGCTCCTAGACGAGATTGAATCCTCTGAGTGAGCATCTGCCAAGTGTCGTGGCTCCTCATAGGACTTCAAGGATTCCATTGCGGTTGAGCATCCGGTTGCGTCTGTGGCTCCCATTGGAATATTTTCTCAGGTTGTGGCTCATGTGAGTCGATAGTGCTGAACGGATTAAGTGTGGTTGAAGCGTACTTGGTCCTACTGTACTAGTTTTTGACACTTACCTGTAGCCAAGTGGCTTTGAGCTCTTGTGTAGATTGTCAAGACCATTTAGAAGCTTATCCAATGTTTCCGGGTCACTTTGGTCTCTCTCATTGACCATTGTAGTTTGTCTATCATGCGCTTTATTGTTCTTTTCGGCTTCGTTTTTTTCCTGCATGATTTGTAGACTTATTTATTGTTTAATCTGAATTATTGTTGAACTTCTTTTGAATTTACTCCCTCCGCTTTTAACGACAATTGCAGGCAAAATCTCCGAGCTCAAAAACATTGATGTGTGACATTTGTAGGTCATTTAATGTATTTATATTATACTGACTATGTCTTCTAAATGGGTACTTGGGTTAAGAGATACTATACTTTGTATATTGTATTTGTTATACGGGGTTTTCCACTTCTAGCTTTCACACTTAGAACTCGTTATGTGTTTGATTTATTTGTTATCACTTTTTTACCATATTTAAGTTTTGCTTCATATGATATATATATATATATATATATATATATATATATATATATATATATATATATATATATATATTATGTTGTGTAGACTATCAGGTACTGAAGATCGGTTTGTGAGGCTGACTAGGTCTTTATTAATTTCAAACTGGTTTACCGGTGGTTAATGAAGTCCTAATGCCGGGCGGTGCCCAATTTTTAGGGTTTGGGTCGTCACATATATATATTTATATGTCTAAACAATTTAAATATATATATATATATATATATATATGCTTATATTAACACGCTTGTGACTTCGCTGTGCGCGCCAACAAGTTTACTCAGGTGCGCACGCGGCCTCACGACTCGTGTGCATCACCCTTGACCCACACACGTTATTAGGCGTTCTATAATTTGTCGATTATTGACTAACAAATCCAATTATTTCCATAATTAATAATATAAGACATAGAAACACCAAACGATACACAAATCCGCGCACACTCTAATCGAGATTTGTCGAACTTAACTACGAGTCTAAAACAGGTTAATTAAAAATAAGATTGATGCTAATTACATATTTAAGGTAACCGGTCGTTACATACACCTTATACATTAAACTCTAATACAGTGGGTTTATAAGAAAATTTTAGCGACTTTAAAGGAAATGACATTTGGGCCAACCCGGTAATACTAGTGGAAAAAAAATCCTCCAACCAAGCAGGGCTTTTAGGTGTTCTTTTGCGCCTCACTAACGGCCCAGAACATTGCTCGCTTCTTGCGATCATGCGTTCTGCATCCCCCAACGCACGTGTCGACGCCTCGACTTGTCTGAGTGTTGAGACCTCTGCCCAGTTCATCGCTTTTCTCGTCAACCAAAGTCTAGTGACTTACAACTGCATCAATGTCTGGCTCTCCAAATTGAATCTTATACACAAGATTCGAGTTAGGGTAGAGAGAGCGGAACTGGTTGATATGGATCAAGGACAATTCGAGGTTGTCATCCCTTTCCCAGCAGACTAGCAGCTTGCGTTCTTCACCTGAGCGAGTACGCATGACTTTGAAACCTAAGATCTCTTTCGGTGGCTACTCAACGGCGAGAGAGTGAGTATACTCAGGCATGGCGCGGATCAATGACGGTGGAGCCCCTTGGTAAAGTCGCAACAAGCTAACATGGAAAATTAGGTGGATCTGTAAACCCTACTAAAGTCTCCATCTCTCAATTAGTTGCAAGTGGACCTCTTGCACTCCGGCTCTCGATGTACTACCTCTACATGAAAATATCGGACGTATTAGGATCTCAAATATCATCGCCTTGCCGAAATAGTCGATATGCGCGTGGTATGCTGACAACCAATTCATCCCAAGTAGTGCGTCGAACTCTAAAATCGACAACACTACCCACTAATCTCTACTTGACATCACATATATAAGCTATTAGGATAAACCCTATCCCAAGCTGCGGTGCTGAATATTAAGTGTACACTAATCCTAATAGGTGATAACTCAGGATGCTTATCATGTGATTAGCAATGAATGATACAATAAACAAGGAATCAAATAAAACATGAGCATCTCAACCGCAGATAGAAAATGTACCCTCAATTAGAACTCGAGTGGCGTTGGTATTTGGCCACAAATAGAAAACGTACCCTCCTGACCTTATTGTGGATATACTAATGCTGGCCGGCACCGCTGGCTCTACCATCTCCTTCCTCTTGCTAATCTGCATCACATTCTGCATATTGATAGCGATCACGACATTAGCTACTACGTAAATATCACATATATATATATACATACAAAACGTAACATATACGTATAACAATCCCCAAATCCCATTTGCTCACTTCCCAGCTAATAATTTTTAGGTAAAGATCATCTGGTTTCCACATCTAAGGTTTGTGTTTTATTCAAGTTTATGGTATACTTATCGAAAACCAATAGTATCAAGAGATACAAATCAAAAACCTACTGTTACTACTACGTCTACGCTACCAACTACTCATACATATTCTACTCATGATATACAAAAGACATATATAAGTTGTACAACAAAATCAAAACTTACAAAATTACAAAAACAATATGTTACTATCAACATATTCTACTCATGATTTTGCTCCACCGATAAATTGTAAAGGACAAAATAAAAAACTTATATTGAACAACGATGTGTAATGAACACTATACTATCTATTCATATAGGCATTTCATATCTAAGGTTTGTTTTTTGTATATCTTTATTCATATAGGCATTTCATATCTAAGGTTTGTTTTTTGTATATCTTATAGCATGATACTATCAACATATTATACTCATAATTATGCTCCATCGGCACAAATACTGATTCCTACTGCTATAACTATGCCTACGCTATCGTCTTCAGAGCTTCCTACTACGACACCACTAGTTCTTGTGGTACAGACTATACCGACAGGGACAATACCAACCGCAGAGGCAGTTGATACACCGTCTCCGACTCCCACATCTTCTAGCTCGACAATAGAGGTTCGATTGGCGGAGGATTTCATTAGACTGAAGCCACTGTATTTTGATGGCCAATGTAACGACCCGAAAACTTGACCTGTGCCACGTGCTAAGTCAAGGTTGTATGTGGGACCCACTCATCGAATACGTATGTCCGAATCTTGAGTGGAGATGCCGAGAATGTTCAATTTGAGATTTTAATGCTAATTGTTGAGAAAAGTATATGCGGGGAATGCGGTGAGTCGAAAAACGAACGGGGACGCGCCTCGAGTCCCGTGCCGACGTGGGACCGAGATATTGGCTTAAAGTGGCCATAATGGCTTAATGTGGTTTTAATGTGTACATACGCCTCGCGATGCGTGTGGCGCGAGTATCGAGATTGTGAAATGAGGCGGGTTGGTGCTTCGAGATGCGCGCTGCTCAATTTTTAAGGAAAATATAAAAAATATATGTTTTTTTATGTGCCTCGAGTTTCGCTTCGCACGAATCTCGAGGACACATTTGTTTTGAAAAGCAAAAAGAGAGAGATTCGGATAAGAGAAAGAGAAGGGCGAGGAGAGAGAAAAGGAGAGAAAGAGGAGAGACAGAGAGAAAAAGAGAGGAATGAGGAGATCAAAGAGAGAGAGAGAGAGAGAGTTGGTAGAGAGAGCCGGCGCGGAGGAGAGCGGGGGTGCGAGCGGTACCGGTGAGCGGCGGTAAGCGCGGTGGAGCGCTAGTTATTCAGGTTAAATGTTTTTTTTTACAGTTCACAACCCACCTGAAACATTTCTAGTTCAGGCAGGGCCTATAGTGGCCGAGGAGACACATGTTCAGGTTGATATCGCACTTCGTACATCTGATACGCTACTTGAAGATACGCTAAACACGCCGATTGATACAGGTGTTAGTATTACAGCTGAGGCGAGACGGACTCGCACGTTTCAGAGGCATTATCCGGAGAAGTTGCATGGGGGTACTAACCTTGAGGCAACAGATATATAGCCACGTGAAGATACATGATGTACTGGTCGTATCAGCGTAAATGCAACCGAGTATATATGAGTGATGAAGTATGCTGGGGGGTGCGGCCGACACGGACACTGACCAAGCTTACTACGTCATACACGTTTCCTAGAATTTATTGGTTCTGTTGGGAGACGACGGCTTCGAGCACAGTACATGAGGCTTAAGCGAGGGTCTGGAGATGATCGAAGGAAAAAAAGAGAGACGGTATTGGCTAAGAGATTGGGATTGTTCACGGAAAATGTAAGTAAACCAGCTAGAGACTTGTACTATATTTCATTTCACTATATTGGCTATTGTTCACTGCTTTGTGATAGTTTCCTTTCACTCTTGTTGATTGTTGCTTAGTGATAACTATCTTTGAAATTGTGGTTGGTTGAGTGGCCCATCGACAAGTGAGTCATGATACTGTTTATTTGTGATATGAGCTCTTATCTCATAGTCGCAAGGGTTAGGGCTGGGAGGCAGGTGTCTCGTCCTAAACCCGAGTCTGCCGGGCTTTTGTCGAGACTCAACGACCTTTTAGTCGGGACTCCTTGTTGTTTGTTTTGTTTGTATTATGAACCCTCATTTATCGATTGATTTGTTGATTGAATTGTTTACAATTTATATAATCATGCGTTCTATGCTCCTTTCTTTCTACTTGCATGAATTCAACTGCTTTAGTTATCTCGAAATGTTGTATATATGTCATACTGGATTTTACTTACCTGGCCTCGTCAATCTCGTGTTTGACTGAGTGCAGAGCCGCATACGAGTAGCAGAGGGAAAGCTCCATAGCTAGGTGAATTTTTGTATATCTTGTATTTACTCTCCTCTGATGATAACATATTTATTGGGTTCCACAACTAGGTTGCCTAACTTTTTTCAAATACTGTTGAGTTATTTATTTGTAGTAATTGCTTCCGCTAAACTGTAAAACTTGAAAAATATTAATAACTCAACTTAAAATGGTGAAATTGCGTATAATGAGGGATTGAAAGGTTGACTAAGTCTGCGTTGACCTTGCAAGACTGGCTCGGGGGGTCCACGTGGTCTTAGGCCGGGCGGGGCTAAGTTTGTGGGAAACCGGGGCCGTCACAACCAAAGGAACTTTGAGAAGATTGAGAAGCGGGTGTTGTCTCAGGAGAAGTTACATAGGGTCTTGAGGATTGAGGATAGATTTCGGGCTGAGATTTCATCGTATACACTGTAGAGAGATGATGATGTTTGGTGGCGTGCGACGATAGCTTCGAATGGTGATTTCTAGTCTTGGGATGCATTTAAGAAGAAGTTCCATCAGTAGTACTTCCCACCTGCAGTGATGAAGAGGTTGAAGAAGGAATTTATGGACCTAAAACTAGAAGTTGATGAATTGGTGATGCAGTATCGAGATAGATACAACTATTCGAGTTAGTTTGCCGAAAACTTTGTGAGAGATGACTAAGAGGATGTATACCGTTTTAGAGAAGGACTGAGGCCAAATATTTTGTTGTCTATACCAGAGCTAGGACACATAGTGACATATATGAGCATGCTCTCTCCCACGAGACATATCATTTTGGTAGAATTGCTAATGGGATAGCTCGAGGTCCATGAGTGAAAACATATCTAAGTACTGATATTGAAAGGAGAAGGCAGGAAGGTAAAGGAAATAAGAGTTGTACTTAAGGATCTCAAAGTGCAGGACCAAAAATATCTACTATCTCAATAGAGCATAGTTCGTATGTACCTACCTTACCAGCCCAAGTTAGGTTAACATTACCCCTCAGGCACAACAAGTATCAAACGGTAGAGGTCGATATGCACTGACACATGGGGTAGACCCAAATAACATCCATCGGACGAAGGAGAACTCCAGCATGTTACATATGTCATCAGGTTGGACATATTGTTTATTAATGTACACAGCCAGCGAGTTATCAACAGGCGACATCATAGCCACACACTAGGGAGAGAGCTCTGCGTAGCATCCCCTAACACGATTAGGGCGATACTCGGCTTTGAAACTCTAATTAAGTCTCGATAATCTTGGTAGAGTTAATGTAACAACCCATTTTCTAAATAAACTGCCATGGGGGCCAATGTGGACCCACAACCTGGCCTACCATTGCCAGTTGTGTCCCACATGCAATCTCCTTCACCATTTAATCATTATTAACCTTAATGAACAACAATTTACTGTTTAAATTGTTAATGAACTTAAGTCATTTGTTAAAATTGTTTCAATTCTTGATAAATAACAACGGAAGTCTTTTATTATGAAAAATAAAATATGAACATCAAAGTCATGCATTTAACTCTGATACCTAGTGTGGAAAATCCATATGCTAACATATATTAGATGTAAACCTCAAAGGTCTCAAAATAGAAAAAAACATAGGGTCCTAAAGTGTCTTACAACCCCAAATCCCAAAAATAAAAACAATGTATATATATAATACAAATGTACAAGTCGGACTCAACATCTATGAATCACAGGTATTCTAGTAGCTTGCCCTTGCCACGACTAGTTCTAGGATCTGCACTCAAGCCATCACAAAAAGGCGGATGACGAATTCATAGTGATTATTCCCAAGGAAATTAAGTGAGTAATACTGAAAGTAAATACTGGAATTTAAACAAAACTATTAAATAAACATGCGGAAATAAATACAGGTCACTGTAATCATAGCATGGATAAATAATAGTGCAAGCTCAAATTCGTTTCCAGAGCCTAGGGTTAGACTAGCGCCATACTTCGGACTCTCCACAGACTACTGCCAGTGAGTTCCACTCAAGCAAGGCCTGTATTTGGATCCGCTAGGTGGTCGGCTTAGAACTTACGATGCACCAGCACTTGGCCCGACGTGACTCTCGGGTTCACCGAGATCCCTGACACACGTGTTGTGCCTAGTGGACATACACGTAGGAATGGTACGGAGGGAGAGCCTCAACGTCCGTCCATGTAAATCACACCAAGAATAGAGTATTGAAAGACATAATTTGAATTCAAAAGTATAAAGTAAGTATTGCTCAAGAAATTTCAGTTGGGATACTACACACCTCAATCCGCACTCCGTGTCCTAATGAATAACCCCCAGTCCAACTTCGTCGAATCCCCGATATCTAAATTACCACTCGAAATGAACTATTTCCATTTATAATTGATTTTTAGTCAATTGGATGAAGTTTATGTTACTTAGCAAAAATAGTCTAAAATCTTCAATATTTAGCGTGCTAGGTATGGGGATTAGCACGCTAGATTTATGGGCAGCTAAATGTTCTTCGTTAGGAAGAACATTAGCGCGCTAATCGAGTTTTGGACAGCAATTTGGTTGAAAAATTTGGGTTTTAAACATCACCACTAATAACAACCACTACAACAACATATATCACTTAACTTCAAGGCACTAAAAACCCACCAAAACAACCACTTAACAATCCATATTAGATCCACACAAACACCTCAAAAATTGTATCAAAAGATAAATAAAGTTGAGGTGGTTGTGAATCTCACCTTGCTTTGATGAATCAACCACTTCAAGCTCCTCAAATGATCAATGTGAAACTCCTAAACCTTTGTTTCTTCTTGAGAGAAAAGGTGGTGGAAATGAAAGTTAATTTGACTTTTTATAGACCAATGTGATCTCTCTTCACTTGTGCATCTCAATGCAATCTAATGAGCACTGTTTGCCCCATTATTCAACCTCTAATGACTCTAAATGTGACACCAATGGCACACTTGCCCTTGTTCTTAACCCAAAAGTCATCTTTCGGGTGTTTCGATGCCCGATTTCGTGTCACGAACCGCAACATACGCGTACTACCATATCCCTAACCACCAAATATATATTACATATTATTATTTAAGTCATTTTTATTCATTTCATGTGTGTATTATTTTCCTTGGACTAATATTTAGTCTTTTAGCCTGCCTAGTACCCGAGTTGACACCCCTATCGAGCCGAATACTTATCACACAGTCTCGCATGTCAAACATAATATAAATACACACATTGCAATGTTATTTAACCTATTTCAACGTAAACATCACAAATTATACAAATCAACACATAAAATAACTATTTACCTAGCTTCAGGCGCCCACAAGCCTAGTTGCGGGTTCCATAAGCGTCTAGCTATCTACCACGTTTACAACCACGTCATTACTAACGACGAATTGAATTCAGGATGTTACAGTTCTTCCTAACTATGTGAAACTTCGTCTCGAAATATAAATTAAACTTAAACACTTACCTGCAAATAAGTGGGGATACCGTCATCGCATAGTAGACTCAAGCTCCCAGGTGAGTCCCTTGGTCTCGTGATGCTGCCATCAGACCAAAACCTTCAGAATCTCCTTATTCCTCAAAATCGGAGTCCTCATATCCATGATTTTCATAGGCTATTCCTTGTTCGATACGTCAGGTCGCACCTCGATCTGACGTATATTAACCATAGGCCTCGGCCCCGACCTAGCCAGACTCAACATGGAAATGTGAAACACTGGATGTACCCCTGCTAACTGCGGTGGCAACTCCAAACGGTATGCCACTCTGCCGACGAATACCTCAACTCTGAACGGTCCAATGAACCTTGGTGCCAACTTCCCCTTAATGCCAAACCTCTTATTACCGTTCCAGTGCGAAACCTTCAAATACACCAAGTCCCCAACCTCGTAGCTCGAACCCTCAAGGTACTTGTCCACATATTTCTTCTGCCTATCCTACAACGCCTGAAGCCTCTGCCTGATCTGTCTCACGTTCTTAGTATGGTCAACGACAACCTCAGGTCCTATAGCCGTTGTATTCTTTGGTGTCGCCTAAAATGCTTGTAACCTGCAAGGCCTACCATAATGTGCCTCAAACGGTGGCATCCCGATACTCGCCTGATAAGCTGTTGTTGTAAGCACACTCACGTAAAGGAAAATAATCCTCCCATGATCCACCAAACTGTAATATATATGCCATGAGCATATCCTCGAGAATCTGATTCAAACACTCGACTGCCCGTCAGTCTGAGGTTAGTATGCAGTGTTGAACTGTAAGCGAGTGCCAAACTGCTCCTGTCTACTCACCTATAACCTTAAAGTAAATCTCGAATCTCTGTCAGAAACCATGGAGACCGGTACACCGTGCAATCTGGCAATCTCCCTATCGAATATAATACTCAAATGTGTATCTGAATATCTCATGACAATTAGTATAAAATGTGTTGATTTCGTCAACCTATCAATAACTACCCAAATTGCGTCGTGTATCTTCGTAGTCTACGGTAAGCCATTGACGAAGTCCATGGTCACGTGCTCCCACTTCCATTGAGGAATGGGAAGCGGTTATAGCAATCTAGCTGGTCTCCTACGATCAGCCTTCACCTATGTCAGCCTTCATCTTTGGCCAATAAAACAATCTATACAGATCGTGATACATCTTGGTCCGACCAGAATGAGTGTATATCGCGACCGGTGTGCGTCCTCGAGAATGTTGTCTCTGAGCTTCGATACCGACGGTATCCACAAACGACCCCTGTGTCTCAAGCACCCGTCTGATCCCTCAGACCACTTAGTGCATCCCGAATCCTCAGCCAGGCTACTGATCTGCAAATACTGGCCTTTAGCTTTGTAACTCAGTAAACCCGTTCAAGAGACACCGTGGGAACTCGCATCTGACAACAAATCTGTAGCTCAGCAATAGCCTTTATCACATACAACACCGATGCTACCTTTAGTAACCTGTGCTTATGTGTCATATGTCGCGATACCGTCTGGCTCTCGATGTCGCGATACCGTCTGGCTCTCGATGTCGCTTCTGCTCAGTGCATCAGCTACGACATTCGCCTTACCCGGATGATACTCAATTGCGAAGTCATAATCCTTTAGTAACCCGACCCATCTCCGCTGTCACATGTTCAACTCCCTCTAATTGAACAGTTACCTCAAACTCTGGTGGTCTTTGAACAATACGAATCTCTCATCATACAAGTAGTGCCTCCAAGGCATCAGTGCAAAAATGACCGCCGCAAGCCCTAAGTCTTGCACTGGATAGTTTACCTCGTGAAGTCTCAACAGTCGAGATAAATAGGCCACTAGGTGTCCATCATGCATCAATATAAACTAAAAAACCTCTACCTATTACAGGTAAGGCCAAAATTGGCACCGAAGTTTATTTCCTTTTCAACTCCCAGAAAGCATCCTCATACTTATGTGACCAATCAAATCTAAAATCCTTCTTGGTCAACCTTCTTATTGGCGCTGCATTCATCGAGAAATCCTGCATAAAGCGCCCGTAATATCCTACCAAAACCAAAGAAACTCCATATATCGATACAGACTAAGATGTCTTTCAGTCAATAATCTCCCAAATCTAGTCACCATCAACTGATATGCCTTGATTACTGATGACATGCCCTAAGAACTTCACCTAACTAAGCCAAAATGCAAACTTACCGAAGTTAGCATAAAGTCTATGCTCTCCCACCATCGCCAACACATCACTAAGATGCCTCTCACGCTTTACACGAGTCTTACTGTATATCAAAATGTCATCGATGAACAATGACATATCGATCCAAAAATGGCCTCAAAACAGTATGCATCAAGTATATGAAGATCGTCAGTATGTTAGTAAGTCTAAAAGGCATGACTGTAAACTCGAATAATCTGTACCGCGTAGTAAAAGTGGTATTCTCAACATCTTCCTTTCGAATCCTCAACCGATGGTATCATGATCGTAAATCGATCTTCGAGAAGAACTTGGCCCCAGCCAATTAATCGAATAAGTTGTCAATCCTCGGAAGTGAGTGAAAATTCCAAATCGTCAGCTGATTCAGCTTCTGATAGTCTATACACATCCGCATCGATTCCTTCTTCTTCACAAAAAGAACTAAAGCTCCTCAAGGTGACATGCTAGGGTGAATGAAACGCTTCTGTAATAAGTCCTCTAAATCCTATATGGCTTGCTATAAATTGGCCAAATCCTAGGAATCAGCTAAATGATAAACTCAATGGCTCTTAGTGGTGGCAGTCCTGGCAAATCATCAGGGAACACATATGGAAACTCGCAGACAATAGGGACATCCTCAACTTTAATCACAATATGCATGAAAATACTACAAACATATAACGTACCCTCAAACAAGCTGTCTGGTCGCCTCCCTGTCTGGTTGTGCGACTCTAAAAGATGAAGTCTGGGCCTTATATCTGGCATGCTCCATCTGTGGAGGTGGTGGTGTCGGTTTGGTACAATTTATCACAATATGTCCAACCGGACCGCATCTGTAACATGCACGAGTATCTGATCTGCTAGAACTCCTCTGACTCTGTGTCTAACCCTAGCCTCGACTCTGGCCTTTCTAACCTCTATCCTGCCTATACTGTTGCTAGGCTGATCAACTGGTACAAAAGCAATAGAATATGCCGCTTGGCAATCATCATGTCGATCTCGATCATCATGATAATCTCTATCACCTCTGCGACTCTGATCAGACTGTCAATCACCTCGATGAGGTCATTGGCCCTATCTCTGTTGGTTCTAGTCTCTCCTTTGTCTTTTTGGTCTCTGATCAGACTAAGAACTCGAAGCAGGTTGACTTTGCTGACTCTACAACGTAGCCTGGTCCGCTAATTGACTTGCCCTCTGAATTAGGTATGTGTCATGTGCGATAGACCTCTCGTAAATCTCTGCCAATGTATGAGCTCCACTGGATAAAACCATGCTCACAATCCTCTCATCGAAGCCTCAGAAAAAGTAATATATTTGTGGTCGATCGATACCTGCTATGTCAATGGAGTACGATAATAGATGTAGGTACCTCTCCATGTACACCATGACATACATAACACCCTGAACCAATGACGAAAACTCATCCCTTCCTAACCTCTATAGGTATATAATCGTCCATAAATAGCACTCATAACTCCACCCAAGTAGTTACAGCAAGATGAGTCGCTATCTAGGTAGTCCACCATATTGCAGCATCAGCTCTCAAGCAAAAACTCGATAATGTTAGTCAATTAATCTCCTCGACTCGAAGTAAGTCATGTAGCCGCTCATGAGGTAACAGCCACCTCCCGGCTATCTCTGGGTCCCCGACTCCATAGAAATATCGTGGCAAGAACTTAATAAAGTCTTTCATCTTCTTAGCCTCAACCGTGTCAAACTCCCTAAAGTAGACGCCACTGCAGGCTGCTAGGTGGTCGCTGGTGTAATAATCACTGCAATATCTGCTAGTACTGCTATTGGCATAGTTCTCTCGGTAAGTGTCTCAGATACCGTTGCCTGCACCTGAGTTTCAGCTATAATAGGAGTTACAACTGCCTGCGTAGCAATCATTGGTGCATCGAAAATAGTCGTAGGAGCTCTAGTAACCTCCTAAGCATCCCGAGCTCTCAACATGTCTATCAGCAATGCGAACCTATCATCCATAATCCGCGCCAATGACTCCACCGTCAAAGTCTGCCTAGTCAAATCACTAGTATCCCCGACCTCGACTGCGTAGTATCTGAAGGCCGTCCATCCATCGGTATATGCATCGAAGAACATGTGTCAAGTCAGACACAATGCAAATATACGCGTATCATATGTAATATAAAACAAAAAATATCACACATATATTCTTGATTTCTACCCATCTCACCTTACTTCCCAACTAGGACTCTAGACAATTCCTTTGGGTTTCCACATCTAAAGTTTATTCATCAGCTTTATCCTCAAACTATACCACAAATGTAATCGTATTAGAGTTGACTTTCAATTTCTCAAGGTTCACCAACCTTGCTCTAATACCAAAATATAATGACCTATTTTCCAAATGAACCACCACAAGGGGCCAATGCGGGCCCACAACCTTGCCTACTTGCGCCAGTTGTGTCCCACATACAATCTTCTCTACCATTTAATCATTATTAACCTTAATGAACAATAATTTACAATTTAAATTGTTAATAAACTCAAGTCATCTATTAAGATCGTTACAATCCTTAATAAATCATAGCGGAAGTCTTTAATCATGACAAATAAAATATGAACATCAAGTCATGCATTTAACTCTGATACCTAGTGTAGAAAACCCATATGCTAACATATATCAGATGTAAACCTTAAAGGTCTCAAAATATCGAAAATACAGGGTCATGAAGTGTCTCGCAACCCAAAATCCCTAAAATATATATATATATATATATATATATGTAATACAAACGTACAAGTTTGGCTCAATATCTCTGAATCACATGTATTCCGGTAGCTTGCCCTTGCCACAACTCGTACTAGGATCTGCACTCAAACAATCACAAAAGGCAAATGAAAAATCTAGAGTGAGTATTCTCAAGGAAATTAAGTGAGCAATACTGAAAGTAAATACTGAAATTTAAACAAAACTATTAAATAAACACGCAGAAATAAATACAGGCCACTGTGATCATAGCATGGATAAATAATAGTGCAAACTCAAATTGTGTTTCTAGAGCCTAGGGTTAGACTAGCGCCATATTTCGAGACTCTCCACAGACTACTGCCGGCGAGTTCCACCCAAGTAAGGCCTATATATGGATCCGCTAGGTGGTCGGTGTAGAACTTACGATGCACCAACACGTGCCCTGACGTGACTCTAGGGTCTAACTATTCACCGAGATCCGTGACACATGTGCTATGGCCTAGTGGACATACACACATGAATGGTACGGAGGGAGTGCCTCAACGTCCGTCCATGTAAATCCAACCAAGAATAGACTATTGAAAGGCAATATGAATTCAAAAGTATAAAGTAACTAATGCTTAATAGATTTCAGTTGGGATACTACACACCTCAATCCACACTCCGTGTCCCAATAAATAAGCCCCGGTCCGCTCTGTCAAATCCCCGATATCCAAATTACTGCCCGAAATGACCTATTTCCATTTATAATTAATTTTTGGTCAATTGGATGTAGTTTATGTTACTTAAAAATAGTCTAAAATCCGCAATATCAAGCGAACTAGGTCTGCTGATTAGCATGCTATATTTCTAGGCAACTAAACGTTCTTCGTCAGGAAGAACATTAATGCACTTATCAGGTTTTGCACAACAGTTTGGTTGAAAATTCTGAGTTTTAAATAGCACCACCAACAACAACCACTACAACAACATATATCACTTAACTTCATGACACTTAAAACCCACCAAAATAACTATGTAACAACCACTTAACAATCCGTATTGATTCACACAAACACCTAAAAAATTCAGGCCGTTTCAATTAACTAGAGCTAATAGGCTCTCCTTTTATCTCTAGATAAATATAATTGTACATCAAATATTGATGTAAAACAAATATTAAACGCAAAATCAAATCCAACTGGAATAAATCTCTATCATACAAAATCTTTCATCCCTTATGATATTACAAAACTGTAATTCAATACAAATATATAAGATTGGGAAAGGTTCATTACATCAAAGAGAATATCGAGACTCCTAAACATTCTCTATCTTGTAGTCGTATCCCTAGTCGATTTTTCTAAAATGTTAATTGGGGAGAGCACTCCAACTTGCTCTGTAACTATGGATTCACAAAACCATCAACATTCCATACAATGATCAAGAATGATATGCAATAACAATTTGCACCATAGATGCTAATGGGATTATGAACAACATATAATCCAAACTTCCTAAGTTTCCAGGTCACTCACATATTTCCCGTGTTCCAACATCCATCAAAAAACATTTATGATTAATATAGGTTGAGCACCCTAAGTTTAGAACCCTTAAGTCAGCCCTTAAGACCATAGGAAATTCTAACCAAATTACAGTAGTGTTATTTCTTGAGGTGAAAGCGCACTCTCTCACTTGATGGAGTGCACTCCACCAACTAGGTTTATCCTAGTTGATGAAGGGAGCGCGCTCCTCCGCTAGATAAATCGCACTCCACCCTGCACTATCTCGATAGTGAACAAGACAACAACCATTATTTCGTTAGCAAATCATAGCAACAACCTTAAATACTCTCCCAAAATATTAGGGAGGACCTCTAGTAATGTATAAACATAGTTAGAATCATCAACAACAACAATTCACAAAGAAATCATCACCAACCCATGAATTCTACAGGAAACGCAAAACTTCACCTACCAAGATAATGGTTTCTTCCTCAACTTAGTCTCCCTAGATCCACTCCTCCTAATCAAACCCAAAACTACTCTCTCTCACTTTCTCTCGATTGATCGATGAACTGTTAGGATAAACTTGAAGCTTTTAGATTTATATATATATATATGAATTTTTCTTGAGATACCATCACACTATCTGGAGGCTGATCAAATGATTGATGTGTTAAAATGACACCTCTTAAAGTGACACACATTTTGACACCATCAACACTCACATTCATCTCGAAGCGACCCAACGATCCATATAATTCAAACCAAACTTATAGTTTTAATAGATATATTTATGTATCAAATATATATAAATATATGTAATTCGTATATTTTCTTACCAATAAATTCACCAGACATGCCTACGAGTATTTTAGGGTGTGTACATTCATTTTATGATCCCCTTGTCGCACTTGGTGTATCTACAATTTATTGTTTAATTGCTTATTATTCAATTATAGGCTTATACATAAATTCTATTTTTATTCTACAATCTATAAATTAACCAAACATTTCAAACAAACACAAAGCATCACGCAAACCCACACACACGCTAATTGAGGTATGCTGAACTTAATCACGAGCCTAACTCGGGTTAATTAGGACATGAATTAACATTAATCACCAGCTTAAAGTAATAGGTCGTTACAATTTCCCTAATTTAAAGCAATTTTGTTCTTGAAATTAAAGTAAACGTAAAATTACTTATAGTTTCGAAGAGCAATGGAAATTGCTTTTTTCATATAAAATTCTCGCATCTAAGTTAGTTCCTCATCTCCGTAAAATTTCCATTTCACCTTAACTAAATGAATCTTTTTGGTTTTTAGCCTCTAACTTTTACGATCAAGCATCGTAAGATAAGTCTTCCCAAAGATCAAATTCATTCCAATCAATCTTTGGAGTGAATCGAGTCTTTGTTTCATGAAACATAGACATATGAAAGACATAATGAACTCCTGCTAATTGAGAAGTCAACTTTAACTCGTAAGCAACAGGACAAATTCTTTCTTGTTCTCTTAACGGCCCAATATACCATGGAGCTAGCTTACCTAGCAACTCAAATTTGTACAATCCTTTCATAGGTGAGACTTTCAACAGAACGAAATCATCCCTTGAAAACTCTAACAACCTATAATGTTATTGACGTGTCTCTTTTGTTTTAGCCGTGCTATTGTCAAATGTTGGTGAATCTGTTGAATTATCTCAGTATAGTTCTGAGTCAATTTACACAGAGAGATTTATTTCTTTCACTTACTATCAAACTCCAAGACACAAGCTCGAAGAATATCCTCTAACACCAAAATTAACCACTCATGATGCTTATCAATCTGCGTATGGTATACCATACTGAGATTAAGAATAGTTCCCAACTGTATCTGCAATTCACTCCATAGTCCGGACATGAATCTCGAATCTCTACCTAAAATAATCAACACTGGAACCCCATGAAATCTCAACACCTCACATACGTACACCTCACATAATTGGTTAAGAGGATCTCGCATGGAAACTGACAAGAATGCACTGACTTCGTCAACCTGTCAACTACAACCCATATAAAATCTTGCTTATGCAGACTCAGAGGTAGACCAGAAACAAATTCCAATAATCTATGTTCCTATTTCCACTTAAGAATTGGCAGTGAATGCAATAATCCTTCAGGTTTTCTATGCTCAGCCTTAACTTGCTGACATACATCACATCTCTTTACAAACTTAGTAATATTAGTCTTAATCCCAGGCCACCAATAAACATGCCTCATTTCATCATACATCTTATTATTATTTAGATGAATATAGTAAAACGATCCATGAGTTTCTCATAGCAACTCCTGCCTCAACTGATCCTGAACCGAAATATACAATTTATCCCTGAATCGTAACATGCCATTATCAAAAATCGATCAATCAGGATGATTTACATTAGCCGCTAATCTTTTACGCACTATATAATCCTAATCACCTTTTTGATAACCAATCACCCACTGAATCATCTTCAGTTTAGTCCAAATCTAAGCTTAAAAGAACAAATTAGTAGCTCTAGAATTAGCTTTCTCAATTGATGATGTATTAACTAAACTCACATGAATCATCCTTATAGATGCTTCCTCAAGAAATCTAGATTGAGAAGCTCTGGCCTCAGCTACATTTTCTATTTATGTTCTTCTCCTACTCATCCCATCTGCAATCCCTATTTGCCATGCCTGGGTGATACTATAGAGTGAAGCCGTAGTTCTTTAGAAACTCAAACTAGCTACACTTCCTCATATATCTTTTCATTTATCTGAGTTGTGATTGTGTACAGACAGTTTGTTAACATCTTTATGAGTAGTTCTAAATTACCCAGGCTTCAACTTGCTTGTACATTTATTTCTTCTCCCACGCCAATTGACGATGAAGTTAAGCATACAACCTATTAAGGGAAACACCTCAACATTTATAGCCTGACAATGTCAATACTAGAGAACTCCACAACAAAATATTTCTTCAAGTAACTATCACCTTCCAAGTCGCAATATCAAAAATTATATTCTCTGGAACTAAGATCAATTGCAGATATATTATGTTACGATTGAGGAAGGTTCCTCTAGCTATTATACATTTCTTCCTCAGTGAGAAGTAAGCTTTTGGTTCCTCATTGAAATAATAATCGTGGTTCTCCATAACTCTCAACTCTTTCTACACACATATATCCCACTTACTCTTCCTCGAGAATTAAATCATAATACTAGCTAGAACTTTACAAACTGTATTAATCCTACAATTACAACATCAACAACCTTCAGTTGTCAACACAACTTAGGTTAATCTATCATAAATTTCTTAGCATGAATTTTCATTCATATATGGCATGAATATTATAACCCTCTATGTTAATTACTATCAGCTTCCACCTGCTAATATATCTCATATTTTTTCATAAAATTGACACTGTTTATTTTCATTCCAGGTTACTAACAAGTCATTCTTATCATAATGATTTTGGATTTCGCCTGAATGAATATTTTAAAGAAATCAATGAGATTCTTATAACATTTTTGCCTCACTTTTTTATTCGAGTTCCAAGAACTTTATTTACATGCTCAATGTTCTGTTATGAGATTATCCATATATATTACCAATAAATAGTATTCAAATCTTGACATACTAGATAATCTCAATCAATTTCTCCAACAATGTAGCACTCAATTAACCATTATTAGCTTAGCTCCAATCTAAGTTCCAAACAATAGACTTGTAATTACCAATCTATACAACTCAGCTGAAGATGTGCCTGTGCAAGACTTCAATTGTTCATCATTGCATATCTTATTTAAGAGATATTATTGGGCAGCTTTTATTGTAACTACATCCTCGGTCTTTTTTTTTTTTAAGGCATTATCATTACAATCACCTTAATGAGTGATGTTTTAGAATGAATTCCTAACATTTGAGAAATTCAAGGTATCAATCTCACTTTTCATTTCCATCACTCTAACAATTCCACTTTTCAAACTTCCATAGTTTGAAATTCACTACTTACACCAATCTACTGGGTTTTTTGATACCTCCACATTGTTTTTCAATGACTCTTCTAAGATAATCAACAATCTCTAAGAATGATTAAAAGATTCTGAACAAACATTTCCTTTTATTTACAAGTGATGACTTTCCACATTTGGTACAACTACCAAAATAACTATCTCAAGATTATCAATCTCCAATAGTTCTTCTCACAATTCTTGAACTATATATATAGAAGTATAAGCAATAATTTTGCTTTATTGTGTCAACACACATTCTTACCTTAATAAGAAGTCTTAGGATGAACTTCTAACTCTTTATCTAGTTCAGCTACAATCAAACAAACATTATAGTCCAACTATACTTCAACTTTCCCCCAAGACATCCTTGTATTTATTTTTAACTTACAACCATCATTACACTTAAGTTAACTGATTAATTACACAATGATATCAATGATCGCTTGATCAATTGTTTGCAATACTCAATCATGTCAAGCTTACTTTCCTATTTTGCCTTTATGTTGAATATATGACAGTCCTATATTATCTCAATCCCAGTCAAATTCCCTAATTTGTTGTTAATATTCAATATTCATACAAGTAATTTACCTTTGAAACTTAATATTAGCACTTGCAAAATCTAGTTTGAACTAGTTTACCGTCATAATTTACAATTCTTTACGGTAATGTTTATGCACCTTCTAAGTCTTCAAAGATTCCAGGTTATTATTGATAATATAATAACAACTTGATTAAAATAAGATTTCAAAACTTAACACCCTTCATTCATGAACATAGCATGAGTTCTAGAAAGTTCTAATGGTTTCCACCATCCATTTAAAGCGATCCAGCAACTGCCTGAAATCATTTTAAATATATCTTTAACTATGATCATACCACTGTGACAACCAGATCTCAATTAACTCTTGAGAACAATTGATTTCACCTTATTATCAAAATGAGTTTTCAATCTCGGGCAATGAATATTCATTCCCACTATCATATATTATTTTTTGAATTCCTCAAATCATTAGATTCATCGACTACTCATTCTCCTTAATTTAAACTATACCATTTCAAAAACATCAGACTAGGATATCTTACTAACTTATTGCTATGTTCTGGATTAAACTATCTTCTAGTTCCACCAATTTAAATTCTCAATTTCACCTTTCATTATCTGACAATTTGCTTGTCATTCTAATATGGATTCACATAATATCTGGAATTTCTACTTCATAACAATTTATGAAGTATAAGTGCATTAGTGGTTTCCTAATCTCAAATAGGCTTTTTATCATTAACCACTAATTTATTTACTAAATAACTTCCATTTTTTCTCTACTATTCTTAGTACTAGTATTAAATCATATCTCAAAGTAGATTACCATTTTTGAGTTCCCTCTAAAGTAATTCAATATTCCATTACTTCATAAATCACATACTCCTAATACATGTTTCAAGATCTGGATCCAATAGATATTTCTTTGTTGACTATTATTTATCTGATAATATCAATGAGAATAAATACCATTGACAACAATTAATAGGAGAAGAGTTTAATTTCATCTTTGTAAATTTTCCTTATGTCTTTCCTTTTCAAACTCTTTAAGGTTAAGATTCTCTTAAACTCTTACCTTCAATGCTTTCTCATATCATGAGAAATCGATGGACTTCAACCATCTTATCATCATTTTGAAAAGACATAACTCTTTTATCTACCACATAAATATAATAAAACATAACAAATAACATATCTCAATTTTTATCTTTTGGTTACCCCCAAAATCATGATAAAATCGTTTATTATGTCTTAAGCTTCTTTGTAACTCGAGACAGCTCTTAGAGTTAATAAACGCTGGGTATGGTACCAAGGTATACCAAACTGTATCCAAACATGGCTTATCGACCTTATGGCTTATCTTGTTTATTCATCAACCTTATATAGTAAGTCTGTGACACTAACTAGTCATTTATACATACATTCTCGAGTCCCGTACCCCGTATGTCATGTGTACCCCAAACCACATCATCTGACCTAAACACACATATTCTAGTTTAACAAAAACTACTTAACGAGATAAAGCACACTAATTATAAAACCAAGAATACAATAAACATAACAATACAAAGCAATGTAATCAAACCGCAACATAAAGACCTGAAATGGAGAGAAATTTCTCAATTAGTTTACTTACCTCTACGCCAATTTCCTAGTGAATTCGACCTCTCAATACCTTAAAATGCATGCATAAGCACCTAAGACTCTTCCTTTCGTTCCTGGTGTGATTTAACATATTTTAAAGTGCGTTTAGACCTTCAATTAGGGTTTTAGGCTTATATAATATATTTGAGTTTAACTTAGGAAATACAAAATTTATGCTATTTAAAGCACCTAGCGCACTGGGTAATATGTCTGGCAAGCTAGCGACTCACTTAGCGCGCTATTCAAGCTTATCGTGAAGCGCGCTAGTAAGCATGCTTAGTGTGCTAATTGCAAGAAAACCAAGAATTTTGCACTTCAGGTTCTGAGTTTTCTCCTCCATATGGCCATCTCCAAAGCCTTAGGTTATTGTTCTCCTCCACCAGAGAACCAATACATCCTCCATAACAATCGGATTAGCTTACACTTCAACAATTATTATCAAACTCATGAATTTAAACCAAGTTAATGGTGTAAATCAACTTACCAAGTAATACAACACCTTTAACTTGATCCAACTCCTTTAAATTCACTAAAATCCCTTCAAGGTAATTATATCAACAAATCAAATCTTCTTCTTCAGCAATCCTTCTCTATTAAGTTATGAATTGAAATGATTTGCATGAGATAACCTTTCATATATATATATATATATATATATTTATAAGGCTGATTTATGACTATTGGTTTTAATTTATGCACGTATATTGAGGCCTATCTAATGGCTCATATCATGATTTACATCCACTAACTCTCCTTTGCTAACAAAAATTTCATACTTAATTAATCTCTTGATGTGTCTACATGTATGTCGAGGAACATCAAATGGCTAATGTTTTACTTTGTTAACTTAGGTTACATTTAAGGTAAATCAAACAATAGCGACATTGATCTAACTATATAAGCCACATTAATTTTAAACTAACACCTACCACATTGCTCTCTACCTTGATCCCACGCCGACATGCATCTCAAGGCGCATCCTTACTAACGTCTCGACAATTATATACTATTAGGAGTGACTTTATAAGTCTACACATATATACCACACTAGACATCCATCACTCAAAAATATTATAATAATTAGTTCTTACACTGAGTATTTGGACTGCGTACCCCCTCTCGGGCCACGTCACTAGTCAGTAACCCAAATTGAAGACTAATTTACTATTAGTAAATTCTGGGTCATTACATGGTATGAGACCTGGGGATGTCGGTATATTGATTAGCTAGTGCTACATACCTACTAAATGAGGTTGATGAAATGATTAAGCAGTGACTAATTAGGGTAATATCAAAGTACTATGTGTGCTGACCTATTACGTAAGGTCAATAAGTCGTGTTTCACAACTAATATGGATAGTATTTACGTGCACTATTAAATAAGTGACTACCCAAGGTCTATGTGGTTAAAAGGGTAAAAATCGGGCTAATATGTTTAATACACAAATTAAAATATGTGGTTCATTTGAATAGTTTATTGATGTCATATTGTTTGGTAATGTATTTATGTATCTATAATTATTGTTGTGTAATGAATGTATGTATTGCGAGATGTTTTTCTATTATGTTGAAAATGTGGATAAATGTCTCTCAGTGTTACTTTCTACATTATTGTACTCACCGTCTTTTTATGACGGTGAGTGTAGATCAATCGAGTAGCAGATTGAGCAAGGATAAGATCTATGACTACCTCTGACCTATTGAAGTGTTGTTACCACTAATTTATTAGGTTTTTTACATTGTTGTAAAACTTATATATGTCTTTCTTATATCTTGAGGTTTGTATGTATAGGCTGACAGATAGTATATCGACCAAACACATGTTACTACTATATCAACCAAACACATGTTACTATTGCACCTACGCTATTGTAACATTTAAGGTTAACGTATATGGATAGTATATCTATGACGGTGCATCTAAGGTTTGTCCATTACAACTTATATATTGTTGTTATGCCTATGCTACTCATGTTACTACCATTGATACATCTAAGGTTTGTCCATTACAAAACAATATGTAATGGATAGTATATCTTTAATGATGATAGTATCATTCCTGTCTGTGGTGGAATGAGAAATCTACTCACTGATTATGGATCGCAACTCATGATGTATAGTAAAGACATAAAGTAAGTACTACATTAAAAGTCGAGACCTACGAGATAGGAAGTAGAAGAATCGTCGAATTCTCAGTGATAGTCACTGACATATTATATGTGTTATCAGGTTGGACACGTGGTTCGTCAGTGTCCCCAGGCCGCATATTTTCTTCAGTCAGAGATAAAGAGTGGAGTTAGAGATATTAGTGCAGTTCACAAATACAGAGATCGATGCACCGTCAGGCAATCTTGATGGCACTAAGAGGTCAACCAGAGTGCTACACATGTGGACAGATCGGACACATGCTTAGAAGATGTTCGTAGCCTAATCACTATCAATAGCCTATCATGTAACCATATGTTGAACAAGGAGCTCATGTGGAGATAGAGCTGGATCCAGGGACGACATACAATCCTGGTGAGAATACGCGTTTATTTTTTATTGTGTTATTTGTACATTATTTAACTAAATTATATCAGTAGTTGCACTTGTGGCTTCGGAGTTAAAGTTGATCATTGGACTTACGAGAATGACTTAAATAAGTTCATATCACATGAGTTGAAAGGATAATGAAAGTAGTTTCGCATAATAAGCAGACTCAAAACTTTCATAAGAAAATCATGCCTTGTAAGATTTATATTGAGTACTATGACCAGAGCACCATACATTGTGAAAGTGTGTATGTGGTAGCTGAGTATAGAATCATCCACCATAATATTTAAACCCAGGTTAAATGGTCAGTAAATCCACCCGCGATACTAGGGAAACACGAGCTTTGGGGCTAGTATCATTTGAAATTTTGACTAGGTAATTGTTGTGAGAATGAAATGGAAATATGATTTTCCATATGCTTTAAATAATGAAAACTAAGAGTTAACTGATGAGTGCTCCATTATTTTAAGGATAAGACTACGTTAAGAGGTTGATTGGTATTAAATGAAGTTTAATTTTGAGGATGAGATTTCTATTATTTGGGAAGACCGTAATGGCTCAAAACTTACTAATACTAAATTAATCCCTAATTAGGGTTAGTGAGTCATGACGTGAGACTCACATCGAGGTACGTGTTGTGACCGAAACATTTTAGGCTGAGGTATATGTTAGCTTTTCTTGTGATATATTTCTAGTATATTGTATATAAGTGGACTGCTAAGTCACTCTTACTAATATATAGATGGCGAGACGTGAGAAGATATGTGCCTCAAGATACGTGTCGGCATGGAACCGGAGTAAAAAGTGATGTGGTAAGTTATGATTAAGTTTTTATTGCTTAAATAGCTATTTAGATGTGGCTATAATTTTATTTACATTAAATGTAACTTAAGTTAGCTAAATAAAATATTAGTCATTAATATTCCTCGAGATACGTATAGACATATCACAAGACTAATTGAGTTGCAATTGGTGTTTCAAGAGTGGGTTAGTTGAGAGTTAGTGGATCTGAAATCAAGATATGAGCCATTAGATTAGCCTCGAGATGCATGTATACATAAAGATCAATGGCTATAGTTTAACCTTATCTATATAAATATATATATATATATATTGAGATGAGATGAACATGCAAATAATTTGATCTTGAGACGAGAAGGAGAGAAAGCTCTAGAGTTCTGATCTAGGTTATATTAAGGAGAATCTTAGTGAATCAAAAGGTGATGATCAAGTGAAAGAACTCACACCATTAGGTAAGCCAATCTACACAACTAGTTAATAAAGTTTTGGTAAAATTAGAGGTGTTAGTTTAGTTCTAGTTTTTGAGTGATTTTAGAGGGCAAGCCAAATCGTTTTTCAAATTGGTTTCTATATTTGGATTCCTTGCAAAAAAACCATTAAATTCTCTATAATTAAGTTTGAAATTCGAAGTTAAATTTGCTAAGTTATGATCGATCAAAGTGTTAGGTGTGTTTTTGAGTTTTATAAAGAAATTCGAAGTTAAATTTGCTAAGTTATGATCGATCAAAGTGTTAGGTGTGTTTTTGAGTTTTATAAAGAAAATACAAGCACAAATTGATGGTTTATGAATATGTATGAAGAGTATGCTGATGTTGTTCCTATAAAGGATATATTGGGGTCTCTGGTGGAGGGTAATAGAGAACCAAGGCTTTGAGGATTACCATTTGAGATAAAAAATCCCAAAAATCTGAAGTGCAGAATTTGAGGGATTTCCTGTGTTTAGTGCACAAGGTGTACTTGCTAGCACGCTACCTATGTGTAGCGCATTAATGGGTATTAGATAGTGCACTAAGGGTCTCTATCACGCTAGACATGGTATCTGATGCGCTACGTGCCCTGGACATCATAATTTCTGCAATGTTGGTTAAGACTTTAAAAACATTTTACTTAACCTAAACCTATATAAAACCATTTGAAAACGCTCTAAAACATATCTAATGATACTAGGAGCCTAGGCAAGAATGTTGAGGGCTCGTGTATACATTTGGAGGTGTCAGGAGATCGAATTAGCTTAGGAGCTTGGCGTGGTTTTTTAGTAAATTGATTGAGATACGTTTCTCTATTTCTTTTCCATTATGCTTCTTGTTTACATTCATTTGGACTGATGTGCCTTTTGTACTCTTGATGCCATGATTTTGTTGTTCAATCTCATTATATGAGTTTGATATCATGGCATTTGTATATGCTTGAATGGTATTTATTGACTCTTAATCATGTGTCATGTCATTCTTGGTTGTTTAGAGTGTTGATCAAGTAGTACAACATGATATTAGGTGAATGATCTTTTATGTAGTAAATCTTATTCCTTTCTTTGTTTTAGCTATTTCATTATTAATTCCTAAGTTGTGTCATTTATTGAGTTGTGAAAGTAGTATCTATGACCATTATATGATAAAGATGGGTGAGGCACATGGGGTAACTAGATTTCGAGGATGTCAGGATCTCACCACTAGCTTAAGTGGCACATGGGGTATGAGACCTGGAGTTGTCGGCAAGTATGTATATATATATATATATATGTAAAATGGGCAATCATAACCATATCTATGCCCTATATAGTGGAACATAGTTGATGTGATATAACTTCATAGTCAACCAGCCTTAGATCATTACCGCTTAGCCGAGTGTCAGTTTCAAGTTGTTTAACTGAAGTATCTTATTGCATGATTCTTTTTCAACTTTAATTGCAATCGCTATGCTCTCAGATACTTGTATATTTGGAATTGTGTATAAATGTCTCTCAATGTTACTTTCTACATTACTGTACTCACCGTCTTTTTTATGACGATGGGTCCAGATACTTCGAGTATTATACCGATGAAGGAGAATATCGACGATTAGTTTTAAGCCATCGGAGGATAGATTCTGCTACTTTTGTAGGTGATCACTTTGTGTGTCTATTACTTGCGTCTTTTTGTATAACATTGTATTAAATACTAGGTTCAGAGACTAGACTTCCATACTGTTTCATGTATTACTTTCGTTGGTTTTATGTAATCTTCTATTTACCTATTTTCCACTGTAATGTGTTTTTGTAAATGCTTCCGCTATTTTTATTATGTCTTCCACTGAAGATTTAGGTTATGTTAACGACTTCTTAATTAACTTTATAAATCATGACTAAAAAGAAATGAATAAGACATATGTTAAACATATGTAACGAGGTTAATGAGATGAAAAGGTTGACTAATGCATTTTTAAGTCCTACATGGCATAGATTTGGGCTTAATAACGAGATCGCTACCTGGTTTGGGGAACTAGGCCATCACAGGATCTTTGGTCCTGGAGGAAGTTAAAGCTCGTAACCAACAAGACCTAAATGATGAAGACTGGGGATAAGGTCTCAGCTTAAGGTAAACAAGATGTTCTTCTTGAAATACTTTTCTTGGCGGTGTTGATTGACTATGGTTTTCATCCTTTGTTGTAGTCTGTACGCAAGTCAAGTTTCAAAATGTTCAAGATCCATTCTTTTGGCGTAGTGTGCCTTCCGAGGACAAAATCATCATGCTACCCTCAAAGAAAAATGTGGTTAATGGAAGGGACCAGTAATGACCTATTACTTTAAGTTATTGATTAATAATAACCTGAATCTTAATTAACCTGAGTTAAGCTTTTGGTTAAGTACAGCGCACCTCAATTAACATGTGCATGATTTGTATGATGTTTGATGTTTATGTGGTATGTTTAGTAAATTTATAGGTTATTGGGAATATATATGCCTATAATTAAGGAATAAATAAATAATTAATTAATTGTCAGTGCACCAAGTTCAATAAGAGGGTCGTGAAATGAATGTGCACACTTGAGAATATTTGTAGGTGTGTCTAGTGAATTTATTGGAGATAAAATACACAAGATATATATAATTGATATATATATAAACTATAATTTTAATTTGATTAATACGAATCGTTGGATCACCTCGAGAGGAGCGAAAATGAAAGATTGTGTTAAGATGTGTATCACTTTAAAACAATATCCATTTGATCAGCCTTGAGATAGTGTGATGCGTATCTTGAGGAAATTCATATATATAAATTAAATCAAAATCAACTCAGTCTTTCACTATTCCATTGATCGAGAGAGGAGAAGCAGCTGAAGGTTTGATTAGTGAAGCTAGAGGGATTCAGGAGAGGAGTTTGAGTGATTGTGTTGTGGCCCCAATTCTCAAGGTAGACCAAGCATTGCCACATTTCCAAACATGTCACCAATCCCCGCCACGTAATTACCTGCCTGTCTATAACGTCCCACTACCTAACTAGCTGCTTACAAGTTCTCCAATAATCTCTACCTAGCCATTTATTCTTTAATTAATTATTAGTAAGTTTATTTAGCAAGTTCGTTAATTTACGAAGTTAAAATAAGTTTTACAACAGAAGTCTTCAAATATGTGAGGATCTTATGCATATTTAAACAATCCTAGGTAATGGAAAACCTGGCAAAAGGATACCATGTATATAACTTATAGGAATAGTACAACATAAATTCATATACATGTATTCAACGTTCTACAGTCCCCAAAACCTAACAAAAACGTAAATATATACATACTGTATCAAACATGGGCTAACGTCAATGTCTCAGAAGTAGTCGCCTAGAACCTCCTTACCCTTGCTCATTGAAAGATCTGCACTCGGTGACCCAACAAATATAGTGAAAGTCCAGTGAGTAAAATCCCAAGAGAGTCTACAAAATATTCATGAATAAAACTGATAAAACTACAAGACATGTAAGTGATAAATCTGGCAACAAAAAGTCATAAAACTACAAGACATGTAAGTGATAAATCTGGCAACAAAAAGTCATACTCACGTGAATGTAATCAACATTCGACATGCAAAAATAGCAGCGAGTAATGCAACAACATGCAAATTAAGTCAATTCGAAAATAAAGCAATAGTAAATAAACAATCGAATAATACGAGAAAATATGACGGGAACCACGTATATACTTGCAGGCTTATAGTGACTAAACCCCAAGTACGATTAACATTTGAACCCCTTCCAAATGTTATTTCAAGTCAAATGAACACCATAAATCCTTCTCGACGGTTATAGATACATTCTGTTATTGTCAAAATGAGAGCTGAAACAAGCAACCTGTGCAAGTGCTTTAGTGATAACTAATACATACGCAACCGAATTTAGAGTGAAAACCCCATGTGTGCCCACCAGCATCACACATGTAATTCGATATCAATAAAAACATGTCATGAATTTCATGAAGCCTTCCAATGGGTTTTATGCACTTTAATATAATGCTCCAAATTCCCTGGACTTCCAAATTTGACCTCACTAGCTCCCGATACGTGAGCTATAGTCCCATTACTCCCCTGAAGTTAATTTATTGTATTTAGAGTATTTACAAATATTTTAGTCAAGTGTGTAGGTAAGAAATGCAGGACAACCATTTAAAATTGGCTTGTCAATTGTCATTAGCGCACTAGGCAGTCCACCTAATGTGCTAGGGAGTCACCTAGTGCACTACTATTCTTCATGATAAAGAATAGTGGCTTGCCCAGACTATCCAGCCTAGGTAGTGCACTAGGCGTATCGGGCAGCCAAATTCTCAACTAAGAATTCTGCTCCTAGCACCTCAATAGGCCTACTCTAAACGTTGTCCTCGACTCGTGGGGGAAATCAAACACCAAAAATAGCCAGATTACACCAACAAATTCATCAAATTACAGAATCATGCATTTATTCCAAATTTCTCAAATTTTTACCAAAAACCCAATTTCTTTGAAAATTAGTGATAACTCTTCTTTATTGATGAAATAGACTTCAAATTCATAGATAATTCTTATAAAACCATAGGTTATCTTGAATTCTGAATCTAGATAAAAAAAAACCTAAGTTTTGAAGCTCATTTTGAATAATTGAAGAAGATGAAGTTGATTACCTTGGCTAGGACACCTTGAAAGTTAGGTTTTTTAGCTCTTAATCACAATTTTGAGCTCCTAATGCTCTCTACTATTGTGGGAATTCAAAGATGTTGCATGTGTTTTGATGTTGTTTTTGAAGAAAAAATGCACTAAGTCCCCATTTTATAATATGTGTTATAATCTAGTGTAGATACGTATCTCGAGGACAACCTTATGGTCCTTGTTTGAACTATAAAGACATAGTTTAATGACTCTACTGGGACACTTGGCAATTTGTTTATTCAAATTAACCTTCATTTACCTGGTTATTTAACGTCCCTCACCTCGGTACGCATTTCAGTGTGCGCCTTACCTTGTCTAATTGAAGCATTCGACTTAGCCTATAGTTTAATTATCTGCTATATATCATTTCCTAACCTAGTCTAGCATCCTCGGTTCATACCTACCCAATTCTCGTATTGACACGCTTCCCAATGTAATCCCCTATTACACCAGCTTGACTAATAGCAATGTACACACATGAGATGCAATATATTGATATAATGATATTAAACACTGCATTATAAGCAAATACCACTTATATATAACATATATCCTCGATTCGTGTCTGAGTCAACTGAGTTTTCCATGTAAGGCTTGAATCACGATCGTTAATCTCTAATATTAACACTAATCCTAGTTTAATTACTTTAGGTCATCACAGATCAGAAGTGAGTAAGAGAGATAAAACCTCTGTTGATTTGCGATTCATCATAGTTGGTAAGTTCAAGTTTGATTTTAGGTTGAGTATGTGAATTGATGATGAATTCTCTATAAATTATGGTTATGTATGATGGGAAATGGTGTAAGGCCTTATTAGAGGCCCTACCTCATATCATAAGGAGTTTTTAGATCTAGTTATAGTGAATTAGTGATCGAATAGGGGTTGCTGCCCTGTTCTCTATTCGAATGCTCAATGATGGAGCATGCTCCCTGTAACAGGGAAACGTGTTCCCATCAAGAACTATGAAGAACCCCGTTGGTGGAGCGCACCCCACCAAATGAGGGAGTGCGCTCTCACCTCAGAAAACAATAATTTTGCTAAGTTTTACGTAATAATTATCGATGGCTCAGGGACTAGTTTAAGGGTTCTAAAAATAAGATATTGGACATGTAATGACCTTAAATGTTTTATGATAGGTTCTCAAACACCAAGAAAAAGTCGAGTGACCTGGTAAGTTAGGAGATTGGAAATGAAACCTAGGCGAGGTAAGTACAAATTTGCTTATTTATCAATGTTGCCTAGATATTTTAGTATATGTAGCTCATATAGTTTATGGCCTTGAATGGGGGCTATGTACACTATGATATATTTTAATAAAATGGAAAATAATGTATAATGTGATTGGAAAAAGTAAACCCTGGAGTTAAGAGTATATTGTAAAGGATATGGGTTTGGTTCCCGGCCTATATAATCATACTAATATAAACAGCTTGCGTGGATTACACATTCACTATAGGGTTTAGGATAGAACCATTGAACATTAATAGATTGGCTAGATGGCGCATCAGCCAATGTGTTGGTCTAGAAATTGCATTAATGGTATCAGTGGATAATCGACCCTAGTTTTATAAATGAAATGGGAATCACAATGTAATTGTCATTGACTATTTGACTCGCATCCGATTATCTATAAGATTGTATGCTTCCTATAATCTCATTAGATATGCTATGTTCATATTGTTATTGTTTTTCACCTTCGATTATTATATAGAATGTTGATATCTTAATGAATCCTAACTTACTAAGCAACTTTGAGCACTCATTCCAAATTAATATTTCGAGTTCACAGCCCAGCCCTTCAGCTAAAAGGATAGAGAATGCTTAGAAGATTTCAGCCTTCTCTACGATGTAATGACTTGTGTAATGGCCCAAATCAATTGAACTAAGATTAGCATTAATCTTGGGGATTAATAGTCATAATTTAGGTGTTACGTGGTAAGCTCATTTGGATCAGACACGAGAACCGAAAGAATATATTATTTATAGATGATGGTTGTGTATATGTGGTGTTTAAAATTATTATTATATTGATGCGCATATGCGTACATTTCTATCGGGCGAGTTAGCATGACGGGTGTTCGCCTTAAAAGACATTTCAACGCAAGTATTGAGTAGGTGAACTATGGGTACACTAGAAAACTTAACTAATTCATGTTAGGATGACTAGTTAATCAATTAAAATGGGTAATGTAACCATAAGCTAAGTTGATTAAATTAAAATAATAGGCTATGATGTACCTCGAAATGTATGCTGAAATGTGGGGCATTGAGTGCTAAGTAGTCGAGGGATTAGTGGAACCATTAATATGCCCGTAGGAGGTTCTAAAAACACTAATCACATGTATTATAATGGGCCTAAGTATAATTAGATCAAATAAATCAAGGCCTATAGTTTGGTTAATTATTAGAAACTATAGGAGATGTGCATTGACACATCTATGAGCCACGTGGAGTATTGATTGGTGCCACTTGAGTCTAGTTAGTGGGAGTAAGTGGGCTAAGTGGCAAGAGATGTGCCATTACATGATCTTCGGGATATGTGAATGCATGGAAATCAATGGCTAGAAATAAATCTCACTTTGATATATATATATATACAGGATGATTGATCAACACATGCAAATTAAACCAACTAGATTACTGGGAAATCAGAGAGAGTAGAGGTTTGGAGCTGGATTTTAGAAATTTGGAAGTCAAATTGGTGGATGAAACCTAGGTAATCTTCTTCTTCATCTCTTACATTTTCATTTGAACCCAAATATAGTGTGTTCTTGATAAAATTGGAATTAAAGGGTTAAATCCCTGATTTTGATGAAATCTTGATGAAATATATGTTTTGTGATCATTTTTATTAAGGAATTACAACTGGTTTCGAATAAATTGGTGTTTTGGATGAAATTGGAAAAACTATTGAATTTATGGGATTTGAGGAAATTGATCAAATTGTTGTTCTGAGGTCGTTCTAATTGTTGTTTTGGGTCAATTGGATATGGAGAGGGTGTTAAATAGGTCTTGTTAGCTGATTGGGGAGTTCGGGACAGAATTCTAGAGTTGAGAGTTTTATCATTGAGGGTAACTAGTGCGCTAACTAAACTAGTTACCGCGCTAATCAGTCTGGGCACTTAACAATTTTTCAAAATGAAGAACAAAAGCCCATTAAACAGATTTCCTAGCACGCTAACTCCACCTAGCGCGCTAATGCCAGATAAAAATTGAATTTAGGGGACTGTTTTAGGGTTTTTTTACTTGAATACATACCCAAACACCTATAATCATACAAAATATGTAAAATTGGACTTAGGGGGACCATAGCTCAGGTATTGGGGAGCTAGTCGAGTTAGATTTTAGGAGTCCAAAGAAGTCATAGCACGAATCGAGGTGAGTAAACCCATTGGAATGCCTCACAAAATTCATGATTTGTTTTATTGATGTCGAATTATATGTGTGACTACTGGTGGGCACATATGGGGTTTCACTCCTATTTTGGTTTGCATATATATTTGTTATGGCTAAATCACTTGCACGAGTTACTTGTGATAGTGCTCGTGTTGATGGTAGTAGGATATACTTGCGACCGTCATGATGGATTAGGGTGGTCCTTATATGTGACAACATCGGGAATGGACCATGTCGCTTACTAAAGTTGGGATTTAGTCACTGTAAGCCTGTAAGTATATAAATAGTTCTTAATCGATTTTATTGATTACTGGCTGGTTTGGGTAAGGGTTTTCTCTTGATTATACGGTTGTTTATTTAATCTTGCTTTATTTTCAAGCACATTTGATTGGTATATGTTGTTTATTTATTTCACGCTACTAATTTTGTTTATTGTGTGTTGCCTACATTCATGGGAATATAATATTGTTGTCAAGTGTTATATTTGCATGTCTCGTAGATTATTAGTTTTATTTCATGAATATTGTGTTAACTTCTCTTAGGATTTTGCTCACTGGACTCGTCACTGTATTTGTTGGGTGACCGAGTGCAGATCCTTCGACTAGCAAGGGCAAGGGCACGGAGGTACTGGACTACCTTTAAGATTGTGGAGCCAACTGGTGTGTGACTACAGTATGTACGCATTTATATTTTCTTGGGTTTTAAGGACTATAGAACACATATTACATGTATATGGAACCTTTGTTATACTTATCTCACCGTAATATATACATGGTATCTTTTGCCGGGTTTTTCACTAGTTAGGATCGTTAAACGTTGCATAAATCACTCGTTTAAGACTTCTGCTGTAAGGTTTCAGTATAACTTGATAAACCGATTAACTAGCTAGTGAAATCATTAATGTTTATGTGAAGATTAATTAGCTAAGTTAGGGTTAAATGGAAAAGTGTAAGCAACCAATTAGGTCGCACGATGTCAAGGATAAGCGGAGTCATGGCAGTTCCGAGCTTGCTAATGTGGGATGCGTCGTGGTGGGTAGTAAGGCAGCTTATAATTTGGAGTTTCAATAGTTTAGTATCAGCGCGAGGTCGAGTCGGTGGGAGGAAGCGTAGTTGTTCTTTAACTTAAAACTAACGCTACAATTTTTGTTAAAGCGAGGTCGGTAGGGCCTAGGATGAAGATTTTAAGGAAAGAGAAAAAAACTTAAACAAACAGACATCAGATGTGGAAACCCAAAGATCCTTACTTAGAACCCTGGTTGGGAAGCGGACTTTAGACAGGTAGTGATAGGTTTATATATGTGTTATATTTTGTTATATATATAATATGCATATATATACTGAGGTTGATCTAGAGCACGTTTCTTAATGCAGATCATGGACGGACAGCTTGCTACGCCTCGTGAAACTGGACAGACTAGCGATGTAGCTAGGGATTCCATTATTACGGCGAGTGTAGAGGATCGACTTTCAGCTCAACAGACTCAGATAGTCGATGTACTACTATTATTATGGGATCAGACCGCCACACTAATAACACTTGCTATAGCGGTTGCAGCACCTAGAGACTCAGGAGTAGTTATAGCACGTACGGGGACATCCATCACTCCGGTTGTTTCCCAGACACCAGTGAAGAGAGTGGCTACGGAGACACAGGCAGAGAGATCTATAGTTGTTGTTCCACTAGAGACATCGACTCCTACACCTCCACCCACGACTACAGATCAGACAACTGCTACTACGTAAAAATATTTCTTAGCTCCAGAGGCGAAGATGTTGAGGGAGTTCATGAAGATTCAGCCAAGCTTTTTCTATGGAGGCGGTGACCCTAAAGTTGTAGGAAAGTAGGTTGTATCCCATCAGCAGTTTCATAAGTTCATGAGGAACGATGAGAGCATCCAAGCGCGACTATCCCGAGCATGTTTGGGAGGCTATGCAGCCATCTGGTGGACTACATATATGGATACCCATCCAGAGCCGAGGATGTGGGCTGAGTTTAGAGAGTTATTCTATGACCAGTATAAGCCCATGGAGGTGTGGTTGAGATTAAGGGAGGGTTTTTTACCCTGAGATAGGGTAATCGAACATCGATATAGTATATAGAGTGATTTCGGTATCTACTTTAGTTCGCTATGGATGTGGCTGGGACTAAGCGACTACGGATATACTATTTCACATGAGGGGTTAATGACAGGATTGCTGAGGCAATAGTGGCATTTGGAGCTCGTACTCTGCAGGAGATATTCAATCGAGCTTTAGCACATGAGACCTTTTTGATGCAGAGAGAAGGTAAACATATTACTTGGTTTGAGGTACAAACTAGACAAAGTTCTTGACAAAAGAGACAGAGAGATCAAGACGACATTGAAGATAGATAGTACGGTCGAGATAGTAGGGATGATGATCATGTAGCCAGAGCTTCCGTTGTACCTACATTACTAGCGCCGCCACTGAGACAGGTACAGGACGAAGGAGGGAGGGACTGGAGGTCATAGGGACAGGGCCGGAGGTCAGGAAATGGTTATTCGATTACATGTTGGCAGTGTGGTAAATAGGGCATATCAAGAGGGATTGTCCCAAGAAATTAGTTACTCCATCAGTGGTGACATCGGTGGAGACTGAAGAGCCGGTGCACGTAGTGACTGAGCTAGGCAGGGAGATGTCCCAGCAGCAGGTTCAGGGTATGTGATTTGTAAATTTTTAATAATTATAGTTTAAGTTCATACATGCATGGTGGTACTATGATGGTACCAAGGTAAATCATAATGGTAAATTATTGTGTTATGACATGGGATTGTCATAGGTCGTAGCATGGCATGAGATTATCATGGTGAGTTAAAGTAGGTCGTGGCATGGCATGGCATGGGATTGTCCTGGTGAACTAAGGTAGGTTATGGCAGGGCATGGGATTGTCATGGTAAGATATATTGTTTAAAACTATTATGTTGGGATATCTAATAGGACATGTTTACAGTTACTGGTGTTAGATAACTAGGATAGGGAAACTTAAACATGAAAATTGAACTGAGAATAGGTTGCGGAGATGTTGGAAAGAGAGTACTTGATTTGGACCACCTCGGCAACATATGCCTATGTCTCAAGGTGACAATACGTTCCCTGCAATGGGAGTAGTGGGGTGTTCAAGGGACTGTAGAAGGGTACTATCAAGGTATAAGATTTATTCATATGGGGATAGGTTAGATGCACAAGAATTTACTCAAGAATTAAATTTCGAGGACAAAATTCCTCCTAGTTGTGAAGAATTTTAACAGCCCAAATTAGTTAAACCAGGATTAGTGATTATCTCGGGGATTAACAATCATAATACATATGTTATGTGGTAAGCTCGGTTGGATCGGACATGAGAATTGAGGGAATATATTATTTGTGGATGATGGTTGTGTATATGTGGTGTTTAAAATTATTATTATTATATTGTACCACATGTGTGTACATTGCTATCGGATGAGTTAGTGTGATGGGTGTTCGCCTCGAAAGGCACATCAATGCGGGTATTGAGTAGGCGAACTACGGGTACACTAGGATACTCAACTAGTTCACATTAGGATGACTATTTAATCAGTTAAAATGGGTAATGCGACTATAGGCTAAGTTGATAAAATTAAAACAATAGACTATGGCGTACCACGAAATGAATGCCGAAATGCGGGGCATCGAGTGCCGAGTAGTCGAGGGATTAGTCAATCCATTAACATGTCCATATAAGGTTCTAAAAAAACTAATCACATGTATTATAATGGGCCTAAGTTAATGTAATTAAAGTAAATAAATCAAGGCCTATAGTTTGGTTAATTAAATAGAAGCTATAGGATTTTTTCTAGAGATGTGCATTGACACATCTAGGAACTATATGGAGTATCAATTGGTGTCACTTGAGTCTAGTTAATGGGAGTAAGTCGGCTAAGTGGCAAGAGATGTGCCATTAGATAAACCTTGGGATACGTAAATGCATGGAGATGAATGGCTAGAAATAAATCTCACTTTGATATATATATATATATATATATATATGGGATGATTGGTCAGCATATGCAAATTAAACCAACTACATTGATGGGAAATCAGAGAGAAGAAAGAGGTTTGGAGCTGGATTTCTGAAATTTGGAGGATAAAATCTATGTAACTTCTTCTTCATCTCTTACATTTTCATTTGAGCCCAAATATGGTGTGTTCTGGATAAAATTCAAGTTAGAGGGTTAAATTCCTAGTTTTAATGAAAACTTGATGAAATATATGTTTTGTTATCATTTTTATTAAGGATTTACAACTGGTTTTGAATAAATTGGTGTTTTGGATGAAATTGGAAAAACTAGTGAGTTTATGGGATTTGAGGAAATTGATCAAATTGTTGTTCTAAGGTTGTTCTAATTGTTATTTTGAGTCAATTTGATATGGAGATGGTGTTAAATGGGTCTAGTTAGCTAATTAGGGAGTTCGGGACAGAATTCTCTCGAGTTGAGAATTCTGTCACAGAGGATAATTAGCATGCTAACTAGACTGGTTAGCACGCTAATCACACTGGGCACTTAACTATTTTTCAAAATGAGTAACAGTAGCACGCTAGGCAAATCCCCTAGCGCGCTAACTCCACCTTGAGTGCTAGGTTGACCCATTAACGTGCTAATGCTAGAAAAAAACTAAATTTAAGGGACTGTTTTGGGATTTGTTTACTTAAATGCATTACTCGAACACCTATATTCATATTAAATATGTAAGATTTGACTTCAGGGATCTAAAGGACTGTAGCTTAAGTATCGAGGAGCTAGTCGGGTCAGATTTCGTGAGTCCGAAGAAGTCGAAATGTGGATTGAGGTGAGTAAACTCACTAGATGCCTCACAAAACTCATGATTTATTTTATCGATGTCGGATTACATTGTGACTACTGGTGGGCGCATATGGGGTTTCACTCCTATTGCAATTTGCGTATATATTATTTGTGGCTAAATCATTTGCATGGGTTACTTGTGATAATGCTCATGTTGACGGTAGTAGGATATACTTGCAACTATCGGGAGGGATTAGGGTGGTCTTTATGTGTAACAGTGTTGAGAAGGGACCATGTTGTTTACTGAAGTTGGGATTTTGTCTCGTGATTATACAGTTGTTTATTTAATCTTACTTTATTTCTGAGCACATTTAATAAGTATATGTTGTTTATTTATTTAACGCTACTGATATTGTTTGTCGTGTCCTGCCTACATTCATGAGAATATGACGTATTATTGCCAAGTGTTGTATCCACATGTCTCATAGATTATTAGTTTTGTTTCATAAATATTGTGTGGACTTCTCTTAGAATTTTACTCACTGGACTCCTCACTGTATTTGTTAGGTTACTGAGTGTACATCCTTCGACGAGCATGGGCAAGGGCAAGGAGGTACTGGGCGACTACCTCTGAGATTGTGGAGCCACCTCGTGTGTGACTACAGTATGTACGTATTTATATTTTTATCGGGTTTGAGGGGCTCTAGAACACTGGTTACATGTATATGGAGCTTTTGTTATACTTATCTCACCTTGATATATACATGGTATGTTTGTCGGGTTTTTCACTACTTAAGATTGTTAAATGTTGCATAATTCACTCGTTTAAAACTTCCGCTATAAAATCTCATGATAACTTGATAAATTAATTAACTGGATAATGAAATCATTAATATTTATATGGAGATTAATTAGCTAAGTTAGAGTCAAATGAAAAAGTGTAAGCAACCAGTGTGACGGCTTGCCTAATTTAAAGATTAATTATTTATTCACTTTCAGCCTATGACTCAACTCAAACCCACGCGGATGTCGCGGATTAGTCTAAGGTACGCATATCGAGGTACAATTTATAATGTTATATTTGCGTGACGCGTGCTTATTATGATTTTTTTACTATGAGTTATAGCATTACGCCATATGTACTATTAATTATCGTGTTTTGCATGAGTTACGAGTGCAATGAATAGCGCATCAAGATGTGTACGATGCAGGTACGAGAAAATGATGGTCAAAAATGGATTCGACACGCATCGTGATGCGCAACGGTACCGAGTAAATGAGTAGGCGAGACTTGGTCTAAGCATGATATGTAAATTGACCAATAAAGCATAGACTAAGTTAATTAAACTATTTAATGTGCCAATGGTATGAATTTTAGCTTGATTCATATAAAAAGAGGCCTAAAAAAATATAAATAAAAATATTTAGGCCTTAGATAAATCTTAAGATGAATCATCTAGAGGCCTAAACTAACACACTTAGTGGGTAACCATGGTAGGATGAATCAAATTCAAGCCCTCGATGGACATAGAGATGGGAGCTTTATGCAAGATTAGGAGCTAGGAACATGACGTGGCCGGTATAAATATATAACTTAGCCTTTCACTTTGATCTCATTCATGCTTATTCAAGCAACCAACAAAAAGAGAAATTTAGGATTTCTATTTCATGAAAGCAAGAAGGGTTGGACATCCTTTGATCTAGAAGAGTTTGTGTCAAATTAGTGATGTTCTAGCAACAAGAGTAATGAGTTTGCATCAAGACTCAAGCTAGGCATCAAATCCCTCATTTTTCATGCATTTCTACTCCAAAATTTGTTTGAATGAGTGTTAAAACTTAAGGTTCTTGACCTAAAATGAGATTTTGGTGGATAACATATATTTCCTCATGTTTTTAATGTATAAGACGTGATGATTTCATCTCTATACTTTAAAAACTTAGCCATTAAAATCCTTGTTCTTATTATTGAGGCTTTCCAACTAATGCATTTTAACTTACCCAAATTAATGATACAAAACATAGGTTATTGTGGCTTAGGGTTAATTAGGAGTAATTGGGGACAAATCATCCCATAATGAGCAAGAATTTCTTAGTTTGGGTAAATATTTGATGTTGAAATTGAAGTCATTCCCGTTCATGTTGGGCAGTTGAAGAAGATAATGAATAGTGTCTATGGCCACAGAGAAAATTTGTACCCATAAGAGGTTTGTGTCGACGGGGCATTTGTGCCCATAGGGGATGGTTGTGCCCATAGGACGTCTATGGACTTTTGTAGCCACGGGGGATGTCTATGCCGACAACTAATGTTTGTGCCTATAGGGGACAACTTTGTCTACAGAAGATGTCTAACCACGAATCCGTATCCACAAGGGATATATTTGGTTACAAGGGTCTATAAATCACAAGCCTTATAGCCACAAGATTGTTACAACAAGATTATGTCAACAATCTAATAGAATGAGCATCTAACACACCACGAATTTATGTAAATGACACCAGGGACTTAAGAGATACATATTCTATTGTCGGGAACATATCATAATCGAAGCGAGTAAGTATCGAGTTTTCATCGCATCTTGTAAGTAAACCCCACCAAAAAACACATAGCATTTATTTACTGTTTTATTCCATATTCCCGGTTAATTATGCATGTTTGGTTATTTGACTACTCTACTCCCGCGTGTGTCTATATATGGTCGACGGGATGGTACGACCCCTCACCGGCTCCCTCATGATTAGCAATCTGATTGTTGCTACGATTTTGGTCATGCCCTATGCTACGCGTGAGAATTTCTCCGCAAGTCGATGATTCGAGAAATGGTGTCGTAAGGAGTCAACTTCGACATAGATTCCTCTCCTTTGAGGTAGTTGGTCGGAGTTGTAAACTCCCAACCAATAAGGTTCATCGTTGACCTTGGAGCGATGGCTGGGAGTTATTTCGTTACCGAGTCTCCTCGGCCTAGTGTTATTAGTTCCAAAGTTTGGCAGATATATACCACACTCGCGTCCGACATTATTGCCTTTATCTTCATGCTTATTATCCATTTTCAGTGCATTTCTTATTGACTAGCATGATTTGTAGCCGCTTTATTTACATTCTTATTAAATGCAACTTACGTTTCTTTTGGGGATTTACTCACTGGACTCGTCATCCATTTTAGCGTGGATGACTGAATGCAGATCCTACGACGAGCTAGGGGAATGGCATACTTGGCGACTTCATCTGATCATCGAGAGTTTCCACTAGCCCATCTCTTAGGTGTTTGTATATATTATGTTACTCCTTTTGGGCATATTTTAGGAGACTTGATGCACATATACATGTATATTGATCATATTGTACATTTTATCGCCTTATATACATGGTATCCTTTAAATGGGTTAAGGTTTGTTAATGAAGTAAATTTATGATAATTATCATTTGCTTTATCTAAAATGAAAGACTTTCGCTCTTATTGATAACTCACACATTTAGTTGAAAAGACCAAGGAACAACTAAATAACTTATCAAATAAGTTAAGTGAGATAAATGAATAGACTAACTAAACTAAATGAAGAACATGTTTTCATATTGCAATGGAGTTACCAATGACAAGGGTGTAATAGGGGTAAATACGGCGTCGAATCCATAGGCCTTGAGTTTTACTCTAAGTTAACTAAAAATGGGTGGTTTTTAGAGAGTTCAAGTAAAAATTAACTAAACTAGCAAAAATGAAAAGTACGCAAAAGATAATATCAATGAGAGAAAACACCTAGGTCTACGGTTCCATAAGCAAGAATCAAGATTCAATGGCATATTATGGTCCTCGATCTTTCCAAAAAGCTATTAATTCAAGTTTTCCTATATTAGCTATAGAAAATCGACGTCCGCCTGAAATTTCTAATCCCCTTAACCTCGATAGCTAGGACGTTCGTCACTAACTACTTCCTTAATTAATGCATAACCCTAGACATCCACCAATCAGGTTTAACACACTAAACACAATAATAAGGATCCGTATGAATACTAATCCTAAACAACCGAATCGCGTCCGCTTTTGATTTAACCTAGATTCAAGGAAAGGGATTTACAGCAAACGGGTGAGTGTTCGTCACTTTATTGGTCCAAAAGTACAATTACAGATACAAATGGTCCAATTAGCTATAGATTGTCTACCTAAAAGCATGCATTGGTCATATACACACCCTAGATCTAAACCATAATCCTTAAAATCAACAACAATGAAATACGAGAAAATAAATTAAATTAAATAAAAATCATAGATCTCACAATTTTATGTCATGAATCAAGAACCTCACTTGTTTCCCCTCCGACCTAGGCGAACATTAGTTTAGTTGTACATGGTCTTTACAATCATCAAGTATGAAAAGTTATGTGTAGCGGCTCTAATGTCGACTTTTCGTATGAATACCCTCGTTCTTAATATGAAAAATCACTAAAAATTGCACTCTATAGGTGAGAGAAATTAATTTTGGGGCTGGTCTTGTAACATGACACCGAGGAGCATCTATGGCTGGTTTTGGCTTGAAAATGGGGTTCTGGACTTGTGTCTACGTCTGATTGGATGAAGGAGCTAAAGGCCGCTAACGTGGCGAGCGTTCATTGGCGGAGGAAGCTGCTAGTGACCCTGTGGAGTGCTGTGAGGTTGACATGTGGCGAAAGAAAACGCATTGGTGAAGGTCGCATGACTTTGTGTGAAGTTGTGGGAGAGAGTGCTAAACTGCATCTGGAGGAATTGATGGTTGCTGAGATGAAGGAGCTCATGTGAGGGTGAGCTGGACTAATGGAAGAAAGACACGTGGCGATGGTTTGGCGAGCTGGGGGAACCCGCATCTGACACATGGCAGTAAACAGCTAGGAAGCAAATAACGCGCAGTTCGTGCGTCAATCTTGGGACAATGGCAGCACATAATTCGAGGAAATCTAATGCATGCTGAACTCAAGTGACTTAACTATGTCACTCATGCATCATTTGGTCTGTTGTCTCCTATTCTACCCACCACGTAACACCCAACTCGAGTCAAATCGTCCGGCGTCCGATCAATGCATGTGAGTACTCTATTTTGAGTATGTTTTTTGCCACGGACTCAACTGCACACTCGTTTTCACTTGAAAACGACCAATAAATATAATTAAATATATATTTTAGAGAATTTTCACATGAAACTACTAGAAACTTGTGAAAACCAACTTATCAAATACCTCAAACTTAAGACTTTGCACTTCTCGAGAAAATGTGTAAATGACAACACAAACGAAACTAAACCTATACTTGATTCAAAACTCATGGAGTCCCTTTGATTTACATAGCCATCATATTAACAAGTAACTTAAAAAATTTCGGGGTTATGATGTCAAGACTCGTAACCCAAACAAAATTACGATCACACTTTAAAGATATAGATTCGGTCAAGACAAAGGTCATCAACTACTCACGAGTCTTTTTGGTCTATACATTCAAGCACGCAAAATCCACTTAATCAAGTGAAAGCACTCAAGCTAAATCTTTTATTTGAGGAGTTTTCATAACTTCCACCTTTATTCGTCTTATTTTCTATATTTTTCATAATTTTTTTATCTAGTAATATGATCCTTCCTACATTTCTTATGGACCGATTTTCTTACTTTTCCACCATAAGATTCCCTGCTCCGTTTCCTGTGGAACCTATTGGACTCTTTATTTTAGAAAACTTATGTTAACCCTTCTCACTTTCACCGTGATCAAGCAAACCCCCAATATGGGTTAAAATACTACCACTTGCACAAGTTTGACCGTCTACTCCCTTTGGTACATAATACGAAGCCTAACCATCAACTAAGTCCCTAATCATGAAATCATAAAAATGCTCAACTACGGACTTGATTGAGTGTTTCTCCTAGTTTTCTCTTAGTTTCAAGTCAAAAAGGCAACTATAGTGTACTTGTCCACAACCAGATATGCAATATATGACACTATGTAAGGCCTAAATGCAAGAACAAACAAAGATAGACACATGTCTACTACTAATAAAAAACTACACTAAATGCATGCATGAAAATGTATCATATCCTAGTGAAATGGAGGATAAAAGTATTAATGATAAGAAAAGAGGAATGGAAAGATACGAGAATGAGAACAACACCACCATTACCATCCGATAACCGTATAATTTCAAAAAAATTTAACAATCATACCCGCGGCATTTAGCAAGAACATCCATCCAACACAATCCACAATCCCTAAAATACCCCCAAGCTTATTATGAACCATGTCCCCATGGTTCAAAACAAGTCAAGAGGTCAACACATAAAAACAAACAAGAGGGTGAAAGAACATGATAGATGTAGAAAGAAGGAAATGATACGAGTTCATGCATAACAATAATAAAATACTAAAATGAATAAACAAAATAATACTTATCAAAATTTAGGTTACCTCCCACTAGCACTTTTGTTAAATTTGTTGGCTCGATTTGGTTTGAGTCCGCCATTCGGGTAATGGCTTCAGCTCAAATGTGGGAGCTTTAACCAATGAGGGAGAAAGTTTGGAGTCGGTAGTAGGCAACTCCAAATAACAGACATTTGGGGGTAGGGTGGAATAAATCTAACTCTAAATCAACATCATCGACATCAGTATCGAGGGTCTAAACACTCTGGTGGATATGAGTATTGTCGAAATGATTCTCTAACACTACTTTAACTTCATCATAACAACTCGTAAGTAAGCGTTGCTCAATGAATGGATCCATATAGTCTGTTGTACACACCACAAAAGACGCTTCACTGGGGTATCGCATCGCATTATAGATTTTAAATTCGATGACTTCACCATCAAACTCCACTGTAAGAGGTTCATCATCAACATCTATCTTTGTATTCGCCATTTTCAAGAATGGAAGTCCAATGAGCAGTGACGAAGCATTAGGGAACCGTTCCTCCTACGTATCTACCATATAAAAGTCAGCAGGAAACACGAATTTGTTCACCCGAATTAAAACGTCCTCGAGAACATAAATGGGTCTGACTACTGAACGATCTGCCAACTAAATGACAATACCAGTCTCCTCTAATGGGCCTCCATTCAATGTCTTATAAATAGATAATAGCATGACATCAATGGAAGCGCCAAGGTCGCACATAGCCCTCTGAATGCTTACATCACCTACAACAAAAGGCATTGAGAACATCCCAGGATCCTTACATGTAGGAGGAAACTTCTTCTATAGGATGGTCGTGATAGTTTCTCCCATTTGGACTTTTTCATTGCCTTTAGTTTCCCTTTTTTAGTGCATAGTTCATTAAGAAGCTTTACATACTTAGGAACTTGCTTCAGAGCATCGAGGAGTGGAATATTGATTTCCTCTCGCCGAAAGGTCTCGAGAACTTCTTTCTCTTCCTTTTTTTTCTTATCTAGGATGAGGCATTGTGGAAAATGAGGTTTGACCTTGAATGTACGCGGTGGTTCCTTTCGAGTAGTCACCATCTGTTTAGGGACAGATAGAGTCACTACTAACTCGTGATCTTCCTTATTTGTTTGGTCTTTGGCATCAGATAACCCATTATTCCTTTTGTGTCCCTCCAGCTCTTTACTGCTTATGAGTGTAACTACGTTAGCACCCGTGTTAGGATTCAGATAAGGTTGCGAAAGCGACTCTTGTTGGGTTTTGGGGTTCATACGCAGCGGAGATTACAAAACAGTTTTGACAAAAACCCCAACAGGATCCGAATCTAATTCCATTAAAAACGTTTAAACCATGAAAAACTTAATCATACCTCAATCGCAATATACCTTTCTGAAGGTTGATCGATTTCTAAGGCGCTGCCAACGACGAAGCCCTCTATCAGCAGTCCACACACGAACGACGGCCGAGATTTGAAGTGCTAGCTTCGAGAGAATACCAAACCTTTTGTTTCTCTCCAAAACGATCCAGAGCATACCAAAAACCCTAAGTCGTTTCTAAAACGAAAATAGAGTTTCGGCCTTTTTTCTTTCGTCTGTGTATTCTAACTTAAAGCGTCTATTTATACAACCCTTGTATATAAACGGTTAAGTAAATTACACATATGCCCTTACTTAAAGAAGTATAAGTGTAATACACCACAAGGACGTTTTCGTCATGAATCTTATCATATAAAATTCATTTTTCCGAACCATCTTAAAATCTCGCAAAACCATTCTTAGTGTGCGACCCAATATGCTCATACAACGTTGGCAGTGTACCAAAACACATTTTGGTATACAAGTCATAAGCGGCCTCTAGCAAGACATTATGACTACCCAAGTTGTACAAATATCAAATCGATACAACCTAATCAATAGTGTATATAACATCCTTTTGTCACACGATATCCTTTTGATCAAACATAAGGCATGGAATTGTCATCCAACATGTTCAATCGTACTAGTCTCGATCTCTAGGTAGACTGAAAACATCCAAGTGACATTGATCAATATAAATTCACTTAGACTAGGCCTTTTAACAGTCTAACACATCGAAGGATCTACTATATATCTCTCTTTATATGAGAGGGTCAAATTCTATTTCGATTACACAACTTCATCACATTGCTCACACAGTAACCAATCACAACCTTTATAATCGTCCGGTTAAAGACAACGTTTGATTGTGTCAAATTATTGTGTTCCTAATGTTGAAGTCTCTGGCAATCTCAAGTCAGAGGACTGAAAAATATACCTATCATGAGAAACAACTATGACTTAATCCATGTGATGTTCTCATAGCGGGTCGGTCCAGTACTTTGTTCCCTAACAAGTACTCGTGATCTTGATTCGTATCCCTATACGTATAATCATCATATGATCATCAATCAAGACTCACACTAGTCTTAACTCATTATAGTTCCCAGTATAATGATCGACTAGGGACATTTAGGATATTTCTATAAATACCCATGGATCTTATTATAATGTAAACATGCAAATTAATTATAATAAACAACAAATGAAATCCTCTATTTTATTAACTAAAAGTATTCATAAAGACAGTTAATGGATTGACCTAGGGCACATGCCCCAACATCTCCCACTTGCACTAGGGCCAATCATACATGCATCTAATGCCAAATGATCTAACATGACCATCATGTTTTGCTTGTGGAAGAGTTTTGTCAATGGACCCACAACGTTGTCTTTAGTAGGTACTCGCAAATCTTTACGTCTCCCCTCTCAATAATTTCTCTGATGAGATGAAAACGCTTGAGTATATGTTTGGATCTGTGGTGTGATCTAGGTTCCTTGGCCTGTGCTATTGCCCCGTTATTGTCACAATACAAACAAATAGGGTTAGCAATACTTGGAACCACACCTAGTTTAGAAATGAACTTTTTGATCCAAACTGCCTCCTTTCTTTGCATCGAATACGCCGCAATATACTCGCTTCATTGTAGAATCATCACGCTCTTGCTTCGAACTTTTCCAAATTTTTTACTCGCACCCCCATTCAAAGTAAACACATATCCAGATTGCGATCTAAAATCATCTATATCAGTTTGAAAACTTGCATCTGTGTAACCATTTACAACTAGAACATTTTCAAAACCTCCATAGACTAAGAACATTTCCTTAGTCCTTCTTAAGTATTTAAGGATGTTCTTTACTGCTATCCAGTGACTCTCACCAGGATCTGACTGATATCTACTTGTAGTGCTCAAAGCATATGATACATCAGGTCGAGTGCATAACATGGCATACATGATAGATCCAATAACAGATGCATATGGAATCTTATTCATACGGTTTTGCTCATCATTTGTCCTAGGACATTGATTCTTGCTGAGACTTATGCCATGAGACATTGGTAATAATCCTCTTTTAGAGTCTTGCAAACTGAACCTATTCAGCACCTTGTCTATGCAAGCACTCTGACTTAGACCGATTAGCCTCTTAGATCTATCCCTATAGATTCTTATCCCTAGGATATAAGCTGCATCTCCTAAGTCTTTCATTGAGAAACACTTCCCTAACCAAGACTTGACATTCTGCAATGTTGGGATGTCATTTCCAATGAGTAATATATCATCAACATACAATACCAAAAAAATAACTACACTCCCACTGACCTTCTTGTATACACAAGGCTCATCTTCGTTCTTAATAAAACCAAAATCCTTGATTGCTCATCAAAACGAAGATTCTAACTTCGAAAAGCTTGCTTTAATCCATAAATGGATCTTTGAAGCTTGCATACCTTCCTAGAATTCTCAGGATGTACAAAACCTTCGGGTTGTGTCATGTACACGTCCTTAAACAGCTTTCCATTAAGAAATGCTATTTTTACATCCATTTGCCATATCTCATAGTCATAATATGCAGCAATGACAATTAAAATTCTTATGGATTTAAGCATGGCTACTGGCGAAAAAGTTTCATCATAATCAACACCTTGAGTCTGCCTGAAACCTTTTGCTACAAGTCTTGCTTTAAAAGTATGCACATTGCCATCCATGTCAGTTTTCTTCTTGAAAACCCATTTACATGCAATGGTCTTATCACCTTCAGGTAAATCAACCAAGTTCCAAACTTGGTTATCATACATAGATTGCATCTCAGAGTTCATGTCACTTAGCCATTTATCTGAGTCTGGTCCATACATAGCCTCCTGATAAGTGGTGGGCTCATTTCGATCCATAAGCAACACATCATGACTATCAGTAATGAGAAATTCGAATCTCTGGCTCATGTCTTACCCTACCAGATTTAAGTGGGCCTTGTGTCACTTGCGAGGTTCAACTTGTTTAGAACGTTATTGAACTTCCAGTAGCGGTTCAGGGCTTATTTGTGATTCTTGAACTTCTTCAAGATTTATTTCTCTCCCACTAGTGTTTTTTGAAATAAACTATTTTTCCATAAAGGCACCATACCAAGCAACAAACACTTTGTTCTCAGCGGGATTATAAAAGTAATATCCCTTTGTTTCTTTAGGATACCCCACAAATAAACACTTGTCAGATTTAGGTGCTATTTTTTTGAGACTTGTCATTTTACGTAAGCCTCACAACCCCAAATCTTAAGGAAAGACAAACTAGGTCTCTTCCCGTACCATATCTCATATGGTGTTTTATCAACCGCTTTAGAAGGAACTCGATTTAGAATGAAAGCTTCAATTTGTAATGCATAACCCCAAAAGGATAATGGAAGATCTGCATGACTCATCATAGATCGAACCATATCTAATAGGGTTCGATTTCGCCTTTCGGAGACTCCATTCTACTATGGAGTTGTTGGTGGAGTCAATTGGGAGACAATCCCACAATTTCTAAGATGATCACCAAATTCTTGGCTCAAATATTCACCACCTCGATCTGACTGAAGTGTTTTGATAGTTTTACCAAGTCGATTCTGCACTTCATTTTGAAACGTTCGAAACGTCTCAAATGATTCAGCTTTATGTTTCATTAGATATACATAACCATATCTCACTGAAATCATCGATAAATGTAATGAAGTACTGATAACCTCCTCTAGCCATTGTGTTTATAGGACCGCATACATCAGTATGTATTATACCCAATAAATCACTTGCCCTTTCACTGTGTCCAGTAAAGGGACTTTTAGTCATCTTGCCTCGTAAACAAGATACGCATGTTTCATATGTTTCTAAATCAAATGAATCTAGAAGTCCATCTTTATGGAGCTTCGTTATGCGTTTCTCATTTATGTGCCCGAGACGACAATGCCAAATATAGGTTTGATTCAAATCATTTGACTTAAATCTCTTTGTATTTATGTTAAAGACTGGAGTATCAGTGGACCTTTTCATGCTTAGAATATAAAGACTATCACACAAATCAGCCTTTGCATAAAATATTCCTTTACGATAAATGGAACATCTATTATTCGCAATAATAAAATCAAAACCATCCATATCCAAACATGAAACAGAAATGATGTTTCCGCTCAAGGCAGACACAAAATAACAATTATTTAAAGTTAAGATAAGTCCACTAGGTAAGACTAAGTCATATGATCTAACAGCCAAGGCAGCAACTCTTGCTCCATTCCCAGGAATCACTAGTAGATAAATTAATTTCAATAACATAAATACCTGTAGTGGTAGTCGCACTACCCTTCCTTTTCTTTTGGGTGTTTTGAAGCAGGAATAGGCTGGGGCTTGACTTGGTCCATAGGTTTTGCGACAGGTGCAACAGCAGCCTTGACAACTTTAGCTTTGCCTTTGCCTTTCTTCTTCATTCCCTTTCCCTTTAGGACCATCAACACATTACTAAAGGGTTTCTTGATATTTTGTTCAGCAGTTTTGAGCATCAAATGCAACTCTGAAATTGATTTCTCCATATTATTCATATTGTAGTTCATCACAAATTGTGAGTAACTTTCTGGTAATGAATTCAGTATCAAATATGTAGCCAACTCTTGGCTTATGGGAAATCTGAGTCTATCAAGCTGGTCAACATAGCCATTCATCTTCAGAATATGAGGACTAACTAACGCACCCTCAGTCATCTTGCAAGAATGTAGGTTTTTGACCGTCTCGAACCTTTCTTGCCTAGCTTGCTGTTGGAACATTTCCTTCAGCGTTATAGCCATGTCGCGGGCTTCCATTAGTTACATGTCCTTCTGAAGTTCAGGAACCATAGTTGCCAGCATAATACATGGAACGTTAGTAGAATCGTTGACATGCTTATTATGCGCATCCTTCACAGCTTTCGTAGCATTGGCTGATGGGTCCTCAGGGATTAGAGCATCCAGGACATATAACTTGCGTTCATGCTTGAGAACGATTCTCAAGTCTCTGAACCAGTCAAGAAAGTTAGTCCCAGATAGCTTATCCTTCTCAAGGATGGATCGCAGTGACAGGGGATTATTGTTACTTGAAGAGGCCATTGATCTACAATAAAGATTATGCAAAGTTTATTTTAGTATAGAGGAATAGACTCCCACTAAATTAACAACCCTCCTAAAATACACTATTTATTTAGGGGACTAAAATCCATATTTCACCTAATTCTATGACAGCTATGGCATGAAACACATAACTATATTATTTTGGTAGGTAACAATTACCAATTACATCTTATATAATTTTTAGATACTTTTATGAGATACGGGACATCTTATGTCTTATCATGTTTTTATCTCATCATGTTCCTAAAGCTCAAAACTATTTTGATAGCTTTATTAAGTCGGACCATTTTAAACATTTAGGTAACTCTTATCCAACTTGTCTCACCAAGATAACACAATACACCCAGCTATGGCTGAAACTGTATTAGTGTGATCGAGGTCTTGACAAGTGTTTAAAATGGATGGAGTGAGACTTAAAATTTAATAGAGGGATTTTATTCAGTTTTAGTGATTTTATGTAAACAATGAAATATCATATATTTTTATTGATTTGTTAAATCACTAAACAATTTGGAGATTTTTGTACTGTTCACTAATAAAAGAATTTTCGTGCGTTAGGATTAGTTAGACGGCGGTCCTACTGGCCGGTCAGCGGGTTTTTTTTTTTTTTTTCTTACAAGATGAATCTCAATTCCGAAAATTGAAATTTGCTATAGAAAATCATATTTTTCGCTGATTTTATTATCATAAATTTACCCCTTAATTTATCCAAAATTTAGTCCATTAAAACATTTTTAATTAACCAGGGCCCACATATAACTAATCATCTTATCCTAATCCAATTAGGACTTAAGATATTTGAATCCTAGCATATCACCAATAACAAACTTCTCCATATTTATCTCCTATCCAATAGGGATAACGAAACCGATTTTACTTATATCTCTTAATCTAATTTGTTATCTATCTTTATCAAATAGAAACTTCATAATAGAATAGATATAACAAGATAAATAAATAATTTCAAAAATTAATTATTTGCAATTTCGGTCCTCGTCCAAATAATCACAAACATGTAATTGAATCATGAACTACTATCCCAATCGAACCTAATGGTGTCATGGATCATAGAACACGAAACTCAATTCATTAAAATTAATCGAATTAATCTAACATGGTTCCTAGCATGTACGAAACTAATTTCAATTAAATCACGAATATATGTATCATATACACAAAACATGATAATAAATCTCACAGAAAACTTATGTATATCACATATACATCAACTATTAACATACTTTTAATCATATATCATGTATATATCAGAAGAAAACATGCAATGAATTTAATTGAATTGAACTCGAAGGCTCTGATACCACTGTTGGGTTTTGGGGTTCATGCGCAGCGGAGATTACAAAATAATTTTGACAAAAATCCCAACAGGATCCGAATCTAACTTCATTAAAAACGTTTAAACTATGAAAAACTTAATCATACCTCAGTCGCAATATACCTTTCTGAAGGTTGATCGATCTTTAAGGCGCTGCCAACGACGAACGCCCTTTACCGGTAGTCCACACACGAACGGCTATCGAGATTCGAAGTGCTAGCTTCGAGAGAATACCAAACCTTTTGTTTCTCTCCAAAACGATCCGAGCATACCAAAAAACCCTAAGTCGTTTCTATCATGAATTTTATCATATAAAATTCATTTTTCCGAACCATCTTAAAATCTCGCAAAACCATTCTTAATGTGCGACCCAATTGGCTCATACAACGTTGACAGTGTACCAAAACATGTTTTGGTATACAAGTCATAAGCGGCCTCTAGCAAGACATTATGACTACCTAAGTTGTACAATATCAAATCGATACAACCTAATCAATAGTATATATAACATCCTTTTGTTACACGATATCCTTTTGATCAAACATAAGGCATGGAATTGTCATCCAACATGTTCAATCGTACTAGTCTCGATCTCTAGGTAGACTGAAAACATCCCAGTGACATTGATCAATATCAATTCACTTAGACTAGGCCTTTTAACAGTCTATCACATCGAGGGATCCACTAGATATCTCTCTTTATATGAGAGGGACAAATTCTATCTCGATTACACAACTTCATCACATTGCTCACACAATAACCAATCACAACATTTATAATCATCCTGTTAAATACAACGTTTGATAGTGTCAAATCACTATGTTCCTAATGTTGAAGTCTCTGGTAATCTCAAGTCAGAGGACTGAAAAATATACTTATCATGAGAAACAACTATGACTTAATCCATGTGATGTTTTCATAGCGGGTCGGTCCAGTACTTTGTTCCATAACAAGTACTCGTAATCTTGATTCGTATCCCTATACGTATAATCATCATATGATCATCAATCAAGACTCACACTAGTCTTAATTCATTATAGTTCCCAGTATAATGATCGACTAGGGACATTTAGGATATTTTGTAAATACCCATGGATCTTATTATAATGTAAACATGCAAATTAATTATAATAAACAGCAAATGAAATCGTCTATTTTATTAACTAAAAGTATTCATAAAGACAGTTAATGGATTGACCTAGGGCACATGCCCCAACACAAAAACTTAGACAATTCATTAATGAGGGAATATAAGTTGTAGGGTAGGTTGTTGTTGGGAATAAGGCTTGGGAAGTCATGAACAGATTAAGATGGGGGTTGGTAGGGATAATGCCGAGAACATGAAAATAGGAGATAAAATCTATGTTTAGTTGACAATTCAATAATTAGACACATTTTATAGTGTAATTTAGGTTGATTTTAGGTATAAATGATGATATTACACTAGGTATTATCTTGTTTTTGTGATTTTAGGTTTTAAATAGAAAAATAAAAGAATGGAAAAAAAAGAAAAAAGAGCAAAACAATCAACTGGGAAACTACACCAGCGATTTGGAATAATACTAAGAATCACCATCTAAATCGGCGGTAGAAGAAGGCCGACGAATACACATCGAATTGGAGAATGAACTATAAATAGCTAGTTGAATCGGTGGAGCATTGAGAGCTAAACTCAGTGATTTAGTCATCGATTTTTGTATAAGATAGGAATCGCTGATAAATCGCTGAGGTTAGATACAGGTTTTTTTAAATTAGTATGAAGAATTTAAGTTTATCTAAGATATGTATAAGTAGGGAGACTATAAAAAGGCCAAAGAGCTTAGAAATAACTCTTTTCTTTTGCTTTCCTTTTGCATTCCTTTTGCTCTATATTAGTTTCACTATCTATGTTTGAAGATACATTGGAGCTTTGATTTATATTAAGGTATTTATGTATTCATTATGTCTTTTAATTATATTTATGCATTGTTTATTTCCAGCATGAGTGAGTAGTCTATCAATCTAAACAAACTCTAGACAATGTAATATATTTTGGATTGCTTGATAGTTATAATTAAGGAATCATGAACTTAATGCTGTAAATTTATTCATATACGTCAATCACAGATTCAACAAGTTGTATTTTGCGTATTACAACTAAAGAAAATTATTATTCCATGCATAGTTGCAAATATGTTATGTAATATTATGATTATGAATCTATGTATATAGTTATTGACAAGAATTATAGAACTAGTAACTAGGATTAATCTATAGGGTATTTTCCGAGTGAATGTTCTAGGAAATTATGTTATAAGTTGTTTATTATGTGGCTTCGGTAATATTGGCTTAGATTAGACATAATCTTCATTGAACTTAATGTTATTATATTTTTTATGATGCTGCATTTTATCTAATGGGTAGATTTATAATGATAAGAATGTGGCATTTTCAATAAATTTTGAAAAATCAGTAGCTGGCTAAAGGCTATATCAACCTATTATGAAATAGGATTTAATGATCCCAAGTATATCATGATTATAACTATAGAGCGAAGTGATATTATATTCTAGTATGTGAAAGTAATCCAAATATATTACACTATTTAGTAGAGGTTTTTTTAGATGTTTGCTTATTTATATTAAATTGATTTTGAATTGTTTAAGTTAGTTTAGTTAGTTTGTTAATTTAAGTTAATAGTTACGGTTGCTAGTTATTCAGTATTTTAATTCATGTTTAATTAGATTAACTAAATTAAAAAAAACAAGACAAAAAAACACTTTCCTGAGAAGTTTACAAAATCCCTGTGGAGACGATATCCCACTTATCACTACTACAAGTTATAAATATATGAGAAATTTATTATTTTCTACACTCGAGAAGTGTTAATTTTTGGCATTGTTGCCATGGATTCTTAGATAATTTCTAAGGATTCTAGATGTTGTATGATCTACACATTTTGTCATGTTAGTTCAGTGGGATCTTTACATTCGTTTGATCCTGAAATAGATAAAATTTCTAATTAAAGTTTAAGACACCAATAACTTAGAAAAGATTTAGCTAATAGGATGGACGGCAACAATAATGATGTTTATGAAAATGTCGTTAATAATAACAATGACAACAGAGTTATCAATAATAATAGAGAATTCACTTTTAGACAAATAAATCAAAATGTTACAGCATATGAGCCTGTGTGCTTAACATACCCCGATGGATTTCTTGAATTTGAACTTAGATCTAGATTTATTAGTGTCTTACATAACTTCTAAGGTAAAGACAATGAAGACCAAAAGAAATTCATAAATGAGTATCAACATAAAGTTAGTGGGATGAAACCGAAAGAATGTATTTTAGAACAAGTCAAACTTAAGGCTTTTCCTTTTGCATTGAAAGATCAAGCACATGATTGGTTGTTTTATCTTCCATAGGAGTCGATAACTACATCATGAATATATGTGTACTAGAAAATTAGTTCTTATATTAAGCAAATCACAATTGCAAAGATGAAACATGATGAAAACTTTAATGAATTCTAGGATAGATTCCAAAGACTAATTTTTTCTTGTCCACAATATGGATATACTCAAAGAGTTTTATTAGAATATTTTTATGAAGGACTCAATCACTTTGAACAAAGACTACTAGAAATAGTATGTGGTAGATCATTATTTGAGACAACACCTACTATAGCGAAAGAAGCAATTAATATAATGACAAAACAATCTAAGAAATATGGTATAAAGATTGAATAATCGATAAAGAAACTCTATAAAGTGGATGGTAAGAAAAATAATGCAACTGACAATAAGATTGATGAATTATCTAAGATGATTGAGCTGTTAGTTAATGATAGATCTAATCAAGTTAAGGCTTGTGGATTCTACAATAAGGTTACACATCCTACAGATGCATGTCCTACTCTACATGAAGAAAATACTGAAGAGTTTAAAGAAATGATGAATCAATTTTTTAGTCCCCAAAAATTAATATAATAACAATACTTATTATTCTCGAAGACCGAATCCAAATCTTAGTAATGGTCCTTAAAATCAGAATTATAACACTTATAGACCAAGAGCACAGATACAACATGCACCTAATCAGCGGCCTCAACAAAACACTCAATCTATGAATCCAAATTTAGAGCAAATATTGCACAACTTTATGAATCAAAGTCATCAAGACTTACACAGATTTCTCAAAATAAAATTAAGACTGATACTACTTTAATGAACTAAAAAACTAGTTAAGTCACATGAATTTACAAATAAATAGGTTAAGTAATCAATATCGTAGTTAAGTTAAAGCACCTACTCAAGACAATATTGCTCCTACTAACCAATCACAAGTTAATATTATATTCAGTGATAAGAAAAACACAACTATAATTGGTAAGACGTCCGAACATAGTAATAAAAATAAATTTCATAAGACTAATGAAGAAGAAGAAATGACGGCTAATGTTATTCCTATAAGAGAATGGATGGCTGAATAATTGAAATATACACCTTTTCCTGTAAGGTTATACCCATGGTATTTAGCCAGAGTTGAAGTATATGAAGAATCTTTACAACAGTCTGAATTAATTGACAATGATAAAAATGATAAGATTTCGAATATTTAAAATGAAGATATGTGTTCATATTCTACCGTTCCATAACGATTAGCTAATGCTAGGGAGAAAGAACTCAATGAAGACATTCTTAAATCATTTAGGAAAATAAAAATCAATAAACCATTGATAAAATCAATTATGCAATTTTTTAATTATGATGAAGTTTTGAAAGAATTCTTTGAATCAAATGATAAATCTTTAGAAGAATCTAAGGGAATTTTAGGACAAAAAGTGACTGCATTAATTAAAAAGAAAACCACTGAGAAATGTTCTGACCCAATGATGTTTGGAATTCCTATCACAATAGGTATTCATTTAATAGATTTTGCTATATGTGATCATGAATCATTTAATACATCTATTAATCTTACATTAGCTGACAACACCATTATTAAACCCTATGGATTACTAGAAGATGTCTTAGTTAAAGTAAATGACTTAATATTTTCCACTGACTTCTATGTCATGGAAATGGGAGACTCAATATCAGCTAAGTCCCCATCTATACTTTTGGGAATATCATTCCTTAAAACAGTTAAAACAAAGCTAGACATCTTTGAATGAACAATGTTTATGAAGTTTGAAAACAAAATTGTCAATTTTCGTTTCAATGATGAAGATATCTATGAAAACTCTAATGAATTTGATAGCGAACAAACTAAGGATAATGAATCATTAGAATTAAATCTTCATGAAGCCGAAATATATGTTATTAATGCAATAATAATGGAAAATGGAAATGCTAAGACAACGAACCAGCAAAGTAAAGATACTTCAATTCAAAAGACAACAACCCAAGAATAGAGGGTTAAGCAACCAAACAATGCTGAGAATAATAACATGGAGGAATTTAAATCTACGAAAAATAAAAATAAGAAAAAAAAGAATCCAACAATTGTAAAGTTGGATGATCCTAGATATATATATATATATATAAATGTCAAAATGTGCTTGGTACTTTGTTATATGTGATATGGGTTCTAGAGCAAACTACATGCTAATTCATTTTTTTTTCACAATCAATTGGAATTGGATGTACCTGCTTCCAAAAAAGTTACTCTACTAAACGGTTATTCAGTAAAACCAATAGGATTGATTACAATTTTAAATTTGCAAGCATATTATTCCTACAGACTTTTGGTTAGGCCACACTTCATCAATGATGATCCTCCATTAATTTTTGGATTACCTTTCTTAGCCACTTTGCAAGCTATTATGGATAATCTAAACAAGAAAATTACTTTTCGAATGCATAGCCGAGCAATTACTTTCTGGAATGGCATAAGAGTAAATAATCCTATACTTAAGTTCATAGAACTAGTCTAGAGTCGCGTGGTTCAGTCAAGCTAATGACAGTAAACAAAAGCACTTTATGGGAGGCAACCCATACTATATCCTTATTTTCAGTTTTAGTGTTATGATTAGTTAGTTATTTTTATATTCTCTCAACTTTTGACTCTTACAATGTGGATAATTTAGGAATTCGATTCCAGAATAGTTTCATGTAAGAGGGGTTGATGGAGCCAATTTACTTCCGCACTATATTGTTTTATGCATTAATTTTACGTTAATTGGTTATTTATGGCAATGAAATAGATTATTTAATTCATATCATAGTTAAATTCTAAAATTTTTGAATATTTCTACCTTTATTGAATATATGTAATAACTAAATGAAAACCTGATTTAATTAGACAAATAGTAAAATAAGCTTGCGATTTCCCAACAATTCCAGTTTGTACTAGAAATCGATAAGAAAATCGGCACCAATATGTAAAGTTTTAATTGTAAATTCAATTTAGCCATTCGTCACCGAATCAAGCTTATAACGGAAATCGTTGGACAAATCACTGAATTCTTGAGACTTATTTTCAACAATTTTATCAGCGATTCCTTAGCGAATCCAAATAAATCCCCATGTACTGAGCACAAATTCGAGTTTAAAGAAAACCCAAATCACCACATTTAAATCTTTCACACTCACTAACCATTGCAACCTTTCGATCACGAGACCAGTTCTCGACTAGATTCAATCTTCTAAAGCATAATTTTAGTGTATTTAAGTCATTCCCACCTCAATCCTTTAACATTCAATCCAAAATTTGTTGAGTTTTGAAAGTGTAGAGCCACTTAGAGCTTTAGCAACGAAATTTGGATTGGAGCCTGGAGGAGTGTCAAAGAGAGGAGTTTTGAATTCTATACTTAAAAGAATCACTTTCAAGAAGGCAACCCAAGAAATCTTATCCTCTTATCGATTAAAATTTTGGTTTTTCATGGAATTTTAGATTGATTATTAGGTTATGAGCTTAATTACAAAATTTTTACTCGATAAATGGTTTGAATATCGAATAATTTCTATTATACTACTAGTATGTGAGTGATGTGATGATTTGTTTATCACTATTGAATTTTCAAACAATTCTTCCTTTAAGTTAAGTGGATCAAACTATATATGCAAGCTAATTTGAAACTAAGTTTCAAATGAGTTTAGGAGTTTTTGTCAATATTTATCGATTGATTTGGATTACATACAAAGTTCATTTTTTCCCAATGATGTTTTATCAAAATCTTTCATATAAATTTCAAACTCTCAATCTCAAAACGATTTTTTTGATGACTTCTCATTCTCGATAGAATAGTTGAATTTCACTGAACTCCTTTCAATAAATTTGGTTTTAAATGATTTAACAAGTTCATTCTCTTACTTACATAATTCCACATGGCTGGAAATGGTAAAAGTAGAAGTGTTGGGGTATGTGCCATAGGCCAATTCTGTAAACGTTGTTTAACTATTATAAGTAGATGCATGTTATGGATAATTATTGTATTATTCTAAATGTCCTTAGTCTGTTATTATTGTGGAAACAATAATAAATTAAGACTAGTATGATTCTTGATTGATAATCATGTGATGATTATGCGTATATGGATACTAATCGAGATAATGAGTATCTATTGGGAACAGATGCCGGACTGACCCGCTATGAGAACACTGCATGGTCAATGTCATAAATGATTCTCATGAGAGTTATATCATTTAGTCCTAGGACTAGAGATCACCAGAGACTCTAACATTAGGAGCACAATAATTTGATACAATCAACAATTGTCTTTAACTGAATGATTATAAAGATTGTGATTGGTTATTATTCGACTAATGTGTGGATGTTATGTGATCAAGATAGAATTTGTCCCTTTCTTTTCGAGAGAGATATATATTGGGCCCCTCGATATGTTAGACTGATAAATGGCCATGTCTAGTGAATTGATTGGATTAATGTCGCTTAACAATTTTAGTCTACTCAGAGATCGAGACTAGTAGATTGAAATATAAGGGTGGCATTTCATGTCTTATGTTCAATCGAAAGATATCGCATGACAAAAGGATGTGATATACACTGTCTATTAGGTTGTATCGATATATTGATCCTCATGCTACTTGGGTAGTCATAATGCCCTGCTAAAGACCACTTATGACTTGTGTACCAAAATAGTTTTGGTTCACTGCCAACGTTCTATGAACCTACTGGGTAGTACACAAAAAATGGATTTGCGCGATTTAATATTATTTGGGTTAATGAATTTTATTTAATAAAATTCATTTTGAAGATTCTCATTAAATGTCCTAGTTTGATTAGGACTCAAGATTCTCATACATTTCTAATATGACTAGAAATTTTGTCTCGTAGTAAATCCTATTTTGAATAGGACTCTATTTGGAGTGTGACTAGGAGATGGAGTTTTTTTACAACTCGACCTAGTGTACTATAAATAAGATATTAGGGTCACAGTTGTGATGTGATTTTTCTCAAGAGAGAATTCCAGAGAGAATTCCCGAGAGAGATTTTTCCTAGAGGACTTTTGTGAGAGTTTTTGTCCAACGATTTTTGGGGCTAGCACTCCGGATTTTGATTGTCCGTTCGTGTGTGGATTTTTGATAGAGGACGTTCATCTCTCGCAACATCTTAAAGGAATCGCTCAACACCAAACAAGGCGAACATGGAGTTATTCTTGCTAAGTTATGATTTTTTATTGGCACACCAATTTAATGGAATCAATTGGATCTTAGTTCGAGGATGTTCAAAAAGGCTTCAAAAACTTCCACTGTGCATGATCCCCGAAACCCAACAGTGGTATCAGAGCTAGTAGGCATGATTTAATTATATTGTAATGTACCCTTATTTTTGATATACATGATATATAAGTCAATCATGATATTATGGTTGCATCATTGCGTTTAATAGAATTAATCTATATGTAAAAGTGTAAGAGTATCGACATGGTGTTGTTGATGTAGTCGCACCATCACACACATACATGTACAAAACGGGCATCAAATTTGGCGAATAAGATCTCACTATTTGTGTACGTAGATATGTGTAATCTCATATGTTGGTGGTTATATGGGATATGAAAACCATGATATTGATAAAAAATAAAAAAAAATAAAAAGATTTTGGCTAAAATGGGATTCGATCCCTAGCTATTCAACTCTTTTTGGAATGCCTTGACCCTTAACCATCCTAGCAAGCATTCCAAGTTGTAATTGGATTAAAAAATAGAATAAAAGGAGGACTTTTGTTCATAGTAGGATTCGATCCCTAGTCTTCCAAACGATTGGAATGCCTAAGTTGTAATAGGTTTACAAATCAAAATTAAACTTCAAATCTAATTGTAATAGGATTACAAAATACAATAAAGGGAGAGTATGATTCGATCCCTCATCCACCGACTCATTGGAATGACTTAGCCATCTAGGCTATCCATTCTAATTTATTATAGGATTACAACTCTATTTATATTAATTGAGTTATATATATATATATTAATTGAAAAAAGTTTTAATTGATTAATTACCATTAATTAAATGAGGTTATTGTTCATTAATTTGATTGGATTAATTTAATTAGAAGATGTTTTAATTGAATTAATATCAATTTAAATTAGTGGGACAATTATTAATATAAATGAAAATATTTAATTAAAAGGGGTTTTAATTACAGAGAGTCCGATAAAAAAATTTATATTGAAACATATTTAATTAATGAGATTAATGAAAATATAATCTTTCATGCACTTGAGAAATTTTAAGATATTTAATTTTCTTGATTTGTTTTATGATGCCTTGTTGAAATATAAAGATGTTTATTCTTGTTTTATTTTAATGATCTTTATTCTATGCATATTAGGTATATATAAGATATTCCATAATTAAATAGATGCTAGAATTAGTTATTGAAAAACACTACATGGATCATAAAACTTGATAAAAATCCCTTGATTAGAATTTTAAGTTAATGCCACCCATTTTAAACACTTGTCAAGGCCTCGATCACATCAATATAGGTTTGCCTTCGTAGGGTGTATTGTGTTATCTTGGTGAGGCAAGCTGGGTAACAGTTACCTGGATGTTTTAATTGGTTTAACTTAATAAAGCTATCAAAATGGTTTTGGGTTTTAGGCATAGATGAGATGTAACGTGTTGTGACATATGATGTCTAAGTCTCATAAAGAATCTTGCATATGATGCAGTTGGTAATGGTTACCTACCTAAATAACTTGATTTTGAGTGTCATGCCTCAACTGTCTTAAAATTAAGTGAAATATGGATCTTAGACCACTAAATTAATATTTACGAGGGTTATTAATTTAGTAGGAGTTATATTACTCACTAATAAATTATTCTGCATAATCCTCTAAGTATAGATGTTAAACTCCTAATAACACTAATTCATAGCAATTGAATCCTTGAGAAGGATAAAATAATTTCTAAGACTAATTTCCCTGTTTTGATTAGAAATTGATAAATGTTATCAATCATAAAAGAAGGGTGTGTATGTCTTAGACTAATGATTCCTTTAAAATACAATATATTAGTACAAGGATTTTATGTCATGTTAGCAAATATAAAACCGGACTTTAGGAAAGATCCGGATCGTGAAAACTAATGACATGACAATGACACTAAAGGAAATGTTCTACCAGTCAGTCACACGGGAAGGGCATAAGATTGTAAAATTCTTATATTCTTGTAAAATTGTTGAGAACCTATTAATATGTCTTTATGTTTGGAACATGAAAGAACTATATTAATTATCTCAAAAGGCTTGAATCTTCATGTGCCAAAAGTTGGTAGTAGATTTGATCAATAATTCATTAAAATAGTTTTAAACTACATAATTTGAAAGACATGGAAAACATTGTTTACAGTTGCATATGATGTTTAAAATTGTAAGACAGAATAATAAAAAGGGGCCTTAAATATATATTTGATGGTTCGTAACATAAAGGAATTTAATAAAGAAAGATAAATGGAAAGCGAAAGGTACAAAATATATTTGTGTCAAATACAGAAACCTTAGTTGTGAGCTAGACTTTACCAAGTTCTAAAGAAAGCCTTAAAGAACAGATTTTGTTTTTCATAGAATGAAATTGTTCATTTTATAATGAATTACAAATCCTATCAAGAAGACATAATTTTGAATTATTACGAACATTTCAAAATGAGTATAAAAAATCACTTGACAAACTATTAACATACTTTGATGAGATCATGGTGGATAATATTTGAGCCAATAGTTTAGGTGACCATATTTGAAATTGTGAGATTATCTTGCAATTAACTCCACGGGAACATCATTTGTGAAATTATGTTTTAAGAGGATAAATTGAACTACATATGATATAATTTGATTTATGATGTGTCACACAGACTTTTCTATGATGTCTTATTGAGGCTGTACATTAGAAACTAAGGTACTCGCAATAAACCTTACACTACAAAAAAATAGCAGATCAGAAACGAAAACTTCCGTCTCTGATTTGCATAAATTTCGTTTCTAATTCAATTCTACAACGGAACAGAGACGGAATCTATTCCGTCTCTAAAATCATCGTCGCTGATTCAATCAGCAACATAAAAGTGTTTCCGTTGCTGATTAGAGACGGATTAGAGACCGAATTTAGAAACGGAACAACAATGGATCAAAGACGGAATTATTGGATTCCGTCTCTGATCCGTCTCTGATTAGCAATGGATCAGAGATGGAATTATTGGATTCCGTCTCTGATTAGAAACCGATCAGAGATGAAATTATTGGATTTCGTCTTTGATCCGTCTCTGATTATCAACGGATCAGAGACGGAATACAATGATTCCGTCTCTGATCCGTTGCTGATTCATGCATCTATTCCTCGAAAATTAGAGACGGAATAGCAATGGAATCTCTGAATTCCGTTGCTAATCCGTCTCAATTCCGCTTTGTTTAAGTCTCAACCCGTATATATATATAGGTCTCAATCCAAGCACATTTAACCTGCCAATATATAATACAAATCATAGCTAAATAATATATTGATATTGCACAGTTTATATAAACTTAACATATCCTTAAAATTATCTTTTCTCAATGGTACACGAAACAACGAAAACAATCTAAAAAGTTTCTATTTCGTATCTTTCAACAAAAGTAAAAGCAAAAATTGTTCTAAATGAAAAAAAAATGAAGAAGTGTTCCGAGATTATATAAAGTTGATTGTGCTTCAAAAAATACTTGACTTCGTACAAAACACCTAAAAAAAGATCAAAAAGAAAAAAGTCACTAAATTATACAAACAATAATAGGAATATAAACAATATTATGGGAGAACTACGTATCATCGCAAGCACAAGTGTATGAGCCAAACACAACATAAATAAAGTAATAAAGAAAAAGAAATTCATCATTATCCAGAAGGAACATGGTGTTAATTAGCAAATTATCTCTCTCTCCAAACAATGACATGGAATTTAGTTCTAGATTAACACAAACAAGAGTCAATTGTCCTCGATGCTCCAAAAAATTAAGAAGACACTATACAAAATGAAATTAAAGTAAACTGAAACAAAAGATAGAACACAAATTAAAAGTAAAGAAAACTAAAATAAAAGACTCAATAAGATAAACAATGTGTAATGGAAGTATGATAAATAAATGATACAAGACAAGTACCAATTTTCATAAGTACTTCAATATTAATAACTATTTCTTTTTAGAGACAAGTGATGTTCAAGATCTTCAACTTTGAATCACTTCTGAAATTTATCCAGAGAAGTTATCATCGTTTCTATCAAAATAACCAACGTCGCCATAATTTACGTTTGGAATGAACAAAAAAGCTTGCATTAGCAGAAATGCAACATTAACGCAAAAATTGACAGGCTAAAGTCACATTCACTTTGAAACCAACGTCGACATAATTTATGTTTTGAGGGTCTAAATATTTTTGTAATTGTTGCAACAAAATACATTGATTTTTCATTACAAGTTTTCTCTAATGGAAGAGAGTGTTCATAGTCTCGATAACTTATTATTATCATTATTGCAAGTCCCACTAAAAGAAACAAATAAAGGCCTAGGGCCTCGTGAAGCTCCATGAAATAGAAAAAAATTTAAGTAATTGGACAAGATGCTTGAACAACAAAAGTCTAAATCTTCAATTCAGCAAATACATCAACAAAGGGTGCGGTGCTAACTCACTGAAATAAGCCAAACGCTTATGCGATGTAATCGACCAAATAGCCGCTTTCGGATCTCAACAACAACCACGAGACACACCAAGTTAGTTCAAGTTCGAACACGATATTCAAATTGCGAGAAACAACTGAGTCATACATGAAGCATAGGAAAAAGGAACATTGATCAGAGGCATCTGGCTTATAGGGGCTCAATGAGAGTACAAATTTATTTAATGAATTTTGCAAATTGTTCGACTGGCTGGCCTCGAACGCAGTACGCAGATTATACTATGCTAACAATTTTAAGCACAAGTAATACCAAATGGAGGTCCCAAAAATTAATGAAGGATGAGGCTTTTTTTTTACGAACTCGCTACTTCCCAAGTAAATTTTTATAAAATATAATTTCCCCGAACTCATCCACGGAATGCTCAAAGTGTATGAAATAGGATGTGAATGGAGTAAGGAGGAAAGGCATTGACATTAGTAAATTGTAAGATACATTACATGAGATTTTAGAAGATAGAAGATACCTCTGGCAACTTTTTGCGGAATACGACATCCAACCTTGCATCGAGGGTGTTCTCAAATACAATCTTTCCATCACGAGAAGCCAGCACAACGCCTCCAGAGTTGGGAGTTGCACACATTACCCAAACAGACCATTAGTTTCAATATCATGCTTAAATGGATATGCAAATTATTCATGAATCTAAGTGTTTCATGTGCTAGGAAACCACAAATTTGTGCAGTAAGAAAAAAATGCTAAATAGCATGTCTTTCGTAGAGTGAGGCATGCCTCCTGTAGAATAGTCATTGTAATCTTGGACACCACCATATCCAAAAAAAAGAAAAAAGAAAACTAGTACTTTTGTGGGGGCATCAAGTCATGAATATCATGAACTACAGAGGCAAAGAGATATGCTATATATGGTCAACCGTCCACCTATATATATTAGCAATCTGGCACAGTTGTCACCACCACAACTACAATATCAAATATAGAATTTTGGAAAAACAAGAACAATAATTGTGAAAATGATCCAACAAAAATAACATTCACGGTGGTGACTAATAAAACGGAAGATTTGTTCATTAGTCCTAGGACTCCCAACCTTGCATCTATCAATCATCAAGTACTAAATATGTGCATGATGCATCTCGCAGTTCAATCAAATGACCTTAAAACAAATTGTGAAGTTGGTTACACAAGAATCTTGCGTTAGGACCTCACCATATGCAAGACCATATCTTCTACTCAGGTTAATGTCCATTTCAAAATACTAATCAGTGGTGGAAATAAATAGGGATTACACAACATACCAAAGTTAGAACCTTTCATTAATAATTGTCTTTAATTGGTTGATCGAGGCTACAGAAAGTCGAAAGAAAAGGAGCTTTTCCTCTTCCAGAAAAACCAACCCAGAAACATGAAGCAGCTATAAAACAAAATATGAAGGCCCAAGAAGCAAACCAAAAGGGGTTTGTAGCATCTATATTCATCCCTCCAGCCCTAATTCTTCCCGTGGTCATTTGTTGCATCAATCGTAGAATTTTATTTCCTCCTTTGTAAAGAAAATTGATAGAGTCCTTGCTATATAACATAGAAGCTAGAGAAAACATTCCCTGCAATTTAAAGGCTGTGATTTATTTTTGACTTTGTATCAATTATCTGAGTTTTTCTATTTTTCTTGTTGATAAGATCAATATATTTTCAAGCCAATAACAACTTCAGAGATCCGTCGCTTTATATTTTCATAAGCATAAGTAAATTAAAGGATAAATATCCTTTTGAAAACCTCGTGCTATTAGATAGATTTGAACAAAAGTCTAAAATTGAAAAACTCTTACCAGTGAGGGCCATGGGCATTGTGATGGGATGGAGCAGGTGGTAGGTAGACTTTGGAGTCAACTATTATCTCAAGAGGATGGACCCCTACTTTCTTCGCATACTAATCCTTTACAAAGATCCGAAATGACTCCACCAGCTCCAAATCCTCTTTCTGGCATCGCAACAAGACGGCAGACTCTTTCAGACGGAGCAAGCTCTGCAAAAGAGTAACATCTTTTATGACCAAATATTTTAGATTTTACTTCTTGCAGGAGCCTTGGATTTTGGAAGTACACCATCAAACAAGATGACATTTGAGAAAATATTTTGCATTAGTTAAAAAATAACAAGAGCGCTTTGACACAGCTGCTGGCATGCACATGAATTACAAAATTATGGCATGTCAGTTACAAGTTTGCCAACATCATTCTTAAGATGGTTAATATTACTAAAGAAAAGAACTCCAAAAAAAATCTTCAAGCTAACCTGCACAATGAGGTCCCTCAAAAGCCTCCTATACGAATGGTGGTCATAGCTAACATGCGGAAGTTCCTTTGCAGCTGCCTCCTTCATGGAGCTAACCAAATCATCCTGTGCTTGAAGCACCTTTATGCGAGATGCATTCAGTTGCATGGAGTACTCACTGCGCAATTTGAAGATACATTAATTTTACACAACAAAGTAACATGCACAAATAAAAATCACATTCACGCTGTCAATACTTGCAGCAAGTATTTCCACAAAATTAATTTCCAATAACATAAACACAAGATATCAAATTGCTTCACAAGCATAACCAAATTCGCCATTTCGGATGGCAAACATAACAGCAAAAAACTAGTTCCTTTTTTTTGGGCTTTCTCACGTGGTCTCTGGCACCAGCCACACCGACTAATCCACACTCAACTATTGTCAGTCCCCATAAGAGGGAAACCATACAAAACCAGTTTATTCCAACCACAAGACTCAAACTCGAGATCTTACTTTAGGGGAACCAAGTCCCTTGCCACTCATACCAAACAATTGTTGGTAGACTCGTTCACTTTATAAACATAAATTTGCTCTGTCTTTTTTGTGATTGTTCCTCTTCCCAATTAACAAACTCCCACAATCACCTCTAACAAACCAAAACTGCTAATAAACATAATCAACAAAAAAATAAATCCACTCCAATCAAATCAGAGCTCACGGTCCCAATCAATTAACATTATGAACCTTCTCAAACAGATCTAGACTCAGTAATCAATTGATCATCACCACTACAATGCCATCAAATCTTCATACGCATAACTAAAGAATCAAACTTTAAAAAATCACTCAACAAACAACAGAGATATCGAACTGCTCACATTTTTTTTGCACTTCCACCTGCTTCTCTTCCCTCTCGTACTCCTGCCTGATCTTTTTCATCTCCGCTTCCACCAACTGCAACTTCTCGATGTTGAAATTCCTGCAAACAAGTAGATCCAAAAATTGGGGAAAACCAGCGATCAAGACATCCGATCCACTAGATTTCAAGATGAATCAAACAAAAAGTGGTCCGATTGACGTATGGAACGAGATTTATATGAAAAAGATGGGATTTTTTAGGGGGAATTGAACAAACCCTAGGTGGCCTACCTCTTCGGCGGAGACGTTAATTTCATTGGCCTTCTCCTCCACTTCTTGGCGGATGAACCTCACCATCTGCTGGATCTACTTCGAGACATCTGTGTCGTTCATTTTCGATCCGATCTGGTGATTGATTGATTGATTGACTGAGTTTTTGTGATTTGAAACTCTGCTCTGCTCAGATGAGAAAGAGCTAACAGTGGCGATGAGAGAGGGAGCGTTGAGGAGATGGGGTTTTCGGAGAGACATAGAATCGGGAGAGAGAGAGGGAGTTTTATTTTTGAATCATTGAGATCGAAGGATGCACGAATCTCGAGATTTGATGAACGGTTATAAAAAATGAAAGTTTTGGTGGGAATGTTGGCGCCATTATTTAGAGACGAAATTTAATTCCGTCTCTATTTCCGTCTCTGATCTCTCTCTATTCCGTCTCTGAACTAGTCCGTCTCAATTCCGTCTCTAACCATTTTTTCTTAGCAACGAAACTTAATTCCGTTGCTAATTTCGTTTCTAAATATCATTTTTCTTGTAGTGTTATTTTCCTTAAAGTGGTTAATAAAACTCCATGTATGATATGAAATAAAAAGACCTAGTTGCTCACAAAGATGTCTTTCTAAGTAAAGAGTTTATTTTAAAGACACTATTGGGAATAAAATAAATCTTGTAATTCTCAAGTGCCACAAATGAGTAGCGAACCACTTTAGAAAAATCAACAAAGTTTTGAACAAGTAGAGTATACACAAGTAACATATATCTTTTGAAAATCTAGAATAATAAGAAATTGGCCAAAGAAGTTTGAAATTTCTTATTATTGATAGTTATGATGTATTTTCGATACTGGATCATAATGAATCACTACTTATCAAGAGACATGTCTCATCTAGATTGGATGAAAAGACTAAGTTTTATGAACACTATTTTTTAATTCATGTATGTTATCCAAGTTTGGAACTTGAATTATTTACCTGAAGATGGTATGACCATTGGATGTAAATGAGTTAAAGTGACATGAAAAAGGAAAAAAATGCATACTTAAAAGCGCGACTTATCAAAAATCTCAATTTAAATTAAAGTGTCGATTATGATAAGATTTTTCACTGGTAGCTAAGCTCGAGTTCTAGAACTCTGTTGTCATTACTTCATAGTTTGACTATAAGATATGACAAATAGATATAAAAAATAGTATTGCTCTATGCTCCTTAAAGATGTGTATGACACAATTTAAGGGTTTTTGATTATCTTGAGAATTTGAGAAAGGTATGCAAGCTTAAAGGATCCATTTATGGATCATACTAAGTTTATCAAAGTTGGGATCTTTGTTTTGATGAAATAATTAATGAATTGCATTCATTAAATCGAAGATAAACCTTATGTATGCATAAAGGTTAGTGGGAACACAATTATCTTTATGAATCTATATGTTAATGATATATTATTCATTAGAAATGATGTCTTAACCCTGCAGAATGTCAAGTCTTGGATAAAGAAGGTTTCTCAATGAGATTATTAGCTAATTAGGCCTATATCCTAGTGATGTAGATCTTTGGAGATAGATCTAATAGACTAATTGCTTTAAATAAGAGTGCTTATATAAACAAATAATTGAAAATGTTTTAGTGTACGAGATCTTAAAAGGATTTGTACTTATGTCTTATAACATAAGTCTCTGCAAGACTCAACGTCTTAAGACAAATGATGAGCGAGACAATGTGAATAAGATTTCATACGCATAAGCTATGAGAATCATCACATATGTTAAACTTTGCATTCAACTTGATGTCATATGCTTTGGGCAAAACATACATCTCATAGATTCCAGTGAAGGTCACTAAACATTTATTGATAACATTTTTAAATACTTCAAAAGCACTTGAGAGATTTTATTAGATTTACAAATGTTTGAAAGATATAAGTCTTGTAAACGGTTACACGATGCAGGCTTTCAAATTAATATAAAAGATTAATGATCGCAATATGGATATGTGTTAACGTCGTAGGAATGAGTTAGAAATGTTCAAAACTTACTCTAACAAGATAACATAAACTGAGTTTTTAGCGGCATTTGATATAGCCAAAGAAAATTTTTAGATCGTAAGGTTCATGATTGAATAAGGTGTGGTTCCAAGTGTTAAAGATAATATTGGCTTTATTGTAAAACCAATGGTCACATTTAGGTTATGGAACCTAAATCACACTATAGATATATTTAATCACTTTAGCATTTTGTCCTATAAAAGAGAGAACATAAAGATTTGCAGAACATCAATAACAAATAATGTAGTAAATGCATAAACAAACTTCTTCCACTAAGAATGCATTAAGGTTACTCAGTATTGTATACGTGTAGGATTCAGCCTAGTGCAAGTGGGAGATGTTGGGGTGTGCCCTAGGCCAATTCTGTAAACGTTGTTTAACTATTATAGGTAGATGCATGTTTCTTTTATAATAGTTTCCATGGATAATTATTGTATTATTCTAAATGTCCCTAGTCAGGTATTATTGGGGAACAATAATAAATTAAGACTAGCATGATTCTTGATTGATAATAATGTGATGATTATGCATATATAGATACGGATCAAGATAATGGGTATCTGTTAGGAACATATGTTGGACTGACCCACTATGAGAACACTGCATGGTCAATGTCATAAGTGATTCTCATGAGAGTTATGTCATTTAGTCCTTTGACTTGAGATCACTAGAGACTCTAACATTAAGAGCTCAATGACTTGATATAATAAACCATTGTCTTTAATCAGATGATTATAAATATTGTGATTGGTTATTGTTTGACTAATGTGTAGATGTTGTGTGATCAAGATAGAATTTGTCCATTTCTTTTAGAGAGAGATATCTATTAGGCCCCTCGATATATTAGACCGATAAATGGCAATGTCTAATGAATTGATTGGATCAATGTCACTTGATAATTTTAGTCTACTCAGAGATCGAGACTACTAGATTGAAATATAAGGGTGACATTCCATGTCTTATGTTCAATTAAAAGATATCACATGACAAAGGGATATGATATACACTGTCTATTAGGCTGTATCGATATATTGATCTTCATGCTACTTGGGTAGTCATAATGCCTAGCTAGAGACTGCTTATGACTTGTGTACAAAAATGGTTTTGGTTTACTGCCAACGTTCTACGAACCTATTGGGTTGCACACAAAGAACGGATTTACGCGATTTATTATTATTTGGGTTAATGAATCTTATTTAATAAAATTCATTTTGAAGATTCTCATTAAATGTCCTAGTTTGACTAGGATTCAAGATTCTAATACATTTCCGGTATGACTAGAAATTTTATCTCGTAGTAAATCCTATTTTGAATAGGACTCTATTTGGAGTGTGACTATGAGATGGAGTTCTTTTACAACTCGACCTATTGTACTACAAATAAGACATTAGGGTTACGGTTGTGATGTGATTTTTCTCGATAGAGAATTCCAGATAGAGAATTCCCGAGAGAGATTTTTCCTAGGGGATTTTTGTGAGAATTTTTGTCCTATGAATTTTAGTGCTAGCACTCCGCATCATGATCCACCGTTCATGTGTAGATTTCTGATAGAAGACGTTCGTCTCTTGCAGCGTCTTAAAGGAATCGATCAAAACCAAATAAGGCAGACATGGAGTTATTCTTGCTAAGGTATGATTTTTTTATTGGCACATCAATTTAATTGAATCAATTGGATCTTGGTTCGGGGATGTTCGAAAATGTTTCAAAAACTTTTACTACGCATGATCCCCGAAACCCAACAAGAAGTTCACGAGAGGAGAAGGGGAAATGAACGTTAATAGAAAAATCGAAAACAAAATTCAAAGTTTCCCAAATTTAACCTACATCAATATCCTTCGACACACCTAGGATTAAACCACAAAAAGAACCTACTCCACCTTTTTCATTTACTTTCACTACTGAGGATGATTATGTGGAAGAGGAGGACATAGAGGAAGTTGAACAAAAGATACCGATGGGGGAGAAAAACCTAACGACCCATTTTATTAACGCCATTACTTATTTCGTAATTTCAGACATAGACGTCAGCTCAGATCCACGTGGACGCTATGGGTAGGCTAGAAGACATATCAGCCTAGGTACACTAGTTAATTATGTGTTGTATTGCTTATTTGTGAAGAATCTTATGAGGTTATTTGCTAATACACCGTGTGTGTGTGTGCATGTGTGTATTCTATGGTTATATTGTGCAAAGTTGTATGACAGGTAGTCGCCTCAAAATGCATGTCAACGCGGGTATCGATAGGCAAATTACAGGTACACTAGGAAGCTCAACTAATTTATATTAATGTGATTAAGTAATCAAATGAGTGGAACTAGGATAGATGAAGTCACATAAGTGTGTTACCAGTGTGTGGACAACATGTTTAAGGACCACAAGATAATCCTCAGGATACGCATAGCACACTTGATCAAGGCCAAACATATATAAGCAAGTGAGTGGAATTTCTCATTCTCCACTAAAAAAAACTACATGCAATTTTGTGAATAATTTGAGAGGAATGAGTGAATTCAAAGCTGGAAAGCTTTAAACTGAGGTAATCATCTTCTTCATCTCTTACCCATTCATATGAACTCAAAATTGTTGTGCTTAATGTAAATTCAAAATTAAGTGTTAAATCCCTGGTTTTTAATGAAATATTAATGAATTATATGTTTAAAGACCATGTCTAATGAAGACTTATCATTGGTTTTGCATGAATTGTGGTTTTTGAATAATTTGGAAAAACTAGTGAATGTGTGGGATTTGAGGGTTTTAATCTAATTGATGTTCTAAGATGGGTTTAAATGATGTTTTGGAGTCACCATTGTGTGGAGAATGAGTAAAAGAGGTTAGGATAGTTAATTGGGATAGGATGGATAGAATTCTCGACTTGAGAATTCTATCACAAAGGGCAATTAGCGAGCTAACTAGGCTGGTTAGTGTGTTATATCATTCTAGGCTCTCAGCTATTTTTCAAAATGAAGAACAGTAGCGCGCTAGATCAATTCCCTAACCCGCTAACTCCACCTAACATGCTAGGTAGACCCATTAGCATGCTAATGATAGTTGAAATTTGAACATTAAGGGTTATTTTGATGATTTTCAACTTAATATATATCTAAGAATTTTTAAACAACCTAAACTCATAAAATTGGACTTCAAGAACTCAGTGGATGATAGCTCGGTGTCGGGGAGCTTGTCGGGTTAGATAAGAGAGTCCGAAGAGGTCGGAGAGCGGTTCGAGGTTTGTACAACCCAATTAAAAAACTAAGTATTTGATTCTATTTTTAATTCCATTTTTATCATTTCCTATTGTTTCTACTATTCCACTATGTTGTTTGGACATGGGTTGAGTTTACTTGTTAGATTCTCAATTGTATGTTCATGATGCGCTAGATTGTAGCACGTGTGACCCGACCCTCGGTGAATGACAACCCGAGCTAGCTCTTTGTGCACGTGTCGGTGACTCAATGGATTTGGCCAGCACCTCAAAGGACCAAATGTTGGGCCGTTGGGTGCGTTCACTGGTGGGAACTTGGTCACCTGAAGTACAATCTAGTCCATCTGGAGCGAACACACACATTTGTTTAGCTTATATGTTAATTATTCATGCAATGAGCCAATTATAGTTGCATGTCGTTACATTTCGCATGTTTATTTAACAATATTTCTTGCATTTCCTTACTTTATTATGTGAATGCTCAGAGGGGTTCCTTGGGATTTTACTCACTGGACTCGTCATTAGCCTTTTGTGATGATTGAGCGCAGATCCTAATACCAGTAGAGGCAAGGGGATCCTAGGCAACTATATCTGATTGCCCGTCGTCGAGGACCTACTAGTACGTGTTATTTTGATATTTTGTATTATTTTGGGTATTGGGACATTGGAATGACACTGTACTTATATATATACACTGTTTGATGGTATTATCGCCTATATACAAAGTACTTCCATAGTGGGACATGCTCTTATGAATACACTTAACATGCTAATTTAATACTTTATTTGCATCAAATTAAGGCTTCCACTGATTTTATTTTAACTTGTAAAATACAAACCACTAGCATGACTCAAATAGTTGAATTTAAGGAACCTTAAATTACCAAGAAATAACTCAAGAAAATATGAAACTATTAGCTAACTACATGGATAACACACGCGCATACACTATAATCGAGACACGATGTGGACGGCAGGTGCTAGACATGTATAGCTGGGCCTACCAAACGATGAGTACACGACACAATGATACCCTGAGGCGGTCTCGAGGCCAAGGCCCACCACAAAACTATGAACTGAGAAAGAGAATTTTGTCAATGAGAAGGCCTACGAAAAATTTATGAATGATATAATTAAGGAGAGGGTTGGTCTCGAAAAGGGATTTAATGTGAAGAACGAATTAAAGTATAGGCCTAGGATCCTAGATATCTCAAGAGCTAGGAACTAGGGATTATTGACTACAAATTACAACCACTTAGATCTAAAGGATGTTCCTAGTGAACGAGGTTATGATGTCTTGGTAAGAAAGTTTTATGCCAATGCATATAGAAGTGAGAGTAAGACCGAGTCCCGAGTTTGAGGGAGGATAGTGGACTATTCCACCACACGAATAAACCGGTATATTGGATTACCAGACTTCACTAAAAATAAAATGACGAGTACCTCAAACTTAAATATGACATTAAGTACCATTACCCCACCGAGACAACAAGGGGAGGTTTAGAGGCAATCTATATAGATGAGTTTATTTTTTGATACAGAGGGGTGCCCCAAGCATGTATCCACCAAATGATTCAGGAAGACCCTAAAGCTTGGTGTTATTTCTTTAATGTCACCTTACGCCCGAGCCTACAATACTACGAGATAATGCACTTTAAAGGCACCCTACTTTAATATATTGTTATGTGATTAGGAAACTTGGATGTTGACATAATCGTTTATAATCAATTAAGAGTGACATCACCACGAAGAAGAACAATGAACTTCCTTTTCCCTTCATGATTACAACCTTTATAGGATGGACCAAGTGAATATAGCAGGCCTCGATATGGATGTTTTACCGAAGAAAACCATCATTGATAAAGGCATAGAGAGATATAGAAGAGTGAATGGTTATGAAGACAAAGAAGATGATATAGAAAGGTCTAAGATAGCTAAAAGAGATACTAAGCAGAGAAGGAAAATCAGAGACGCAAGAGGATTATCTTGGAGGAGATGTCGGAAGCTAAAAATGATCTAAACGCGGAGCAGCGTTAGACGCGCCGAATGCATCAATGAAGTAAAGTTTTCTAAACCAACTATTTTGTAGAATAGTGACAAAGGGTCAATCCCACAGAGACTGGTAGTCTTTCTTACGTTAAAAATAACAAAAAAAGAAAATCGGGGGTTTTAAAATAAATTAATTTAACTAACTAATCTAACTAAACTAAATAAATAAAATAACTAAACTAATTTTGAAAACAATTAACAAATACCTAAGTAACACCTAAGTCTACAGTTCCACAAATCAGGATCAAGATTAAATTGCAATCATGGTCTTCAATCTTTCCCAAAAAGTTATTCATTTATATTCTCCTAGATTAGCTATAGAAAATCGACATCTACCAGAAATTCCTCGTTGCCCTTATCTCGATAGCCAGGACATCCACCACTAACTACTTCTCTAATTAATGCATAACCCTAGACATCCACCAATTAGGTTTAACACACTAACTGCGGTAATATGGATTTGTGGGAACACTAGTCTTAAATAATCGGATTGCATTCGCTTCCGAATCGCATCCGCTTCTGATTTAACCTCGATAGCCAGGACGTCAGCCACTAACAACTTCCCTAATTAATGTATAACCCTAGACATCCGCCAATCGGACTTAACACACTAACCGCAGTAATATGGATCTGTGGGAACACTAATCCTCAATAACCGAGTCGCATCCGCTCTCGATTTAACTTAGATTCAATTGTTGCACACTCAAGAACTGAAAGGGTTTGACGGCAAACGGGAGAGTGCTTGTCACTTTATTGGTCAAAAAGCACAATTACACGGATACTAATAGTCCAAATAACTATAGATTGTTTACCTAAAAGCATGCACTGGCCACATACATGCCCTAGATCTAAATTATATTCATTAAAATCAACAACAATGAAATAAGATAATTTAAACTAAATTAAATAATAAAATAAAAGATCTCACATAGTTTTTCGGCATGAATCCATAATCCCGATTTGTTTCCCCTTCGACCTAGGTAAGGAGTAGATTAGACGAACATCGTTGTCGAGGAAAGCAAAAATAATCCGTATTCCCAATAACAAAACCTAAGTTCCAAATATATAAAACTACTTTGGGGGTTGGGGAGGTGACTCGCGCGCCGAGGAGCATTGTAGTGCTGTTTTTGAATTGAAAATAGGTGTCCACCACGTGTCCGCATGCTATTGATCTGTTTGCTCCGAGCGCTGACGTGGCACTTTCTGATTGGCCGAAACAATTGTCGATGAAGCGATGTTGTGTTATGAGAGAGCGACGTGGCACCTTCTGATTGGTGGAGAGAGGTGTTGATGATGTGGCACACCAATAGGCAGAGAGAATCGCGCGGATTCAATGAGCAAATCTGGGAGTTTGGGTGAACACGCATCCCGAAGTGAATCAATGAAGGCTGAAGCGAGGAGAAATGGGGTGTGTGACATGTACTGCAAACGCTGATATGGCAACACGTGGCGGCTCTGATTGGAGGAGCTGGAGTGTTGATGTTACGTGGCGACTTTTGATTGGTCGAAAGCGCTGCTTATGACGTGGTTGGCGTAATACTTGGCATGCGAACCGCTGACGTGGCGAGACGTGATTAGAGGAGAGAAGATGTGCGCTGATGTGGCACTCCTAATTGGTTGAAATATGTTGTCTCCAATTCTACCCACCGCGCAACGCATAAATCGAGACAAACTGTCCGACATCCGATCACTACATGTAAATACTCCATTTTAAGTATTTTTTCGCCACAAATTCAACCGAGTACTCCGTTTCACCTAAAAATGATCAAAAAATATAATTAAATATACATTTTTGAAACTTTGTATAATTAAATATACTAAAATAAACTACTAAATATATAAAAATACTGACTTATCAAGCATGCTAGGGATTATGATGTCCTATATATGGAAGAGTAGGAGTTAGCTTTCATGTGCGCAATTTTACACAGTAAGATTGTTGGGGCATGTGGCCTAGGTTAATCTATAAACATTGTTTATCTTATAATTTTAGTTAATAAAATAAAAGTTTTTGTTTGTTGTTTTATTATAAGTGATTGCATATTTACCCTATAATAAGATTCATGGGTATTTGTTGAAATATCCTCGATATCCCTAGTGGATCATTAAACTAGGAGCTATAATAAGTTAAGACTTTCGTGATTCTTGATTGATGGTCATGTGATGATCATACATATAAGGATATGAATCGAGATTATGAGTACTTAATAGGGAACAAGGTACTGGACTGACCCGTTAGGAGAACACCACATGGATTAAGTCATAGGTGTTACTTATGATAGGTATATCATTTAGTCATTCGACTTGAGATTACCATAGACTTTAATATTATGAGTATGGTAATTGGACATAATCAAACGTCGTCTTTAATCGGATGATTGTAAAGATCGTAATTAGTTACCATATGAATAATATGTGAAGGTGTGTAATCAAGATAGAATTTGTCCCTCTCATATAGAAAGATATCAATGGATCCATTGATATGTTTGATTGTTAAATGGACAAATCCAAGTGAATTAATATGATCAATGTCACTTAAATTTTTTCAGTCTATCTAAAGATCGAGACTAGTACGATTGAATATTAAGAGTAACTTTCCATACCTTTCATTTAATCAAAGGATATCATTTGACAAAAAGATATGATATATGTTATTCATTAGGTTGTATCGATTTTGAAATTCATGCAACTTGGGTGGTCATAATGCCTTGCTAGAGACCACTTATGACTTGTGTACCAAATGATTTTGGTTAACTACTAGCATCGCCTGAACCTAATGGGTTGCACACAAAGAATGGCTTTGCACAATTTCAATTAGTCCAGAGTAATGAATTTTATATGATAAAACTCATGACATAAAAGCCCTTACGATTTGTTATATGATGACTTATTAATAGGGGCGTATGTGTAATTTGATTAAACTGTCTAAATGCAATAGTTGTAATAAGAATAGGATTTTAAGTGAGGGTTTATCTATAAATATAAATAGAGGTTAAAACCCTAAAATAAAATAAGATTTTCGTTTTTGCAAATTTCAAGTTCTCTGGATTTTGAGAGAGAAAGAAAAAACATTTTCGATCTTTCTTAGGGCTAGCACTCCAAATTGTGGTCACCGCTCGTGTATAGATTTTCAATAGAGGACGTGCTCTTGAACGCCTTGGAGATCAAACAATCAGATAAAAAAAATCATGGATTAAGGTATGACTTACTTTTATAGATCTAATTTAGTGGAACTTATTTAAGATCCTCTTGGCGGTTTTCAAAATTATTTGAGATTCTCGCTGCATATGAACCCCAAAACCCAACATGGATGACCATTCTCCGTAATCAAAAACTAGTGTTTGAGAAACAATAAGCCTTAACAGGGGGCACCCACAGAATAGAGCGTATGATATCAAGGAGAAACAGATGTCAAGGAGGCATAGAGGTTCATGTACCATCTACACATATGAGATTACCACTTACTAATAATCTTGATGTTTCGACATTGCCATGTCAGGAATACCACCTCTATGATCCCTCTATAAGCTACCAATCCCAAAAGACTGATCCAGCGGATAATAATGACAATGCAACTTTCGGACACCGACATTGATTCCCTTATTCCATTTTATTTCATGTCTCTTAGTGATACTATGAGGATTCATCTAAGTAATTCCGGTAGTGGTTATATATATTGTGTTTATGGTGTGGTATACTATTAGTTACGTTTTATTCAGTACTTGGTAATGATATTTCTTACACTTGAAATATATTGGTGATGTTTATTCATTATGTTTTTATGCACTCCGTCTTATTATAATTAATTTCTTGATTATCAAATTTATGATTTTATCAATCCTTTTGTACTTCACGTGGCATATTTGTTATGTTGAAACTCGAACTTTATTTTCAAAACCTTGAAGAAAACGCTTAGAATGAGTTTGGGGGTAATTTAGGTGAAGTATGACATTGATGGCAACGAAATGAAAGAAAGGTAGAAGAAAAGTTCAGAATTACTTTAAATCTGATATTAAATAAGTTTGACTAAATTTCTCAATTTTTCAAATTTTTAAATTTCTTCCAAATTCAAGTAAGTATGATTTTCATTTCATTTTATTTTATTAAGAATGATAATAAATATATAATAGATTTTGAATTGAAGTTATATTTTTATCACCCAAATAGATTTTATGATAGAAAGAATCAATTTTTATACCTTTTTTATTAACTTTACTACTTGATGCTAACATTAAATTGAATTTCTTGTGTTAGTCATGATAATGGGTAGTAGATCAAAATAATAGTGCAAGATGAAAAAGATAGATTTCTAAGAATCTTGTGATACAAAGGCTATTGATTAAGTATTTTTATAATATATATATGAAAAATTATTATACCACAATTGAAAGAAGAAATGAGTTAGAAATTGATGAATTTCTATAAGTCAGAAAGAATATTTTCTTCAACTTTGGTGAATAGCGAGAAGTGTTAACAAGAGTTTATAAAAATAAATATATATAGAGTCCTATAGATTTCAAAAGAAATGGAGCAGGGAATCTATAGTAGGAAAAATGTGAGAATGTCTAAATGAAATGGAGTAGGGACTCAAAAGCAAAAGTAAAAGAAATATAATAAAAATAAATAACTAGAATGAAGTAAAAAAAATGAAGAGAGAAGAAAAAGATGGATGTTCTTAAATTTTTCAAAGAAAAGATTTAACTTGAGTACTTGAAGCTAAAGTAATAAGGTATTTCTTAATCTAACATTAAATGAAATATTCATTGGTATCTTGGCATAAATTCATATTAATCTTGATTGTGGTACTATTATAAAGTATTTTCAAAAATTAAAATTAATTTAGTAGTTTTTGTGCTTTGAGATTCTACACTAGATATCATAAGCTTCATGCTTGTCAGTGAAAACTGAGAAAACCTGTCGTGTACTAGCCTTGGCAATGAAATTTAAGTTCTAAAGGGTGTTACATTAAGTGGTTAAGTTATTGTCAAGGGATGTTTTGATTTGACTAAATCATTCTACTTTATCATAACTTTCATTTACTTATGGGTAATATATTTTCATTTGAAAATCATTTCTATTTTAAAATTTCTATTATTTAAATTTGTTGGGTTTTGGGGTTCATACGCAGCGGAGATTACAAAACAATTTTGACAAAAACCCCAACAGGATCCGAATCTAATTCCATTAAAAACGTTTAAACCATGAAAAACTTAATCATACCTCAGTCGCAATATACATTTCTGAAGGTTGATCGATCTCCAAGGCGCTGCCAACAACGAACGCCCTCTACTAGTAGTCCACACACGAACGGCGGCCGAGATTCGAAATGCTAGCTTCGAGAGAATACCAAACCTTTTGTTTCTCTCCAAAAACGATCCAGAGCATACCAGAAACCCTAAGTCGTTTCTAAAACGAAAATAGAGTTTCGGCCTTTTGATCTTTCGTATGTGTATTGTAACTTAAAGCGTTTATTTATACAACCCTTGTATATAGACGGTTAAGTAAATTACACATATACCCTTACTTAAAGAAGTATAAGTGTAATACACCACAAGGACATTTCTGTCATGAATTTTATCACATAAAAATTCATTTTTCTGAATCATCTTAAAATCTCGCAAAACCATTCTTAGTGTGCGACCCAATAGGCTCATACAACGTTGGCAATGTACCAAAACACATTTTGGTATACAAGTCATAAGCAGTCTCTAGCAAGAAATTATGACTACCCAAGTTGTACGAATATCAAATCGATACAACCTAATCAATAGTGTATATAACATCCTTTTGTCACACGATATCCTTTTGATCAAACATAAGGCATGGAATTGTCATCCAACATGTTCAATCGTACTAGTCTCGATCTCTAGGTAGACTGAAAACATCCAAGTGACATTGATCAATATCAATTCACTTAGACTAGGCCTTTTAATAGTCTAACACATCGAGGGATCCACTAGATATCTCTCTTTATATGAGAGGGACAAATTCTATCTCGATTACACAACTTCATCACATTGCTAACACAATAACCAATCACAACCTTTATAATCGTCCTAAGTTAAAGACAAATGCTTCAATTGTGTCAAATCACTTGTGTTCCTAATGTTGAAGTCTCTGGTAATCTCAAGTCAGACGACTGGAATATATACCTATCATGAGAAGCAACTATGACTTAATCCATGTGATGTTCTCATAGCGGGTCGGTCCAGTACTTTGTTCCCTAACAAGTACTCGTGATCTTGATTCGTATCCCTATACGTATAATCATCATATGATCATCAATCAAGACTCACACTAGTCTTAATTCATTATAGTTCCCGATAATGATCGACTAGGGACATTTAGGATATTTATGTAAATACCCATGGATCTTATTATAATGTAAACATGCAAATTAATTATAATAAACAACAAATGAAATCCTCTATTTTATTAACTAAAAGTATTCATAAAAACAGTTAATGGATTGACCTAGGGCACATGCCCCATCATCTCCCACTTGCACTAGGGCCAATCATACATGCATCTAATGCCTAATGATCTAACATGACCATCATGTTTTGATTGTGGAAGTGCTTTTGTCAATGGATCCGCAACGTTGTCTTCAGTAGGTACTCTGCAAATCTTTACGTCTCCCCTCTCAATAATTTCTCTGATGAGATGAAAACGCCTAAGTATATGTTTGGATCTGTGGTGTGATCTAGGTTCCTTGGCATGTGCTATTGCCCCGTTATTGTCACAATACAAACAAATAGGGTTAGTAATACTCGGAACCACACCTAGTTCAGAAATGAACTTTTTGATCCAAATCGCCTCCTTTCTTTGCATCGGACGCCGCAATATACTCGATCTGTTGTAGAATCTGTCACGCCTCTTGCTTCAAACTTTTCCACTTCGCACCCCCATTCAAAATAAACACATATCCGGATTGCGATCTAAAATCATCTATATCAGTTTGAAAACTTGCATCTGTGTAACCATTTACATCTAGATCATTTTCAAAACCTCCATAGACCAAGAACACTTCCTTAGTCCTTCTTAAGTACTTAAGGATGTTCTTTACTTGCTATCCAAAGTGACTCTCACCTGGATCCGACCGATATCTGCTTGTAGTGCTCAAAGCATATGATACATCAGTCGAGTGCATAACATGGCATACATGATATATCCAATAGCCGATGCATATGGAATCTTATTCATACGGTCTCGCTCATCATTTTCTTAGGACATTGATTCTTGCTTGAGACTTATGCCATGAGACATTAGCAAAAATCCTATTTTAGAGTCTTGCAAATGAACCTATTCAAGACCTTGTCTATGTAAGCACTCGACTTAGACCGATTAGCCTCTTAGATCTATCCCTATAGATCTTTATCCCTAGGATATAGGTCGCATCCCCTAAGTCTTTCATTGAGAAACACTTCCCTAACCAAGACTTGACATTCTCGCAATGTTGGGATGTCATTTTCAATGAGTAATATATCATCAACATACAAGCACTGAAAAACAACTACACTCCCACTGACCTTCTTGTGTACACAAGGCTCATCTTCGTTCTTAATAAAATCAAAATCCTTGATTGCTTCATCAAAACGAAGATTCCAACTCCGAGAAGCTTGCTTTAATCCATAAATGGATCTTTGAAGCTTGCATACCTTCCTAGAATTCTCAGGATGTACAAAACCTTCAGGTTGTGTCATATACACGTCCTCAAGCAGCTTTCCATTAAGAAATGTTATTTTTACATCCATTTTTCATATCTCATAGTCATAATATGCAGCAATGACAATTAAAATTCTTATGGATTTAAGTATGGCCACTGGCGAAAAAGTTTCATCATAATTAAAACCTTGAGTCTGCCTGAAACCTTTTGCTACAAGTCTTGCTTTAAAAGTATGCACATTGCCATCCATGTCAGTTTTATTCTAGAAAACCCATTTACATCCAATGGTCTTACCACCTTCAGGTAAATCAACCAAGTTCCAAACTTGGTTATCATACATGGATTGCATCTTGGAATTCATGGCACTGAGCCATTTATCTGAGTTTGGTCCAGACATAGCCTCCTGATAAGTGGTGGGCTCATTTCGGTCTATAAGCAACACATCACAACTATCAGTAATGAGAAATCCGAATCTCTCTGGCTCATGTCTTACCCTACTAGATTTACGTGGGCCTTGTCTCACTTGTGGAGGTTCAACTGGTTCGGAGCGTTGTTGAACTTCCAGTAGCGGTTCAGTGTTTACCCGTGATTCTAGAACTTCTTCAAGATTTATTTCTCTCCCACTAGTGTCTTTTGAAATAAACTATTTTTCCATAAAGGTACCATACCGAGTAACAAACACTTTGTTCTCAGCGGGATTATAAAAGGAATATCCTTTTGTTTCCTTAGGATTCCCCACAAATAAACACTTGTCAGATTTAGGTGCTAGTTTTTCTGAGACTTGTCGCTTTACGTAAGCCTCACAACCCCAAATCTTAAGAAAAGACAAACTAGGTCTCTTCCCGTACCATATCTCTTATGGTGTTTTATCAACCGCTTTAGAAGGAACTCGATTTAGAGTGAAAGTTGCGCAGCTTGTAATGCATAACCCCAAAAGGATAATGGAAGATCTGCATGACTCATCATAGATCGAACCATATCTAATAAGGTTTGATTTCTCCTTTCAGAAACTTCATTCCATTGTGGAGTTGCTGGTGGAGTCAATTGGGAGACAATCCCACCATTTTTTAAGATGATCATCAAATTCTTGGCTTAAATATTCACCACCTCGATCTGATCGAAGTGTTTTGATAGTTTTACCAAGTTGATTCTGCACTTCATTTTGAAACATTCAAAACATCTCAAATGATTCAGCTTTATGTTTCATAAGATATACATAACCATATATGTTGAAATCATCAGTAAATGTAATGAAGTACTGATAACCTCCTCTAGCAATTGTGTTTATAGGACCGCATACATCAGTATGTATTAGACCCAATAAATCACTTGCCCTTTCATTGTGTCCAGTAAAGGGACTTTTAGTCATCTTGCCTAGTAAACAAGATACGCTCATTTCATATGTTTCTAAATCAAATGAATCAAGAAGCCCATCTTTATGGAGCTTCGTTATGCGTTTCTCGTTTATGTGTCCGAGACGACAATGCCAAAGATAGGTTTGATTACAGAAATGACAATCTTCTTCCTTTTCTTTTGGGTGTTTTGAAGCGAGGAGCAGTGGGGGGCTTGACTTGTTCCATAGGCTTTGCGACAGTGCATCAACACCTTGGCAACTCTAGCCTTTCCTTTGCCTTTCTTTTTCATTCCCTTTCCCTTTAGGACCATCAATACATTATTAGGGGGTTTCTTGATATTTTGTTCAAGCAGTTTTGAACATCAAATGCAACTCGAAATTGATTTCTCCATATTATTCATATTGTAGTTTTTCACAAATTGTGAGTAACTCTCTCGTAATGAATTCGAGATCAAATCCGTTGCCAACTCTTGGCTTATGGGAAATCCTAGTCTATCAAGTCGGTCAACATAGCCCTTCATCTTCAAAACATGAGGACTAAGTAACGCACCCTCAATCATCTTGCAAGAATGTAGGTTCTTGACTGCCTCGAACCTTTCTTGCCTAGCTTGTCATTGGAACATTTTCGTCAATGAGCGTTATAGCCATGTCGTAGGCTTCCATTAGTTCCATGTCCTTCGAAGTTCAGAACCATAGTTGCCGACATAATACATGCAACATCGGTAGAATCGTTGACATGCTTACTATGCGCATCCTTCACAGCTTTCATAGCATTGGCTGGTGGGTCCTCAGGGATTGGAGCATCCAGGACATACAACTTGTGTTCATGCTTAAGAACAATTCTCAAGTTTCTAACCAATCAAGAAAGTTAGTCCCAGATAGCTTATCCTTCTCAAGGATGGATCGTAGTGACAAGGGATTATTGTTACTTGAAGAGGTCATTGATCTACAATAAAGATTATGCAAAGTTTATTTTAGTATAAAGGAATAGACTCCCACTAAATTAACAACCCTCCTAAAACATATTGTTTATTTAGGGGACTAAAATCCATATTTCACCTAATTCTATGACAGCTATGGCATGAAACACAGAACTAGATTATTTAGGTAGGTAACAGTTACCAATTACATCTTATGTAATTTTAGATCCTTTTATGAGATAAGAGACATCTTATGTCTTAGCATGTTTTTATCTCATCATTTGCCTAAAGCTCAAAACTATTTTGATGGCTTTATTAAGTCGGACCATTTTAAACATTAAGGTAACTCTTACCCAACTTGTCTCACCAAGATAACACAATACACCCAGCTATGGCTTAAACTATATTAGTGTGATCGAGGCCTTTGACAAGTGTTTAAAATGGATGACATGAGACTTAAAATTTAATAGAGGGATTTTACTCTGTTTAGTGATTTATATGTAAACAATGAAATATCATATATACTATTGATTTGTTCAATCACTAAACAATTTGGAAATTTTTATATTATTCACTAAAAAAGAATTTCCGTGCGCTAGGATTAGTTAGGGGGAAGCGCCCCCGTTTTTTTTTTTTTTTTTTTTTTTAGAAGACGAATCTCAATTCCGAAAATTAAAATTCGCTATAGAAAATCATAATTTTTTTCGCTGATTTTATTATCATAAATTAACCCCTTAATTTATCCGAAATTAAGTCAATTAAAATATTTTAATTAACCCGGGCCCACATCTAACTAATCATCTTATCCTAATCCAATTAGGATTAAAGATATTTGAATCCTAGTATATCACAAATAACAAGATTCTTGATATTTATCTCCTATTCTAATTTGTTATCTATCTTTATAAAATGGAAACTTCATAACAAAATAGATATAACAAGATAAATAATTAATTTCGAAAATTAATTATTTATTTTGGATTTAAGATATTTGAATCCTAATATATCACCAATAACAAGATTCTTGATATTTATCTCTTATTCTAATTTGTTATCTATCTTTATCGAATAGAAACTTCATAACAAAATAGATATAACAAGATAAATAAATAATTTCGAAAATTAATTATTTATTTTGGATTTAAGATATTTGAATCCTAGTATATCACCAATAACAAGATTCTTGATATTTATCTCATATTCTAATTTGTTATCTATCTTTATCAAATAGAAACTTCATAACAAAATAGATATAACAAGATAAATAAATAATTTCGAAAATTAATTATTTATAAATAAATAATTTCGAAAATTAATTAATTATAAATAAATAATTTCGAAAATTAATTATTTGCAATTTCGGTCCTCATCCAAATGATCACAAACATGTAATTGAATCATGAACTACTATCCCAATCAAACCTAATGGTGTCATGGATCACAGAACACGAAATTCAATTCATTAAAATTATTTGAATTAACCTAACATGGTTACTAGCATGTACGAAACTAATTTTAATTAAATCAAGAATATGTGTATCATATACACAAAACATGATAATAAATCTCAAAGACAACTTATGTATATCACATATACATCAACTATTAACATGCTTTCAATCATATTTCATGTATATATCAGAAGAAAACATGCAATGAGTTTAATGGAATCAAACTCGAAGGCTCTGATACCACTGTTGGGTTTTGGGGTTCATACGCAGCGGAGATTACAAAACAATTTTGACAAAAACCCCAACAGGATCCGAATCTAATTCCATTAAAAATGTTTAAACCATGAAAAACTTAATCATACCTCAGTCGCAATAAACCTTTCTGAAGGTTGATCGATCTTTAAGGCGCTGCCAACGACGAACGCCCTCTACTAGTAGTCCACACACGAACGGCTATCGAGATTCGAAGTGCTAGCTTCGAGAGAATACCAAACCTTTTGTTTCTCTCCAAAAACGATCCAGAGCATACCAAAAACCCTAAGTCGTTTCTAAAACGAAAATAGAGTTTCGGCCTTTTGATCTTTCGTATGTGTATTGTAACTTAAAGCGTTTATTTATACAACCCTTGTATATAGACGGTTAAGTAAATTACACATATACCCTTACTTAAAGAAGTATAAGTGTAATACACCACAAGGACGTTTCTGTCATGAATTTTATCACATAAAAATTCGTTTTTCTGAATCATCTTAAAATCTCGCAAAACCATTCTTAGTGTGCTACCCAATAGGCTCATACAACGTTGGCAATGTACCAAAACACATTTTGGTATACAAGTCATAAGCAGTCTCTAGCAAGAAATTATGACTACCCAAGTTGTACGAATATCAAATCGATACAACCTAATCAATAGTGTATATAACATCCTTTTGTCACACGATATCCTTTTGATCAAACATAAGGCATGGAATTGTCATCCAACATGTTCAATCGTACTAGTCTCGATCTCTAGGTAGACTGAAAACATCCAAGTGACATTGATCAATATCAATTCACTTAGACTAGGCCTTTTAATAGTCTAACACATTTTGGGATCCACTAGATATCTCTCTTTATATGAGAGGGACAAATTCTATCTCGATTACACAACTTCATCACATTGCTCACACAATAACCAATCACAACCTTTATAATCGTCCGGTTCGTTTGATTGTGTAAATCACTGTGTTCCTAATGTTGAAGTCTCTGGTAATCTCAAGTCAGACGACTGGAATATATACCTATCATGAGAAACAACTATGACTTAATCCATGTGATGTTCTCATAGCGGGTCGGTCCAAGATTTGTTCCCTAACAAGTACTCGTGATCTTGATTCGTATCCCTATACGTATAATCATCATATGATCATCAATCAAGACTCACACTAGTCTTAATTCATTATAGTTCCCAGTATAATGATCGACTAGGGACATTTAGGATATTTATGTAAATACCCATGGATCTTATTATAATGTAAACATGCAAATTAATTATAATAAACAGCAAATGAAATCCTCTATTTTATTAACTAAAAGTATTCATAAAGACAGTTAATGGATTGACCTAGGGCACATGCCCCATCAAAATTTAAGATGAATTAATTTGAAATCAATATATAAGAATGAAAAGATGATATGGTTGATAGTATTCATTTACTCGGGACAACAAAATACTGAGTTTTAGGGCGACAAGTCAATAATTAGGCATAATTTATAGTATAATTTAGGTTGATTTTAAGTCTAAATGATGATATTCACTAGTTATTCTCTTATTTTGTGATTTCATGTTTTAAATAAGAAAATGAAAAAATAGAAAAAAATAGAAAGAAAAGCAAAATAGTCAACTTGAAAACTACACCAGCGATTAGCCAGCATTTTGAAATAACATTAGGAATCGCTATCTAAATCGACAGCAGAAGAAGGCCAGCAAATCCACATCGAATTGGAGAATGAACTATAAATCGCTAGCTGAATTGATGGAGCACTAAGGGCTAAACTAGGTGATTTGCTCAGCAATTTGTGTATAAGATAGAAAAATCACTGAAAAATCTTTGAAGTTGGTTACGGGTTTTTAGATTAATGTAAAAAATTTGAGTTTATATAAGAAATATGTAAGTAGGGAGACTATAAAAAAAGGCCCGAGAGCTTCGAAATAACTCTCTCATTTTGCTTTCCTTTTTCTCTATATTAGTTTTATTGTCTATGTTTGAAGAAATATTAGAGCTATGATTTATATTAAGGCATTTATTTATTCGTTATGTCTTTTAATTATATTTATACATTGTTTATTTCCAGTATGAGTGAGTAGTTTATCAATCTAAATAAACCTTAGACAATGTAATATATTTAGGATTGCGAGATAGTTATAATTAAGGAATCATGAACTTAATTCTTTAAATCTATTCATACGCATGAATCATGGATTTAACAAGTTTTTTTTACGTATTACAACTAAATGAGATTAATATTGCATACATAGTTGCAAATGTTTTATGTGGTATTATGATTTTGAATCTATGTCTATAGTAATTGACAATAGGCTAAGGAGAGAAACAACAATATCAGAGAACCAATTTGGTTTCATGCCTAGGAGGTCAACTATGGAGATGATTTTCCTTGAAGAGAATTGTTAGAAAATATAGAGAAAAGAAAAAAGATCTTCATATGGTATTCGTAGATTTAGAAAAAACATATGATAAGGTCCCTAGAGATGTTCTTTGGTGGGTTCTAGAAAGAAAAAGAGTGCATGCTAGATATATAGACACTATTAAGGATATGTATGATGGAGTAGTAATGAATATAAAGACATTTGAAGGAGTTACAAAAGAATTTCCCATTACGATAGGACTACATCAAGGATCGGCTTTAAGCCCATGTCTATTTACTTTAGTTATGGATGAACTAACTAGACATATTCAAGAGGATATACCATGGTGTATGTTATTTGCAGATGATATTGTCTTAGTGGATGAAACTAAAGATGGAGTGAATAGGAAATTAGAACTCTGGAGGAATACATTAGAATCTAAAGTCTTTAAGTTGAGTAGGACGAAAACCGAATACATGCACTGTGAGTTTAGAAACACTAGACATCAAGATGACGGAGTGGTAAAATTAGGGGAAATAGAAGTTCCTAAGGTAAACCACTTTAGATACCTAGGATCAATCATACAAAATGATGGTAACATTGAGAATGATGTCACACATCGAATTCAAGCTGGATGGAAAAAATGGCGGAGTGCAACAAGGGTGATTTGTGATCGAAATGTCCCTACTAAGTTAAAAGGAAAATTTTATAGGACCGCAATTAGGCCAGCTATGCTCTACGGAAGTGAATGTTGGTCGGTAAAGCTACAACAATTACATAAAATGAACGTAGCAGAAATGAGGATGCTTAGGTGGATGTGTGGTAAAACTCGTATAGATAGAATAAGAAATATGAAAATTCAAAGACAAGTAGGAGTAGCACCAATTGATACAAAGATTAGGGAAGGGCGGTTGCGATGGTTTGGTCACCTGCAAAGACGGCCTACTAATGCTCCATCTAGAAAACTTGATTCAATAGAAACTGTAGAAATTCGACGAGGTAGGGGCAGACCAAAGTTAACATGGGATGCATTAATTAGGAGGGATTTGAATGGTTTGCAAAGCTCACCATCAATTGCACTTAATCGAGTACAATAAAAAATTTTGATCCATGTAGCCGACCCCAGTTAATATGGGACTGAGGCTATGTTGTTTTTGTTGTTGTTGTGTCTATAGTAATTGACAACAATTAAAGAAGTAGTAACTACAATTAATCTATAGGGTATTTTCCGAGTGAATGTTCTAGGTAATTGTCTTCTAAGTTGTTTATTATGTGACATTTCCATTGAATTTAGGAGAATCGGTGGCTGGCTAATGGCTATCAACCTATTATGAAATATGATTTAATGATTCCAAGTATATCATCATTATAATTATAGAGTAAAGTAATATTATGTTCTAGTATTTGAAAGTAACCCGAATATATTATATTGTTTAGTGGGAGTTTGTTTAGATGTTTTTTTATTATATTGAATTGAACTTGAATTGTTTAAGTTAGTTTAGTTAGTTTTGTTATTTGCTATTTATTTAATATCATAATTCTTGTTTAATTAGATTAACTACATTAAGAAAAACGAGACAAAAAATACTTTCCTGGGAAGTTCGCAAAATCTCTTTGGAGACAATATCTCGCTTATCACTACAAGTTATAACTATACGGGAAATTTATTATTGTGCACGTTTGAAATATGTCATTGGTAGTCAGCGAAGTTGTGAGAAAAATGATTGCATGGGAAGGTTGTGGTTACCCGTAAGAGTAATGAGAGACTGAATGTAAGGGATAATATAATGGAATAGGAAGGGGCTTAAGGCTTTAACCCATGCGAATTCCAAAACTAGTTTTGCTTCTTGAATAGCCATAACATAGAAATCCACCAAGAATAGGTGAATTGGATGTAGATTAAGACTTGCGTACAAATCCTATCGCCTAGATAGCGGCCCCATTTTCAGCCATAACCAAAAATGCATGAGTAGTATAGATAGGTTGATGGAGCTAGATAGCAAGGTAGGGTTGGATAATATTATGAGTAGACCTATTTACTGGGTTGAGCCCGCTTGGCTGGCCCAACTTAGGTCGAGCTTAGGTTCTTAAAAATGTAATGAAGGTCGGCTCGACCTAAACTCATAAAAGCCCACAATTATGTTTAGTGGGCCTTGTTAGTTTTTTAACCCAGATCCACCCTAAATAGAACACAAACTTTTAAATGTGTATATACAACTTAAAAAGTGTTGAGGATTGAACCAAGGTTTTAAGGGTAGACAGCAAGCCTTAACCACTAGGCTACAAGTTCAACTTTGTCATTTAATTTAAATTTCTTAATAATAGATAAATAAATGAACTAGGCAAGCATAGTTAAATCTTTTTATATTAGGTTTTTTGAAACAACGTCTTAGATATATTTGTTTTCTTTTCCAAATTAAATATTATTGAGTGTGCATGTACTATTTATCTATATAATATTCTTATAAAAATTATTTCATCATGTCAAATAAATCTATTCTTTATTGGGCGCGTTTGGGCCGCCCAAACTCGACCCATATTGGGTTTATGCGAGCTTAGGCATGCCATATGAAAATTAGGCTTGGGCAGGGCCTAGACATGGCCTTTAAATAGACTCGCCTAGGCCTGGTCCAGGCTTGCTCAAGCCCATTCGTTTCTCAACTCTAATTGTGAGTATTAGCATTGTTGACTACAGTGGATATAGGGGTTATTGATGGAGTCAAGATGGAGAAGGGTGATAGTGTCAATAGAGCATATGAGGGCAGAAGTGGAAAGATGGAAATGAAGGTCTAGGGAAGGAGTGATGTGTAGCTAGGGGTGCACATAGATTGCACTAATTCGCAAATCCAGTCCAATCGGACCAATTATCATTAATTGGATCAATTTTTTATCTTTTTGACTGATCCGATTTAAAAATCACTAATCCGGCTGGACTGGATCGGATTACGAATCCTACATTAAAAATCCATGGATCCAATCTGATCCAACCCATTTATCACATCAACACTTATACATATTTGATCATATATACTATAGTATCGCAAATAACATTAACTCAAACTATCAAGTAGAAACTTTAGTATCTCAAAGACTATGCTTGTTCTTAACTCTTTAATTACACTTTATACATTTTTTGTAGGTTGTAGATTGCAACATGCACCTTTTATGTGCTTTTATAATGGTGTATAGCGCGGATTTGTGGATAACATATTTATTTATGTAAGAGCTTGCATTTTAAAGGTTATTGTTTGATGGCAAGCTTGTGGAAAATATGATATATATATATATATATATATATATATATAAATTTGTGGATTGTATGCTATAAATTTGTCATTCATGAGATGCATGATTTGTCTAATTTTATATGATAAAGCTTGATTTCATAAACTTCTGGATAGGAAAAAGTCAATCCGCGGTATTTGATCCAATCCGGTCCCTATTTTGCAAGTTGGATTGAGTTGGATTTATGAATTATTTCGACTAAACTGGACTGTAATTTTTCAATCCACAATAATTATATTGGATTATGGATTGACCTTAATTGGACTTGATCCAATCCGTGTGCACCCCTATGTGTAGCATCCCCTATCCCGATTACGGCGATACTCAGCATGAAACCTTAATTAAGCCCCAATAACCCAACCAGACTTAACTAGAGCCAGCAGCATCTACATTAGTACTTGATAAAATCAACTCGTATATTAATATCGAATAAATAATACAAACTATATGCAACGAAAAATTAAAAACTTTTCGATATTTAAACAATATACAGAAATATAGAGTTTTTCAAAACACAAAACCTCGTTTATAAACCTCCCAACCCTATTTATGTACAACAAAATATATCAAACAGTATATATATGTACAAGAAGGCTCATTACATCGTAGAGAAGATTATAAGACTCCTAAATCTTCACCATGCTCTTCGATAAAAAGCTAGGTTGCAAACTTGAAATATTAGATTTGGGGTGAGTGCTCCAGCTTGCTCAATAAGTAAATATTCACAAAGCCATCAACATTCCATATAATAATCAAGAACATTATGCAATAACAATATGCATCAATGTTAACTAAAAAGAATATGAAAAGTATATAATTCAATGAATAACAGATGCAAATCAAGTTGTCAATGACTATTCTGTGATTCCTATTTTATTTGTAAAACTAGGGTCGATTACCTATTGACGCCATTAATGTGATTGATAAACCAACACATTGGCTGATATGTTGTCTATTCAATCCATTTATGCCCAATGGTTCTATCCGAAACCCTCTAGCGAATATGTAACTCACCTAACCTATCAAATTGAGTAGGAGTTACGTATAGGCCGGGAGATCAACCCCACTATCCATATAACCTGGTCTCAGTTTCAGGAGTTACTCTTGTGGATTACATTAGACACCGTTTTCCGTTTAGTCAAAAACATATCACAGTGTACATAGTCCCTCATTTCAAGTCCATAAACTATATGAACGAAATATACTACATAACCAAGCAAAGTTGATAATTAAACAAATCCATACTTACCACGGCTTAGGTTTCTGTTCCAAACTCCCTAACTTTTTGGGCATTCAAGCTTTCCCATGGATCCTACACCTATCACAAACCATTTATGATCAATATAGGACTAATACCCTATATTTAGAACCATAATTCAGTTCTTAAGTCCTCCATAAGTTTCAATTAAAATACAACAACATTGTTACTTTTTGGGGTGGGTGCGCATTCTCTCAGTGGGTGGAGTGCGCTCCAGCAATTGAGTTCATCATCATTGATGAAGGGAGCCCGCTCCTCTGCTAGGCGGAGCGTAATCCACCCTATACAATTTCGACAATACACAAAGCAACAACCACCGTTCCATAAACAAATGCATACGACAACAGCAAACACTCCAAAAATTCATCAAGGAGGACCCCTAGTAAGGTAACAAACCATTTCCAATCAACAAACAACCTAATTCACAAAGGTTTCATCACCTACTATCAAGTTAAACTTTAAAAACATGAAAACTAAACTTACTAAAGTGATAATTTCTAGATTTTCAATCGTTTAAGCTCCTCAATCCACATTAATTCAGCTCCCTGAATAATTTTCTAAGGATCAAAATATTAATCCCTCAATTGCTCTCACTCGATCGAGTTGTGAGATAAGTATGAGATTTTTAGTTTAAATATATGGATTTCTTTGACATACACATCGCGTTATCTCGAGATTAATCAGATGATTGATTGGTTAACATAACACTCCTTAAGGTGACACACATGTCGACACAATCAACACTTACGTTTATGATTTCCAATAAATATTTATATATAAAATATATATATATACATATTTCGTGTATTCTTTCACCAATAAATTCACCGGACATGCCTACGAGTATTTTTAGGCGTGCACATTCATTTCACGACCCCATCGTCGCACTTGGTGTACTGACTATTCATTGTTTATTTACATGTTTTCTATTTATTGGCTTGTATATAAACTCCCTTTTTTACTACAACTTATAAAATTCATAAACAATTCAAACAAACACAAACCATCATGCAAACTCACGCACATGCTAATCGAGGTACGCCGAACTTAACCACGAGCATTACTAAAGTTAATTAGGATTTGTATTAACAATAATCACTAGCTTGAGGTAATAGGTCGTTACATGATGTCTATTGTTTCTAGGTGGTTAGTATCAGGGTTGAGTTATGAGGAAGGTATAAGGGTTAACAGTGTATGTAGGTTTATGGTTTTGAGGGTGTCTTCCTATAGGAGCAAAAATTGCTTAAATTTACACCTATGCCAGAGGTGTATTTGTAACGACCCATTACCTCATGTGAGTGATTAGCCTTAACTAAAGTCCTAATTAACCTAAGTCAAGCTCGTGGTTAAGCTTGATGTACCTCGATTAGCGTGTACGTGAGTTTACATGTTGTTTGGTGTTGATGAGACGTGTTAATGCAAATTAAATTGGATTAATTGAATTAGACATATAAAAAACTTATAGTTTAATCAAATGAATTGTTCAAACTATGGATAAAACTCGAGATGAGCATAAGTTGGAAATTTTGTCGAGATGTCTCTCACTTTAAAGTTATCTCCATCATATCAGCCTCGAGATTGCATAATGCGAATCTCAAGAAAAATTAATATATAAAATCAAAACTCCTTCATGTTTATCACTATTGTTTGATCAATTGAGAGAGGAAGAGATCGATTTAGAGAGGAAAGTTACTAAAGTGAATTGGAAGCGTGAGAAGAAGATCAGACAATTTAGGAAGAAGATCAAACAACTGAATTGTTTTTATTGTTGGTGAGGTCCTCTCCAAGTTTGTCATTTCTTCTTGTAAGTTTGGTGAGTCTTATGGATGGGTAGAATAATTTATGTTAGTTCTTGATGTGGTTGGTTGGTAATGATGTAAGACCTCATTTGAGGTGTTCTTTGATGATTTTGAAAGTTTATGGAAGTGTTTAGATGATTAAATGAGGTTGTTGCCTTGTTTAGGTTTTTGGGCATTTGATGGCGAAGCGCACTCCCCCTTATAAGGAAGCGCACTCTCATGTCACATGATGATGTACCTAGAAGGTGGAACGTGCTCCACCAAAACATGAAGTATGCTCTCACTCCAAAAAACAAAAAAAACGCTAAAACCCTCATGGGTTTATGGGGGTTTATGGATTGGTTTAAAGGTTCCAAACATTATATATAGGAATTAAATTAATACCCAATGTTCTGTTCTAGGTTCTCAAACGCTGGGAGAGGTTTCAGTAACCCGAGAGATAGTAAATCCGGACTTAAACGTAAAAAAATCTGATAAAGTTATGTTGGACTCATAATTTTATCAATTATGCTTTGTAAAGTAGTATATTTAGTTCATATAGTAGTATAGACATGGAATGGGCAATGTACCATGACTTGACTGTGTTTTATACTAAATTGCTCGGAAGTGGTTGATAAGGCCAATCGGGACTGGGTGACAAAAAGGTTATCCATAAATGAATTTTGCCTTTTATTCTCAGTAACCCTTGAGTTACCTTAATCGCTTACTATCCAGTTAGAGTTGATAGCTCAGTTACATCTAAATCTGCCAACATAATCACACGTCTGCTAATGTGTGGATTTTATGATCAACATTCTTGGGTAACATGAGAGTATGACTCTAAATTGAAAATCAAATTACAAGTCATGAGTATAGTTGCAATTTAACTCATTACATAAATTTTGTTATTTATTATTTATATCATATCCAATACCTGAACATATATTAATTGGGTTTATATTGCTATTCATTGATCCATTAGCTACTAGTTGGTAATTAATATATTTATGAGCATCATTTACTGAGCAAGTTAGAATGCTCACCCATCTTAACATTTCAGGTTCACAACTCATCGCTCAAGACAAAAGGAAATGGAAGATCTAGAAGTTTAGAGTTTTTCTATGATGATGGGATTTGAACCTTACCCATCGCTTAAAACATATCCCATTGGGCAAGAATGAAAGCACCACTTACTTAAGTCCAATAAATTATGGAGATAAAACCCTTAATTCACCAGTAAACAAGAGAGTAGAAGAGAGAAGATAGATGATGGGATTTGATAACTTTTTTTTTTCTTCCTTTCGTTTGTTGGGGAAGGTTCCCTTTTAAACCAAGGATGCCCTAATACATTGAACCCTAATATAGTGTGCTTACAACAAACTTTAAGCAACTTTAAAGGAAATGACAATAGAGCCAAGTATGTTATACTAGTGGGAAGAATCCTCCAACCAAGCATGGCTTTTACTTTTTAGGTGTTCTTTTAGGCCTCATTAACAGCTCAGAACCCTACTCCCTTTATACGATCACGCATTTTGCATCCCCCAGTGCACCTGTCGATGCCTTGACTTCTCCATCATAACATGCAAGTAGGGTCGGGAATCCTCATTCCCTGCAGTGTCCCGCCCAGGTGAAGCAAGGATTCCCCTTTTTTTGCTCCCCGTGGGGTGGAGCACGAGGCAAAATCTTGCCTCGCCACGCGAGGTAAGGCGGGGACGGTAATTGTTCTCGCCCGTGGGGATTCCCCGCCCTGCATCTATTGTTTAAAATTCTCCATTTTTTATGTTTTTACAAAAAAAAGATTATATAACTTTTTTACTTGAAACATATGTAATATATAGAATGAAACTCAAGATCTCCAACAGTAAAATTTATTTTTACCATTAAATTAATTTTATAATATATATATATATATATATTTAAAACATCATTGAAATATATTTGCCATACTAGTTTTGAAAATCTTTTATATTTAATTAAGTATGATAACTTTTAACTCAATCAACAAAACAATCCACATTAATCCTTTAATTTAAGAAAAATAGTTTTTTAAAAAAATTGAGAAAGTAGTAGTTAAGTGTCAAAATGACCAAGGAATAAAGATCAAAATAGATACTTTTTAAAAAATTAATGGGGGCACTATGGGGATTCCTCGCCCTGTCAGGATCCCCGCGGGATGGGGCGTGGGGCGGCAAAGTTCACCCCATGGGGAATTTGTGGGGAATAAATCCCCGCCTCGCGCCCTGTGGAAACGAAGACGGTAATTACGATCCTTGCCATGCCCCGCCCTGCCCCACTTGCAACCCTACATCTGCCCAACTTATCATTTTTCTAGTCAACTAAAGTCTCAAGACTTCCAGCTGCATCAATTATTTTAAAAACGATTCATTAAACCCTAAGATTTTGGTCACTGTATTCAAATGAAAAATACAAGAAAATTATGGATGGTATTTAAATATTTAGAAGAATGGTAACACCAACGAAGTGGGTGTAGTAGTTCTTTGATTTGCCATGGAGTGTTTTGAGTAAGAGAGTTACGATCCGAGTCCCAAAGAGAGCTAGATGGTTTATTTCTTATTAGAAATAATTGGCAAGAACGTTAACAATAACATACGCATAATTCAACTGCTAGAGATCATTCATGCTAATCAAGCAAACTATAAAAATTTCTAAGGCTTAGTTGGCAAATATATCTTAATGTTTTAAAGTTTTTGCAAAAATATCCTAACGTTTCGATTTTGGCAAAAATATCCTAATCTTTTTAATTTTTCGTAAATTTTATCCTCACTTCATATTATTTGATCGTATTACACATAACAATGTAAAAAATCATGCACACAATTAAAAATATTATTTCATACAATGCGAAGTGTGTGCAATTAAATGATCATTCATCACTTTAAATGTGGTTTAACGCATAATAATTACAAGCAAGGGTACAATTTGATTGAAATTAAAAGGTTACGATATTTTTCAAAAATTAAAATGTTAGGATATTTTTTACAAAAATCTAGAAACGTCAAGATATATTTGCCTATTAAACCTATTTATAAAAGACTATTTATGATTGACATTGAGTTTTTTTCTAAATTATTACAAGCTCATGAGTAGGAACCCCGCTCCCATATATATACTTTTTTTCCCAATCATAACTGAAGAGCAATTTCAATCTTATTAATTAGCATTCAATTACCTAACATGTCATAGTAGATACTGTCACGAGGCCGTTAAGTGAAGGGTTTACCTTAATGAAGTTTTCTCGCTCAACCCAACCTATGGTGCCCAAGGGCCACCTTAGTTCAACACTACTAATACTCAATTCGAATGAACAACAAACAATGGCACCAAGGAAACGTTTTACTAAGCTGTCAATGGGAATACAACTCTAGAACTCTATGCTTCCCCAAGCCTAGAGCCCATGGCTTTATAGATCAGCCAACAAGTAGTTACATAACTGTCTAAGACACCTGTCCGATTACATTGATCCATAGACTAAGTAAAACCCCACTCCTTTGTGGTCAAGGGAGTGACCCAATTGCCTTGTTCCCTTACTGCCACCTGGTTCCATAACCGCCTCAACTGCTTGGTCAATTAGCACATGCTCCATGTATTCGAGACATTCTTGGACGTGCCTTGGTCATGCCAATGGCCATGACCAAGGTAGTTACTCAACCCCTTTGGAACCACCTTGACTTGGTCCATCCACACCTCAAGGGACGTGGTCCATACTTCCCTAAGGGACAGGGACTGCTCGGTGGTGCCTCGCTACGCCCAGGCATTTTGGGTGCTAGCTGGGGCTCGATCGATTCCCACCGGCTCGGGGAGGCCGGACCATGGGTCCGAGGGTCTTCCTTTGGCATGGCACCCAAGGCATGCTCGAGGGTCTTCCTTGCTACTATGCCCATGTCGCCCCTAGGAGAGAATACACCTCCCCTTATAGTAGATGTTAAGCCGTTTCCTCAGCTCCAATAGGAAACATTAAGAAATGAGACCAAGCGTAATTTGACTTGGTCAACGCCCAAGTCAAGATTTGTCAACCTTTTACCAAGTTATGACTTGCCCGTGCGAAGGCGCGGCCTTGTCCATGCCAAAGCGCGGCCTTGCCCATGCCAAGGCGCGGCCTTGCTCGTGCCAAAGGAATCTGTCAAGGTATCGTTTTGCTCGTGCCTAAGGAACGTGCCAAGGCACGGCCTTGCTCGTGCCAAGGTGCGGCCTTGTTCATGCAAAAGGAATCTGCCAAGGCGTGGTCTTGCTCGTGCCTAAGGAACCTGCCAAGGTGCGGCCTTGCTCGTGTTAAGGAATCTGCCAAGGTATCGCTTTGCTCGTGCCGAAGGAACGTGCCAAGGCACGGCCTTGCTCGTGCCAAGGTGCGGCCTTGTTCATGCAAAAGGAATCTGCCAAGGCGTGGTCTTGCGTGGTCTTGCGTCAAGGTGCGGCCTTGCTCGTGTCAAGGAATCTGCCTAAGACCTTACTTGCCAAGGCGTGCGCCTCGCCTTGGGGACGCGTGTCAAGGCGCCAATCACGTGCCAAGGCGCAACCTTGTATGGGCCCAGGCACCATGCCTAGGCGCGCGTCAAGGCGCGACCTCGTCCATACCTGTGCGCTGCCTCATCCGTCCCACATGCAACCAAACTTCACGAAACCACCCAAGTCCTCCAGAACTCGGTCATTCGCTAGGTTTGTCGATGCCTAGCCCAACCTACTCGGATCACGCTATTGAGGGGCTGACAAACATCCCCCCGCCGAAAATGCTCGATGGCCTCATCGAACTGCTCGGTTACTGCCGCTTCAGGTAGTCTGTTATCTCATTGTCAAACTGCCATAAAGTAGTGTCTCGCTCCCAAGTAGGTTCCTCAACATTAATCCACTTGATCAAGTAAAAAGCTCGCCTATTTTTCCTACTTTTGCCACACGTCTCGTGGGTTAGAATCTTCTTAATTTCTCCAACAAACTCCTTTCGTACTAAGGGTGGTGCCCGTCTCACCGTGCTCCTCCCTGGATCTGTCTCATCAGAGCGGAAAGGTTTGAGATAGCTGACATAAAATGTAGGATGTATCTTCAACCTTTCTGGTAGCTTTAGGAGATAAGCAACCCTCCCAACTCGCTTGACCACCTCAAATGGTCCTCTGTACCGCTGAACCAGGCCCTTGTGCGTCTCCTTCTTTTTTAGCTTCTTCAAAATCTGAGGTGTGAACTTCAACAAGACAAGGTCTCCTTCCTAGAACTCTAAGGATCTTCTGTTCTAGTCAGCATACTTCTTCATCCATCGAACAACTTTGGCAAAATTGTCTTGAGTTGCCTCCCTCGGCTCATTCTTGTTTCTCGCAAATCAATAAGCCGCTGGGCCATCGGATTTGATTTGGCTACCTCATATGGAGTAGTCGGTTGTTGTCCTGTTGCCACCTCGAATGGACTCAGCTCCATAGCCGAGCTTTTGTGAATATTGTAGCGGAATTGGGTTGTATCAAGTAAATCTACCTTGTTGGACTAACTTGTATTGACATAGTGTCTGAGGTAGTCCTCCAGCAATGCATTGATTCTCTACTTCTGCCTATCCGTTTCAGGATGATTTGTTATGGAAAACTTTAGCTCCGAGCCCATTAGGTTGAATAGGGCAATCTAAAACCTTCCAGTGAACCGAGCGTCTCGATCACTGATAATATCCTTCGATATCCCCCAATATTTTGCCACATGCTTTAGGAAAGATTCCACAATCAAGTCTGCATCACAATTCTTCAGAGCAGCTATGAACGTGACATACTTCGAGAATCGATCTACCACCACCAGCACGCTAGTCATTCCCTGCACTTTAGGAAGACCAGTAATGAAATCCATATATATACTCTGAAAGGGTCTATCTGGTACAGGCAGAGGCTCCGGCAACCTTGATGCCTTCATTCTCTCTGTCTTGTCTTGCTGGCATACAAGACAAATCCGTACATATTGATCTACGTCCTCCTCCATCTTAGGCCAGAAGAATAAAGGTGATAAGATGGCATAAGTGCACTCCACACCCAGATGCCCAGCCCACCGAGCATTATGTGTCTCCCTCAGAAGTTTTCGCCTTAGTCCACCAGTACTTGGAACATATGGACGTCCTCCCTTAGCATAGAGGACTCCATCTTCGCACCAAAACCTCTGAGCGACTCCCTCCGCTACTAGTTTCAACATCTTAGTACAAATAGATTCTTTGCTTGTCTCCTCCTTGATGCGAGGTAGGAACTCACTTTCCAACCTCACCACTGCTGACATCATCTCAGCTACCACCTTGCGACTAAGAGCATATGGGACTGAGTTAAGCCTTCAAGGCTTGTGTTCGAATTGCACATCGAACTCTGCTAGGAAATCCAACCACCTAGATTACTTTTGATTGAGTTTCTTCTTACTCATCAAGTACGTGATAGCAGCATTATCTGTTCGCACCACGAAGCTCGTTCCCAATAGGTAATGCCTCCAAAGATGGAGAGCATGTATCACTGCCAACATCTCTTTCTCGTGAGCCGAGTACCTCTGTTCTGATTCCTTCAGCTTCCTACTTTCAAAAGCAATGGGGTGTCCCTCCTGGATAAGTACCACCCCCAATGCTTTGTCTGATGCGTCTATGTGCACTTCGAAAGGTAGGTCAAAATCGGGTAGTCTCAATACTGGTTCAGAGGCAATGACCTACCTCAGTTCTGCCATGGCTTGGTTGCATCGATCCGTCCATGCCCAAGCCCGATCCTTCTTCAACAGGTCTGTTAGTGGTGCCAACCTCTTTGAGTAGCCTTCCATGAACCGCTAATAGTAATTTGCCAAACTCAGGAATGACCACAACTCCTGGACCTTCGTGGGGTTGGCCACTCCATGATCGCCCGCACCTTCTCCAGGTTCATTTGTAATTTACCCTGGCCTACAATATGACCAAGGAAAGTGATCGTTTGCGCAACAAACTCATATTTTTCCCTCTTCACATACAAATGATTAGCCCTCAAAGTAGTCAAAACCATCCGTAAGTGATCCACGATCTTGGAGGTTTTAACTGTAAACTACAATATCATCAAGATATATAACAACAAATCGATTGATGAACTCTTTTAACACATCGCTCATCAAATTATAGAATGTAGCAGGGGCATTTGTCAAGCCAAATAGACTGACTAAGTATTCAAATGATCCATACCTAGTCACCATGGTCGTCTCAGGGACATCACCAGTTGCAATTCGGACTTGATAGTATCCTGACCTCAAGTCCAACTTATTGAAGTAGGCTGCACTAGATAGTCGATCGAAAAAGTCTGCCACCAGCGGGATATGGTACTTGTTCTTCACCGTTAGCTTATTCAATGCCCTATAGTCCACACACATCCAAAGGGATCCATCCTACTTATGCTGGAATAAGACTGGTGCTCCTTAGGGTGCCTTAGATGGCTAAATGAATCCAGCATCCAACAACTCCTGCAACTGCTTCCTCAGTTCCTCCAACTCTTTTAGAGCCATTCTGTATGGGGCATGTGCTGGGGTTTTTGGGCCAGGGATCAACTCAATCTCGTGGTCAATCACCCTTTTGGGGGTAATTGCTTTGGTAGTTCCGTCGGCATCACATCACTGAAGTCCTCCAGTACCTCAACAATTGCATCAGGGACTTTTGTTGTCCTGCTTGCCTTAGTCTCCACAGGGCCGCATGGTATGTTAGTTCACCCTTCCTGAGTCCATCTTTCACTTGAATGGCTGAAAGATGGGACATATTTGCACTTTCTTTCCCTGAAATCATGTTAGTCGCAGGAACAAAGCAGGGATGAGACTTGTTCATCACAAACAATCCCCTCAAGAACAGCATCAAGGCAATGTTCCCCAACAGTAGAAAGTCATTCCCTAAGATGACATCAAAATCATCCAAGGGAACTGCCATGAGGTTGATCTTCCCCTCTCAATACCTAACCTTAAGATTTACATTAGATGTCATACTTTGAATTCGCTTTGCTTTAGAATTCACGGCTTTCATTCGACTGGAATTCTTAATAAGATCTAGTCCCAGCTTTTCCACCATGTGGTCCGCCACAAATGAATGTGTTGCTCTCGAATCCACCAATGCCAAGACTCATTTCTGGTTCATCTCCGCATCAACGTACATCAGCCCCTTCAAAGGGCTTGTTTTGGCTTGTTGAATGACATTCAACAACTATAGTGGGTTCATCCGGGGCTGGCCATCATCTTCCGCGATCAAGGCCGAGATTTTCTCCTTCTTTGGGCAGTCTCGTGCCCTGTGAGGGCCATTGCAAATGAAATATCCTTTGTGTGAAGAATTTGATGAGGGCTTTGTATCTGCTTTCGGGGCTGGCTTCGAGCTCACTTGCTTAGGAGGGAAGGGCTTCTTCTCGCCCTTCTTATGGTGATCCTTGAACGACTTATTCTCCTTGTTCTTCCCCTCTCTCGTGAAAGAACCAGTCTTGAAGTCCATAAGACTATCAGCCGCAGTAATCGCCCCAGGTAAGTCTTTCACCCCTTGCCTCCTTAGCTCGGATTGAGCCCATGACTGCAATCCAGTAGTAAAGTTAAAGAGTTTGTCCTCCTCTGACATGTTTTTGACGTCCTGCGAGAGAGAGGAAAACTCCTTAACGTAATCTCGAACAGATCCCGTCTGTTTGAGCTTGCGCAAGGCTTCCCGCGCTTGCCAAGTAGCATTTGATAATTCAACTCCCTCTTTAGCACCTCCCAATCCACGATCTTGGGTCTACCCGCAGCCGCATCATCGTCTACTTTGGTTCTCCACCAGAGTTTAGCATCACCTTCTAGGTACATGGAGGTCAATATGACCTTTTGGTCCTCCTCCGTCCAGACAGTAGCAAAGTATTGCTCCATGTCCCAAAGAAAGTTCTCAAGCTCCTTTACGCTCCGCTTGCCCGATAATTTCTTTTCCTCCGGCACCTTGGTTATAGGCTTTACCACACCTGCAACCTTCGAGGATCCACCCACAGCTCGCTTTAGTAAACTCACCTCCATAGTCATTGTCACAGTTGTTTCAGTGGTAAGTTCTCCCACAGAACGTACATCCGCTACAAGCTCCTCGAACTTGGATTCCCACGCACCTATCATGGCCTCCTGTGACTCTCCTCTAGTCACCAAGGAATCCACCAACATCTCCAATCCTTCAATGTGTTATGCTGACATTGAGGATTTCGCCAACTGTGCCGTGACAGTCATCGTTGCCATCAATTGTTCCAAGTGAGCTACCCTTTCACTTAGATCACTTGCTGCTCTGGTCGCCATCGTCTCCGAAACGGGGTTCTGATACCAATTGTCACGGGGTCGTTAAGTGAGGGGTTTACCCTAAAGAAATCTTTATCACTCAACCCAACCCGTGGTGTCTAAGGGCCACCTTAGTTCAACACTACCAATACTCAATTCGAATGAACAACAAGCAATGGCACCAAGGAAACGCTTTACTAAGCTTTCAATGGGAATACAACTCTAGTACTCTACGCTTCTCCAAGCCTAGAGCCCATGGCTTTATAGATCAACCAACAAGTAGTTACATAACTGTCTAAGACACCTGTCCTAATTACATTGATCCATAGACTAAGTAAAACCCCACTCCTTTGTGGTCAAGGCAGTGACCCAACTGCCTTGTTCCCTTGCTGCCACCTGGTTCCATAACCGCCTCAACTGCTTGGTCAATTAGCACATGCTCCATGTATTCGGGACATTCTTGGATGTGCCTTGGTCATGTCAGTGGTCATGACCAAGGTAGTTACCTAATCGCTTGGAACCTCTTTGACTTGGTCCATCCACTCCTCGAGGGACGTGGTCCGTGCTTCTCTAAGGGACAGGGACTGCTCGGTGGTGCCTGGCTACACCCAGGCACTTTAGGTGCTAGCCGAAGATCGGTCGAGTCCCACCGACTCGGGGTGGCGAGACCACAGGTCCGAGGGTCTTTCCTTTGCATGGTGTGCAAGGCAAGCTCGAGGGTCCTCCTTGCTATTATGCCCCTAGGAGAGAACACACCTCTCCTTATAGTAGATGTTAAGTCGTTTCCTCATCTCCAATAGGAAACATCAAGAAATGAGACCAAACGTAACTTGGTCAACGCCCAAGTCAAGATTTGTTAACCCTTTGCCAAGGTATGCCTTGCCCGTGCCAAGGCGCGGCCTTACTCATGCCAAGGCATGACCTTGCTCGTGCCAAAGGAATCTGGCCAAGGTATCGCTTTGCTCTTGCCCAAGGAACATGCCAAGGCGCGGCCTTGCTCGTGTCAAAGGAATCTGCCAAGGCGCGGTCTTGCTCGTGCCAAGGAATCTGCCAAAGCGCGACCTTGCTCGTGCCGAGGCGCCGCCTTGTCCGTGCCAAGGGAATCTGCCAAGGCTTGCCCGTGCCTGTGCCAAGGGACGCGCCAAGGCACGTGCCAAGGCGCAACCTCGTATACGCCCAGGCACCATGCCTAAGCGCGCGCAATGGCGCGACCTCGTCCATGCCTGTGCGCTACCTCATCCGTCCCGCATGCAACCAAACTTCACGAAACTACCTAAGTCCTCCAGAACTCGGTCATTTGCTAGGTTTCTCGCTGCCTAGCCCAACCTACTCGGGCCACGTTATTAAGGGGCTGATAGATACCATATAACTTAGGTAGGTCATAACGAACTCATAAAACGTAGTGGGCTTAGTGGACACGGCAGACCCACATATTGGACTAAATATTATCTAAAATGGCATTGAGATTTATTATATATTCTATGAGACTTGAACCTTAGTTCTTATTAGTGAAAATGCTAGGCCTTGACGTCGTAGCTAGTCTGTGGTTGTTATGATATTGAGTTCTTATCCCATATGAAAAAAAAAGTTCTTATCCATTATAAAAAAAAAGTGTTAAATGCTTATTTGTTATTTTCATAATAGTAAAAGTAAGAAAATCCATAAAAAATAACTGCATCAAAATTTCTTGTGATGTATATAACACGACAATTTGTAACATCAAGTTCATTCAAGTCCATTGACACACATGAACAAAGAACTGCGCACATCTTGATGCACATCTGATGCATCTCACTGCATCATATCTTTTTTTTTATAGAATATAACATAGGAACGTCTGAAATGCCCCAATTTTTATTGGGTTTACCTCGTTTACCCGCCATTCCCCTTTTTGAATTTTAATTGGTGAATGAATTCCACTTTTTTAAAAAAAAAAATTATCAAAATACCCTTACTAAATGTATCTCATTTTTTACTGAATATACCTCGCTAATCAAACACCGTCGATCTTTGGATTTCAGACATATAGAGCCAAGACCTATAAAGAGGTCTCAACCAGCTTCATCCAACTCCCATCAAGATATTTGAATAAGTCTCGGTGGAATGTGCAAGGTGACCGAGACCACTGCTTCAAAGGTCTCGGTCAACTCCTACCGAGACCTATAAAAAATCTCTGTAGGAGCCAGCCAAAACCTCTTTAGATGTCTTGGCCCTCTGTGTCCAAAACTCATGAGCGCGACATGAAAGAAAGAAAAAAATTCAAAACTCCAAAAAAAGACCAAAAAATTAGTGGGTTTTGCTCTGATTCGCAAGATATATATGCTTGATTTCATCGACTTTTTATGCCCAAGATACGAGATTCAAGCCCTAAGTTAAAAGTCTAAACTCAACAACATTAAAATTAACTCAAAAACAACAAAAACGAAAAAAAAAAAAAAAACCGCAAAAATCGACAGGAAAAAAAAGATGGAAAATGCACTCACGACGTCAAACCGATGTGGTTTCGCCTCGGATTTTGTGGAACTTAGACCGGAGATGGGGGGCGATTCGAGAGAAGGAAAGTCCATCAGTGACTGAGGTATGTATGGATTGGGGAGTAGGGAATTGGTAAAACTCTTTTATATAGAAGGTAGTTGAGTTATTACACATAAAAATTAATTTTGTTTTTAAAAGGGGTACGTTTAGTAACAATTTGGATCCATTCAGCCATTCCATAACATATTAATTACATTATGATTTACTGAAAATGTAATGGAGCATCGAGGGCAGCAGCAACAGAGACTTAATTGTTGTTTGGACAAAAAGAGTGAACACACTCGCACTGTCTTCAAATTTATGTCTTTGTTTTATTGAATTTTGTTTGGTTAATGTGACGCACCCAACAAAAACAAGTTCGGGTGCACATTTCAAAGTCCATCTTAAAACAACCTGTAGTGTGCCTATCAACATCTTGAATAATATATAATGGGCCCTTTCATTTGTGTACATTCACGGAGACTGAATCAGACCACATCACCAAACATTCCCTTCTCATTTTTATTTTTTTATATGCATAATAGAAATATATATAGCAGCTTTGATTGATTTGTGGGGTTCACATGGATTTTGACCACTGCACCGCTTAGCAACAAGACAACAAAGAATATCCTACATCACTACCGCCACTATACTGCTATACATATACATACACCTTGATTAATTAATAAATTAGTTTGTTTGACATTTAATTAAATTTTGTACTCCATATGCTCCACTGCAGTACTTTACACAGAAATGAATGCCTTTTAATTAATTAAGTGAATACTATATTTATATATGCTAGTGCAATTAACTGTTGGCTTTCTTTATTAATTGAGTGTGATTATTAACGTATAGATGGACAACTAGGAGGATCACGTCAGAAATCAACTTTTATACTCCATTATCTAATTAATCATCCAATATTGTAATTAATTTCTAAAACTAATAACCTCAAAAAAAAAGAAAGTCCGAAACTAATATTTTAATTCTTATAAAGTAGCCGTCATTATTAATTTATTAATAAGTTTTAACAATACCATCTTAATTAAAGCATATATGTTCAAGGGGAGTAACTAACTTATTAATAAGTTTTAACAATACGATCTTAATCAAAGCATACAATACGATATTAATCAAAGTATTTATGTTTAAGGTGAGAAAAGTGAAGAGTGACTAATTTATGCATAGGGTTAAGTGTTCACTCTAAAAAGTTAAGGCAAGATAGAGTGTCCACTTCAAACATGTAAGCATGTATTCTAACTAGTAGTCGATGTGGGACTATCCCAACATCTCCAACAATATATTTAGTGTCTTACAAAATTATTTTTCTTGTAATTTACATATACATGTGCACAATTTATATGAACGTAGATATTATACGTAATGAATTAATTACATATTAATTACGTTTTAATAATGTGAATAACAACAATGAATATATTAAAAGACTTTTAATTAGTTGTTAGTGAATTAATTACTAATAATTCTCACTATTCTATGCATGAGTATATATTAAAAAGACTTTTTTAATTACTATTAACCTTCAATTTTCTCTTTTATCTAAAATACTTGTTTTATATATGAAAGTTCAAAAATGCGCTAATGAACTAATTACTATTAATTTTCAATTTTCTAGGCATATGTCGAATTGCAATGCACCGCACAAGCAAGATGTTAATTAGATATCTTATTGATTCATCCTTATAATGATATGCATGTATATATATATCACATTTTTTTTTATTAATTATAAGTATTCAGACATTTATCTAATTAGTCTTATGGAGCCTGAAATTGTGAAAAAAAGTCATCAATGACCTGACATTTTATTGTTATGGGAATTGAACCTGAGATCATTCGTGCGCCTAACCCACGCGTACAATTTTACCTTCGCCCTTATCATATAGGCTATAGATCAGCACTAAGCATGAACAAGAAGAATACTGTTGATTGAAATTGTGAAAAGATCGATTACTAGCTATAGATAGCTAGATCAAGTGTGGAACACAAGCAAAGGTATACATATACATAAAGAGAGAATTATGATAATTAGTATTTGTTTTTGTACTGTGGATATAATATAATATTTTTTGATAAATACTGTGTTTATAATATGAAGTCTCATATAGGTAGCTAACATGGTGGGTCCTGGTCTCCACTGGGAGGACACCAACCACGAAAGGGACGTGCACGGAGAGGATCGATTAACGCAACATATTTGGGGAGTATAGAGGGCAGCCCAGACAGGATGGGCCTCACCAAAAAATGTATATGAACATGACGAGAGAAAATGTTAGAGAGAGAAAATGTTAGAGAGAGAGAGAGAGGCTGGGCCCAAAGAGGATTAAGGAAGCACTGGGAGAGGATTCCTTTCCTAAGAAAAAAGCAATGGCTAAAGGCAAAAGGAGAGATGGGAACCCTCCACCCATAGCTACTACACATCAAAGCATGACAAAAAAGCATATCTAGCTAGAGAGAGGGTGTGGGAGACAAAGTGGAAGGATATCCCTATGTTACTGACCACCTTAAAGAAATATATGAGAGAGAGACCCTCACAAATATATAGGGTACTGTTGGATGCATGTGGTTTTCAAAAATAGTCTTGTATGTGAGTTGCCAATACATCTCTATACTGAGATGAATGAGGCAGCAGCACTTGCTAAGAGACAAAATGGAGGGAGTAATGGATTTGACACATGTTAGAATCAAGACTCAATTAAGTTGCCGTGATTATTAAAAAATGAATAAGAAAAGAAATTAATTAATTAATGGTCTTTATTATGGACTCAGAGTTTCAGTGCTTATGTTGTACTATAATTGATGAAATATTGTAATGAGAATTTATGTTTTCTAACAAAAATGACGTAGATGAGATTTTACTTTAAAAGATCTTACCTCAAAATTAAATAGTTAAAAATATATCTACAGTTATTTTTATCTTAAATTAAGTTGTTCTTTGACAAAAAAAATCGTTCTTTGTGTTTATCAAATTTATCTTTTTTTTTAATAAAAAAATTAGCTTAATTTGTTTATTTCTCGGTTTATCAAATTTATCTTATAACATATAAAAAATTAATGATTTAGCATGTAAAATCATCACGCGATATTAAAGAGCAGTACGTATTTTCAGTGCTCTTATAATCAAGACAGTACATATTTTCAGTGTCTAATAATCAAGACAAAGACTTTTTTAAATACATATTATGAAATGAATTGTGGCACTGCATTGACTTTGTTAGAAAGTCTCATCATATCATCATAAACCATTGATTGTAGGTAAAAAATAAAAAAAAAAAAAAAAAGAGAAAGGGAAAGAAATCGAAATGTGTATGTCTGAGATAAAAAGGAAAGGAAGGTAAATGAGGGGTCTGAAAGGATTAATTATGTCTCTCATCCGAGAGGTGTGGTTACACATAATAATGCCGACAAGGCCAAATATGGCGCATGAAAGCCTTTTCACTGTCCACAAAAGTCTTTTACTTTTCTTTTCACAAAGTGTTTCCACTTGGACTCTATTGGATTGGCATGTTGCAGTGGAGTAGATCCCAAGTGATCTCATCAACTCATCCCACTTAATTAGTTAATATAAAACTTGATTGAAAAGATAAATTTTACTTTCACCCCCTCCCCCACCATTAAGTAATTAACTTCATTATAAATTTTGTCATCTCAAATTCACTGTTTTGTTTGCGCTAAAAACAATATATATACTATATCTGTTTGACTTGAAGGATCATCTATTCATAAAAGAAAAGAATCTGTTTTAGGAGTAGCAATACTGTTAGACTGTAATTGACTGGATAAGCAAGTCTTGAACAAAAAACCAAAGGTTTTCTAATTTCATCAGTTTTTTTCATCAATTGATAGTATATTGGTACAAGCTAAATTCGTATTCATAAAGGAAAAGAATCTGTTTTAAGAGTAGTAGTGTTAGTCTGTAATTATTGATTGGATATGTAGCTTGTAATTGCTCTTTGTGAGCTTATAATTGGGACAAGATTACCTTTTAATGGATAAAATATGAAATTGTCTATTTAGGCTTAAAAAAAAATTAACTATAAAAATAACATAAACTTTCATCTTTTTTGCAAAAATAATACCAACTTTCAATTTTGTCAAAAATAACACGAACCTTTAATTTTTTTTTCAATTATAGCGTGGAGAGCGATTTAGTGCTATAATTTGGGCGTTGATATGGCAACGCAAGCCAATTTTTTATTATTCACTTAAACCGAGTCAACAAAAATCCAAACCTCCCATTTAATCGATTTTTTCTAAATATAAAATAACAAAATCTTAAAAAACAAAAAAGAATTGAAAACAACGGCACAACAAAATCGAAAAATAACAAGAAAAACAGCGAAAAAAAATCATAAGTTCGCATCTTTTGTTTTTCTCTTACGGACAAAAGTTGATTGAATGAACAAAACTCACGTTTCTAGTCCGTGAGAGAAAAATAAATAAATACAAACTTAATTTGGTTTTTGCTTTTGTTGTTATTATTTTGTACTTTCTTGTTTCATCGTGTTGTTTTTATTTTTTAATTTTGTTTTTTAAATTGCAAAAAAAATATCAAAATGTTGGGGTTTTTGGGGTTCATACGCAGTGAAAAATTCGAAACAATTTTTGAAAAATCCCCAAAAAATCAAAAATAAGTTTCATTAAAGTAGATCTACAAAAATAAACTATACCTTAATCTATAATTTCCTTATCTGATTGTTCGATATGCAAGACGTTCAAGCACGCGTCCTCTATCGGAAATTCATACACGAATGGTGACCACAATTTAGAGTGATAGCATCAAGAGAGATATAAAATGTTTTTCCAGAGAATTCAAAAATAGCAAAAATGAAATCTCATGTCATTTTTTTTGTTTTAGGGTTTCAACATCTATTTATATATGCATATAGACCTCACTTAAAATCCTATTCGTAATACAACTGTATTGTATTTAGGCAGTTTAAAGTTCATAAAACATAAGGCATAGAAAGTCACCCTTAAAATTACACATACGCCATATTAATAAATTATCATATAACAAATCATAAGAGATTTTATGTTATGAATTTTATCATATAAAATGCATTAATTTGGACCTATTGAAATTGCGCAAAGTCATTCTTTGTATGTGACCCAATAAGTTCATGCGACGTCGGCAGTGAACCAAAATCGTTTTGGTATACAAGTCATAAACGATATCTAGCAAGACATTATGACTACCCAAGTAGCATGAATATCAAAATCGATATAACCTAATAAATAACATATATCATATCCTTTTGTTGTGCGATATACTTTGATTAAACATAAAGCATGAAAAGTCACCCTTTCTTGATCTTTAAGTAAACTAAAAACATCTAAGTGACATTGATCATATCAATTTACTAGAATTAGTCATTTAATAGTCTAACATATCGAGGGTTCCACTGATATCTCTCTATACGAGAGGGACAAATTATATCTTGATTACATACTTTCACATATTATTTACATGGTAATCAATCACGATCTTTATAATCGTCCGGTTAAAGACAACATTTGATCGTGTCAAATTACCATGCTCATCATATTGAAGTCTATGGTAATCTCAAGTCGAATGACTAAATAATATACTTATCATGAGTAACACTTATAACTTACTTCATGTGGCATTTTCATAGTGGGTCGGTCCAGTACATTGTTCCTTAACAAGTACTCATGATTTCGATTCGTATCCATATATGCATGATCATCACATGACCATCAATCAAGACTCAAACTAGTTTTAATTAATTATAGTTCCTTGTATAATGACCGACTAGGACATTTGAGATATTTCAACAAATACCCATGAATCTTATTATAAGGTAAACATGTAATCACTTATAACAAAACACCAAACGAAAAACCTCTATTTATTTAACTAAAATTATTATACAAATAATGTTTGTAGATTAACTTATAGCACATATCCCAACACAAAATGATTAGATGAAGATTAAGGTTTTTGTTTACCAGGTTAAAGTGAATCGTAAAACAACTGGGTTCACGTTTCCATATTAGCACTCTAAAGCTCAAATCGCTCTCCATGTAAAAATTGAAAAAATATTGAGAACTCGTGTTATTTTTGATGAAATTGAAAATTAGTGTTATTTCCAAAAAAATGATGAAAGTTGATGTTATTTCTTGTAATTAGCCTAAAAAACCATCATATTCATAAAATATGACTCGTGTGACTCATGAACATTTTGTGATACTATGGGCTAAAAGCTATCTCGAGGAGTGCGTTTATGTATCAATTTGAAATAATATAATAAATAATATATAGTACCTTATACTATTTTGTAAATAATTAATTAAATGGGAACAATATCATTGAAACACTTAATTAAATTTTAGTTCCATGTATTGATTCATATCAAGTAGGAGTTGTAACAAAATAAAAAAGTAACAGATGTTGTCTATTCTGATCTTCATAACACTTTGATTTAATCATAAAATCATAAAATATATACATATATCCTTCCATTGCCATTAAATTTGAGAATGTTTTTCACCTTTTTGCCTTCTTCCGTTAGTCGGGATGAATTTTGATGGTGAGATCTCTTTGGTACGAATCATATCCCAATAATTGTTTTACAGTTATTGGGTCCGTTTATTTTGAAGAGAAATGGGAGGGAATTAAAACTCAAGTACTCAAAACACTTATGCTCAAACTACCATCAAGTTGTGAGTCCAAAACATAGAGTACGCATCAATATAATATGGGTCACATAGAATAGAGATTAGTTAGGAAATGATAATCTAACAATCTCCCACTTGACCCATACTATAACTTGATGAATCAAAATTAAATATAATTCGCACTTTTATTGAATCTATCAAATCTTTTTTCACTGAATAAAATGATCACATCATGGCGGTCACTAGTCATTTAATCAACGCGATTCCTTCCATGTATCACGATTAACTCAACCAGTATAACTTTATTAAGGATATTTCAATCCTCTAACCGTAATGTTATCTCACTTAAACATAATGAAGATAACCATAATGAATCTTTAATTGAATTCACAAGTGTCATGACAGTAATATGAGCAATACAATTATACATTTATGTATACATACCATAATATTATGCTAACAAGGACTTGTCTATAATGCCTATACTTTCAACATGGCCAATAAACGTTTTGGGCGGTAATCCCTAGTAAACAGATCCGCTATCATCAGATTGGTATAAATATGCTCAATCGACACTTTGTTTTTGCACTTCTTCTTTAACATACAAGTACTTCAAATTCATATGTTTTGCACCCTTTGAATACTTGTCATTCTTCGAAAAGAGGACTGTTGTGGAATTATCACAGTATAGGTATAGCCTTAACAGTCTAGCTATACTATATACAATAGCAAGTCCTGACATAAAATTCTACAACCATAATGCGTGAATATTGGCCTCAAAGCATACCACAAATTCAACCTCCATAGTGGAAGTAGCAATTACAGTCTGCTTCACACTCTTCCATGAAAGTGCTCCTCCACCAACATGAACATGTAACAGAATGTAGATTTCTTCGAGTCCACATATCCAACATAGTCTGAGTCTGAATACCCAATCACTTTGAGATCACTCAACCATTTGTAGATCAACATGTAATCTTTAGTGCCTTGTAAGTACCTAAGTACTTTCTTTGCGACTTTCCAATGATCCATTCCAGGATAACGTTGATATCGACCCAACATTCTAATAGCAAAATTGATATCCAATCGAGTACAAGTTTGGGCATATATTAAGCTCCCAACAAATGACGCATAAGGAATACATTGCATATGTTGACGTTCCAAGTCATTATGAGGACATTGCATAAAACTAAACTTCTCCCTTTTTGAATTGGAACTATTACTACAGAGCACTTGTCCATTTGAAATCTTTCTAATACTTTATTGATATATACTTTCTGAGACAAACCTAACAATCCTTGTGATCTATCATGAAATATTTCTCTTCTTATCACATAGGATGCCTCTCCCATATCTTTCATTTCAAAGTTTATAGAGAGAAATCTTTTTACATCATGTAACAAAGCAACATCATTCACAATAAGAAGAATATCATCAACATATATGACCAATATGATGAACTTGCTCCCACTGATCTTCATGTATATACACCGACTAGCAGTGTTCTCTACAAAATCATATGATGTAAAGGTATTATTGAACTTAATATACCATAGTATGGAAACTTGTTTCAATCCATATATTGACTTCTTCAATTTACACACCAAGTTTTCTTTTCCTGTGGTCAAGAGACTTTTGGGTTGGTGTGGCGGCCCTCGCCGCCCCGGGGTGACGTGTTTCCATGTACTCCTTGTTAGCTGGCCCTACTACACGTGTACGGCACCTGCCCGTCCTATTTCTATCTTGAAATTCGTATCTACTTGTATATATAGCGTATAAATGACATATTCTGCGGAAGTCGTATTTAATTGCAAGAAATATTAATAATCAATGAAACAAATCATATTATGGAAAAACCCTGATAAGTACTTTGTATAGAGGTAGATCTATGTACAGTGTCATGTTACTCCCGAGTTCCCAAAAGAATCAAAATATCAAAACAAAATACACGTATAAGTAATCATTGACGGTAGGCAATCAGAGGTAGTCGTCTAAGATTCCCTTTCCCTTACTTGTACTCGGATCCGCACTCAATCATCGCAAGAAAAAATGGATGACGAGTCTAGTCAGTAAAATCCCACATGGAACTCCTCCGAGCATTCAAATAAACAAATGGAATTCAATAAATATAGTTAAATAAACATGTGAAATGTAAATAGAAAATTGTAAGTAGGGCATCACATGCATAGATAATAATAAAGTGCAAATGTAGATGCATGTTCAAGTCAGACTAAACCATACTTTGGAATACCCTTCCAGGATCCCACTAATGGGCCCACCCAACTAGCTATCACATGGTCCCTCTCGGTGGCCGGCGTAGACCTGCGACTCCCCGACACGTGTAGCAGTTCATTAGTTTGGGTCGTTATCCACCGAGAACTCCTGATACACATGTTATGATCTAGAATGCATAGACACACAATAGAAAATCCGGTGGGAGTAACTCAACGAACTGTTCAAACAACGACACGATATAGATATAGGAAAGACCATAAAAATATTGGAATTGAATGGAAATACAAGGCAAAAAAAATACTCAGAGTTTTTCAATTGGGTTTTACAAACCTCGCAACACACTCCACTACCCCGTAATCAATCCCCGAGTCCAAGTCCACTGGGTCCTTGGTTGCCAATTGATCACCCGTGTCCACCCATGTCCATTTATTAATAATTCTAGTTTAGTATGACAATTTACGAGACATTTCTAAAACTTTATACCAAATTGCCCATTTCGCGTTTTTCGATGCAAGAATCCAGCAAAAGTTGCATTCGACATTCCCACATATTTTTTTTTCATAGAAATTCATCAATTTCTATTTATTTTATTGAAATAAAATTTTAGGAATTTTCCCAATTTTTTGGAATTTTTCCCTTTTTTTTTTTTTTTTTTTTTTTTTTTAGTTTGGTTTGGATCGGACCCGACCTTAGGCCAGAACCGGTCCAGGCTCGGCCCATGGATTGAAGCGTAGCTCGTTCTGGGCCTGGCACATGAGGTGGGTCCACACGAGCGCACGCACGCTCACATCTACACCATCCTCACCCGATCGAACCAGAGACCACTTGATCGATCGGGAATGATTTTTTTGTAAAATTCCTTTGCTTGCTGTTTGGTTGGGGTTGCTCTCCACCCTAACCCAAGTGGCATGGATGGCAGGGGAGACATCCTTGCCATTACCACGGCGACCCGAGTTCGGTCTCCATGGCCGAAACTCTCTCGGCCACCATGGCCGAGACACCATACACACTACAGAATAAACGATGACTCACCTCGATCATTATGTTTCCACTCTCTCTCTCTTTCTCCGCTTCTTCTCCTCCTCCTCCTCCTCCTCTCTGGTTCCTTATTCGTCTCTCTCGGCCTCTCGATCGATGCGTGTGTGTTTGAGGTGAGAGAAAATGTGATGGAGTATGAATGAGTGGTGCACACTTCTTTCTTTGACTCCAAAGTGTGACACAGTTGGGACACTCGCCCGTGTTTTTGGGGTTTCGACGCCCGATTTCGTGTCCAAACCGCGATATACTCGTACCGTCGCGTCACTAGCCACCTAATACCTATTCCATATTAGTTACTTGGTCAATGTTTATTTAATTTGTGTGTTTAAGTTTTTTCGACCTAACATTCGGTCCCATCAATTACCCAGTACCCGCATTGACACGCATATCGAGGCAAATACAGTTCACACAATCTCGCATGTATTATTATGCAACATACACGCATGCGATGTATTTCAATAAATCTCACCGCAAATAAGCATTCAACACACAAATAAACTACCATACCTAGATCCCCGTGTGTGTCTTAGCCTACGGTTCATCCACGTAGATCTGAGATGACGTCCACGTTTGTCAATTTAAGATAATTATCGACATTAATAAAATGGGGCATTACATTTCTTCCCAACTAAACAAAATTTTGTCCCAAAATTTAACTGTAACTAAAGTCCCATACTAGAGAATAGTTGAGGATATCGTGTCCTTATCGTCGACTCGAGCTCTCATGTGAGTCCCTCCGTCCTATGATGCTGCCAACGAACTAGGACCTTCGCAAGCTCCCCATTTCGAAGAATCTGTATTCGACAGTCAACGATCTCTATCGGTCTCTCCTCATAGGTTACGTCGAGCTGTATCTCCACCTGTCCCAACTTAATCGTCGGTCTCGGCCTTGACCTAGCAAGTCTCAACATGGAAATATGAAATGTCGGATGAACCCCAACCAACTCGGTAGGTAACTCCAACTGATATGCAACGGTGCCTACTCTTTTTGTAATTCGGTATGACCCAATGTATCTCGGCGTCAGTTTCCCCTTAATGCCAAATCTCTATTGACCTTTATAAGGAGAAACCTTCAGATACACCATATCGCCCTCGTCATAGCTCAGACCTTTACGATAACTATCCTCGTATTTCTTATGTCTATCTTATGCGGTTCGCAGCTTTTGACGAATTTGTCAGCTTTTCTCTATTTGATCAACAACTATCTCATACCCTATTTTCACTGTATCTTTCGGCTCTGCCCAACACGTAGGTGATCTACAGGGCCTCCATACAGTGCCTTAAATGGTGGCATGACAATGCTCGCTTGATAGTTGTTAATGTATGCAAACTCACGCAAATGCAGATAATCATCCCACGAACCCCCAAACTGTAATATACAAGCCCTGAGCATATCCTCTAAAATCTGGATCACTTGCTCTGGCTGTTTGTCGATCTAGGATGGTAAGCCGTACTAAATGCAACCTGGTGCCAAATTATTCCTGTATTGCTTCCCATAGTTTCGAGGTCAACGTGGGATCTCTGTCTGACATAATGGACACTAGCACCCCATGTATTATAATAATCTCCGCTCAAACAATATGCTCAGCTGGGAAAACGTGTATTTCATCGAGACTAGAATGAAGTGAGCCAATTTCATTAGTCTATTCATCACTGCCCAAACTACATCGTGACGTCTCGATGTCCGCGGTGCCCACTAACAAAAACCATATTGACATGTTCTCATTTCCACTGTGGAATGGGCAACAGGTGCAATAATCCACCGAGCCTCATTTGCTCAGCCTTCACCTACTAGCAAATGTGACAACTCCTAACGTACGCACCTACGTCAACCTTCATCCCTAGCCACAAGAATAGTCGTCTCAAATCATGGTACATCTTCGACCAGGATGAGTGTAACGAGACCGGTGTACCTCTTCCAAAATCCCGTCTTGTATCTCTTCATCCGCGGTATCCACAATCTTCCTTGGTATCTCAAACATCGATCTGTGGTTTTTGTCCAATCAGTGCATTTCGGATTCCGAAACATACCACTGACCCGCTCATTGAGCCCATCGACACTCGACAACCAGTTCAGTTGATATGGTCGGTATCCTAATCTGACAACAAATATGTATTTCTACCGTAGTCGACAACTCGACCATGCACATAACTGATGTTGCCTATAATAAGTCATGCTCATGTGTCATTTGCTGCAGAATAGTCTTACTGTCGAGTCCACTCTTACTCAATGCGTCTGCTACGACGTTCATTTCGCCAGGTGATACTCAATAGCGAAGTCGTAGTCCTTCAGCAACTCCAACCATCTTCACTGGTGCATATTCAGATCCCTTTGCGTGAAGATGTAATGTAAACTTTGGTGATATGTATACAATACGAATCGCTCTCCATAGAGATAGTGCCTCCAAGCCTTCAGCGTAAAGACGACCACCGCAAGTTCCAGGTCATGCACTGGATAATTCCCCTCGTGGGGTTTCAATCACCTGGAAAGATAGGCAACTGGTCTATCATCCTGCATCAATATACATCCAAGATGAATACTAGATGCATATGTATATAATGTCAAGATTTTGCCCAACTCTGGCAATGTCACTACTGGTGCACATGTCAATCTTCGCTTCAATTCACAAAAGTCCTGCTCACACTCATCTAACCAGGTCAAATCTGACATCTTTCTTAGTTAGTCACGTCCTCGCCGCTGCGATGGAGGAAAAACTCTACACAAATCGCCGGTAGTATCGAGCCAATCCAAGGAAACTTCGTATATCGGCTATAGACTCATGCATCTTCCAATCGATGATAGCCCGAATCTTTTCTAAATCCACCGAAATACCCTTCTCACTGATGACATGAACTAAGAATCTCACCGCACTTAGCAAAAAGTCACACTTGCTAAACTTGGCGTACAGTCGATGCTCTCTCAGTGTCGTCAAAACCGTCATGAGATTTCCCTCGTGATACTCACGAGTCCTGTTATACATCAAGATATCGTCGATGAACATGATGAAGAATTTGTCCAAATACGGCCTCATGACCTTGGGCCTCAGGTCCATGAAAACCGCTGGAGCGTTCGTCGGCCCGAACGACATGACTATGAACTCAAATAACCCGTATCTCGTGCTAAAAGCAGTTTTATGAATATCCTCTTCTGAAATCCTTAACTGGTGATAACCTAGCGAATGTCAATCTTCGAGAAGGATCTTGCATCCGTCAGCGTGATCAAACAGATTGTCAATCCTAGGAAGTGGGTAACGGTTCCTCACAGCTACCTGATTCGACTTCCTATAGTCGATGCACATCCTTATCATACCATATTTCTTCTTCAAAATAGTATTGGAGCTCCCCACAGTGACATATTAAGGTGAATGAAACCCTTCTCCAACGATCATCCAATTGTCGTCTCACCTCCTCCTGCTCCGCTGGTGCCATCCTATTAGGTCGATTGGCAATCAGTTGTGTCCCTAGTAACAACTCGATTATGAACTCAACAGCTCGTAAAGGTGGCAATCTAGGTAAATCATCTGAAAATACATCGACAAAATCCCTAACCATCGGAACGTCCTCAATCTGGACCTCTGTCCGAACCTCCGGAACTATCGTCGCAAACGCCTCCATCTCATGCGTTATAGCTAGTCAGCCTCTCGTGATGGGTAAGTCAGTTGTCGATCCATGTAATGTGAACTCCGGTATTCCAGGAATATGAGACTTTATCCTCTTACCGAACAGTCTATCCGTGCATGATAGGATGTTAACCAATCCATCTCGAGTAATGTGTCAAACTCTAAGTACTCCAATACTAGAAGATCGGTTGGTAGCTGATGTCCCTCCACCTCTATCATCACGTCTCGACATAGTCGATTTGATTATATCTTATCCTTAGCAGCAGTACTGAGGACAAGATGTGGGTCTAATATCTGTGAAACTAACCCTAACAATCCAATAATACGTCCAACAAGAAATGATAAAGTGCTACCAGAATCAAACATAACATGCATAGGGCGACCAACTATAAGTAACGTACCTTCAACGAGCTGCCTAGTCGCCCCACTATCTGGCTGTGCTAACGCTTGCACTCTGTCTTTGGCCTGGTCTGACCCTCGCCCTCAAGTGTCCCATCTGCCCACATTAGTGACATCTACGGCTCTCCAGTCTACCCATCTATCTGTCTCCAAATCTCGGACCCTGACCCCGGTCTACCTGACCCCTGTCATGGTTCCCCTAATCTCGACCATGATGGTACACTCGTGGCTGTAACCTCTGCTGCTCCACTAGTACTGAGGTGATAGCATGAACTAGTTGTGGTTCCTCGTATTTGAACTGATTACCGTGAAAATCGTTCCGGCGGCCCCTCTCCCGTTTATAATATCTCTGGCCTTATCCAAACGATCAATTGGTCTCTTCTACCTCTAACTCGACCACGAACTCTGCCTTGATTGTACATCCCTACCAGTGACACGTCTGCCAGCCCTCTGCGGTATGTAGGTCTCATTAGTCAACGCCCTGTCAAAGATCTCCTACAGAGTCGTGGCTCCAACCAAGACAACTACTAACGCAATTATGTCATCAACCCCTCTGGTAAAATAATAGATCTGTAAGCGCTCTGTCCCGACGACATCTTGAGAGAACTGAAGCAAATGTCGAAACCTCTCCATACTTGCATCAAGGTCCTACTACCCTGTCTCAAGGCTAGAAACTCATCCCTCAGTCTCAACTTAACCTCCAGAGGTATGTACTGATCTTAGAATAGCTCCTTAAACTCAGCTTATGTCGTCGATTCTGAATGAGTATCCGTATATGTCGTCCACCAAACCACCGCATGTTTTCTCAAACAGGCTCTAAAAACTCGTGCTTATACGATCTCATCGTTCCTCATCAACATATGAAATGTTGATGGGACACTACCCATCTCCCTGCACCTTGGGATCACCGCCTCCATAAAAGAATCCAGGCTGGAACTTTAAAAACTCCCTCAATAACTTCGCCTTTGTGTCAAGACGAATGTCGATGTAGTATTCTCATCAATAGTGGGGGTGGCAATAGCCTGGTCCGTTGTCGTGAGTGGAGGCGTAAGAGTCGACATCTCCAAAGGAACAACAATTGCGGTAGCTGTCTCTTTGTGGGTGCCTGTGCCGCTACCCCCTAAACTAGTGTCTGGGGTACCACCTAAAATACGGCTGTCCCCGTCGGTACGATCACAGCTACTGGCTCTCTAGTTGAAGTGAGTGCCACCAGTACCACGGTTTCCTCTCGTAGTAGCCATAATACCTCGACCATCTGTGTCTCATAGGCCGAGAGTCTATCCTCCACACCCGCTATAATCGGGACATCCCTAGTCGCATCACTAGTCCGTCCAGTCTCAAAAGGCGTACCAGACTGTCCGTCTATAATCTGCATCGAGAATGTGCTTCGATTAGTCTCAAGGTATATACATATATCATATATTAAAATGAAAATGTAACACACATATAAGTTATAACTCTGCCCGCCTTACATCACTTCCCAGCTAAAGTTCTAAGGCAATAACTTCGGGTTTCCACATTTAAGTTCGTTGATTAAGTTTATTTTTTTTTGGGACTTCCTTGATCTCTGATACCAATTGTGGCGGCCTCGCCACCCGGATGATGTGTCTCCGTGTACTCCTTGCCAGCTAGCCTTGTTACACGTGTCAACACCTGCCAGTCCTATTTTTGTCTCGAAATTCGTATCCACTTGTATATACAACGTATAAATGACATATTCAGTGGAAGTTGTATTTAATTGTAAGAAATATTAATAATCAATGAAACAAATCATATTATGGAAAAACCCTGAAAAATATTATGTATAGAGGTAATCTATGTATAATAAATAATGTTATATAAACATGCGAATATAAACAGACAACTGTAAGTAGGGCATCGCATGCATAGATAACAATAAAGTGCAAATGTATGTGCCTATTCCAGTCAGACTAAACCATACTTCGAAATACCTTTCAAGATCCCACTAGTGGGCACACCCAACTAGCTATCACCTGGTTTCTCTCGGTGGCCGGCGTAGACATACGACGCACCAACACATGTAGCAGTTCATTAGCTCGGGTCGTTATCCATCAAGAACTCCTAATACATATGGTATGTTCTAGAATGCATAAACACACGACGGGAAATCCGGTGGGAGTAACTCAACCAAACGTTCAAACGATGATAAGATATAGATATAAGAAAAACACAAAGAATAATGGAATCGAATGGAAATATAAGGCAAAATAAATACTTAGAGTTTTTCAATTGGGTTTTATAAACCTTACAACGCATTCCATTGCCTCATAATCAATCCCTGAGTCCAAGTCCACTATGTCCTTAGTCGCCAATTGATCATCCGTGTTCACCTATGTCCATTTATCAATAATTCTAATTTAGCATGACAATTTAAGACACATTTCTAAACTTTTAGGCTAAATTGCCCATTTTGCGCTTTTCGAGGCAAAAAACCCACAAAAGTAACGTCTGACATTCACACATATTTTATTTTTTTATTGAAATTCATCAACTTCTATTTATTTTATCGAAATATAATTTTTAGGAAATTTCTCAATTTTTTTGGAATTTTTCCCAATTTTTTTCCTTTTTCCTTCTATTTTTTTTTTTTAAAGTTTAGTTAGGCTCGGGTCGACCCGACCTTGGGCCAGAACCGGTGGCCGAGCCTGGCCCGTTTGGGCTCGGCCCATGAGGTGGGTGCATACGAGCGCACGCGCATGCGTGTGCACCATCTCACCCGATCGAACAAGAGACCTCTGGTTCGATCGAGAATGAATTTTTTTAAAAATTCTCTTGCTATTCAGTTGTGGTTGCTCTCCACCCTAACCGTAGTGGCGACGATGGTAGGGGAGACACCCCTGCCAACACCACCGCGACCCGATTCGGCCTTCATGGCCGAGACACCATACACACCACAGAATAAACTATGACTCACCTCGATCATGATGTTTCCACTCTCTCTCCTCTCTTTCCTGGCTTCTCCTCCTCCTCCTCTCCAGTTCATTTTCTTCTCTCTTGGCCTCATAATCGCGATGTGTGTGTGTGTGTGTATGTTTGAGGTACACTTCTTTTTTTGACTCCAAAGTGTGACACAGTTGGACACTCGCTTCTATTTTTGGGGGTTTCGACGCCCCGTTTCACGTCCAAACCGCGATATACTCGTACCGTCGCGTCATTATCCACCTAATACCTATTCCATATTAGTTACTTGGCCAATGTTTATTTAATTTATGTGTTTCCCGACATAACATTCAGTCCCGTCGACTATTCGGTATCCGCGTTGACACGCATATCGAGGCTAATACAATTCACACAATCTCGCACATATTATTATGCAACATATACGCATGTGATGTATTTCAATAACTTTCACCGCAAATAAGTATCCAACACATAATAAACTACCATACCTAGATTCCCGTGTGTCTTTACCTACCGCGACGTCCGCGTAGACCTGAGCTGGCGTCCACGTCTGTCAATTTAAGATAATTATCAACATTAATAAAATGGGTCGTTACAGTTGGTCCATGTAAACTTCCTCTTTCAAGTATCCATTCAGAAATACGGTATTTACATTCAAAACCATTATAATTCTTAAAGAGTCCTTCTTTGAAACAAGAGAGAAGGTATTCTTATAGTTAATGCCATCCTTTTGATTGTAACCCTTGGCAACAAATATGGCTTTATGTATTTAATGTTACCATGTGAGTCTCGTTTGGTTTCGAATACCCATTTGCAACGAACTTGTTTTGCACTTTCGGGCAACTCGACTAATTCCCAGACTTTGTTGTCATCCATTGATTTCAACTCGTCTATCATGGCATTAAACCATTTTTTAGAATCATCACATTTCATTACTTGTTTGAACGAGACTGGATCTTTCTCAAAGCTCACATCACATTCATGTTCAAGTGAATAAACCACATAGTCATTTGAAAATGTTGGTCTTCTTGTCCTTATAGACCATCGTAATGATATTTCTTGTGGTTCTACTTGATCATTTTCAATTTGCACATCATTAGCTTGTTTATTAACAATAAGTTCATTTTTCTCATTTGGAACAATGATTTGTTGTCCATGTTTGTTGAGTAACCGTGATACTATAAGAGGAATAACAATTTGAGGAGAAATGCTAGATGTAGGAGTTTTCAATTGAACTTCATGAATATTCACATTTCATGGTTCTTCACTCCCACTGATTTGGTTATTCTCAATGAACCGAGCATTACCAGACTCGACTATTCTCGTACTATGGTTAGAACAATAAAATATGTATCCTTTAGACTTTTCAGGATAACCAATGAAGTAACCTGTAATAGTCCTTGCATCAAGTTTCTTTTCATATGGATTATATATTCGTACTTCTGCTTGACATCCCCAACCATGAAGATGTTTCAAACTATGTTTCCTACGAATCCAAAGTTCATAAGGAGTCTTAGGAACTGGAAACGACCTTAAAATATAATTTGTTCCACATGTCATTTCGGGGTCGTACGTGGGACCCACTCGTCGTGATTCATATGTCCAAATCTCGGATGTAGACCCCGATGTATGTTATTTTTGTATGATGCTTGTATTATTTATTATACAAGAGATCGAACAATTTAAAATAATTAATTTCAAAAATGTATAGGTAAGATCTTACCTCGAGTTTCGTGTTAGTTGGCAGTAGTCAAGGTTACAATTAGGTTTAATTTGGTGTAAGCTTGGTTAAATATGGCAAGAGAATTTGTTTGTGAGAGTTGGGTATGTCGTGGATGAAGTTAAGATTTTTGGGGTTTTGGCGTGACCAAAACCAGTATTTTGGACATTTTATGAAGATGGACTATTTTGTCGAGAGTTTGGTTCAATTTGGTGGAAAACGGGATCGAAAACGAGCACCGGAAGTCAAAACACCTCAAAATAGGACTTTCGGGAATTAATAATAAATATATATATATATATATATGAATATGAAAATGAAAAATGAAAACTCATTTGGTTTCATTTGACAGAACGTTTATAAACCCCTCAATTTGGGTTTTCGCTCACGGAGCTCCCGACATTCAGTTTTTGCCCGGTTTCTTTTTGCAAAATCATAGAGGATCGCAAGACGATCAATTCGAGCTAAGTTTCCACGGCAGAAACGAGGTATTCAGCCCATAATTTGGTAAATTCTTAATGTCGGGCATTTTTCCTCAATTCAATTTGAATTCTCATTTTTCAATTTCTTTCGCGAGGTTTCGATAAAAATTGGTATGAATTATCGTTAATTGGTCTATTAGATTGATTTGCGTCAATTTGGGATAAATTTCACCGACGTGGGTGAGGTTTTGATGATTTGAATTAGTGCAATTCAATTGATAATTGTTTTGGAGATGTTTTTATACTTGATATTGATTTATATTAGATTTTCGAATGAATTAATTATTAATTTTGATACAATTTGACTCCACGAGGCGTGGAAATATTTTGATGTTGGTATCGAGTGGTTTCGTGGCATTTATTATTGAGTTTTGAGGATTTAATTGCGAAAATATTGATTTGGAGACATTTTCTAGTTGAAAATAAATAAAGTTTGTCGAGTTGACATGCTATATTAGAAAATTCGTAACTTCTCCATTTGTGATCCGATTTGAGTATTCTTGGAGTTTATGGAAAGTACATCATGAGTACTACAAGTTCCTTCTTGGTTGGCATGACAAATTATGAGGTTTTCAGAGTTAAAACTATAACTCTAGTGGGCTAGTTGATAATACTTTGAAATTATTATAAAGTATTATTTTTAGAAATAGCTCTCGAGTGTATTTTAGTCGCATTGTATTTGTATGGCTTAAGAGTTCTAAACCAAGGATATTGGACTTGAATTGATACTAAATGATATCAAAAAATCTAAGGAAGAGATACGGAGGTTCGAGAACGCGTTTTGAAGTGTTGGAAGGCCGGATAGGTTAGGAATAAGCGTGTGGATTGAGGTAAGTAAACCAACTAGGAAATTGTACATTAATTTCATTTTAAGCTATTGGATATTGTTGTTCATTGCTTTGGTATCTATCCTTGGAAATTCCATTCTAATTGAGTTGTCTGAGGGCAAGTGAGTCAACGGTGGTCCTTAGAAGGAGTGGCGGGCTGAGGTAACATACCAGTGTCATGACATCGGGATGCACTGCATTGGTTACCGATTTTAACGGGGTGTGAGGTCTTAGCGTGGCTATTCCAAGAAGTCTCACTATCTCGTGGGTTTAGGGCTTGTTAGTGTACCAAGTCCTAGAACCCGAGTCTTGATGTTTTGCCAAGACTCAACGACTTATTAGTCGGGACTACTTGCGCCTCTTTGTTTGCATCTTTGGACACTAATGTATCGATTGCTTTAAATTCATTTACAGTTTTTTATTTATTCATGTATCATTATATCTTTCTTGTTATCTGCATGAATATAGACTGATTTATTTATTTCAAAATGTTGTTTAGTATCCTACTAGCGTTACTTACCTAGACTCGTTATTCTCGTATTTAACTAAGTGCAGCTGCGCAATCAAGTAAGGGAAATGGGCCAGCACTGGGAGATCTACTTTGAGGACTTTGGAGCGGCTTTTCCTTCGCATTTTTTGTAGGTTTTGTATTACTTACATATATTGATTTTTATCACATGGGGTATATGGGTTTTGTGAGATACATTGGGACATGTATATGGTATGAATAATCCCTCCTTTGTTTATTATACATGTTGACTATATTTTGCAAGGTTTCCACACTCTAAGTTGTCATGACTAATTTGTGTGTAGTTGTTTAGATTTGTTTAAGTTGAGACTGCTTCCGCATAAACTTTGATAACCTACAAATTTGAATAACTCACTATGAATAATGAAATATGATTAGGAAGGCTGACTAGGCTTGCGTGACATCGCGAGGATTGACTCGAGGTCGACGTAAGTCTAGGTTGGGCGGGGCCTAGTTTGGGTCGTGGAATTGAGGCCATCACAGTTGGTATCAAAGTCGAAGTTTTAAATATTCGACTCTTGATTTAAATCACAATACATTGGGACATGTATATGGTATGAATAATCCCTTCTCTGTTTATTATACATGTTAACTATGTTTTGCGGGGTTTCCACACTCTAGGTTGTCCTGACTGATTTGTGTAGAGTTGTTTAGATTTATTTAAGTTGAAGTCGCTTCCACCTAAACTTTGATAACTTGCAAATTCGAATAACTCACTACGATTGATGAAATATGGTTATGAAGGCTGATTAGGCTTGCGTTGACGTCACGAGGATTAACTCGGGTAACTCAAGTAAGTCTAGGTCAGGGCGGGGCCTAGTTTGGGTTATGGAACTTGGGCCGTCACAAAACTGATTTACTAGGAAACCTATTTAGCAAATATGCAGCTATCTTTAATGCATGCATCCACAATGATGAAGGTATAATGTTACAACTTAACATACTTCTAACCATATCTATAAGAGTATGGTTTTGCCTTTCAGCTACACCATTTTGTCGAGGTGTACAAGACATTGTGTATAGCGCACAAAACCTCTACTTTTAAGGAAATTTGCAAATGGACTTGGACATTGTCCACTTTCATCATACTTTCCAAAGTATTCACCACCTCTATTAGATCTCACCACTTTTACCTTTATATCTAGTTGCCTTTCTACCTCATTAATGAGCACTTCTAAAATTTCACTGACTGAGACTTTTCATGCAATAAGTATAGATAGCAATATCGTGAGTAATCATCAATAAAGGTGATAAAATAATTTTGACCACTCCAAGATGGAGCATCAAAATGACCATAAATATTGGTGTGTATCAATTCAAAAGGCTTACTACTTCTTGTGGCTAGATGTTTTGATATATGTTTGGTTTGCTTTCCCTTAATGTAATCCACACATGCATCCCAGTCAACAAAATCCTATTGAGGTAAGATATTACTTTTCACTAACCTTTTAACTCTTTTTTGATATGTGACCTAATCTTTGATGCCAAAGAAAAGTAGAGCACTCATCATGTGCACTACGTTTCTTTCCAATAACATGATCAACATTAAACAAGGATTCAACAAAAATACTATCAAGATTGAAACAATATAATTTATCAATTAAAATACCAGAACGATAATAGTATTTGTGTTTAAATAAACTAAAACAATCATTTCCAATCTTTAAATTAAAGCCTACACAATCCAATCTTAACACAGAAACAAGGTTCTTTGAACATTCAGGAACATAAAGTCACTTACCTAAATCCAATAAGCATTCAGTATCCAAGATTAATCTGTAAGTCCCAATCCCTTCTATACATGCCTTCATTTTATTCCCCATAAAGAAGAACTTTTCAATTCCGCTTATGGGCTGGATTGAAAGGAATCTTTGCATAATATGTGAAACATGAGTAGTTACACCAGTATCAAGCCACCATGTATTAGTAAGCACTTCAATTAGGTTTGATTCAAAATATAAAGAAATGTAATGTATACCTTTCTTCTTAAACCATATCTTTCGTTTCGGACGGTCTTTCTTGAAGTGTCCACTCTTCCTGTAGAAGTGACACCTCAGGTCCTTATGGATTCAAACCTCATGGACTTTCATTGAGGCTTTGTCCTTCTTTCTGTCATTCCTTCCTGGTATCACTTTGCTGCTGCTTGCTCCATCATGCAAAGTAAGATGAACTGTGTAACCCTTCAGTTTCCTTAATCTCCCTTCCTCTTGTACGAGCATGGCCTTGATTTCTTGCAAGTTCCATTTTCTTTTATGGTATTGTAATTCACCTGGAACTGACCAAACTCAGGGGAAGTGAATTAATGATGAACTAAACCAAAAATGATTCACTCATGTCCATTCCCATTGCTTTGAGTTTCACTGTGCAAGTTAGACATACTAGTCACATGATCATGGATGGGCCATGACCACTCAAATTTCTTAGTGGTCAACTACTCATCAAACTTCCCACAATGAACTTGTCGGCAATGTCCGATTGTGAATACTCTTTTAGCTGGATCATGAACTTCTTTGCGTCGTTGTCTTGGGCATAAATGGTTTGGCATTTTTGGCAATCACTCGTCATTTGCATCAAGTTCAGACTTAGCCTACTAGACCGCTCCCAAGCCTCGTATATGGAACTTTCCTCTTCGGAGCTAGTCTCGATAATAGTAGCGACTTTTCATCTACAATGATTGCTAGGTCAATGTCCATTATACCCAGTTGAAACTAGATCTATTCAGACCAATCATTGTAGTTGTACCTATTGAACTTAACCATCATATTACTCAAGGCAAACATATTAGAGGACTCTGCAAATATAACAAAATCATTCACATTAATGCTTTGAGTTAAACTTAATAGATTCACACACATAATACTTTTATTATGAATTTAAGTTCACCTTTAGGTGTTACTTAAATACATAATTCATGCTATATCAGATTCTTAATAAGCACACTTTCATAGACAATCAATCATACTCAGGTTAATAAGTAAGATATCTTTGGATAAAACATACATATTTCTAAGTATGAAGATAAATCTATTAAGTTTCATTAATTATAAGCAATGGTCCACCTTTGGGTGACCTCTAACATTATAATTAATTGTCTTAATTTAATATTTAACATCTATTCAAGCTAGGCAACTTTGGTGACTAACCGGCTTTTCATGAGATAAACATTTAATTAAGAATATTTTAATTTTAATTTTAAAATCTTAAATTCTAATACATATTCTGTGTAAATTGATTAAAACTGTAATCCTTTCATGTGTCCATTTTCACATCAAGATATACATGCTAATCATATACATACATGCATGACAATAAATATATTAGGTAAATCATAATATTACATACCTACTTTAATATGCATATATTAAATAATAGATATGTACCTATATCACTTACTTGCTATTAATAGCAGGTAATTATCTAAATAAGAAGTCACGTTCTAGCATAACATCCACATATATAGACTCCAGATTTTTGTTTATCTATATACCAAATTTGTGTTTTCGTTTTACAATTTAATTAAACTAGTAACATGTATCATGTGTATATAACTTTTCAATTTAAATGTGTCAATCCGTAACTAGTTAAATATCGATTAATATTTTCAACAATAACAAAATATCATGTATCTTTAACTTAACATACACTTAATGTATATCCAAATCAATACACTATTGGTACATATATATATTTCGTACATAAAAAAAAGCGGTTTTTGTTTTTTTTTTTATTCGACATACACAAAGTTAACATAATACCTATCATACCCAAATCGGTATTCAAAATATTTTAGATATTTTCTCGGTCAATTAAATAGGCATCATAATAGGAAAAACTTAAAATTGCCAAAATGCCTTTTGTACCGTTTTATACCTAAATTGAAGGATCGACTTCAAAAATTATTTTATGTAATGTCGATTGAAATTTTAAAACAATAATGCGAAACTAACATCAAGAATCAAAGTATTCAACCATGCTCTGATACCAATTGTTGTCTATTCTGATCTTCATAACATTTTGACTTAATCATAAAATCATAAAATATATACATACCTCCTTCCATTGCCATTAAATTTGAGAATATTTTCCCCTCTCTTTGCCTTCTTCCGTTAGACAGGATGAATCTTGATGGTGAGATCTCTTTGGTTTTAAACAAATCATATCCCAATAATTGTTTTACAGTTATTACGTCCGTTTATTTTGAAGAGAGAGAGAAAATTAAAACCTCGGTACTCAAAACACTTATGCCCAAACTACATCAAGTTGTGGGCCCAAAACATAGAGTAGGCATCAATATAATATGGGTCACATATAATAAAGATTAATTAGGAAAGGATAATCTAACAATAGAAGGAGTCATATTTAATTTAATTGATATAATTAATCTACTTAATTTTGCTATTTCAATATACCAAGATCAAGTAAAACTTAATAATTAAGTTTAAGGGTAATTAAAAATATCAATTAGCATATGTTTTTTACGTGATATCCATGTACCAAATATTGAACTTAACTACCAGATGTGTGTCAACTTAATTATGATTTAAACAGTTGCATTAATTAATGATGTAACAAAGAGGTTTCAATGAAAGCAACCGCGCACCATTAAACAACTAAAGAGGTACGAAATGGCTAGCCCTCCACAAGTGTTGTAGCTACAACATCATATTTAAGTCGCAACTTTTTTTTTTTCAACAAGTTTAAATGCATATTGTTTAATCTAAAGTTCATAGTCATATATAATTTTTCTGGAAAGGTTCTTGATCAGATGCTCAACTAAATATTTAATTGATTGTATGCAATTAAAAAGCTAGCTCGTGGAATTGCATTTTTCTTTTTTTTCTTCTTCGATCGTTGCTTTTTTTTTCTTTTATATAATATAAAAAAATGGATGGTAAGATACATGAAAGGCAGAGTCCTTAATATTGAAATTAAATGGTGTGTTTCCTTAAATAAAAATAGTAATTGATAAATGTTGTAAAATAACTAGGACTAAAGCTAGGAAAGTAAAGAAAGAACTAGAAAATAAAACAAGAGAAAGTAAGAAAGAAATTAGAGCGCTTTTCATTCCAACATTGTGTACATAATACATGAATCTCATCTCCTTATATGGACCATTTTGTCTTAATGAGATGAAGACCAAATGGCACAAGTTACATTTATATATTAATATAATAACTTAATATATGAATTATTAGTGGGTGTTACATGGAATAAGTGGAATACAAAGAGAAAGAGTCATCCATTTCAATTACATTTACAACACTCTTCATTGAATGACACTTGCTGAGATAATATGCCTCGTCAAAACCTCTACTAAAAAAACTCGGTGGAAAAATTTTAGTGAAGGAAAAGAGTACATCGTTCTCATCAATGTTGATATAGAGTATGATATTCATAGAATTGCCTCATTAAAAAACTTTGCTAGGAAAATCAAGTAGGATAAAACCTTAGCGAAAGGAAAAAGAGCACAAATCAACTTATCAATTTTGATATGTAGTATTAATATTGTTAGGATTGCCTTGTTTAAAACCTTGCTAGGAAAACCCAATGGGATAAAACTATAGCTAAGGGAAAAAGAGTGCAATGCACTAATCAATAACTCTTTTTGATTCTCCCCCTCATTTTGACATGGGCGAGACATCATATATTACATTGCAAGTAATTTGAAAATAAAATATCTGGTCTTTTACACCTTAAGCATTTGGTGGTTCTTGTGTATTTTATTGCACATGGACATCATTTTCTATATGAACCTTTAATGCTGGAACATATAATTTTGTCACTCTTTTATATTGACAATTGCATCTTGTTGCTAATCAATGATCCTTTGAACTTCAAGTTCATATTAAATTTATACATGGAGAACAATGTAACACATTTGATATGTTTCAAACAATTTCATGCCATTAGTTTCTTGAATTGGCTTATATCTCTTCCTAATGGAGGGAGAATTATTTGAATAAAGTGAGAATTATCAAGATATGTTATAAATAAATCCCCAATTAGGCCAATTAAGGGTTCAATGACATCTTATAATATGCTTAATGGAGAGTTAAATCAATATAAGTCTTTTATTTATTTGCCTTGAGATAATTACTAGCTAATAAGAAATAAGGTTCCATAAAGGATGTCCATGCAAATTTATAATGTTTTTCACATTATCGATGATTATGGATAATCAAAATGATCACTCCATATTATGAATGTCATTAGATGATTTAATTTATGACGACATTCATTTTAATATGCCTTTTATATTCGAGAAGCTAAAGTCGGGATTTCATTCTCAGATTAAATCATATATAATCATATAGAGAAATTCTTATTATTCTAAATATATTTCTTCTGAATAAAGCATTAACAATTTAATTGTTGTACCAAATATTGCCATAACGTTAGTCTCCGCTAAGTTCAAATTAGAGAAATATTCTCTTTTATATTATAATGTGCATGTATCAAAATGAGCAAGACATGCATTATTCGCCTTTATTTAGGTCTTGATTTGAACACATCTCAATGTGTCAATTGTAATGAGCCATAAAATTCATAATTTAGCTTTTGATTGGCATGGTACAACAACAAGAACAACAACAACAACAACAACAACAACAACAACAACAACAACAACAACAACAACAACAACAACAACAACATAGCCTTAGTCCCAAATTAACTGAGGTCGGCTACATGGATCAAACTTTTCCATTGTGCTCGATTAAGTGCAATTGATGGTGAGCTTTGCAAACCATTCAAATCCCTTCTAATTAATGTATCCCATGTTAATTTTAGTCCGCCCTTACCTCTTCGAATTTCTACAGTTTCTATTGAGTCAAGTTTTCTAGTTGGAGCATGTGTAGGTCGTCTTTGCAGATGACCAAACCATCGCAACCGCCCTTCCCTAATCTTTATATCAATTGGTGCTACTCTTACTTGTCTTTGAATTTCTATAGTTCTTATTCTATCTTTACGAGTTTTACCACACTTCCACCTAAGCAACTTCATTTCTGCTACGTTAATTTTATGTAATTGTTGTTGCTTTACCGCCCAACATTCACTTCCATAGAGCATAGCCGGCCTAATTGCGGTCCTATAAATTTTTCTTTTAACTTAGTAGGAACATTTCAATCACAAATCACCCCAGTTGCACTCCGCCATTTTTTCCATCCAGCTTGAATTTTATATTTGATTGGCATGGTAAAGGTCACCAAAATATTTGGGCATGTATATGAAAATATTTAGGCTTGATGGCCTTTCATGCGTGAAATAGTTATTTACAATTTTGAGCATGCTCATTGTCAATAATTTTGCTTTATCATTTCATGTGGTGCACCATTTTTATTCTACTTTCGGTGAAATCATTATCAAGACCTTTACCGATTCATTTCACTTTTCCACTTTTATCATTGCGACTATGGTCATTTTATAACGCAACATATATTATGTGAAGCTAGACCAATTAGACATGAGTGATATTATATGTATAATATCTCATAATCTTACTCAGCTACCATGAGACAAGAAATCAATTCATAATATTCATATTGAATTGATATACGTGCTTGATATTTTGTTGCAATGATATATCGAGGCGTACAACGTGAATTTTTATCATTGCCTCATCAGTCACATTTCTACATAGTCTCAACGAATATGTAATTAAAATTGCAAAATTGTAATTCATATTGACTGATTTAATTTTGTAGTCCGAGACTAAGCCACTCATTTAGAGTTTTTTGGAGCATCACCAATATTTGGTGTTTATATTCATAACTCTATCAGATGAAATGATCTTATAAAGTGAAACTTCACTTTTCAAATCTCTATACATATATTGGTTGATAAAAATTAGTGTTATGCGCACAACCATGCATAATGCTTTATTCATAGTTTTAACATCTATAACTGCCTTGACAAATAGTTCTTATCAAAAATATTATGGCAACATATATATTCAATTAAATATAGCATTTTTGAAAATATATTAAATAGTTTTCTCATTTGTATGTAAAATGGATAGTATACGATTATATCCATGTTCATAACTTGATTATTTTATACACAAAACCTACTATTTGTATGGTTGGTAGGACAACCTCCAGGTTGGGTGGTGAGACGAAGTCTACTTAACAACCATGTCTCCTTGAATGGGATAACCCGTCTCTCTTTCAATATTTAGCTTTACTGGGGACAAGACTTACCCACTATTAACTCAAACTTATAGTATTATTTTATTATAAAAATCAAGAATATAACATAATTAATCGTTAATAATTTTAAGAAGAACAACTAATATAAAAATTATATGATCATAGAAAATTCCTTTCAATTAATGGCAAAGTAGATCATGCATAAATAATATATACTTGATATTTTATAAATATATTTAACAATATGAGGTGTTGTTATTGTTAGATGAATTTGTCCATAGACAACTTAGATTGAGTAGCCTTGCATCTTTTTGTTTCTAGCCTATATATTGTTAATGCATATTTTATTTAAAAAGAATGCATGGCTATGAAACAATGCATAAAATATAAGATTTGACCAAAATTAATCATGATTCAATCCGTGATGGGAGTACTATTTATATATTTCAAGGTAACGAGATCTAAATTATTCCATAGGAACATAATTAATTGAATACAATAGCTTGTTGTGTCACTGTTTAATAAAATTATGGCATAGTAAGTGCTTAATTAAATTAATAATTAATTATTTCATTTTTGCATGCTAGAAAATCATAAGCAAATAAGAACTCTATATAGGAGGTAACATTAATATGTGACCCAAATGTTCAATTTCTTGCTTTTGTAAGAACAAAAACTATATATATTTTTTTATTTAAAATACATATTAACTATACTAGTCAATGGGCACGCGCTATGCGCGTGAGGCATAAACAATAAATGTACCAAAAAACATTTATGAAAGTTAATATTAAAATACTATCTTAATTATCCGTATAATTTATTGAATTTATATTTAGAGAGAAAATGTGTGTCAAAATTACCTTTCAATAAAAGTGCTCAAAATTTTTAATTGGGTCTAAACAATTTTTTTAGGTGAAATTAGATATTTGCAGTGCTCATGAGTTTAAGTATTTGATGACAGATACATACAAATATTTATTGTGATAAGTATTTAGAAAATATTATAAATATCATTTTGATTAAATTCAATTTTACGAAATTAATTTAAATATGATCTTGATCCATAACATGTATCAACATATACCATTTAAAAAAAAAGCGTTTTAAAATAGTTTGACAATGAAAAGGAAATAAAAAATAGATAAACATATTGTATGTATAACATCATCCAACAAAAAAATGCAACAATAAATATTTTTTGAGAATAGTAGGTATGCTCATGAAAGATATTATAATTCAAAGAATGTATGTATATGGAAGAGAGCATGTTCTTCTGAATTTGAGCCACACAGGATTACTGTACAAAAGAATTGGTGCATAGAATTGGAGTTGCATCAATTACTCACACATCATCAAATGTACAACACAATTGACCACAACCAAAAATAGAGTCAAAGCTCATAACCACCTAACTCATCCTACCACAATAACACCGCAATAATATAGAACTAAACATGTCAATGGATGAGCTAGGAAAGACATGTGGAGTAAAACTCCTGTCCAGGCATTGCCTTAAGTCATTGATCTTATCATCCACGTTGCAACCAGATGTAGAGTAGGCAAGACATTACAAAATATAGAAATGAAGACAATGCAAGCAACACCAATCACAATCCTCCAAAAACGTACACGGTTTCAAAATTAAAGGTAGTAAACCTCTCTCGTATAGGGGCTCTGACTAGTCGAACTTTGTGGCTCCAAATCAAGACGCAATCAACACAACTTGCCCAACCGTGTAAGATCCTAACCAAGTAGTGATGTCCAAAATGCATCACCAATAAACCCTTTCAACCACAACGCATGCAATATATTCCCTGCAAAAAGAACCAACAGTAAAATGACTAAAAATGTTGAAACCTTAAAAGACTTACCAAGGTAGTAAGTTCATCTCTGTAGTAAAAACAATGTCATTGCGTAAACACCAACTACTAAAACTTTCGAAGTATCTCACGTATGACACCTACGTCAAAATGTTTTTGATGCCGCTGCTACCATATCTTAAAAGAAAAACCTCACCACCATGGCTATTAGAGTTCATCAAAACATTATAAGGAATACGAAATAAAAATAAATAAATTAAAAATTATCGAAAACAATTCCATCATGTAATTTTTTTCAAATAACAAATAAGCTAACCTTGTCGTATGTTATATAGAGGCATCGTTGCTCGTCATGTAATCCATTGAAGTCGTTTCATATTAGATGCAAAGAATTGTAAACAATTATTATATTAAAAATTATTTTCATTTATTATGTGTTATGATTTTACTTTGCTACGTACAATTGTGGAGGACGTCGCGAGAAACTACATTTTTTGTGAATGTTCCTATATATCTATCTAATTTTCCATTTTTAACTAAAATTTTGGTTTGACTTATACACACACCTCGAGATAAAGCTACATATAGTTGGCCATGACTAAAAACATGTTCGGAAGATAAATTCCTATGTTGGGTATAGTTTGTCCTTGGGATTTATTAATTGTCAATGTGAATGCTAGTTTTATTGGAAATTGTTTTCGAATAAGTTTGAAAGACATTTTTACATTATCTGAAGGTTTTAGTGGGATTCGTGGTATAAAAACTCTAGTTCCTTTAAAAGGTCCATTAGCTATTTCGGCATCTATAATATTTCTATAACGCGACAAATCAAACGTGTTCCATTACATAAGCCTATTTGTGGATCTAGATTTCTAAGTAAAATTAATGGACATCCTATTTTTAGTATCAATCTACGAGGTGGTAATTGTCACGGGGCCAATTAAAGAAGGGTTTTTCTCTAGGAAATCTTTCTCACTCAATCAAGCCCGTGGTGCCTAGGGCCACCTTGGTTCAACACACCAATACTCAAATTAAAGGGACAGCAAGCAATAGCAACAAGGAAACATTTTTACTAGCTTTCAATTGGGAATACAACACTGGCACTCTATGCTTCCCCACGCTTAGAGCCCTTGGCTTTATAGACCAACCAACAGGTAGTTACATAACCAACTAGGACACATCCTGTGTACATTGCTCCATAGACCAAGTAAAACACCACTTCCTTTGTGGTCAAGGCAGTTACCCAATTGCCTTGCTCCCTTTCTGCCACATCATTCCATAACCGTCACCACTACGGGTTCAATTGCAACATGCTCCATGTATTCGGGTCTTCCTTGGTCGTGCCTCGATCATGGTCCCTGCCCATGACCAAGGTAGTTTCTCAACCGCTTGGAACCACCTTGACTTGGTCTATCCACGCCTCAAGGGACATGGCCCATGCTTCTCTACGGGACATGGACTGCTCGGTGGTGCCTGGCCGTGCACAGGCACCTCGGGTGCTAGCCAAGGCTCGATCGAGTCCCACCGGCTCGGGGTGGCAGGCGCCATGATCCGTCCATGGGTCGTGCCTTGGCATTGCGCCCAAGGCATGCTCGAGGGTCCTTGCTACTTTCCCCATGCCGCCCCTGGAGAGAACACACCTCTCCCTATAGTAGATGTTAAGCCATTTCCCCAGCTCTAATAGGAAACATCCCAAAATGAGACCAAGCGTACTTTGACTTGGTCACCGGCCAAGTCAAGATTTGTCAATCCTTGCCAAGGTATGCCTTGCTCGTGCCAAGGCACGACCTTGCTCGTGCCAAATGAATCTGTCAAGTCTTACCGGTGCCTGCGCTAAGGCGCCGTCGAGGCGCGCCCGTGCGCCAAGGCGCGTGCCAAAGTTAGCCCATGCCTTGCGCCAAGGCACGCCCGTGCCTGTGCCAAAGGCGCGACCTCCTTTACGCCTATGTGTTGTCCTGCATGTTCTTCCGCAACCGAACCTCATGGAACCATCCGAGCCCTCCAGAACTCGGTCATTGGCTAGGTTTCTTGCTGCCGCCCAGCCCAGCCTACTCGGGTCACGCTATTGAAGGGCTGACAAACATCCCCCCGCCGAAATGTTCGATGCCCTCATCGAACTACTCCGTTGTTGTTGCTTCTGGTAGTCTGCTATTTCCTTCTCAAACTGCCATAGAGTAGTGTCTCGCTCCCAAGTAGGTTCTTCAACATCAACCCACTTGATCAAATAAAAGGTCCGCCTATTTTTCTTGCTCTGGCCACGCGTCTCGTGGCTTAAAATCTGCTCGATTTCTCCAGCAAACTCTTTTCGCACCAAGGGTGGAGCCCATCTCACTGTGCTCCTTTTTGGATATGCCTCGTCAGAGTGGAAAGGTTTAAGATAGCTTACGCGGAATGTAGGATGTATCTTCAACCTTTATGGTAGCTTAAGGCGATAAGCCACCTTCCCAACTCGCTTGACCACCTCAAATGGTCCATCATATCACTGGACCAGGCCCTTGTGTGTCTCCTTCTTGTTGAACTTCTTTAGAATCTGGGGAGTAAGCTTCAACAAGACTAGGTCCCCTTCCTGGAACTTCAAGGTCTCATGTGCTAGTCCGCATACTTCTTCATCCTTCCGACAACTTTGGCCAAACTGTCTTGAGTTGCCTTCCTCAGCTCCTGCTTATTCATCGCAAAGTGATAGGCCGCTGGACTAGATCCTATCGACTTTGACTTGGCTACCTCATGTGGAGTAGCCAGCTGTTGTCATGTCACCACCTCGAATGGACTCAGCTCCGTAGCTGAGATTTTGTTAAGATTGTAGCAAAATTAGGCTGTATCAAGTAAATCTACCCAATTAGATTGAGTGGCATTCACGTAGTGTCTAGGTAGTCCTCCAGCAATGCATTGATTCTCTCCGTCTGCCCATCTGTTTGAGGATGGTTTGTTGTGGAAAACTTCAGCTCCGAGCCCAACAAGTTGAATAGGGCAACCCAAAACCTTCCAATGAAGCGAGCATCTCGATCACCGATGATGTCCTCCGGTATTCCCCAATACTTCACCACATGTTTCAGGAACAACTCTGTTGTTAGGTCGCATCGCAATTCTTCTGGAGCAACTATGAATGTAGCATACTTCGAGAATCGATCCACCACCACTAGCATGCAAGTCATCCCCTAAACCTTAGGAAGACCAGTAATGAAATCCATCGATATGCTTTGAAAGGGTCTATCTGGTACAGGCAAAGGCTCCAACAACCCTGGGGCCTTCCTCCTTTCTATCTTGTCTTGTTGGCACACAATACAAGTCCGCACATACTGATCCAGTCCTCCTCCATCTTCGGCCAGAAGAACGAACGTGATAAGAGGGCATAGGTGAGCTCCATGCCCGGGTGTCCTACCCACCGAGCATCATGTGTCTCCTTTAGAAGTTGTCGCCTTAGTCCACCAGTATTAGGGATATATGGACGTCCTCCTTTGGCATAGAGGACTCCATCTTCGCACCAAAACCTCCGAGTGACTCCCTCGGCCACTAGCTTCATCATTTTCACGCAACATGGTCTTTACTTGTCTCGTCCTTGATGCGAGGTAGGAACTCACTTTCCAGCCTCACCACTACTGATACCATCTCTACCACCACCTTACGATTGAGAGCATCCGGACTGAGTTAAGCTCCCAATCTTATGCTCGAACTGCACATCAAACTCTGCTAGGAAATCTAGCCACATTGCCTGCTTCTGATTGAGCTTTTTCTGGCTCATGAAGTAGGTGATAGCCGCATTGTCCATCTGTACCACAAAACTCGTCCCCGATAGATAGTGCCTCCAAAGAAGGAGAGCATGGATCACAACAAGCATTTCCTTCTCGTGAGCCGGTACCTCTGCTCCACTTTCTTCAATTTTCTGCTTTCGAAGGCAATGGGGTGTCCCTCCTGGACAAGTATCGCCCCCAGTGCTCGATCAGATGCGTTAGTGTGCACTTCGAAAGGTAAGTCAAAATTGGGCAACCCCACTATTGGTTTAGAGGCAATGACCTGCCTCAGTTCTGCCATGGCTTGGTCGCATCGATCCGTCCACGCCCAAGCCCGATCCTTCTTTAAAAGATCTGTCAGCGGTGTCACCCTCCTTGAGTAGCCTTCAACGAACCGCCTATCGTAATTTTCCAATCCCATGAAGGAGCGCAGCTCCTGCACCTTCGTGGAGTTTGGCCACTCCATGATTGCCCGCACTTTCTTTGGTCCATCTGAAATTTACCCTGGCCTACAACATGACCAAGGAAAGTGATCGTTTGCGCAACAAACTCGCACTTCTCCCTCTTTACATACAAATGGTTAGCCCTTAAAGTAGTCAAGACCTTCCGTAAGTGATCCACATGATCTTGGAGGTTTTGACTATAGATTACAATGTCATCTAGGTAGACAACAACAAATCTATCGATGAACTCCTTTAACACATCGTTCATCAAATTACGAAATGTAGCAGGGGCATTTGTCAAACTAAATGGCATAACTAAGTACTTAAAGGATCCATACCTAGTAACCATCGCCGTCTTAGGGACATCTCCAGCTGCAATTCGAACTTGATAGTACCCCACCTCAAGTCCAACTTTGTGAAGTAGGCTGCGCTGGATAGCCGATCGAACAAGTCCATCATGTTTATTCTTCACTGTCAGCTAATTTAGCGCCAATCTACGCACATCCGAAAAGATCCATCATATTTCCTTTTGAATAAGACTGATGCTCCATAAGGTGCCTTGGATGGTTGAATGAATCCAACATCTAACAACTCCTACAACTGCTTCCTCAGCTCCTCCAACTCCTTTGGAGCCATTTTGTATGGGGCTTTTGCTCGGGGTTTTAAGCCAGGGATTAACTCAATCTCGTGGTCAATTACCCTTTGTGGGGGTAGTTGTTTCGGCAATTCCACCGGCATTACATCACTGAAGTCCTCTAGTACCTCAGCAACTGCATTAGGGACCTTTGTTGTCGTCCCTACCTTAGTCTCCACCAAGGCCGCTAGGAATGTTGGTTCACCCTTCCTCAATCCATCTTTCACCAGAATGGCTGAAAGATGGGATAGCTTTGCATTCTCTTTTCCTGCAATTGTGTTAGCCGCAGGAACAAAGCAAGGATGTGATTTGTTCATCACAAACAATCCCCTAAAAATGGCATCAATGTAATACTCCCCAAATGTAGAAAGTCATTCCCTAGGATGACATCAAAGTCATATAAGGGAACTGCCATGAGGTTGATCTTCCCCTCCCAAGATCCAACCTTAAGATTCAGATCAGTGGTTATACCTTGAATTCTCTTTGCTTCCGAATTCACAACTTTCATCCGACAGGAATTCTCGACAAGATCCAATCCCAATTTCTCCACCATGTGGTCCGCCACGAATGAGTGTGTAGCTCTCGAATCCACCGTTGCTAGGACTTGTCTCTGATTCACCTTCGCATCAACGTACATCAATCCCATAGAAGGACTCGTCTTGGCTTGTTGAATGGCATTTAACAACTATAGTGGGTTCATCCGGGGCTGGCCATCATCTTCCGCGATCAAGGCCAAAATCTTCTCCTTCTTTGGGCAGTCCCATGCCCTGTGAGGGCCATTGCAAATGAAATAGCCCTTACCCGAGGAACTTGATGAGGGCTTCGTATCTGTTCTCGGGGGTGGCTTCGAGCTCACTTGCTTTGGAGGAAAATGGCTTCTTCTCGACCTTCTTGTGGTGGTATTTGAATGGCTTCTTCTCCTTGTTTTTCCCCTCGCTCGTGGAAGAACTAGTCTTGAAGTCCACAAGACTATCAGCCGCATCAATTGCACCAGGCAAGTCCTTCACCCTTGCCTCCTTACTCGGATTGAGCCCATGCAATCCAGTAGTGAAGTTAAAGAGTTTATCCTCCTATAACATGTTTTTGATGTCCAGCAAGAAGAGAGGAAAACTCCTTAACGTAGTCTCTGACCGATCTCGTCTGTTTGAGCTTGCGCAAGGCCTCCCGCGCTTGTCAAGCCACATTTGTAGGAAGGAATTGATCCTTCAATTCCCTCTTTAGCACCTCCCAATCCACGATCTTGGGTCTACCCGCAGCCGCATCATCGTTTACTCTGGTTCTCCACTAGAGTTTAGCATTGCGCTCTAGATACATGGAGGTCAGGATGACCTTTTGGTTCTCCTCCGTCCTAGCAGTAGCAAAGTACTACTCCATGTCCCAAAGGAAATTCTGGAGCTTCTTCGCGCTCCGCTTGCTTGAGAATTTCTTTGGCTCTAGCACCTAGGTTCGATGTTTTACCACTACAGCAACCTCCGAGGTTCCACCAACGACTCGCTTTAGTAAATTCACCTCTAAAGCCATTGTTGTAGCTATTTCGGTGATGAGTTCTCCCACAGAACATACATCTGCTACCAGCTCCTCAAATCTCGATTCCCACTTAGCAATCACGGCTTCTTGTGACTCTCCCCTAGTCACCAACGAAGCCACCAACATCTCTAAGCCTTCAATGCGTTGTGCCATCATTGAAGACTCTGTTGTGTTCCGCCGGGACAACCATCGTAGCCATCATTTGTTCTAGGTGAGCTACCTTCTCACTTAGATCACTCACTGCTCGGGTCGCCATCATCTCCAAAACGGGGCTCTGATACCAATTGTCACGGGACCAATTAAAGAGGGGTTTTTCTTTAAGAAATGTTTCTCACTCAATTAAACCCGTGGTGCCTAAGGGCCACCTTAGTTCAGCACATTAATACTCAAATAAAAGGGACAGCAAGCAATAGCAACAAGGAAACGTTTTTACTTGTTCTCAATTGGGAATACATCACTCACACTATGTGCTTCACTAAGCTTAGAGCCCTTGGCTTTATAGACCAACCAACAGGTAGTTACATAACCAACTAGGACACCTGTCCTGTGTACATTGCTCCATAGACCAAGTAAAACATCATTTCCTTTGTTGTCAAGGCAGTTACCCAACTGCCTTGCTCCCTTGCTGCCATATCGTTCTATAACCGTCACCTCTATAGGGTCAATTGCAACATGCTCCATGTATTCGGGACTTCCTTGGTCGTGCCTTGATCATGGCCCCTGCCCATGATTAAGGTAGTTTCTCAACCTTTTAGAACCGCCTCGACTTGGTTCATCCACGCCTCAAGGGACATGGCCCATGCTTCTCTACGGGATAGGGACTGCTCTGTGGTGCCTGGCCGTGCCCAGGAACCTCGCGTGCTAGCCGAGGCTCGATCGAGTCCCACCGGCTCGGGGTGGCCGGCGCCATGATCCATCCATGGGTCGTGCCTTGGCATTACGCCCAAGGCATGCTCGAGGGTCCTTGCTACTTCACCCATGCCGCCCCTGGGAGAGAGCACACCTCTCCCTATAGTAGATGTTTAGTCGTTTCCTCAGCTCCAATAGGAAACATCCCAAAATGAGACCAAGCGTACTTTGACTTGGTCAATGCCCAAGTCAAGATTTGTCAACTCTTGCCAAGGTATGCCTTGCTCGTGCCAAAGCGCGGCCTTGCTCGTGCCAAAGGAATCTGTCAAGTCTTGCCCGTGCCTGCGCCAAGGCGTCGTGCCAAGGTGCGTGCCAAAGTTCTCGTGCCAAAGGAATCGCAAGTCTTGCCGCTGTGCCAAGGCGTCATGCCAAGTGCGCCGTGCTGTTCCAAGGCGCGTGCCAAAGTTCACCCGTGCCTTGCGCCAAGGCGCGCCCGTGCCTATGCTAAGGGGCGCCCGTGCGCCAAGGTGCGACATCATTTACGCCTATGTGCTATCCTGCATGTTCTTCCACAACCGAACCTTATGGAACCATCCGAGCCTTCCAGAACTCGGTCATGGGCTAGGTTTCTTGCTGCCCAGACCCACCTACTCGGGTCACGCTATTGAGGGGCTGACAATAATCTTCCTGGAGAAATATAATTTGAATATTCTTGTTGATAAAGATGTAAGGAATCATCCTCTACACTATCAAATGAATAATAAATATATGTTTCACCTAAAAATTTATGGACAGCTAAATTGTTAATTTGTTCAACTGATTCATTTGTTGGGGTTAGTATAGTCCTATTGATTATGTATTCTTTGTTATTAAAATTTTCGTGTAATGATGAAAATGTAAAATCTATTAGGTCATGTATTGTTTGATCTCCTCGCCAAAGAATATTTATTTCATCGGTACTTTAATCATGTCTTCTTTAATAGAATTTTCCTCTCCATTTCCTATTCGCAACAAAAAAATTAAGCAAACGAACAATCATTTATAACACGCATATTGTTGATTAATTTTATTTTTATTACGTCTTTTCAAAATGGTGCTCTAATGAGAGAGGCATTTGTGGTTTCAGATCTTGTACCATTTCGGACAACCTGCAATACTTGTCAGAAGTCGCCTCCTAATACTATGATTTTTCCACCAAGAAAATTATCTATATAAGTAATATCTCATAATGTTCTATCCAAAGCCTCTAAAGCCTGCCTATGAGCCATAGTTGCTTCATCCCAAATAATGAGATAAGCAAGTCGTAAAAGGTATGCTAAGGTTGATTGTTTGCTGATGAAACATGTTGAAGTGGAATCTAATAGAATAGGGATCTTAAATCTTGAATGTGCAGTACGACCCCCGGGCAATGACATAGCAGCAATTCCTGATGTAGCTGTAGCCAATGCAATTAATCATTTACTATGTATGTATGCTAAGATTGTTTTGTATAATAATGTTTTTCTTGTACACCTAAGTCCATCTATAAAAAATTGTATGTACATGACTATCGATACTATGGATGACACTATCAAATGCATTTTGTTGTTGACTATTTAATTTTCTTATTGAATCTAAATCTTTTATTGATATTTGTATAGATTTTTCTTCAACTATAAATTTGTTAATGTTGGTTATTGATTCAGAAGTTAGTTGCGGTAAATCGTAATCAGTAATGTTTTTTTTGATGTTGTGAGAGATAATTGGTTAAATTTTTAAGGCAACAATTTATAAAGAAATATTCATCTAGAGAGTGGTCGTTTTTATTTGCATTTTTGTAATCTTCAATCATATAAGTCTTGAATTTATCCCATAATTCACATACCCTAATTGGTTCACAAAAAACTAAAATAGTAGCGAATAGTCTTCTTAAAGAACGTGGCATATGTACATTTGCAGCTTCTTGTGAGCATTGAGTTACACTATCATCATCTTCTAGTAAACCTCTTTTTTCAGCAGATTGTTTAAATGTTTCATATGTAAATCCATCAACTGTACGCAAATCTTCAAAGATATAGGTCCCCTAACATAATTGAGTAATAATCTTAAATAGTAGCATTCTCTATGTAATGGTGAAACAATGTACATTCTACCAACTACCTTATAGATATTTTGTCTTCTAGTCAACTCTTTAAGTCTTTGAATATTCCACTAATATCTTTGTGGAAAATTCGTAATATAAGTATTGCCTTGCATCTAAGTCAATAACATTTTTCATTAAAAACTTTGTCAACATAGTTTTTGATCTATCACTATCATTTAATATGTCTTCTATAGACCCATTTATATTAAATTGGACTTGTTGATGATTAGGTAAGTGTATTTGTAGTCCAAATACCGAATGTGAAATTCCATTCAATTGAAATTTGAATATTCTCCACAAAGCTTTTTGAACACAGATCCACCTAGCATTAACAAATTGAGTTATCTTGTCATCTCGACTTGTATGTGTAGATACTCCAAAAGCAACGCGATCTGGACCTTTATAGACATATTTGTACAAATATTTGACGGATTTTATACTTGAGCAAATTTCTACATTTATATGACAGTTATATTTTAAAAGTAAGTAAGAGTTATATGGAACTACCTAACGATTGTCTATAGTTCTATTACCTATTGTGACTTGTTTTCCATTGTCACGCCGCCTATATATAGGGTATGAATCATTACCTTATGACGTAGATGCAGCAAAAGCTTTTGGATATGATTTTGTACATTTATTATTTTTCATACATATTGCGTTTGTGTTTAATGGTCCACATGGGTTATGCATCATATGTTTTGTTACTATAGAATACATCCTAGACTCGGTTACAGGACATGGAATTTCCGCTCTAACTAAAGAGTCATAATTATCAGGACAATTTAATTTATCACCTTCTTCTAAAATTAGTAACACATGTGAATGTGGCAATCCCCTATTTTGAAATTCAATAACATGTACATGAGCTATTACTTTACCTAACACACCTCTAACAAATAAGTCATGTTTCAATTCTTCTAGTTTTGATCGAAAAACTCTAGTTGTTACGTCAGGTCTATCTTGAGCCTTTTGTTTAGGTAATAGTTCTTGGGTAATTTCCAACCAATTAGTGTTGCAAGTGATGGTAATAAAAAGGTCGGGTTTTCCATACCTCCTAACGATTGTCATTGCATATTAGTAGCGGTTATACATATCTCTTGGACTGTCAGTATATGATGAGGGAAGAATTATGAATTATTCTTCTACCAATATTACCTGCAAAATAACAAAGTCAGAATATTATAAATTATAGTAAGATAATAAACTTATTTTTAATGAATATATAAGATACAAAATCACATTCATATAAACCTGCAGTTGTTTCTCCTGAATTCGTTGCATCTTGTAATTCTTAATATAGTTAAGAATGAATGATATGTTGGTTTGTTTTCGCATACATGTCTACCACATACTGTTGTAAAAGACGTCCATTGTAATGAAGTAGTGACATGCGTAATGGGCGAAACTAATATGCAAAAGTTAGCTTTTGTTGAAACAAATTAAATGGTTTATGTAATAGTAATAATATAATTATAAAAAATTAAAATATTACGATATAGTAAAATGTAATAATAGTACCTGAAGAACGTAGGAGTAGTATTGTCTGCGGTGATTCTTCTGTTATTTGAGTTACATAATTCCAAATGCCAACTGTGTTGCCCCAAAGGCAATAAAAGATGATATTGTAAGGGATCGTAGTATGCGACCGTGTCAGCAATGTTACGAAGGCTACCACTTTTTGTTTCTATTATGATATATCTTTCTCTTAAATCTTCTAAACAATCATTTCCAATTAGTATTGCCACAACTTGTGGTGTTGAATGTAAAGCATGAATATGTCGATTAACCCTTACTTCTTGTATTAATAGTCTACAATTCATCACATCCTCACATCTACCTAATTGACGAAATACTTGAACATAAAGATTGTGTGCATCAAATATTAATTTTAATTTATATAATAGACTTGGTCGTGTTATGTTTCGCTCTTGATGTCGGTGCTCAATTTCATTTTGAGTATCATATATATACATTTGTAAGAATCTTGGTCTTGATTCATTTATTGGTAATAAACTTCATATTCTATGGTAAATAGATCTTTGCGCACGATAAGTAAAGACTCCTTGTCTGACACTTGCTAATTTTTATCTATATTAACTCCTATAGAGGTGAAGCAAAAAACATGATTATACGAACGTATGTTTTCTCTAAAATATTTACCTTCATTACTTTGATTTAGGAATATGTCTATTAATTCTTGTGGATTTTCGGGTGTTGGTGAATTTATTTTTCCATTGGAGCAACACAAATCTAAGGTCTCATGAGCAAATAATCTGGCTCCACAATATGAACAAATTTTGGGTTCTTCAAGTATTATAGTTTGGAAGTTGTCATATGCGGGAAGATTTCTACCACTATTATGCCTATTAGGAAATGGTCTAGCGTTAGAAGAATTTGAACATGGTACTTGACAATTATTAATCAACATTAAATTTTGATTGCTTTGCGTAGTAGTAATGAAACCTACATGAAATTAAAATTTGTATACAATTAATAATATTAATAGAAAGAGCATAATTTAAAATATAGTAAATGATAGTAACATCTAATTACCATCTCTTTGGTTGCAAAGTAACTTTGCTTGTTGACGAATACATGTTAATCTTAGGGTTTTTGAATGGTTGACAATGTTACTGGTAGAGGTACCTGTAAACAAAAGAAAATTTAAGTTAATTGAGGAAAATATAATAATTAATATTTCTTGGAAAAAAACTTTACTTTCATTGGTACCTTCAATTTCAGAAGACCCTAACCTAGCATGTTGACGAATGCGCGTCAACCTTGAAGCGGTTGTATTATTTTTGCAAAATTACTTGTAGATGTACCTATGAAAGACATAATAATTAGCATGGTGTATTATATTAGTAAGAATATATAATTTAAGTAATGAATAAATTATTTAAAAATATAATTGTATGTATCTTCCATGGAATTGTAGTGTTGTAAATATCTTTGATGTCGAAAATTCCTTTGTTCAATAGTCTCAGGAGTCTCTTGATTTCTTCGAGCTGCGAGTAGGTCCTCCTTATCTGAGTTTGACATATTTTGACGTCACTGCTTTTGAGATAAACGAAGACGATTATGTTGTTCATTCATAGTAGTAGCTATATTATTGAATTGTTGATCCATATAATCTAATGATCTACAATTGATAGAAGAATTTTTTAGATCATAAAAGTATGTATATCTAACAAAATACTTCTACTTTTATTACAAAACACCCAAATCCCGTTTAAAGCATTTTGAGCAATCAATCAATAATTAATGGAAACCACCAATGTAAAATTGATTTTTTTGTAAATTATCACATGACTCAAAAATCTAAAATTTGGATGGAATGGTTAAGGGAATTATTGAAAATCTAAGTCATAAATCATTGAAGGTCAAAAGTTTTTAATCAATTTATGTGGATTGCAATTTTTGCAATCAAGTCCAATGTCAAAAACTTAAATTATGAACTAATTGGAGTTAAATAAACTGAATCTAATTGGATTTGTGGATTCATAAACACCCCTAGATGTGATCAATAAATCTCATGTTCACAAAGTTTTGGTACAATTTTACATTACACGCAATGTTGTCAAGCTGTAAAGGAGATGTGAAGGAAATAAAAATTAAAATAGTTTAATAATTGTAGAGAATTTTGTCATAAACAAAATTAATTGTTTAAGCTTTGAATTAAAATTAGTGATTTTGTAATTCATGAAAAGAAAAAAATATTTAGAATTAATATTACTTGTACCTACATATATGTTGTAGGATTGTTTTGTTTCTAAGAAAAATTAAAATGTTTATCATAGTTTTGAAAAACTTAAGCCAATTAGATTGATTGGTATTGTAATTAAATTCATTAATTTATGCATTTCGTAATTTGTCTTCATGCCCTTGAATAAAATTTTTCTATAAAGTAGTAATATAGTGGGACTATTTTTAATAGAACTCTAATAAATCCTCTAATTTGACCCATTTTAATTTAATGCTAGCTACATTTGACAAAGAGTTTTAAAATTTTCTTATTTCTAAGATCGAACTCAAGACATTTGATTAAGGAAAGAAAGATCTTTGCCACCTTAATTACAAACATTGAGATGCACATGCATGCATTTTTTTTGTACAATGCAAAACTCAAGGGACATAAACAATTGTAGGTATCAAATTCACCTCTATGAGGTTAGTTGGTCAATCCTTAAAAATCACAAATTGAAGCAAGTAATTCACAACCAAAATTATTTTTTTGAGATTTGAATCCAAAGCAAGTATATGAAGCTTTGAATTTTCTTATGACAAAAAAGAAGCTTTGAATGTTTCATGTCTAAGAAAATAAACATTATTCACAAATATTATTACTAAAAAAATACGCAATATTCAAGTAGTAATCAACCTAATTGATAAGATTAAAAAAAAAAGAAGTATTTGTCAATATTAGAATTAATTCACTAATTATGAGAAGATGTGGTGAAACAAATGAAAGAAATTTTTTTAATAATTATAAAAAATCATAAAGCAAGAATTTGAAGCTTTCATTTTCCATGTATAAGGAAATAAACATTATTCACAAATAATTAACAAACAAAAATAATTTTTTGAGATTTTAATCCAAAGCAAGTATTTGAAGCTTTGAATTTTTCTTATGACAAAAAAAAAGCTTTGAATATTCCATGTCTATGAAAATAAACATTATTCACAAACATTATTACTAAAAAAAATACGCAATATTCAAGTAGTAATCAACCCAATTGATAAAATTAAAAAAAGAGAAGCATTTATCAATATTGAAATTAATTCACTAATTATGAGAAGATGTGGTGAAACAAATGAAAGGAAAATTTTTAATAATTATAAAAAAAATCATAAAGCAAGTATTTGAAGCTTTCATTTTCCATGTATAAGGAAATAAACATTATTCACAAATAATTATCAAACAAAATTCACAAGTTGAAGCAAGTAATTCACAAAAAAAATTAATTTTTTGAGATTTTAATCCAAAGCAAGTATTTGAAGCTTTGAGTTTTTATTATGACAATAAAAAGAAACTTTGAGTTTTCAATTTATAAGAAAATATAATTTTTTTACAAATATTATTAATTAGAAAAAAATATACACAATACATAACATTCAAGTAGAAATCAATCCAATTGATAAGATTAAAAAAAAGAATTATTTGTCACTATTAGAATTAATTCACTCATCATGAAAAGGTGCGGTGAAACAAATGAAAGGAAAGTTTTTTGTAATTTATACAAATAACTCACAAACAAAATTCGCAAATCAAGTATTTGAAGCTTTGAATTTTCTATCACAAACAAAATTCACAAATTAAAGTCAGTAATTCACAAACTAAATTAATTTTTTGAGATTTTAATCCAAAGCATGTATTTGAAGCTTCGAATTTTCTATGTTTAAGAAAATAAAATAGAAAACAAAATTAATTCACAAACATTATTACTAAAAAAAAGTATAAGCAATACTTAAGATTGAAATAGAAATAAACTCAATTGATAAGATTAAGAAAAAGATAAGTGTTTCTCACTATTAGAGTTAATTCACTCATCATGAAAAGTGAAAAGAACTATTAAAAAAAATATCCATGGTTGTTCTAAGTATGTTCACGTCTAAGGAAAAAATAAGAAAGAAAAATTGAAAATTGAGTTTATGATATATATACCTTGTTGAAAAGATAAATAAAATGAATGGTTGTCTTGAAGGAGACCACCGAACACAATAGCAAGTCATAAATTTTTTTTATTGAATAGAACACGTGGGGGGAGAAATGGGGAGATAGATGACGTTGTTTTTTTTTTTAAAAAAAAAAAAAAAGAGGCACTGCGATTTTGAAGAATAAAGTGGTTTTTAATAAAATAAACACATGGAGGAACAAAACGTGAATAGAGTGGAGAGAGAATTGTGATCCCACTTTGTTAGGAAATTGACTACTAATTTGAAAACTTTTAAAAACTAATTGAAATTTTATCCGCACATCTAAAATCAAAACCGCCTACTAATTTGTAGTTATCAATTAAATTACCACTTTATCCTGAATTTAAATATTTGTATTAAAACACTTAGGGGCATCATTGGAAATTTTAGGGGCATTATTGAAAATTTTAGTCAAAAAGGCTTCACGGTTAATTATAATAGTATAGGTATAGCAAGGTAAGGATTAATCAATTAACATTTATTTTTTTGAACAAGCCAAAGAAAAGAAAATTTATGATGTTTCATGGATAATATATAACATTGTTAAAGTGGTCAAAAACGAGCATTGAAAAGTTTCTATCGATTAAACGCAACTCAAAGAAGACATAAAGCTTGGCTCCTATATTGTGAGCTCACCTTCCTAACTTTCTTTCTTTTTTTCCCTTTTTTTATAATTTCATTTCAGTAATCAAACAAGTTTTATCTTTGATTTCATAATTAACTAGTCAATTGAGAGACTAGCTAGTAATTCTGAATCATATATAAATCATGCTTAATGTATTTCATGTAATTATATTAAATAAATATGTAACCAAAAGATATAATATATGTTGCATGTGTGCATAGACATAATGCGGTGCAAATATAGGGAAAATGTTATAAATATATACTCATATGAGATAGAAAATTTTATTTTAAGTCAACTATACCTATCAAAGTCATTCCCCACTTCAAAAGCTAAAGTTTATGATTTTTTTAACAAAAAAAATGCCAATGACAGTTAATAAAATAAATATATATTAATCATGAAATACTAAACATTGTAATTACTAAACCAAAATCACTATATGATATGATTTCCTTCTATTTGCCGAACTCCTGGACATATAATATGGTTTCCTATATATGAATTGAATAAAAAGAAATGACAATTTTTATATTTTATATATGCCAAATCTATATTAACTAAGATGCATGTATGGTATAGTTTTCATGCTTATATAATTCCATTATAAAAGAAAATGGCAGTTTATGTTATTCCTATATATATGATTTATCATAAACTATTTATAAATCGTGCAAAAGATTTTTTTTTTTAATCAAAGAAAACATGCAAACCTCGATCTCGAGCATTTATCTCCAAAGTACTTTATGTAGAGCAAAACCATGCTTCCGAGCTTTGTCTCTCTATAAAGCTTTATCAATCTAATATACATCCTTTGCGTGGAGTGATTTCGTGCTGATAACGCATTGCAAAATAACTAGGACTAAAGCTAGGAAAGTAAAAAATAACTAGAAAATAAAACAAGAGAAAGTAAGAAAGAAATTAGAGAGTTTTTCATTCCAACATTGTGCACATATTACATGAATCTCATCTCCTTATATAGCCCATTTGATTTTAATGAGATGAAAACCAAATGGCACAAGTTACATCTATATATTAATACAATAACTTAATACATGAATTAATAGTGGGTGTTACATGGAATAAGGGGAATACAAAGAGAAAGAGTCATCCATTTCAAATACATTTACAACAATAAATAAATAAAACAAAAAGGACAATATACGAAACAAGTTGAAGTAGGTAAAAAAATATTTTAAATCACATTTGCCCTTCCATATTTTCAAATAAAAGACACATAATTTTATTACTCATTTTCAATTTATGAATCTTTAAAACGTATCATCCTCTCCAAAATAAGATAAGAAAAAAAAAAAAAAAAAGATCCCATCTAAGCTTTAACTAAATTAGGCTGACTTGGAGAATGAATTGTACCCTAGCCTCTCCGCACCAACTCAGCTAGGCTAACCTTCCCCACTATACTTTTTTAATTAATTTTTGAGATTTGTAATTATATATATATATATATACCTAACTATGTTAATTAAAGGAAGGGAAAAAAGTTAAATTAAGTAATATACATGTATATATATATGTATTTGCAACATGGAAAATGATTTGGCGAGTACTTACTTTGGACACTTGAAATTGACACCCTAGTTACCACTACTCTCGTGACTTCGGTTTAAGGTTTAGAGTTTAGGGTTATTTGGTAACTCAACTCAATCGCTATCCTAAGGAACATTTAAACCAATGCAATATATATGCTATGGCATCTACTGCCACATATTATTCAATCACATATATTTTTGACAAAAAATAAAAGTTGTTGTAAACTAAGTTGGAACTTGTTAAGAACTAGAGAAGGAAATAGAAGACTAAGAACTTTTACTACTACAAACTACTATTACAAAGGAGAAGAGAAGAAATGAAATAGTTAGAATGAGAAGTTTTCATTCAACTTGGTGTGCTTTTACAATGAGGTTGGCACCCTTTATATAGGCCATTTGGTGATGATGACACATAGACAAGTGGAGGTACTATTATGTGATACATACAAGTTACATGACTACACAATATGTTGGTGTACATGCATGGTCATCCATATTCCGTAACACTCCCCTTGGATGACACTTGCTTAGAGATTGTGCCTCGTTAAAACTTTTACTAAGAAAAACCCTGTGGGAAAAAATATAGTAAAAGAAAAAGAGTACACTATTCTCATAAATATTAAGACGGGTATAATATTATTAAGATTGCCTCATTAAAAACCTTGCTAGGAAAACCCAATGGGATAAAACCATAGCTAAGGGAAAAAGAGTGCAATACACTAATCAATAACTCCCCCTCATGTGAACATGGGTGAAACTTGTTCAGTTTCTTTACTTGCAATGTCTTTAAGTTTACGCAAGCCAATACCATATGTAAGCCTTTTAAATGTCATAGTTGGTAAGGCTTTTGTGAATAGATCAGCAAGATTATCACTCGATCGGATTTGCTTGACATCAATTTCACCATTCTTCTGAAGCTCATGCGCATAAAAGAATTTTGGCGAAATATGTTTTGTTCTGTCCCTTTTTATGAATCCTTCACTTAATTGTGCAATACATGCTGTGTTATCTTCATATAATATGGTTGGAGAATCTTTTATTGAAGGCAATCCACATGATTCTTGAATATGTTCAATCATATTTCTCAACCAAACACATTCACGACTTGCTTCATGAATTGCAAGTACTTCAGAATGGTTGGAAGAAGTAGCAACCATAGTTTGCTTTACTGACTTCCATGATACAACAGTATTACCACATGTGAATACATATCTCGTTTGAGAACGGGCCTTGTGGGGATCAGATAAAAATTCGGCATCAGCATAACGTTGGAGATTCAATTTTACCATTCTCGAGTAGAATAAACCCATGTCACTTGTTCCTTGAAGATATCGAAAAATATGTTTAACACCATTCCAATGTCTTCGAGTTGGTGATGAGCTGTATCTTGCAAGTAGGTTGACAGCAAAAGCAATGTCAGGTCTTGTACAATTTGCAAGATACATAAGTGCACCAATTGCACTTAAATATGGTACCTCTGGACCAAGTAGCTCTTCATCACTTTCATGAGGTCGAAATGGATCCTTATCCACTTCAAGTGATCTGACAACCATTGGAGAGCTCAATGGATGCGCCTTGTCAATATAAAATCTTTTTAATATTTTTTTCAATATAATTTGATTGATGGACAAATACTCCACTTGAAAAATGTTTAATTTGCAAACCAAGACAAAGTCTTATTTTTCCAAGTTCTTTCATCTCAAATTCCTTTTTCAAGTATTCGGATGTTCTAACGATGTTGCCATGGTTTCCCACAATATTTAAATCATCAACATATACGGCAATAATCACAAATCCTGTTGATGATCTTTAATAAAGACACATGGGCAAAGCGGATTATTTACATATCCTTCTTTCGGTAAATAATCACTAAGGCGTTTGTACCACATTCGTCCGGATTGTTTCAATCCGTACAAAGACCTTTGTAATTTTATAGAATGCATGTTATGAGGTTTTGATTTTATTTCATCGATATTACAAATCCATCGGTTTGCTGTCAGCGTTTGAATGATCGTCAAAACATACGTTTCTTTAACAGGTTTAAGCCTAACACAGTTCTTCTTACCATTTTGATCAGTCTTTTCGACATTGATGGTGATGTGAATTGGATCATCATCATTTTCACATATTTCAAATGACACATCTGAAAGCAAATATATCGTGAGGAACGATTTCATTTGGTCCAAATCACGGAGGTTCCTTCAATTTGTGAGATCTCCTTCTTTTCTTCTTTCTTTTACAGAGGAAGTTGTTTCCTTATCATAATCAACTTGTTCTAACAAACCATATCAAGGATTCTTGTGCTTTCTCGAAGTATTTTGATTTGTATTTTATTTTTACTCTGTTTTCCTCTTTTAGAATTATCATTGAACCATTTGAGTGGCACAGCGCTTTTAAACGATTTGGTACAGGATTCTTGCTTTGTGCTCTGTTCTGCAGAAGACATAAATTCACATATATAATGCTTATCTTTCGAAAGAAAAACCTATGGCTCATGGAGATGGAAGTCATAAGGCGCCTGGTGGCATGACCTGCAAGAGAAACTAAAGTTCTAGCTAGTCTTAAGAGAAACTAAAGTTCTAGCTAGTCTTATCCGCTACATTATATATATAATTATATATATTAGCAAATCTAGAGGAGGGGTAGAGTAGGTAATCGCCCCTCCTATGCCTCGAACCCTCTTATAGTATCCATATATATTTCTATGTCGCTCTCACCTCTCGTCCCCGCGTCCTGGCCCCTTACTCCTCCTACGACTACGGTCGACACATCTTTTTAATAGACTATAAAATATAGTATGTGAAGTTGCTAATATGATGTATTCGGTGTGTCTTGAATATATACTTTATCATACCAATTATGTATTGTATAGTGCAATCTAAAAAAATAAGTTTCTTTTATATATATAATTAAGTAACTGTGGCGGCCCTCGCCGCCCGGAGTGACGTGTCTCCATGTACTCCTTGCTTGTTGGCCCAACTACACGTGTACGGCACCCCGGGGCGGCGAGGGTCGCCGCAGTTGGTATCAGAGACCGGTTACAAGAAGTCCTAAGACAATAAAACTTAATCAATGAACTTAGATATGGAAAACTCGAAGTAATTGCCTTATAACTTTAGTTGGGAAGTTATGTGAGTCGGGTAGAGTAAGAACTTATATATGTGTTATATTTTCATGTTACTATATGATATACGTATATACCTCGAGACTGATTCGGAGCACAATCTCGATGCAAATTATGGACGGACAATCTGGTGCGCTGTTTGAGACTGTACAGATTAGCGATGCGACTAGGGATGTCCCGATTAGGGTGAGTGTAGAGGATAGACTCTCGGCCCGGAGACACAGATGGTTGAGGTATTACGGCTATTACGGCTATTACGCGAGCAGACCGCAGTACAGGCGACACTCACTTCAGCTAGAAAGCCTATAGCTATGACTGTACCGGCGGAGAAAAACCGATGTTCAGGGGATACCACAGACACCAGTTCACGGGGTAGCGGCAAAGGCACCTACAGATATATCTATCGTAGTTATTACTTTGGGACGTCGACTCTTGCGCCTCCACATACGACGACGGACCAAGTTACTGCCACCCTCGCTGCTGACATTCCTTCGACATCAGCATTTGTTCTGGCGCCAGAGGCGAGTTTGTCGAGAGGGTTTCTGAAGTTCCACCCTAGATTCTTTTACGGAAGTGGTGATCCCGAGGCTGCAGGGATATGGATAGTGTCCCATCAGCATTTCCATAAGTTGATGAGGAATGATGAAATAGTACAGGCGCGACTTTTGGGAGCCTATTTGAGAGGAAATGCGGCAGTTTGGTGGATGACATATATGGATATTCATCCGGAATCGACAACATGGGCTGAGTTTAGGGAGTTATTTTATGATCAGTACATACCGATGGAGGTTAGGTTTAGTCTAAGGGAGGAGTTCTTGGCCCTGCGACAGAGGAATCAGACTTTAATGCAGTATATGGAGAGGTTCCGATATTTGCTGCAATTATCTCTGGATGTTGTCGGGACAGAGCGCTTGCAGATCTATTATTTCACTAGAGGGGTTGATGACAAGATTACGTCAGCAGTTGTCTCGGACCGAGCCACGACACTTTAGGAGATCTTTGACAGGGCATTGCCTCGAGAGACGTATATACTGAGAGGGTCGCGACATTTGACCGGCAGGAGGTACAGATCGGGCAAGGTTTCTAGGTCCACTAAGAGGCAGAAAAGACGATAAAGCGTCCGGATAGAGGCCGGAGAGATGATAGACGGGAGAGGGCCGCCGAGATGATTTTTAGGGCAGTCAGTTCCGCTTTGAGGAGCCACAGTCGGTTCATGCCATCGCCTCAGCATCGCGGATCGGCAGATGTCACAGCCACATGAGTACTTTCAAGGTCGAGATTAGGGGGACATGACAAGGGTCTTGTAGACAGGGGTCAGGGTATGAGATCTGGAGATGGACAAACGGGTAGACTGGAGAGTCGTAGATGTCATCGGCGTGGGCAGAGGGGACACTTGAGGGCTGAATGTCGGATACCACCGTCGCCATGGCAAGCATCAGACCAGGCTAGAGATAAAATGCATGTAGTAGCACAGCCAGATAGAGGGGCGACTAGGCAACTCGTCGAAGGTGCATTATTTTATTTGGTCGCCACATGCATGCTATGTTTGATTCTGGTAGTACTTTATCATTTTTTGTTGGGTGTGTTGTTGGATTGTAAAGGTTAGTTACACAAACACTAGAGCCACATCTTGTCCTCAATACGGCTACTGGGGATAAGATATACCCTAACCGAATATGTCGAGACGTGATGATAGAGGTAGATGGACATCAGCCACCAGCAGATCTTCGAGTATTGGAGTACTTAGAGTTTGACACACTGCTCGGGATGGATTGGTTAGCATCCTATCATGCATAGATAGATTGTTACGGCAAGAAGATAAAGTTTCATATTCTTGAAATACTGGAGTTCGTATTAATTGGATCGGCAACTAACTTACCCATCACAAGAGGTCGAAACTAGCTACATCTCAGGAGATGGAGGCGTTTGTGGCGATAGTTGAGCCGGAGGTTCAAACGGGGGTACAAATTGAGAATGTTTCGTTGGTTGGGGATTTTGTCGATGTATTCCAAGATGATTTACCCGGATTGCCACCGCCACGAGCTGTTGAGTTCATGATCGAGCTGATACCAGGGACGCAACCGATTGTCAGTCGACCTTACCGGATGGCACCAACGAAACAGGAGGAGGTGAGACGACAGTTGGATGAGATGTTGGAGAAGGCTAGTATGTCACCTTGCGGAGCTCCAGTACTGTTTGTGAAGAAGAAAGATGGTACGATGAGGATGCGCATCAACAACGGAAGTTGAATCAGGTTATTATGAGGAACCACCCACTTCCTAGGATTGATGATTTGTTTGATCAACTGACGGGTGCCAGATTCTTCTCAAAGATTGACCTACGCTCAGGTTAACACCAGTTGAGGATTCGAGAAGAGGATATTACAAAAACAACTTTCAGCACGAGATACAAATTATTTGAGTTCACCGTTATGCCGTTTGGACTAACGAACGCTCCAACGATTTTCATGGACTTGATGCACCGGGTTAGAGGCCATATTTGGACAGATTCGTCATTATATTCATCGACGATATCTTGATCTATAGCAGGACTCGTGAGGATCGTGAGGGACATCTCGATGTCATGTCATTATGCCAAGTTTAGCAAGTGTGACTTTGGCTAAGTGCGGTGATCTTAGGCCATGTCATCGATGGATTCTCAGTGGATTCAGAAAAGATTAGAGCGATCATTGATTGGAAGACGCTTGAGTTTGTGGCTAATATACGGAGTTTCCTTGGACTGGCCGGATACTACGGCGATTTGTGCTGGTTTTTCCTCGATTGTAGCACCGATGACGAGACTGACTAAAAAAGACGTCAAATTTGACTGGTCAGATGAGTGTGAGCATGTTTTTGCGAATTGAAACGGAGGTTGACATCCGCACTAGTATTGACATTGTTGGAGCCGGGCAAGACCTTGACGGTATATACAGATGCGTCGGGCATTGATCTTGGATGTGTGTTGATGCAGGATGGTAGACCAGTTGCCTATCTTTCCAGACGGTTAAGACATCACGAGGAAAATTATCCAGTGCACGACTTGGAGCTTGCAGCAGTCGTCTTTGCACTGAAGGCTTGGAGGCACTATCTCTATGAAGAGCGATTTGTGTTGTATACAGATCACCAGAGTTTACGTTACATCTTCACTCAAAGGGATCTGAGTATGCACCAGCGGAGATGGCTGGAGTTGCTGAAGAACTACGATTTGGCTATTGAGTATCACCCTGGTTAAGGCGAACGTCGTAGCAGACGTATTGAGCAGGAGTGGGCTCGACAGTCAGACTATTCTGCAATAAATGACACATGAGCATGGCTTATTACAGGCAGCATCAATTAAGTGCATTGCAGAGTTGTCGACTATAACGAAACATCACATTAGTTGTCGGTTGAGGATACCGACCATATCGATTGAATAGGTTGCTGAGTGTCAAAGGGCTGATGGGCTCTACGAGCGGGTCAGATGGTCTGTTACGGAATCCGGAATGCACTGATCGGGTAGAAACCATAGATCGATGTTTGAGGTGCCGAAAGAGATTGTGGATACCTGTGGATCAGGAGATACGGAACGGGATACTAGAGGAGGCACATAGGTTTCGTTACACAGTTCATCCTGGTCGGACCAAGATGTACTAAGATTTGAAGCGACTATTCTGGTGGCCAGGGATGAAGGCTAACGTAGGTGCTTATGTTAGGAGTTGTCATATTTTCTAGCAAGTGAAGGCTGAGCACAAATGACCTGGTGGATTATTACAGTCGTTGCCCATTCCAAAGTGGAAATGGGAACATATCACTATGGATTTTGTGAGTGGTCTACCGCAGACATCGAGGCGTCACGATGCAGTTTGGGTAGTGATTGATAGACCGACGAAGTCGCTCACTTCATTCTAATCTCGATGAAATACACGTTTTCCTAGCTGAGCATATTATTTGAATGGGAGATTATTAGACTTCACGGGGTGCCAGTTTCCATTTTGTCAAACAGAGATCCTAGATTGACCTTGAAACTATGAGAGGCAATGCGAAAGGTTTGGCACCAAGTTGCAATTTAGTATAACTTATCATCCTCAAACTGATGGACAGTCAGAGCGGCTAATCCAAATTTTGGAGGATATGCTCAGGGCATGCATATTACAGTTTGGGGGTTCGTGGGAGGATTATCTGCCTCTATGTGAGTTTGCATACAATAACAACTATCAGGCGAGCATTGGTATGCCACCATTTGAGGCACTGTATGGGAGACCCTGTAGATCACATGCTTGTTTGGTAGAGCCGAAAGATACAATGACGGTAGGGCCTGAGATAGTTGTTGATCACACAGAGAAAATTCGACAAATTCGTCAAAACTACGAGCTGCACATGATAGACAAAAGAAATACGTGGATAGGTATCGCGATGGTCTAAGCTATGACGAGGGCGATATGGTGTATTTGAAGGTTTCACCTTGGAAAGGTTAACAACGATTTAGCATTAAGGGGAAACTAGCACCGAGATACATTGGGTCGTACCGAATTGCACAGAGAGTAGGCCCTGTTGCATATCGGTTAGAGCTACCTACCGAGTTAGCGGGAGTTCATCCGATCTTTCAAATTTCCATGTTGAGACTCGCTAGGTCAGGGCCGAGACCGACGATTGAGTTGGGACAGGTGGAGATACAGCTTGACGTGACTTATGAGGAGAGACCGATAGAGATCATTGACCGTCAAGTACAGATTCTTCGAAACAGGGAACTCGCGAAGGTTCTAGTTTGTTGGCAACATCATAAGACAAGGGACTTACTTAGGAGCTCGAGTCGACGATGAGGACTCGATACCCTCAACTATTCTCTGGTATGGACTTTAGTTATAGTTAAATTTCGAGACAAAATTTTAATTAGTTGAGAAGAACGTAACGACCCATTTTAGTAATTGTTATCAAATTTACAGACGTGGACGCCGCGTTAGGCTAGGACACACGGGGACTTAGGTATGGATGTTTGTGGTGTGTTGGTTGCTTATTTGTGGTGTGATTTATTTAAATACATCGCATGTGTGTATGTTGCAAATTAATACATGTAAGGAGGGTTGAACGGTATTTGCCTCGATATACGTGTCGACACGGGTATCGGGTAGTCGACGGGACCGACTATTGGGTTTGGAAAATGAAAACACTCAAATTAAATAAAAATTTTCATGTAATGAATATGAAATATATATTGGGTTACAAATGACGCGGCATTGCACGTATAACACGGTTCGGACGCGAAACCGAGCGTTGAAACGCCCGAAACACGAGCAAGTGTCCTAGCGGTGTCACGAACAGGTGTCACACTTGTCCTCACCCAAGACACATTTGGCCATTTTCCTTCACCACGTGTCTATCCACCGATTTCCATTTACATCACACACACTCACGCACACACACTATTCACCACAACAGACACATAACCGAGATACAGAGGAAGGAGAAGAAGAAGAAAAGGAGAGGAGGAGGAGGAGAGGTGACGCGCCGAGAAAGATCGAGGTGAGTCCTCGTTATAGTTGTTGTTGTTTGGGTGTAGTGGGTGGCCAAGGCCGAACCCCATGGCCACGGTGGTGATGGTAGGGGTGCCTCCCCAGCCATCGGCTCCACCTGGGTTGGGGTCATCACGGGAAAGAAGAAGAAGAAGATGCATCACGGGAAAAAAAAACGATCGAACCAGTGCCAAACGAGGAAAATGCACAAGCGCGCGAGCGTGTGCGAGTGTGCATTCCCCGTGGGCCGGGCCCAGAATGGGCCAAGATCGCCCCATGGGTCGAGCCTGAACCATTCTGGTCCAGGGCTGGGTCGACCCGACCTAGACCCAAATAGTAAAACAAGAAAAAAAAAAAAAATAAAAAATAAATAAAGAAAAAAAAATGGGAAAATTCGTAAAAATTGGGAAAATTCCGAAAAAAAAATATTTCAATCAAATAAATAGAAATTGATAAAATTCTATGAAAATCAAATAAATAGAAATTGATAAAATTCTACGAAAATAAAATAAGTGAGAATGTCGGACACGACTTTTTGCGGGGTTTTGCCTCGAAAAATGTGAAATGGGCAATTTGGCCTAAATTTTTTGAAAATTATGGTAAATTAGCATGCTAACTTAAATTATTAATAAATGGACATAGGTCGATACGGTGATCAATTGGCGACCAAGGACTCAATGGACTTGGACCCGGGGATTGATTGCGGGGTAGTGGAGCGCGTTGTGAGGTTTCGAAAACCTAAAGGGAAAACTCTCAAGTATTTATTTTGTTTCGTATTTCCATTCATTTCTAGTATTCCTTGTGCTTTTAATTACATTCATATCTTGTCGTCTTTTGGACGGATGGTTGAGTTACTCCCACCGGATGTTCTATTGTGTGTTATGCATTCTAGACCATAGCATGTGTATCAAGAGTTCTCGGTGGATAATGACCCGAGCTTGGAACTGATACATGTGTCGGTGCGTCGTAGGTTTACGTCGGCCACCGAGAAGGATTAGGTGATGCTAGTTGCGTGCGCCCACTAGTGGGATCCTTAAAGGAAATCCCGAAGTATGGTTTAGTCTGACTGAAACAAACACACGTATTTGAGCTTTATTATTATTTATGCATGCGATGCCCTATTTACGTTACATCTTCACTCAAAGGGATCTGAATATGCGCAAGCGAGATGGCTAGAGTTGCTGAAGGACTACGACTTCGCTATTGAGTATCACCCTAGTAAGGCGAACGTCGTAGCAGACGCATTGAGCATGAGTGGACTCGACAGTCAGACTATTCTGCAGCAGTTACAATTTGCAAATATTATATAAAAAAATTACAATTCTAAATGGGCCATATAAATACTTGTTGAAAAAGTCTCGAATGCTACTTTCACCAAAATTTAAGGATCTTGATTTACAAGTTGTGGTTAAAAAGATACGGGCAAAAACTCGACGAAAGGCAAAACTTATGCTTAATTACAAAATATGCTTGCAAAAATTCAAAGACAAAAGGGTTTTGTAAACCCTATTTTAGAGCTCTAAAAAAATTGTAGAGAAGCTTAGGGAAGGGAAAGTATCAAATATTGAGAAGTGATCCAAATGTACAATTTTTAACTCTTATCTTCATTGATTCCTAAACTTAAGAGATGAAATTCGGTGTTCTACTCTACATCACAGTAAAACTTCAATATGATGAATAAGAGACTCTACATTTAATTAATGGTTTATATTGTGAAATTGTGTTATTTTTTATATGTCTAAAAAGAATTTGTGCTTATTAAAAAACATAATTTTAATTACAAACATGCGAAATTATTAGATTCAATTCCATTCAAGCAGAATTTAGCGGTATTTTAAATTTACATTATAAATTATTTTGATTATTATTTTATTTTTTTCATACTACTTTTTCTCTACTAGTATGATTATTTGTTTGAAAAGAAGAAATTAGGTGAAAGTTCGCTCCTCCTAACAAGATTTTCTTAATTCGCCCCTATATGGGAAATTCTACAATGTAGCCCAAATATGTACATATGCAATATATCTTGCATTAAATGTTTTATATATTTATGACTCGTAGATTAATGTGTTGAATTAAATCTAATAGTTGTAAATACGGTTCTCATGGCATATCTATTTTTGTGGTTCTCATGATATATATATATATATATATTCATCTTGGTACAAATGACTCAAGTCCACACTAAGTCTTGGTAGTTATGTGGGTCGTCGAGTCCACTAGGTTCACTTTGGTTCTATAGATTTATTGTGACCCGATTAGATTATATTTTTACTATTACTGGTTAGTTTAGTTTATTGAATATTATATAGTAAACTTAAAATCGCTTTTCACGACCTTGTAATATGCTCCGTTGAGACTTAATGGATTTTGAAAGGACAAAATTGTTTTTTAGGGAGCAGGGTTGCTCTTTGTAGCCTTGTAATAAATAAATAAATAAATAAATTCATAAAAACTACAACCACATATCAACCTCAAAATTTTACTTAAATTTGTCACATTAGGGCCACTGTATTAATTGCATTGCAAAAATGTATACTCATAAAGATTCAAGTACTGGCTCATTTCTTATAGCATTGATCATGTTCTCCTGTCATATTTGATAAAAAAACATTAAAGTGATATAATCATTACACCATGCCATGGTTCTTCGGCTATGATTTCTTTAAATAATTGCAAGGATTAAGACAAGATATTTGTTAAGCACAAAGATTCATTTTACGCACAAACTTTCCGCCCATAATATATATTTTTTTATATATAAATTATTGGCTATTTTTTAAATATAAGAAAAAATTAATTTTAATTTCTTGCCATATACTAAGCCATTTGTACCGCCCGCTAATTAGTTGGTATTTTTGTGCCATTTTGTCATATACTGGATTAAGTTCCAAGTAATCAAATGTATCAATTGCTCGATCGGTTATGAGACCAAATTAATTCTATGCATTTGTTATATAAAATAAAGTTTCTTAGAAGAAAATTAAACGACATTAACAACATGATTAAAAGTGATGATATTTGGACATGTGGGCATCAAAGCTGTGAGATTTGAAGCACGTGAGACTGCTTTTTACGCGTGGGGAAAGCACATGAAAACACCATTTAAATACAAAAATGTTTCATGAATCGTGAATATACATATTTTCTTGATCATGATCGAACATTTATTTAAAGAATATAGAGTATTGTTATTATGCTAAAAAGAGGAATTTGAACTTTATTAAATAAATGAATATTTATCGCCGACCTGGCCATTCGCGCCGTCGGTTCGCTCCAGCCAAATTCCAATTCAGGGCGGGCCCACCTTAGGCAAATGATGTATTTCTTTGTATACAATTTTTGCCATTAATAAAAGTCTCGTTGCTATTAAAAAAAAGGTATCATTCAATCATTGAAATACTTAATGAATGAATCTATGTAGACTCATGAGTCCAAGTTTTTTTAGATAAGGAGAAGGAAAATAAGCAACCTTCCCTTCAAGAGCTAAAATCAAGTTTCAAGAGTCATCGTTGGAGATATCACACAGGGCGGGGGCATCCAATTGGGGGGTGGAGGTTAACTGGGCGTTGTCTTGTTCACAAGGCGGTACGCCCAATCTTTTTCTTCTTGCATGCATCGATAGTCTCTACAATGACTGACCTAAGTGCAAAAAGGGGTTTCTATTGGTAAGGAAACAACACGACTGTGGAAAATGAACAGGGATGGGTGTACGTAGGGGCAAACAAATGGCAAATCGTGTAGATATAGAGGGGAGCATGATGGGAAGGACATATTGTATTTTATCGCTGAAAGGAAACAAATGGTGGTAGAAAGACTCGGGAGTGGTGCAATCAGGATTAGCGAGTACTCAATTGGTAGGAATTTTAATATGGTTGTGGATGCAAAAACGGTAAACTGGAAGATATAAGGATTCGGAGAGAAGGACAACACTAGAGAGAGCTTAAGTCCGAAGTATTGGCACGAGGGATTGGTGACTATAGTCATCCAAACAATACAGAATCAACGCGGAAAGGTGCTGAAGATTATACATCTATTAGGTAGTGGGCGACAAATGGTGTTGATCTCGGCAACATCGGGGGGTTGGGCATAGGAAAACATAATGGAGGCTTTGAAAGGATTTAGAAACCTGGGTATAGCGAAAGAGAAAGGCAAGGAAATTTACAAAACTAGAGAGTAGGATTCAGGGACGAGGGATTATAGGGGCAAGTAAGGGGGACACTCAAATTTGGAAGGAGATTCATTGCTCCACTCGAGGAATGAAAGAAATGGGGGGTATTTCGTAGGGACCAACAATTTCGACAAACATAGAGATAGCACAATCAAGATTAAACTCCCAAAAATGGTGTTAGGAAACGGCTCCAAAACAACATTATATGGTACAACTACTGCATTATAATGGAAATCGACAACAATTAAAAGAATGGGAGCCGACAGTTGTAGTTTTCCAATCGTCGCCCTATTGCCTGTGATCATCGATCAAGGAAAGGATATCTAAGGAGCTCCAATGGAATGTGAAACTTAAGCCAAACAATTACGATAGGGCGATCTTGTTCTATCGTTACGAGCTAAAAAGAGATAGGATATTACTCCGGTAAAATACAGCAGGGGGATCTAATTGATAAGGTTGGAGTATGGAGGTCGACGATCCATTGGGAAAAATCGTCATGGGGAAGGATCAACTACAATGTTTCAATTACACGATTTCCTTTCTCTCTATGGAATCAAGCAACTCTTACATCTATCGCAGATCATTTTGGGGGACTGCTTGAAATCAACTTGCTTACACTACAAAGACAAAATTTGGACAGAACTGTGATCAAAGTAAAAGGTAGGATGATTGACTTCTAACCCAAAGAAATAGTTATCTTTGTGAAAGAGAAAACTCGACGAAACTATCCATCACAAAGTTGAGTGCCGAGGAAAGGGGGTGGACTCAACTCAGATTCAAGAACTATTAGGTTTGTTCCGATCGAAGAGGCCAGACGAATACAGCTACGAACCCTAATCAATCTCACAACATAGATATTGCGAGAGGTGAAAAATCACCTTCAGAAAGAAGGTCGGCCGAGAACCCATGCGTATTGAGTACAAAAATGGTCAATCAACATGGTACAAAACACAGTGGCCAAATAGGTACAAAGGTAGTCCAACTTCCTCACAGTCCACACGACAAGACAGTGTTGATGCCAGAGGAGCGACACGCATCCCCAAAGGTCACACAACATTTATTAACAGGATGAGGAAGTAGAGATGCATTAATGGCGAAAGAGCCCACTTATATGAGAGATAATGTTGAAGTCCGAGACATTGGAGATACGGTAAGCGACTACTATGGAAATAGAGATATTGCAGGCGTAAGTGAGCCCTACGAAATCACCAAAATAGGCGTTGGTGACCACGTTAATGAGTACACAGTTGGGGCGGTGGGGGGACTCACGGCAAGATATACATTACATTGATACAAGTGATTTGAGTTTAATTAATGGGCTTAGGCTTGAAAAATGGCTCATTTATTCTCTTGGAAGGAGCTGGAGTGGGTTGAGCAACATATTTAAATAGGCCCACAGACATTCACAAAATAATTTCTAGTTCTCAATACCATAGAGAAACAGATAAAGGCAAAAAGTCATTGTCAACAATTCTCGAGGAAGGTGAAATCCATAGGTCGGCAAACATTGATAAAGCAAACACTAAAAAAGGAACACTAATCTCACTAACTTACAAAGACCCTGAAACGAATGACATAGAAAGAAACATAAAAGAGAACCAATTAATAAGGGGGAAAGGATTTTAGAGATGTTGAGGGATTAAGAACGGATGGGAGAGTCGGATAGTGAAGGAAGTAATGGCTCAGAACAGGAGCGAGAAGAAGAAATGTACTATTTGGGGACGGGGAAATGGGAAGATGACAAAGTTTTAGAAACACAATTACGAACTCAAGAGGGGAGTCATGATCAACGGCTGCGAATGATAATTGAAGCGGAAACCATTTCCATTTTTGTGTTGTTTGCTCCAACTAGAAGCGATGGGACTCTCCCCTTTCACATTATAGTCTATGCTTGCCATTAATACACTCATCGACTCAATACAAACACTTCAGTCATTAGAGGGTTTATTAGTGCTAAGACTATGTTTCGATCAGAATGGTATGAACTAGACACTAGGGGCAGGAGAACGTATAGACAGTGAGCTCTGGTCCTCTTCATGAGTTTCTTACACAATGTGGGCTCACAATCATAAGGAAAACCAAGCCCCCCAACAAGTAAAGGGGAGTCGAGTAAAAGTAAGGAAATGAGGAGACTTGAGTTAAATGTTAATGAAGTACCCGAAATAAGGGCTAATAATAATTCGTGATGCAGATCATTTGTTGAAATGTATGAGATTTGATTGCGGCAACTAAAGGAGACAAATAAATGGAGGAAATTAAAGGCTTGAACTTGAATATTCTGGTAGTTTAGAACAACAACAACAACAACAACAACATCAGTCCCAAATTAATTGGGGTCGGCTACATGGATCAAACCTTTCCATTGTGCTCGATTAAGTCCAATTGATGGTGAGCTTTGTAAACCATTCAAATCCCACTAATTAATGCATCCCATATTAGTTTTGGTCTGCCCCTACCTTGTCGAGTTTCTACAGTTTCTATTGAGTCAAGTTTTCTAGTTGGAGCATTTGTAGGCCGTCTTTGCAGGTGACCAAACCATCGCAACCGCCCATCCCTAATCTTTGTATCAATTGGTGCTACTCCTACTTGTCTTTGAATTTCTATATTTCTTATTCTATCTTTACGAGTTTTACCACACATCTACCTAAGCATCCTCATTTTTGCTATGTTAATTTTATGTAATTGTTGTTGCTTTACCGCCCAACATTCACTTCCATAGAGCACAGATGGCTTAATTGCGGTCCTATAAAACTTTCCTTTTAACTTAGTAGGAACATTTCGATCACAATCACCCCTGTTGCACCCTAGCATTTTTTCCCATCCAACTTGAATTATATGTGTGACATCATTCTCAATGTTACCATCATTTTGTATGATTGATCCTAGGTATCTAAAGTGGTTTACCTTAGGAACTTATATTTCCCCTAATTTTACCACTCTGTCATCTCGATGTCTAGTGTTTATAAACTATAGTGCATGTATTCGATTTTCGTCCTACTCAACTTAAAGCCTTTAGATTCTAATGTATTCCTCCAGAGTTCTAATTTCCTATTCACTCCATCTTTAGTTTCATCCACTAAGACAATATCATCTGCAAATAGCATACACCATGGTAAATCCTCTTGAATATGTCTAGTTAGTTCATCCATAACTAAAGTAAATAGATATGGGCTTAAAGTCGATCCTTGATGTAGTCCTATCGTAATGGAAAATTCTTTCGTAGCTCCTCCAAATGTCTTTATACTTGTTACTACTCCATCATACATATCCTTAATAGTGTCTATGTATCTAGCATGCATTCTTTTTCTTTCTAGAACCCACCAAAGAACATTTCTACGGACCCTATCATATGTTTTTCTAAATCTACGAATACCATATGAAAATGTTTTTTCTTTTCTCTATATTTTTCGAACAATCGTCTTACAAGGAAAATCGCCTCCAAGTTGAATATTTTGGTAGTCTAAGAAATAAAAAAGAGAAAATGGAAAAGTGGGATATCACCCGCATTTGGAGGAGTCATTTTTAGGAATGGGTGTATTTACCATTACAAGGAGCAAAAGGAGGGATTTTCATTATGTGGGATGTTAGAAGACTAAAGGTTATAAGCAGTCTAATAGGGGAGTTTTAAGTGTCAATTCAGTTTTCGGAACGAGGAGGCTCGAATAGTTGGTTCTCGGGGGTATACGGTCCGTCAAATTCTACAGGGAGATAATCATTTTGGGATGAGCTAGCCGCCTTATGCGGGATGGGAGGGCTTAGTTGGTGTATGGTTGGTGACTTCAACGTTCCCAGATTCATGAATGAAAAGACTAGCTCACGTATTACTAGTAGTATGAGACAATTCGACCAACTAATTAGATAAATGGAGTTGTTGGGTCCCCAACTACGTAATGGAAGTTTCACCTGGTCAGATTTATGGGCGAATCCCACTTGCACCCGGCTAGATCAATTCCTTTTTACTAGGGAATGGGGAGACCTATTTCAGGAGGGTAGACAATCACTTGAAAATCGCGTAACTTCTTATCATATTTCGGTTATCTCGACATAGTGACAAGCGAGATGAGAACTGACACCATTTTGGTTTGAAAACATATGGTTAAGATATAAGGATTTCTCAGACCTCCTAAGAACGTGGTGGGAACAATATGAGTGTGAAGGAGGACCCGACTATAAATTCATGGGGAAACTTAGAAAGATTAAGGAAACCTTGAAAAAGTGGAATAAAGAAGTCTTCAAACCTGTGCAGACCTCCAAGACAAAAAAAAGAGAAGAAATTGAACAACTTGATAAAATAGAAGTGAAAGGAGTTTGGGACTATCAGAAGGTGGTCTTGGAATGAATAGTATTGTTGGAAAACCGTATGGCCAATCAAAAAATGAGGGTTAAATTGGCGAAGGATGGGGATTTCTTTACAAAATTCTTTCATAAGATCCTTGGGGCGAGAAAAATTAAGAACTATATTGAAAGGTTAAGGTTGGCCGACAAAAATTTCTTTGAAGAACCAACCCGCATTAGTGAGGAAATCGTGGCATTCTTAAAAAACCTATTTGTAGATGAAATGGAAAACTCATGGGAAATTGAAGGCATTACTTAGGGAGCCATTCCTAGTCAATTGGAAATAGAGCTTGAAAGACCTTTCACTAAAGAGGAAGTGTGGCAAGGCATTTGGAATAGTAAGGGTGGCAAAGCGCCAAGCCCGGATGGGTATACATTCGACTTTTCCAAAAGTGTTAGGGAACTCTCAAACAAGACATCATGAACTTTTTTACAAATTTCCATCAGAACAGGGTGGTAAACCAAAAAGTTAATGAAACATACATATGTCTAATCCCCAAAGGAAGCCAGATAGGCAATACTGGAAATTTTCGCCCCATTAGTCTCATTACATCATTATACAAATTATTGGCTAAGGTGTCAGCGAAAAGTCTTTGGGGGAGCACTGAAAAACAACATGCTTTCGTACCCCAAAACCAAATGTTGGATGCGGTGATGACAGTGTGGAGTATGCAAGGAAAAAAACCATCCTAAAACTTGACTTCGCCAAGGCATATGATAGAGTTGATTGGAAATTCATCGAGCTCGTCTCACGGAAAAAGGGATATAGGGACAGGTAGAGAAAATGGATGATAGGATTTGTGTCATCGGAAAATTACTTAATTTTGATCAATTGGAGACCAAAAGGAAAATTTAAAGGTAACCTATTGGAGCTGAGGAAACGGCTTAACACCTACTATAAGGGGAGGTGGTCTCTCCTAGGGGTGGTGTGTGCAAGGTAGCAAGGTATACCCCCGAGCATGCCTTGGCCACCATGCCAAGGCAAGACCCTCGGACCCTTGCACCGACCACCCCGAGCCGGCGGGACTCGACCGATCCCCGGCTTGCACCGACGTGCCTGGGCGGACGTAGGTACGGTTAAGCGGTTCCTGTCCCTTCGAGAAACACGGACCACGTCCCTTGTGGCGTGGGGAGTTAAGTGCAAGCAGTTAAGAGCAATTAAGTGATAGCGGTTACCAACGGCTCATTAACTACCTTGGTCATGGGCATGACCAAGGCAAGTCCCGAATTGGAAGGTGGCTGGAACCAGGCGGCTTGGGAGCAAGGCAGGTCTTGTAACTGCCTTGGCCATTAAAGGAGTGGTGTTTTAATTGTATCATTAAAACAGGACAGGTGTCCTAGTTTGGTTTTGTAACTGTAGATTGGCTGGTCTATAAAGCCAGGGTCTCTAGGCTTGGGGAAGCATAGAGTACCAAGAGTTGTAAACCCCATTGAGCAAGTAAAACATTTCCTTGCCGCCACTGCTTGTTGTTCCTTCGTTTCGTTTATTGGTTGTGCTGAACTAAGGTGGCCCTTAGGCACCACAGGTTCGATCGAGTGAGAAAAATTTCCTAGAGAAAAACCCCTTTTCAATTGACCCCGTGACAATTGGTATCAGAGCCACGTTCGGAGACGATGGCGACAAGAGCAGCAAGCGATCTAAGTGAGAGGGTAGCTCACTTGGAACAAATGGTGGAGGAGATGATGACTGCTCGAGAATCGGAGAGCCGTGAGTCTTCAACTACGTCTCAACGTATTGAAGCTCTGGAGATATTGGTGACTACATTGATGAATAGAGTGGAGCACAAGAGGTCGCGATTGGGGAGTGGGAAGCGAGATTGTTTGAGCTTGCAGAAGATGTGCATTCGGTGGGAGCACTTACCACCGAAACGGCCTCAACGATGGCAATGGAGATAAAGCTTCTCAAGCGAGCCGTGGGCGGATCCTCGGAGGTAGCCGTTGTGGTGAAATCTCGAACCAAGGTACCTGAGCCAAAGAAATTCTCGGGCAAGCGGAGTGCAAAGGAGCTTGAGAATTTCATTTGGGATATGGAGCAGTACTTTGCTACTGTTGGCATGGAAGAGAGCCAGAAGGTCGTTCTTACCTCTATGTACCCTGAGGGTGATGCAAAGCTCTGGTGGAGGACCAGAGTGGACGACGATACGGCTGCGGGAAGGCCTAAAATCGTTGATTGGGAAGTACTAAAGAGGGAATTGAAGGATCAATTCCTTCCGACTAATGCAGCTTGGCAAGCGCGGGAGGCCTTGCGCAAGCTCAAGCAGACTGGGTCGGTACGTGATTATGTGAAGGAATTCTCGTCACTCCTGCTGGACATCAAAAACATGTCCGAGGAGGACAAGTTGTTCAACTTCACGACGGGATTGTAGACATGGGCTCAGGCTGAGCTGAGGAGGCAAGGAGTGAAGGATTTTCCTGGGGCGATTGCGGCTGCTGATAGCCTTGTGGATTTCAAGACTAGCTCTTCCCCGAGTGAAGGGAAGGGTAAGGAGAAGAAGTCGTTCAAGACCCACTCGAAGAAAAGTGATAAAAAGCCTTTCTCTCCTAAGCCGGCAGCGAGTTCAAAGCCGACTCAGCAGACCGAAACCCTTATCAAATTCCTCAGGTAAGGGCTGTTTCATTTGTAATGGCCCTCACAGGGCACGAGATTGCCCGAAGAAGGAGAAACTCTCGGCCTTGATCGCGGAAGATGAAGGCCAGCCCCGAATGAACCCATTGCAGCTGTTGAATGCCATTCAACAGGCCAAGACAAGCCTTTCGGAGGGGCTAATGTACGTGAACGCTGAGGTGAACCAGAAGCGTGTCTTAGCGATGGTGGATTCGGGTGCTACTCACTCGTTTGTGGCAGAACACATGGTGGGAAAGTTGGGGCTGGATCTCGTGGAGAGTCCTAGTCGAATGAAGGCAGTGAATTCGGAGGCGAAACGAATTCAAGGTATGGCCACTGATGTTAATTTAAAGGTTGGATCTTGGGAGGGAAAGATCAACCTAATAACAGTTCCCTTGGATGATTTCGATGTCATCCTAGGGAATGACTTCTTACACATGGGGAGTATTGCGCTGATGCCGTTCTTGAGAGGACTGTTCGTGATGAACAAGTCCCATCCTTGTTTTGTTCCTGCGGCTAACACTAATGCAGGAAAGGAGAGCACAAAACTATCACATCTCTCAGCCATTCAGGTGAAAGATGGACTGAGGAAGGGAGAGCCCACATTCCTTGCGGGTTTGGTGGAGACCAAGGCAGGAAAGACAGTAGAGGTCCCCGATATGATCGTTGAAGTATTGGAGGACTTTAACGACGTGATGTCGGCCGAGTTAATTGATCATGAGATTGAGCTAGTCCCAGGCTCAAGACCCCCTGCACAGGCCCCTTACAGAATGGCTCCCAAGGAGTTGGAGGAGCTAAGGAGACAGTTGCAAGAGTTGTTGGATGCTGGATTCATTCAGCCATCCAAGGCCCCGTACGGCGCACCAGTCCTGTTCAGCGCAAGAACGATGGTTCTCTTCGGATGTGCGTGGATTACAGGGCGCTTAACAAGCTTACAGTAAAGAACAAGTACCCTATTCCACTGGTGGCAGACTTGTTTGATCGGTTATCTGGTGTGGCATACTTTACAAAGCTAGACTTGAGGTCAGGGTACTATCAAGTCTGAATTGCAGCTGGTGATGTTCTAAAGACAGCCATGGTGACTAGGTATGGTTCCTTTGAGTACTTAGTCATGCCATTTGGCTTGACAAATGCTCCTGCCACATTTTGTAACCTAATGAACGATGTCCTGAAGGAGTTCATTGATAGGTTCGTTGTTGTTTATTTGGATGACATTGTAATCTATAGTCAGAACCTCCAAGATCATACGGATCATTTACGGAAGGTTCTGACTACGTTAAGGGCTAACCATTTGTATGTCAAGAAGGAAAAATGTGAGTTTGCTGCGCAAACAATCTCTTTTCTTAGTCATGTTGTAGGCCAGGGCCAGCTACGAATGGATCCAGAGAAGGTGCGGGCTGTCATGGAATGGCCAAACCCCACGAAGGTCACGGAGTTGCGATCCTTCCTGGGCTCGACGAATTACTATGGGCGGTTCGTGGAGGGCTACTCTAGGAGAGTGACACCACCGACAGATTTGTTGAAAAAGGATCGAGCTTGGGCAAGGACGGACCGATGCGACCAAGCTATGGCGGAGCTGAGGCAAGTCATTGCCTTTGAACCAATGTTGGGGTTACCAAATTTTGACTTGCCGTTCGAGGTGCGTACGGATGCATCAGATAGGGCATTGGGGGCGGTGCTAGTCCAGGAGGGACATCCCATTGCCTTTGAAAGTTGAAAGCTAAAGGATGCGGAGCAGAGATACCCGACGCATGAAAAGGAGATGCTAGCAGTGATCCGTGCTCTCCAACTGTGGAGGCACTACTTGCCGGGGACCAGTTTCGTGGTGCGGACGGATAATGCAGCAATCACCTATTTCATGAGCCAGATGAAGCTCAACCAGAAGCAGGCAAGGTGGTTGGACTTCTTGGCGGAATTTGACGTCCAATTCGAGCATAAGCCTGGCAGGCTTAACTCAGTATCGGACGCACTCAGTCGCAAGCTGGTGACTGAGATGGTGGCAGCAGCGGTGAGGCTAGAAGGAGAATTCTTGCCTCGCATTAAGGAGGAGATGAGCAACGACCCTGTTTGCTCGAAGTTGCTGAAGCTAGTGGCTGAGGGAGTCACGCGGAGATTCTGGTGTGAAGATGGAGTCCTCTATGCCAAAGGAGGACGTCCCTATGTCCCTAAGACTGGTAGATTGAGGTGACAGTTGTTGAAAGAAACACATGATGCTCGGTGGGTTGGGCATCCGGGCATGGAGCGAACCTATGCCCTTCTATCACGATCGTTCTTCTGGCCGAAGATGGAGGAGGACGTGGATCAGTATGTACGAACATGTCTTGTGTGCCAACGAGACAAAACGGAGAGAAGGAAGGCACCAGGGTTGTCGGAGCCTTTACCTGTACCGGACAGACCATTCCAAAGTGTATCTATGGATTTTATAACTGGTTTGCCTAAAGCGCAGGGAATGACGAACATACTAGTGGTGGTGGACATATTTTCGAAGTATGCTACATTCATAGCTGCTCCGAAAAATTGCGATGCGGAGTTATTTCTCAAGCATGTAGCAAAATATTGGGGGATACCGGAGGATATCATCAGTGACCGCGACGCATGGTTCACTGGCAGATTTTGGGTTGCCTTGTTTAACTTGTTGGGTTCAGATCAGAAGTTTTCCACAACGAATCATCCTTAAACGGATGGGCAGACGGAGAGAGTTAATGCACTGCTGGAGGACTACCTCAAGCATTACATGAACGCAAGTCAGACAAATTGGGTGGATCTATTAGACACTACTCGATTTTGCTACAACCTTCATAAGAGCTTAGCTACGGAGCTGAGTCCATTCGAGGTAGCGATGGGGCAACAACCGGTTACTCCTAATGAAGTAGCCAAATCCAAGTCGATGGGGTCGAGCCCGGCGGCTTATCGGTTTGCAAGGAGCAAACGGGAGTTGAGGGAGGCAGCTCAAGACAGTTTGGCTAAAGTTGTCAAGAGGATGAAGAAGTACGCAGACCAACACAGGAGACCCTTGGAGTTCCAGGAAGGAGACATGGTCTTGTTGAAACTTACCCCTCAGATACTAAAGAAGTTCAACAAGAAGGAGACGCACAAGGGGCTGGTACAGCGGTATGAGGGACCATTTGAGGTGATCAAGCGAGTAGGGAGGGTGGCTTATCGATTTAGGTTACTCGAGAGGCTGAAAATACACCCTACGTTCCATGTCAGTTATCTCAAGCCTTTCCATTCAGATGAGGCTGATCCAGGGAGGAGCACAACGAGGCGAACTCCACCCTTGGTGCGAAAGGAGTTCGCAGAAGAAATTGAGCAGATTCTAAGCCACGAGACGCGTGGCCAGAGTAAAAAGAATAAGCGAACTTCTTACTTGATCAAGTGGGTTGGTGTTGAAGAACCTACGTGGGAGCGTGACACTACCCTATGGCAGTTTGAGAAGGAGATATCAGACTATCAGAAGCGGCAGCAACCAAGCAGTTCGATGAGGGCATCGAACATCTTGGCGGGGGGATGTTTGTCACACCCCCAATAATGAGACCCGAATAGGCTGGGCTGGGCATCTGTTAACCTAGCAAATGACCGAGTTCCGGAGGACTCGGGTGGTTCTATGAAGGTTAAATGCTGGATCTCGGAGGATTGCAGCATGGCATGCGGTGATGCGCGTGAGTATGGCAGCCTGTGGTGCGCGTCTAGGCGCGGGCCTAGGCACAGCGCCCAAGCAGTACCGAGGCGCGGGTTGAGTCAAGGGGACCCATATCTCCCGCACTATTCATACTGGTGGCTGACATTATGGAACGAATGATCGATAAGGCCAAAACGTGCGGATTGGTGGAGGGGCTCAAAATTGGTAGGGAAGCATTTTATATTTCTTACCTTTTATATGCAACCGAATTTCTAATTTTCATTAAAAATTCAGTTAACTCAATCCTTAACATCATGTACATTGTTAACCTCTTTTGTTCCATCTCATATATCAAACTAAATATGGAAAATTGCAATTTATTAGGAATTAACACTCCAGACGAGCAAGTCCATAGTATAGCTCATGACATCGTATGCATGACTGGAAGCTACGTAAATATCTCGGCCTATCTCTGGGAAGGTTTCCATTATCTGTTGCATTTTGGGACCCAGTGCTTCAAAAGATTTCTAAATGTTTAGATGGATGGAAGTGCAGCTCCTTATTTAAGAGAGGACGGGTAACCTTGATCTGTTCAGTTCTTGATGCATTAACCACTTTTTACTTATCCATATTTCTTCTACCTGCAGGAATAGCTCAAAGAATGGAAAAAAATGATGCGCGATTTCTTGTAGAGATGGTTGAATGCAGATAAAGCATGGACTCTGGTGGCATGGAGCCATGAGTGCATGCCTAAAAAGATTGGGTGTAATGACCCGCTACTTTAAGTGGGTGATTAGTTCTAATCCAAATCCTAATTAACTCTAGTTAGGCTCGTGGTTAAGTTCGGCTTACCTCGATTAGAGTGTGCGTGCGTTTGCATGATGTATGGCGTTTGTTTTTATTGTTAAATTAATTTATATATAGAATGTTGTATAATACAAAAATTGTACACAAGCCTATAAAATGGAAAATACTTAATAAACAATGGTTTACCATGACACCAAGTGTGACGAGGGAGTCATGGCAAAACTGTTCACGCTCAAGGACACTAGTAAGCACGTCTGGTGAGTTTATTGGTGAATAATAACCAATTATATATATATATATGTTTTTAATATATAAATATATATTGGAGAATAAAAAAAATATTAGAAATATATAAATTATCATATCGTCTCGAACGAAGCGTAAGTGCTTGATGTGTCAAATTTCATGTCACTTTAAGGAGTGTCACTTTAACCCATCAACCACGCGATCGGTCTTGAGATAGCGTGATGCGTATCTCGAGAAAAATCCATATATAAAAATAAAAATTCATTCTTATCCTCTCAGATTCGATCAAACATTCGCGAGAAAAGGAGGAGAGTTTAGTCAATTCCGAATTGAAAGGAGGTCGTTCCAGGAGCCGAATTCGATTAAGTTGAGGAGCTTAAATTGATTAGAAACTACCGATCATCACTTTGGTAAGTTTGGTTTTCAAGTTTGTTGAAGTCCAATTCGGTGGGGATGATCGAATTTGTAGAATTGAGGTTGTTGTTAATTATAAACGGTTTATAACCTCATTATAGGTCGTCCTTGGTGATTTGGGAGTGTAATTGTTCAGTTTGGATGTGATTTGGGTCGAATTGGATCAACAAAAGTATGTTGTTGTTGCAGGTCTGATGCGCATAGCGCGCTAGGCACTAGCCAAAGCATGTTATGTGTACTTGGGAAGATGATTGACGTATGGATAGTGCGCTATCCATGTCATGTAGCGCACTACCAGACCCCTGAAACCAGCAGATTGTGGTGTGTTTTAGGAATAGGTTTCGGGGGACTTAGGGACTGGTCTATGGGATATAAACATAGTGTATTGAACCTTTATTGATCCCAAATGATTGGCGATAAGTTGAGGAACACCGAGGAAGAGTGAGATCACCGAAAAGTTAAAAAATTTAGACGGAGACTTAAACCTAATGTAAGTACGGATTCGCTTATTTATCAATATTGTCTGGCTATTTAGTATATATAACTCATGTAGTTGATAGATTAAAATGAGGGATTATGTACACTGTGATGGTTTTTCTAATGAACAAAAAATGGTGTCCAATGACATCTACGAGAGTAACTCCTTAGGCTGAGGCCAGGTTGTATAGTACTTGGGGCTAATCTCTCGGTCTATACGTAACTCTTACTCAAAATATATGTTGCGTGGGTTACATATTCACTAGAGGGCTTATGATAGAACCTTTGGGCATTAATCGATTGGCTAGCACTCGTATTAATGGCGTTGGTAGGTAATCGACTCTAAGAGTGGTCTCGAGTTATTAATAAGCTTAGGGCTTGATAAATGATTTTTATCGTGATTTTGGGGGTAACCAAAAGATAAAAGATTAAGATATGTTATTTGTTGTGTATACTATATCTACATGGTAGATATGAATGTATGTTTTTCCTAAACGGTAATAAGATGGTTGAAGTCCATCTATTTCTCATGATATGATAAAGTGTTGAAAGTAAGAGCTCCGGATATTCTTAACCTCGGGGAGACAAAAAGGAAAAACATAAGAACACTTATAAAGATGAAATAAAAGTATTCTCCAAGTAGCATTTTCAATGGTCTTTGTTCTTGCTGATATTATTAGACAAATAATAGTTAGTGAAGAAGTATCGATTGGATTAAGATCTTGAGGTGTATATTAGGAGAATGGAAATTATAAAATAATGAAATACCAAATGACTTTTGATGAAACTCAAAATGGTGGACCACTTTGAGAGGTGATTTAATACTAGTATTGAGACTAGTATGAAAATAATGAAAGTTATTCAATAAACAAATTAGTGGTTAATGATAAAATTCTAATGAAGATTATGAAACCACTAATGCAGTTACACTTCATAAGTTGTTATGAAGTTGATATTCCAGTTATGGTGTGAATCCATATTGGAATAACAAGTGGTTTATTAGATAATAAAAAATATTTAAATCCAGAATATAATAGTGAGTTGGTAAGATATCTTAGTCTGATCTATTAGACTTGTATAGTCTAAATTAGGGAGAATGAGTGGTCGGTGAATTTGAAGATTTGAGGAATCCAAGGATTAATGTGTAGTAGTCGAAATTAGTATTCATTACTTAGAATTGACAACTCATTCTGAAAATAAGTGAAGTCAACGGTTCTCAAGAGGTAGTTGAGATTTGATTTTCACTGTGAAATGATCAGGGCTAAGGATATATATCTTTATAAGATGATTACAGGCGGGTATCAGATCATTTTAAGTGGATGGTGGAAACCACTAGAACTTACTATAACTCATGCTATTTTCATAAATTAAGGGTGTCAAGTGAAGGAAAACCCTATAGTATGAAGTTGTTATTGTGTTATCGATAATAACATGAAATGTTTGAAGACTTAGAGAATGCACAGGCAATTACCATACAAAATTGGAATTGGTAATGGTAAATTGGTTCAGACCAGAATTTTGCAAATGATAGTGCTATGTTTCAAAGAATAATAAAGGGTAAGTGTGTTGAATATTAACAGTAAATTAGGGGATTTGACTGTGATTGAGATAATATGAGGTTGTCACATATTCAACATAAAGAAAAAAAGGGAAAGTAAGCTTGAAATAATTGGACATTATTAATGATTAATCCAGTGATCTAGGTTATTGTTGTGTGATTTATTCAATTAACTCAAGTATGTGATGGTTATAAGTTGAAATCGAATACAAGGATGCCTTAGAGGAAGGTGAAAGTATGGTTTGATTACAATTTTTTCTTGACAAAACCTAAATTGTGGAAGAAGTTAGAGGTTTAACCTAAGACTTCTGATTTAGGTAGGAATGTGTGATGAAACGAGAAAGCAAGATTGTAGCTATTACTTCTACATATAAATAGTTCTAGATTTGAGAGAAGAACTATTGGAGATTTCTAATACTCGAAATAGCTAATTTGGTAGTTGTACCAAATATTGAAAGATATCACTTGTAAATTAAGAAGAAAAGTTGTTGAGGATCTTTTAATCATTATTAGTATTAATAAGAATCCTAGTGGAATCATTAAAAGACAACCTCATAATATGACACTAGTGGACTGGTGTAAGAATAAGTAACGAATTTCAAGCTGTAGAAGTTGAAAAATGGAAATTGTCAGAGTGATAGAAATAGAAGGCAAGAAAGTTACCTTAAAATTTTCCTAAAACTTAGGAATCCACCCTGAAACAACACTCATTAAGGTGATTGTGTTGACAATATTTTGAAAAAAAGGGGCAGAGGCTATAGTTATAATAAAAGTTGCTCAGTAATATCTTTTAGGTGAGATAACTACTGATGACTAAATGGAAGTTCTGCGCAGGGACGTCATCAGCTGAGTTGTCTAGATCATTAATTATAAGTTTATTCTTTAGAACTCGGATTGGAGTTGAGCTAATAACCATCGAAATGAGTGATGTATTATTAAAGAAGATTGATTGAGATTATCAAGTAGCTCAAGGATGACTACTAATTATTGATGTAGGAAACAATGATTTCAGATCAAAACATTGAGCATGTAAGGGAAGTTCTTAGAACTCGAAACAAAGAATGAGGCAAGAATGTCGTGAGAATCTTATCGATTTCTTTAATACATTTATTCAGGTGAAGTCCAAAATTCATTGTGATGAAAATGAATAGTTGGTGACCTGAAATTAAAAAAAATTGACGGTGTCAATTTTATAAAGAAATATGAGATATATTAGTAGGTTAAAGTTAAATAATTTTAACCTGGAGGGTTATAATGTTCTTTCTTATATGAATGATATTTCATGCTCAAAGATTCGTGATGAATTAACCTTAGTTGTGGTGACAACTGAAGTTATTGATATAATTGTAAAATTGATAGAGTTTGAAATTTTTTTCTAATATTGTGGTTTAATTGCTGTGGAAAAGTTAGCGAGATTTAGGTGTGTGAAAGAGTTGAGAGTTGTGGAGAACTAGTATTATTATTTCGGTAAGGAATCGTAAAATTTGCTTCTCAAGGGGGAAAAGATGTATAATAGCTGGGAGGGACCTTTCTCAATCATAACATAATATATATATGTAATTGACTTTAGTTTCCAAAGAATATAGTTTCCGACCTTGTGACTTGAAAATATATTAATTAATGGAAGAAATAATTATTGTGTAAGTTCTCTGGTGATGATTTTAACATGCTATATATAAATCGAGGTATTTACCTTAAAAATTTGTATGCCTTACTTTGTCATTAAACGGTGTGGGACGAGAAGTAATGATACAAATTAGTTAGAGCCTAAGTAATTTAGAACTACACAGAAAGGTGTTGTCGGACTGTTAGTATACAATTGTAACTCAGATATATGGAAAAAATGTAGCTATTAATAGAACTTCTTAGTGTAGACTTCATGAAGAAGTGATGGTGGTGATGATTTGTGTAAGTTTAATTGACACGTTATCAACTGAGAGAGCTAATTTTAGAGCTACTAATTTGATCTTTTGAGTTCAGATTCAAACTGAATTAGAGAAGATTTAGTGGTGTTTAGTTGTCAAAAAGCTAATCAAGATTATATAGATCGTTAGAGGTTAATAGCTAGTGTAGATTATCCTGATTAGTTAGTTTCTAATAATGGTGTGTTACGGTTCAGGGATAGATTATAGATTCCAGTTCAGGGTTAGATGAGGCTGGAAGTGCTATAGAAATCTCATAGATCTATTTATTGCATTCATTCAGATAGCAGTAAAGAATATCATGAAATGAGGGGACTTTATTTGTTGTTAATCTGGGTTGAAGACTGATGCGGTTGAGATAATGAAGAGATGTGAGATATATCAGCAAGTGCGTGTTGAGCATAGGAAACCAGAAGGGTTTACTACATTTACTGCCTACTCTGAATGGAAATGGGAACATAGATCATGGATTTTGTTTCTAGTTTATCTCTGAGTTCACGTATGCATAATAAGGTATGGATTGTAGTTAATAGGTTGATGGAGTCTACGTATTTCTTACCAGTTTCTATGTGAAATCCTCTTAACTGTTTATGCAAAATATACATACATGAGGTGTTAGGTTTCAAGGGGCTTCGGTGTCGACTATTTTGGATAGAGATTCGAGATTCACGTCCAGATGATGGAGTTAATTGGTACGACAAATGTGGAACTGATTTTAACCTTAGTATGATATATTATTGGCAGACCAATGGGTAGTTAGGGTAATAGATTTTTGTGCTATAGGATATACTTTAAGCTTGTGTCTTGAAGTTTAATAGTTACTAGAAGAGATACATTTCTCTATGTGAGTTCATTTGTAAAAATAGCTGTCAAGCAAGAATGGAATGCTCCTTAAAACTTTATATGGTCAACCATGTCATTCACCGGAGTGTCTGGACAGGGGTTGAGATGCAAGTTTATTAGAGGAGGAATTGATTTAGAACTACACAGAGGAAATATAGCAAAGTTGCCAACTATAACATAATTAAAATAGAAGAGATACGCCGATAAATATCATATGTGGTTAGAGCTTTTAAAAGACAAATATGTTTTGTTGAAAGTCACATTTATGAGAAGAGTTATGCAAGTTTGGATTGTGAGGTAAGCTAGCTTCAAGGTGTATAAAAGCTGAGAACCAAAGCGATTTCTTTTGTTATAGTGAAAGGAGGATTTCACAAAGATGAGGAACTAACCTGAGAGTGGAAGTACGAGCAACATTTCCTATTTCTCTTCGAAACTGCAGGTAATTACAACTTACTTTAATTTCGAGGATGAAATTGCTTTAAATTAGGGAGATTGTAACAACCCATTACCTTAAGCAGGTGATTAGTATTAATCACAATCTTAATTAACCCGGGTTAGGCTAGTGGTTAAGTTCGGCATACCTCGATTAGCATGTGCGTGCGTTTGCATGATGTATGGCATTTGTTTGTATTGTTAAATCAATTTATATATAGGTTGTTGTACAATACAAAAATTATACACAAGCCTATAAAATAGAAAATACCCAATAAACAATTATTACGATAACACCAAGTGTTACGAGGGAGTCGTGGCAAGAGTGTGCACGCTCAAGGATACTTGTAGGCATGTCCGTTGAGTTTATTGGTGAATAATACACGATATATATATTGGAGAATACAAGAATATTAGACATATATGGATTATCGGATCATCTCGAATGAAGCGTAAATGCTTGATGTGTCAAATTTTGTATCACTTTAACGTATCAACCACGCGATCAGTCTCGAGATAGTGCGACGCATATCTCGGAAAAAAATCCATGTATAAAAAAAAAAAAATTCATTCTTATCCTATCAGATTTGATCGAACATTCGCAAGAAGATGAGGAGGTTCGGTCAATTTTGAATTGAAAGGAGGTCGTTCAAGGAGCCGAATTCGATCAAGTTGAGGAGCTTAAATTGATTAGAAGCTAGTGATCATCACTTTGGTAAGTTTGGTTTTTGAGTTTGTTGAAGTTCAATTCAGTGATGATGATCAAAATTTGTTGAATCGAGGCTTTTGTTGATTATAAATAGTTTATAACCTCATTAGATGTCCTTCCTGGTGATTTGGGAGTGTAATTGTTGAGTTTGGATTGTGATTTGGGTCGAATTAGATCAGCAGAGGTATGTTGCTGGTGAAGGTCTAGTGTGCATAGCGCGCTAAGCACTGGCCATAGCGCGCTACGCATACTGGGGAAGATTATTGAATTATGGATAGTGCGCTATCTATGTCATGTAGCGCGTTATCAAACCCCTAAAACTAGTAATTGTGTTGTGTTTTATGAATATATAATTTCTGAGGACTTAGGGACTGGTCTAAGGGATATAAAAATAGTGTACCGAACCTATATTGATCCCAAATGATTGGTGATAGGTTGAGAAACATCGAGGAATAGTGAGATGACTAGAAAGTTAGGAATTTTAGACTGAGACTTAAACTCGAGGTAAGTACGGATTCGCTTATTTATCAATATTGTCTGGCTATTTAGTATATATAGCTCATATAGTTGTTAGATTAAAATGGGGGATTATGTACAATGTGGTGATTTTCTAATGAATAGAAAACGGTGTTGTTTAATGCGATCCATGAGAGTAACTCCTTACAGCCGAGACTAGGTTATATAGTACCTGAGGCTGATCTCCCAGTCTATACGTAACTCCTACTCAATTTATAGGGTGCGTAGGTTACATATTCACTAGAGGGTTTGTAATATAATCATTATGCATTAATCGATTAGCTAAACATCACGTATGAGCGGTGTGTTGGTTTAACACTCGTATTAATGGCGTCGATGGGTAATCGACCCTAGTTTTATAAATAAAAAGGGGATCACAGTGTAATAGTCCAAAGACATTTGCTTTGCATTCGTTTATGTATGGGATTTATATGTTTTCCATATTCTTGTTAGACATTGGTGCATGTCGTTATTCCATGATATCCTTAAATATTATATGGAATGTTGATGATTAGTGTGAATCCCTACTTACTGAGCAAGTTGGAGTGCTCACCCCAATTAACATTACGGGTAGATCTGACGAGTGCTACAACTACGGGATTAAGAAGTTATAGGAGTCTTGAACTTCTCTTCGATGTAATGACTTTCCTTGGTCTTATATTTTAATATTGAATTACAGTTTTGTAATATCACAAGGGATGGGTGATTTATATAATCAAGGTGTATTCCGATTTGTTTTTAATACTGCATTTCTTATTTTGGTTATCAAAAAGGTTTTAAATTTCCACTTGCGTATATGATTTGTTTTATTAGACCATATGGAAGACTCCGGAGATGATGAAGAATACGTTCCTTATATGGTTGGCGTAGAAAGTGAAACTTAATGTGGTAGATGTATTACAAAGATGGTGCCCCAACGTATCCCTCCAACCATCTTGGTATGTACTCTGCAAAAAAAGACAATGAGACTATTAATCACTTATTTGTATAATGTCAATTCTCGAGAAGGCTATGGATGGAAATGTCATATGAGGTAGGGTGAATAGAGATGTTGTCGGACACGTTGCATGGGTGTTTAAAGGATGAAGTGGCTCACTCAAGGTGTGGTAAAAGAGGTGTGCTATGGAGGACTGGACTGCTTGCAATGATTTGGATCGTGTGGGAGGAAAGAAATCACAAAATTTTCAGGAGGGTGAAAATAATTGGAGAGACACCTGGAAGAAGACCAAGAGAAGCGCGGTCTTAATGTTACTGGATACGAAACATTTTCGGGGCAGGGGATGGAGCAAACTAACAGGGCCATGGCGAAGATTGCAGGAAAGGTAATGTCAAGGTGGAAGAAGCGGTCATGAAGCAAAGATGGTGAGATTAAATGAATAGAGAGGAGCTTATCAGAGACTACAAAAGCAAAAGTCTTAGTATCATGATGGGTGAAGTTTGGTCCTGACTTGGAAGCATATGGAGTGCCTTTTGGGGGGGCAACTGGGCATTATCTCAACGAATTTGATGAGGGTAGTGCGCAAATACGACTTCAAACTTACAATACCAAAGAAGGGAGGTTTTGAGGGAAGTATCAATTGCCATCTCTGTGACCATGGATGAAGTTTTTTCTACAAGTGGAGAAGAATTACACTTATACTTAGATATATCTTTGATGGTAAAAAGAAAGATGTACAGATCATATATTTTTGTTTTCAGATTGCGTAACAAAAAGTCCCAATCCTATTTTTGGTTCATTTTTGAACACTATAGCAATACAATTTCTTTCTTATAAAAAAAAAAGAAAATTTGAGTCCAAGTTTTTTCTAATTCTTTTATAAATTATTGTATTTCAAAATATCCAAAATTACCCTCACCCATAATACACACCACCTCCCTCCTTCATACTCATTACCACCACCGGTAATTGCCACACTCCGCCGCCCCACCAGTCATCGTCACACTCTGCCGCCTAATCAGTTGCCACACTACGCCATCATTTTTAAGTGTCGCATTCCCATACCACCTCGCCGCTATCCTCATCACACCCCACCACTGACCTCTCCTCGTCTATTGTCACCCCAACAACTCTCTCTTCATCATTCCTCTTCAAATTTGAGTCCAACCACATCCGGAGAGAGAATGAGTAAGAGGGGCAGTAGAAGAGGGTGGGGGTGGTGTTAATGGCAACAACAGAAGCGGAAAGTGGGGTTGATGAAGGCGGAACTGGTGAAAGGGGGAATGGAGGAGAGGTGGAGGTGGAGATTGATGGCAACAACAATGAAGGAAGTGGATGTGGTGACGACAATTATTAGTAGTGGTAGTGGTAAGGGACGACAACGGTGATTAGTCTGGGCGACGGAGATTGGTGGGCAGCGACGATCGATGGGCATCGAAGACCGATAGGCGGTGGTGACCGGTAGGCGATGGCCACCGGTGGCAGTGGTTGTGAAAGAGGGAGATAATGCGCCTGTTAGGGATAAGGTTAATTTAGTCCAGAATTTTAAAAAGTTAAAGTTGAATCCGGACTCATTAATCCAAATAACACTGCTCTTCCTACCCATACTTAATTATACTTAAAGTCAATTTACATAGAATCGTAGCCATGATAACTTTGACGATAACAACCAATGTTGCTTAAACTGAAATCTTCTGTAAAATTCTTTCGATCGCGTCGCACACGAGTGCTGCGGGCATGTGGATCTCTGCTAGCTCCAATATTGTCCTTAACTTAACCACCTTCAACTTATTGGTGTGGAGTTTTAATTCAAAAGGCCCGAATACTATTAGAAATGAGATCATCACACCTATATACTTCTTTATGAAGTCTTATTTAATCAATGTGGGACTTAACTTTCGATCCACACATCTTCAACACTCCACCTTTGACCAAATTCATGATCCAATGGGCTTTTTATCCCAAGTTCCATCCAAACCATAGGGTCTAATTCCATGTAAAATTCTCTCGGCTGCACCGCACACGTGTGGATCTTCGTCAGCACCGATATTGTCTCCAACTTAATTACCTTCAACTCATTAGTGCATGTTTTAACTCAAAAGGCATCGGGACTATTAGAAGGGAGATAATCACTTACATACTTTTTTATGAAGTTTTATTTAATTGATGTGGGACTTAACTTTCGATCCACGCATCTTCAACGTCTTCCTGGACTATTTAATTTGATGACAATTGTGTTGTTGATCTAGCAGTCAGACAATACTACGACAAAATCCTTCCTCAAACAATTAAAGGAATTTAATTGGCTTTCATTTTTGTCAATTGATAATGTACATTGTTACATGGGTGTACAATTATAATCAATTTATACAGTAAAAGTTGGCAACAATTGGCTTTACATGTTAATAGTGCAATCGGGACAAACCAACAATACTTAGTAGACCACACCTAATTATGTGTAAACAAAGAAAATATGCATGGTAACTAAGTTGTGACTTGCTAGAAACTAGAGAAGGAAAATAGAAGACTAAGAACTTCCACTGCTACAAACTACCACTACAAATGAGAAGAGAAAAAATGAAAGAGTTGGAATGAGAAGTTCTTGATTCAACTTGGTGTATTTTTACAATGAGGTTGACACCCTTTATATAGGCTATTTGGTGATGATTATAAATGTGCTTAGATAATATGTACAAGTAACACACACCATATGTCATATAACACATTACAAGTAATTTGACAATACATGAAAGAGTTGGTGTACATTGGAAATGGTTATAAGTAACAAGACAATACATGGAAAACTATGGGTACCATTAGTGAAAGATACAAGTTACATGACTACATAATCTGGTGGTGTACATGCATGGTCATTCATACTTCACAACACCCCCCTTGGATGACACTTGCTTGGAGAATACACATCGTTAAAACTTCATCTAGGAAAAACTATGTGGGGAAAAATCTAGTAAAAGATAAAGCTAAAGTACATAATTCTCATAAATCTTAAGATGAGCATAATATTGTTAGGATTGTCTCATTAAAGATCTTGCTAAAAAAATCTAGCGGGATAAAACCATAGTTAAGGGAAAAAGTTCAATACACTAATCAATAACTCCTCCTCAAGTGGACATGGGTGAAACTTGTTTCATTTCTTTACTTGCAACGTCCTTAAGTCTACACAAGCCAATACCATATGTAAGCCTCTTAAATGTCATAGTTAGTAAGGCTTTAATAAACAAATCAGCAAGATTATCATTCAATTGGATTTGCTTGGCCTCGATTTCACTATTCATTTGAAGCTTATTTGCATACAAATATTTTGGTGAAATATGTTTTGTTATGTCCCCTTTTATGTATCCTTCACTTAATTGTGCGATACATGCTGCATTATCTTCATATAATGTGGTTGGAGAATCTTTTATCGAAGGTAATCAACATGATTCTTAAATATGTTCAATCATATTTCTCAACCATACACATTCACGACTTGCTTCATGTATTGCAAGTACTTCAGAATGATTGAAAGAAGTAGCAACCATAGTTTGCTTTACTTATTTCCATGATACAACAAAATTATCATAGGTGAATACATACCCCATTTGAGAACGAGCCTTGTGAGGATCAGACAAACATCCAACATCAGTATAACCTTGGAGATTCAATTTTACTCCTATCGAGTAAGACAAACCAATGTCACTTATTCCTCAAACATATCGGAAAACATGTTTAGCACCATTTCAATGTCTTCAAGTTGGTGAAGAGTTGCATCTTGCAAGTAGGTTGATAGCAAAAGCAATTTCAGGTCTTGTACAATTTGTAAGTTGCATAAGTGTACCAATTGCACTTAAATATGGTACCTCTGGATCAAGTAGCTCTTCATCATTTTCATGAGGTTGAAATTGATTCTTATCCATTTCATATGATCTGATAACAATTGGATAGCTTAATAGATGTGTCATGTCCATATAAAATCTTTTTAATATTTTTTCAATATAATATGATTGATGGAAAAGTACTCCACTTGAAAAATGCTTAATTTGCTAACCAAAACAAAGTTTTGTTTTTACAAGTTCTTTCATCTCGAATTCCTTTTTCAAGTATTTAGATGTTCTAACAATGTCATCGTGGTTTCCCACTATATTCAAATCATCAAAATACACAGCAATTATCACAAACCATGTTGATGATCTTTTGATGAAGATACATGGACAAAGTAGATTATTTACATATCCTTCTTTAAGTAAATAATCACTAAGGCATTTGTACCAAATTCGTTCGGATTGTTTCAATTCGTATAAAGACCTTTGTAATTTTATAGAATGCACGTTATGAGGTTTTGATTTTATTTCTTAAAATATTTTAAATCCTTCAAGGATTCTCATATATATCTCATTATCTAGGGATCCGTACAGATATGTTGTAATGACATCCGTTAGATACACATTAAGCCCTTCAAAAATCGCAAGGCTTATCAAAAATTGAAATGTGAGTGCATCTATAACATGAGAGTATGTTTCCTTAAAATCAATGCTAGGTCTTTATGAGAAACCCTGAACTACAAGTCTTGCTTTGTACCTCGTAATCTCATTTTTTTCATTTCTCTTTCATACAAATACTCATTTATATCCAACAAGCTTTACGATATTTGACATTTGAACATTCGGTCCTAAAACCTCTCGTTTTTTCAATGAGTCTATCTCTACTTGGATAGTTTTTTGCCCTTTTTGCCAATTATGACTTTTTCGATATTCGTCCACTAATCATGGTTCTAGATCATTATCATTTTTACATATTTCAAATGATATGTTGAAAGCAAATATATCATTATGAACAATATTATTTTGATCCTAAATCTTACTAGAGTTTAAATAATTTATTGAAATCTCGTTATTTTCATATTTTCCCTCTTTTTCTAGAGATAGTTGTTCCTCTTTAGAATCAACTTGTTCTGACAAATCCTTACCAAAAGATTGTCGTGCTTTCTCATTAGTGTTTTGGTGTGCATTTATTTTTACTCCCGTTTGCCCCTTTCAAAGAACTGTATCCTTTGAGCCAACTAGTCTTCTACGCTTTAAAGGTTTTGTTGGTTCTTGAGCATTTTGTTGCACAAAGACATCAATTTTTGCATGAGCATTTACTTCTGGAATATGTGATTTTGTCACTTGTTTTGCATCAGTAAATGCATCTAGTAATTGATTTGCAATTTTTGCAAATTAATGATCTTTCGAACTTTAAGTTCACATTGATTTGTGCGTAGATCATAATGTGATAAGGTTGATGCATTCCAAGTAATTTGATGTTATTCCTTTTGAATTGGCTTCTTATTTCCCGATAATGGTAGGAAACTTGCTTCATCAAAGTGGCAATCAACAAAATATGTAATAAATAAATCCTCTGTTAGGGGCTCAAGGTGTTGGGTTTTGGGGTTCATACGCAGCGGAGATTACGAAACAATTTTGACAAAAACCCCAACAGGATCCGAATCTAATTCCATTAAAAACGTTTAAACCATGAAAACTTAATCATACCTCAGTCGCAATATACCTTTCTGAAGGTTGATCGATCTCTAAGGCGCGGCCAACGACGAACGCCCTCTATCAGCGGCCCGCACACGAACGGCGACCGAGATTCAAAGTGCTAGCTTCGAGAGAATACCAAACCTTTTGTTTCTCTCCAAAACGATCCAGAGCATACCAAAAACCCTAAGTCGTTTCTAAAACGAAAATAGAGTTTCGGCCTTTTTTCTTTCATTCGTGTATTGTGACTTAAAGCGTCTATTTATACAACCCTTGTATATAGACGGTTAAGTAAATTACAAATATACCCCTACTTAAGAAGTATAAGTGTAATACACCACAAGGACGTTTCCATCATGAATTTTATCATATAAAATTCCTTTTTCTGAACCATCTTAAAATCTCGCAAAACCATTCTTAGTGTGCGACCCAATAGGCTCATACAACGTTGGCGATTATACCAAAACACATTTTGGTATACAAGTCATAAGCGACTGTAGCAAGACATTATGACTACCCAAGTTGTACGAATATCAAATCGAAACAACCTAATCAATAGTGTATATAACATCCTTTTGTCACACGTTATCCTTTTGATCAAACATAAGGCATGGAATTGTCATCCAACATGTTCAATCGTACTAGTCTCGATCTCTAGGTAGGCTGAAAACATCCAAGTGACATTTATCAATATCAATTCAATTAGACTAGGCCTTTTAACAGTCTAACACATCGAGGGATCCACTAGATATCTATCTTTATATGAGAGGGACAAATTCTATTTCGATTACACAACTTCATCACATTGCTCACACAGTAACCAATCACAACCTTTATAATCGTCCGGTTAAAGACAACGTTTGATTGTGTCAAATCACTGTGTTCCTAATGTTGAAGTCTCTGGTAATCTCAAGTCAGAGGACTGGAATATATACCTATCATGAGAAACAACTATGACTTAATCCATGTGATGTTCTCATAGCGTGTCGGTCCAGTACTTTGTTCCCTACCAAGTACTCGTGATCTTGATTCGTATCCCTATACGTATAATCATCATATGATCATCAATCAAGACTCACACTAGTCTTAATTCATTATAGTTCCCGGTATAATGATCGACTAGGGACATTTAGGATATTTATGTAAATACCCATGGATCTTATTATAATGTAAACATGCAAATTAATTATAATAAGCAGCAAATGAAATCCTTTATTTTATTAACTAAAAGTATTCATAAAGACAGTTAATGGATTGACCTAGGGCACATGCCCCAACACAAGGTACCTTAGAATGGAAGATGAGTTAAATCCAACATAAATCATAAGTCTTCATTGTGGACCCATCTTAGTTCTATCAGGAGGTGGTATAGGAACATACACTGCACAACAAAAAGTTCTCGAGTATGAGATACTTGGTTGTTGACCTAAAATGAGTTGCATAGAGGAATGTTCATGGTATGCAGTAGGCCTATAACTAATGATTGATGTTGCATGAAGGATGCTTGTCTCCAAACTTAAGTTGGTAACTTAGTTCTCGTTATTAAAAACCAAACAATTAATTGAATGCATTTGATCTAAGATTCAGCCAAACCATTTTGAGTATGCACGTGTGGAACAAAATGTTCAATGGTAATTCCTATAGACATGCAATAATCTCTAAATGCTTGAGATTGAAATTTTTCAACATTATTAAGACGAATGGTCTTAATCGGGTTGTCATGGAATTGTGCTTTGAACTTAATGATTTGGACTAAAAGTCTAGCAAATGCAATATTACGAGTCACTACAAGGAAAATGAAGTTTAGAAACGGAATTAGTAGCGAAATTAAGTTTCTTTGCTAAAAAAAGTAGTTAGAGATGGAATTGAGACGGACTAATTCAGAGACGGAATTGAGACGGATATGAGACGGAATTAGAGACGAAAATAGGGACGGAATTAAATTTCGTCTCTAAAAAATGGCGCTAACATTCCCACCAAAACTTTGTTTTCTTATAACCATTCATCAAATCTCGAGATTTGTGTGTACTTGGATTAAGGCCCCTCCACCCTCCCCCCCCAAAATCCCCAAATCCCACAAGTTCGGTCTCGGTCTCTGTTCTTCGATCGTCTCGTCTGTCTCCTCTTCGTCTCGTCTCGTCTGTCTCCTCTTCGATCGTCTCGTCTGGCCCTGCTCTTTGATCGTCTCGTCTCTCCGTCTCTCTCCGGTCACCGCCCCCCAAATCCCCAACCCCCAACAAGTCTCTCGTCTCGGTCTCTTGCTCTCAACATCTCTCTCTCAAAATCCTTAAATCCCACAAGTTCGGTCTCGGTCTCTCGCTCTTCGATCGTCTTGTCTCTGTCTCTCTTTCATCGTCTCGTCTCTCCGTCTCTCTCCGGTCACCGCCCCCAAATCCCCAACCCCCAACAAGTCTCTCGTCTCGGTCTCTTGCTCTCAACTCTCTCTCTCTGGTCTCTCCGTCTCTTGCTCAACCAGTCACTCCGGTCTCTCTGGTCTCGCTGGTCTCTCCGTCTCTCGCCGGTCACCTCCCCCCGAATCCCCAACCCCCAACAAGTCGATCGTCTATGTCATCGGCTCTCAACTCTCTCTCTCTCTCTCTGGTCTCTCCGTCTCTTGCTCGGTCACGGCTCTCCGTTCTATCTCCGGTCACCGCCCACCGCTCACCGCTCTCTGCTCTCACCGGTGACCGATCTCTCATCGGTCATCTTTGCTCACCACTCTCTATCTTTCATTGCTCTCTGCTCTCTGGTCGCTCTGTGCTTACCGCTCCGCTCTCTGGTCGTCAAGGTAACGATCAAAAAAAAAATTTGTAACACCCTAATTATCTTCAAATTGTATCTTTTCACATTTTCATGCTGGTTTGGCTATCATGTGCATTTGTTGGTGTTCTTCACTTGATCTATTAAGTTACTGTTGTGTATTTTTTTTTGGTTTAGAAATTTTTGTTCTGCTCTTCTCTTGCATGCTTAGTTATTTTGTGGTTATGCTTGTTCTACCGAGTAACAATGAAATGTGAACTGCATTTCTCTGTTGTGATCTGGGTTTTGTAGTTATGTTCATTTTGCCATGTTTTAGTTGTTGCAATGCTACTTGTGAGTGACAGAGTTTTCCCTAATTGGATTTGTACAAGTTTTTACCTGTTTATATATATGGTTTAGGGTTTTAGATTAAAGCTTATAACTACAAGACTTTAATTATCTTTAAATCAAATTAATTCACATCGGTATATTAACACTTTTATATATATGGTTTAGGGTTTTGGGTTTTAGGGTTTGTGTTCTTATGGTGGTTATTGTTGGTGTTGTTTGTGTGCTTACTGCTACTTCCATTGTTAAATTCACCTTCCTTACCAATTTCTATCTATTACAAGACCTTGAGAGTACTTAAGTTCTTGCTGTTGGGAGAGTCATAGTTGACTTGTACATCATTGATTTAGTTTCCTTTACTTTAGAGCTTCCTCAGTCATTTACGGTAAGTAATCATAATTTTTCAAGGCATCATAGACTTGGTCATCCTTCATCTGTTGTAACTAAAAAGTTAATTCCATTGATTCTAGGTCATGTTCCTATTAGTTCAGATTTGGATACTATGTAGGAATAAGATTAATTGAAACAAAAAACCATTTTTGGTGCATTGGGTTTCTATGTGATTACCTTGTATTCTTAGTTTTTTGAAGATTGGTCTTACATTATTAAGTTGGTTTGATTTGATTTGAAATGTAGATCGCTTAGCCGAGTTTGTTTGCAACTGTGCACAAATTTAGATGTCATGCTGGAGATAGATGCTGTAAATTGTTTAGGGAGCTTTGGTTGCCATTAAGCAACAAGCATTCGCTGGTTTTCGAGCTGCCAATACTGAAAATCGTGCTATATTTTATTTCTTAATTTACATTATTTGATATTGTTATGCCACATTTTTTCATGTTTTGCCCACTATATTGATTCACTTGTGTGTATATGCATGTGTGTAGAGAAAGCTACCAATAGAGTAGGTATAGATGAATAGTACCTATAATTATATAATTTCTACTACTAGGTAGGGTTCAAAAAACTAGGATTACTCTTTCGGTTAATGTTGCTATTTCAAATAAAATTTCAAGAGAATTGAATAAACCTATAACCTTAAGGAGGTACGAGTGAACAAGTACTAGGAGCTTTGATACTATGTGGTATTTGTATGCCTCTTATAACTTATGATTTATTTATTTTTTTGAACTCCTTGTTGCTTTTATTTTTACGACCAATTATCATACTATGTTTGGTATCAGTCATGTATCGAGCTAGGTATTAAGAAAGTTGTTTCCAACCCCCTTTATTCAATGGCTAGAAGCAAAGCTTTTTGCTCATGTAGTTAGGTAGGTCCTCAGATTCCCCCTTCTAATAAATCGTGTTAGTTGGACACATAAGTAGCCATGTATCGTCGGAAATTATGAAACTAGTTGACTAATTTAATTGCTCAATTACAATAGGAATGTCGTCTACAAGCCGAGACTGGATGTACAACCGTCTCGACAACGGCTTCGTTCGAATTGAATTCGCGGCGAAGGTTAAAGAATTCATATCATTTGCTAAGCAACATTGTCCTACATACCAAAGTGAAAGGAAGATTAGATGTCCGTGCAATTATAAGAAATGTCGACTTGTACCGTACCTGGACGTCGAAACGGTTGAGTACCACATATGTAGGTATAGGTTTGTTTCGGGATATCACTGTTGGTACGAACATGGTGAGAACGGAGATGAAGGCCCGCAAAACTTTTACCAAATGGATAACCATATTCATGATGCTGATGTAGGAGGAGACGATCCGACAACTTACCGCGAGATGTTACACAACGTGGCAGGTACAAGTTTCAATTGGAATCACGTGGAAGAATCACCAAACCCCCAAGCACGCTAACTATATGACATGATAGAGGCTAGTAGCGAACAATTGTGGCCGGGTTGCGAAACCATGACAACGTTGTCCGCAATGGCAAGATTACTTGCGATCAAGTTAGAACATCATATATCTAAACGAGGGTATAATGAAATCATAAAATTCATGAAGGATTGTTTGCCAAATGACAATTCATTGGTTGAAAATTTTTATGCCACTAAAAGACTAATGCGGGTCTAGGTCTACCTGTTGAGAAAATAGATTGTTGTGAGGACCAATGTATGATTTATTGGGGAGTGGACTCTGAGTTGACATCATGTAAATTGTGTGGGAAATCACGCTACATTGCACAGCGACGAGGTCGTGGCCGGAACACCAAAAAACGCCCTTGCAAAAAAATGTACTACTTCCCTTTGGGCCCTCGGTTGCAATGATTGTATGCGTCTGAGTCAACGACAAAACATATGCGATGGCATGGATAACATTCCTCGCTAGAAGATGTTATGCAACATTGTTCTGATTCGATAGCTTGGAGACATTTTAATGATGTCAATAGAGACTTCGCCGCCGAGGTTCGGAATGTTCGTTCAGGATTGCGTACCGATGGTTTTCAAGTATTTGGGATTTCAGGAAAATCATACTCTTCATGGCCCGTAATATTGACTCCTTACAACCTTCCACCGTCGATGTGCATGAAACCTGAGTTTATGTTCTTAACGGTTATCGTTCCTGGACCGACCAACCCAAAAAAGAAAATCGACGTGTTCCTTCGGCCGCTTGTGAAAGAGTTGCAAGATTTATGGAACAATGGGGTGATTACATACGACGTGTCCACAAAGACGAATTTTCTCGTACGAGTGGCCCTTTTATGGATTGTTAGTGATTTCCCTGAGTATAGCATGTTGTCCGGTTGTAGAACACACGGTAAGATGGCTTGTCCATATCGAATGGAGGATACAAATGCATTTCAATTGCGAAATGGTGGAAAGACATCGTGGTTCGACTGTCACCGTCGTTTCTTGGCGAAGGCATCACCATTCAGAAAAGACAAAAAAAAATTCCTTAGAGGCAAAATGGTCGTAAACGACGATCCGCCCGCTTTGCGTTCTGGTGATGAAATTTTGGCAGAAATTGTATCGTTAGGCTTGATGATGGTGACAGAAATCGGAGTTGATTCTGTGAATGGGCGGATAGCTAAGAATTCGGGATGGAGAAAAAAAAACATTTTTTGGGACTTGCCGTATTGGAAGACAAACTTGATCCGCCACAACTTAGATGTCATGCACATCGGGAAAATGTTTTTGACAACATATTTAACACTATTATGTGTGTACCGGGCAAGAGTAAGGACAATGCGAAAGCGAGACAAGATATTCGTGAATATTGTCACCGACCTTCTCTACACATTGATTCGGCGACAAATACTTACATCCTTGGATGCTATGCTCTTGATACATCAAAAAAACAAAAATTGTGCGAGTGGGTTGAAAAGTTGTGTTTTCCAGATGGTTATGCTTCGAATCTTAGTCGATGTGTGGAACCCGCAGAATGGCTGGGACTCAAATGGAGGCAAATGGAAGGCAGTGGCTATTTCTCGTGGTACGCTTCAGGTTTGTTTTTTAATCTTATTTTTATCTGTTCTAAATGTTGAGATAAGCTATTACCCTAACACTTGCTTATGCTTCAAAAAAGAAGAAACTTGTTGATTAGGAACAACTAAGATTTTTGCAGTTTTGTTTTGTTTATCATGAGTTTGATCTATTTTGTAATATTTGTAGAGCGTGGCCCTGTCAGTAGGTGATTGGTTCTTCGATCGAATGGGAGTTAGTGTCATTGATTGCCCATATCCCTGTGACAATACCTGCCATAATCTGGTTTTCAAGTGAGAGATGAGGAATTTAAAGCATATCATGTAACTTTTATAGTTGTTTACATGACTTTAAGATTGATAATTTTTTTGTGCATATTTAGAGGATTGTAAGTTTTTTTTGTGGTTGTTGAACAATAGGATTAGTGGTTTTTGTGAATACTTAGAAATTTGGAGCATTTATTATACTTGACAATTTTTCGTGGATATATAAATCTTTTTCAAATTTCGAGTTTTACATTTTTTTCTCTCATTTGAATATTTGTTGATATATATTGTCGATGTATGAATGTCGAATTTTGCTTTTTTGGGGGATGTTAGCACCCCCAAGGAGTTGTTGGAGGGGGTGCAGGCGATGGAGTAGGTCCTATGGTTGTATTTTCAGGTTAGAGGTTGGAGAACCAATTAGATTGAGTTTAGGTTTGAAAACTAAACAAAATGGAATTGAGACGGATTAGCGACGGAATTCAGAGATTCCGTTGCTATTCCGTCTCTAATTTTCGAGGAATAGATGCATGAATCAGCAACGGATCAGAGACGGAATTATTATATTCCATCTCTGATCCGTTGCTAATCAGAGACGGATCAGAGACGGAATTATTGTATTCCGTCTCTGATCCGTTGCTAATTAGAGACGGAACAGAGACGGAATCTAATAATTTCTTCTCTGATCTATTGCTAATTAGAGACGGATCAGAGACGAAATTATTGTATTCCGTCTCTGATCCGTTGCTAATCAGAGACAGATCAGAGACGGAATGCATTAATTCTATCTCTGTTCAGTCTCTGATTAGCAACGGATCAAAGACGGAATGCAATTACAATTGTACCATTTAGAAAAATTTCCATTTCTGTTCCGTCTCTGTTTCATTTCTAAATTTCGTCTCTAATTCGTCTCTAATCAGAAACAGAATCGCATTTCCGTTGCTGATTGAATCAACGTCGACGATTTTAGAGACGAAATTTATTCCGTCTCTGTTCCGTTGCAGATTTTAATTAGAGACAGAATTTATGCAAATTAGAGACGAAAATTTTCGTTTCTGATCTGCTGTTTTTTTGTAGTGAGTCGAAAGCAAACAAACATACGGCCACCTAGTTGACACATCTATTAAAATCATGAAATATCTAAATGGTCTATAGTGAGGATAAATAGATCCACATATGTCTCCCTAAATGCAATTTGAGAAAATTGGGGATTTCGCAACATTTTAATTCGAGATGGTTTAACTATTAATTTACCTTGAGAACAACTAGCATAATTATAATCAACAGCTGAAAGCATTTTATCACTCCTTAAAGGATGTCCATGCAAATCATCAATTATTTTTCACATCATTTATGATCTTGGATGACTAAGTCTGTCATGCCGTAAAATTAATGTCTTTAGATCATTGATTGTTCTATTTATAACGACATTCATTTCGACATGCCTTATATGAATGAAATATAATCCAGAGGATAAAGCATGAAATTTATCCAACAATTCTTTTTTCCCATTTGAAACCAATGTAATATAGATGAGTTCTCTATTATTTTCAGTCATGATTACGAGCATGCTCATTTTCAGCGGTATTTTTCCTTTTTTTAGAGGCGTCATTTCAATTCCATTTGTTTTGGAACTTATCACCAAATAATTTATGATAAGGCTCGCCACGATCTTTGCCAATCGATCCTTTCCTTTTCCACATCCATGGTTTTTCTTTCCTTGACCATTTTTATGGTCATTATAGGATGCAACATTTGCTTCATTAATTGAAGCGGAACAAGTTCAACAGAGTTGTGGTTCATTAATAGAAGCTTATTGTTTTGTTCAACCACCATTAAGACAATTAATTCTGAGCACTTTCTAAATTGGCACACTCGATATTGTTGTTGCAATAACAAATTTGAGGCATATGAAAAGAACTTAATGTTTTTTCTATCATTGCCTCATCGAATATATTTTCTCCACGTTGTGATGGCCCCAAACTATACACCGCCTTGCTACATCCCACGTCGCATCCCACGTCAACTAGCCTTGCCACGTCATGGCCCGCTTCTCCTTGATGCCTCGCGACCTCCCAGGTTGCTTACACTTTTCCAGCTAACCCTAGTTACACTAACATTTACATAAGTATTAATAATTTAGTTAGCCGGTTACTCAATTTATCAAGTTATATTATGATTTTATAGCGGAAGTCTTTTAATGAGTAACTTATGCAATATTTAACAATCCTAAGTATTGGAAAACCAGGCAAAAGATATCATGTATATATCAAGGCGAGATATGTATAACAAAAGTTTCATATACATGTAATCGGTGTTTTATGGTCTCAAAAACCCAATAAAAGTAAAATAAATACATATTGATATCACACACGAGCTAGCTCCACAATCTCAGAGGTAGTCACCCAATACCTCATTGCCCTTGCTCGTCGAAGGATCTACACTTAGTCACCCAACAAATACGGTGACGAGTCCAGTGAGTAAGATCCCAAGAGAACTCCACACAATATTCATGAATAAAAATAGATAAACTACGAGACATACGAATATAACACTTGGCAACAGTACGTCATATTTCTATGAATGTAGGCAACATATGACAAGCAAAGGGAGAAGCGTGAAATAAATAAATAACAAGTACCAAATAAACCAGCTCAAAAATAAAGCTTTAACCAGTAAGCATACGTATAATAATGAGAAAACCCTGACCTACACTAGCCAGTAATCAATAAATCGAGTAGGAACTATGTATATATTTACAGGCTTACAGTGACTAAACCCCAACTACGGTTACTACATGAACCCCTCCAGACGCTATTTCAAGTCAAGGGAACACCCTAAATCCCTCCCGACGGTGGTAAGTATATCCTACTGTCGTCGACACGAGCACTAAAAGCAAGTAACCCGTATAAGAGATTTAGCCACAACCAATATATACGCAAATCAAAATATGAGAGAAACACCATGTGAGCTCACCAGCATTTACACGTGAAATGCGAAGTCGATAAATCAAAACATTGAATCTTGTCGAGCATTCTCAATGGGCTTATACACCTCGACATGTGCTCCGACTCCCCCGGACACCCGAATCCAACCCGACAAGCCCCTCGATACTCGAGCTACAGTTTTCTAAGTCCCTGAAGTCAGTTAAGTGTGTTTATTATGTATTCAAGTTGGTTGAATATGTCTCAAATTGATCTTCCCAAATCAGCCATAAAGATTAAATTAAGTCTCAATTTCAGTCTTATGTTACAATGTATTTTTAGGCATGAAATGGTCCAAATCTAGAAATCTTCCACTACTACAAAGATCGTCAGTCTCTATCTTAGCTTTCCAAAAGATTGAGTTTACAAAATTAAGATTTAAAACGAATAAGATATCATGATTCTACTAAACATAGCTCTAATTGGAACCTAATTCGACCAGCGGACTTAGAAAATCTATTCCTCCCTATTTATATTTCCAAAAAAAAGCGATTTTTGATCATAAGGCAGCAAAGATACCCAAATATAACATACTAAAAGATCAGCTCATTTGGATAAGTAGTTAGGGAGTTATGCCTTTAACAAATTTAGTTTCAAAACTTTTCTTCTGAGTTTCAACACCTACTTGTAGAGCACTTTTGGAAATGAAACAATTGAATTACAACATCTCCAGCTAAGAAAAGTTGTTACCCTTTGAGTAAGCTTTCAAATGCCTAGCTTTGGTCGATTTGGATCTAAAGTGAGCAAGTTATGACCAAATTATATAGGCTAATTCCTAATATAACATACAGAATTCTAGTTTTGGTCTTGAAACTTCAAAAACTCATATCTTTATGATTTCAAATCAAAATTAAGAACTTCAATATAGCTAGATTATTAGCTTCAAATGAGAAATCCAAATAGATAAACCAATTGAAAAATTCAATCATCTACTTTTTGGAATTCACCAAAAACCAGAAATGATTTCAATCTGACATAAATAGATGTGTACCTAGTCGATGTACCACCTATCTTGAGAAATTCTCACCAATCTTCTATGGATTCCTTCTCTCCATCAACCTCCTTCTCCAACAAGTTCTCTTGATTCATAAGTTGAAAATGAAAATGGTTTCCTTGCATGTGTTGATCTTAATATTAACGTAATATTAATTCCTAGCCATTGATCTCCAAGAATTTATGTATCTAGTAGCTCATATAATGATCCACCTTTGACATGACTCCCACTAACCCAATCAAAGTGACACTAATTTTATATACATATGGTTCCAAGATGTGTCAATACGTAACTCTAAGACAATCTCATGGTTTCTAATTTAAATAACCAAACTATAGGTATTGATTTATTTGATTCGATTACATTAGCTTATGCCCATTATAATATATATGGTTAGTGTTTTTATTCACCAAATTGACAAATTTTGTGATCCCACTAACCCTCGACTACCCAGCACTCGATGCTCGTGTCTCGGCACGCAATTCAAAGTACGCCATAACCTATTGTTTTAATTGAGTTTTACTTGGCCTATAGTCATGTTACCCATTTTAATTGACTAACTATTCATCTTGACATGGATTAGTCTAGTTTCTCAGTGTACCCGTAGTTCGCCTATTCACTACCCGCATTGACATGCCTTTTGAGGCGAACACCCATTACACAAATTGCCCAATAGTAATATACACACATGCAGTGCAATATAATATTAATAATTTTAAACACCACATATACTCAACCACCATCAATAAATAACATATTTCCTCGGTTCTCATGTTCAAGCCAACCGAGTTGTCCACGTAACGCTCGAACTATAACCGTTAATCCCCGATATTAACGGTAATCTTGGTTTAATTAATTTAAATCGTTACAATTCTGCCCAACTAGGAGAATTTCGTCATCGAAACTTAAATCTCGAGTATACTCTTGTGTAATTATCATATCCCAGTGTGACCACTCCTCACACCTTGATAGTCCCCTTCTACAGTCCCTTGAACACCCCACTACTCCCACAACTAGGAACGTAGTGTTACCCCGAGACATAGGCCCATGTTGCCGAGGTAGTCAAGATCAGCCACTCTCTTCCAACATCTCTACAACCTACTCTCAGTTTGATTTTTGCGTTCAAATCTCTCTAACCCAGTTACCTAACACAAATAACTGTAAATCTCTCCTATCATGTATCCCAACATGATAGTCCTAATTAACCATCACATACTATGAAAATACCATGCCATGCCATAACATATCCTTACTCACCATGACAATCTCATATCATGCCACGACCTATCCGTACTCACCATGACAATCTCATGCCATGCTACAACCTATGATAATCCCATGTCATAACACAATAAGCTACCATTGTACCACTAAAATCTACCATCGTGCCACTATACATGCCTTAAACTATAATTAATAAGAATTTAAACTCACATACACTGAACTAGCTGTTAGGACATCTCCCGACCTCGCTCAGTCACTACATGCATCGGTTCTCGAGTCTGCTCCAGTGTCACCCCTGCTAGAATCACCGATTTTTGTGAACAGTCCCTCTTGACATGACCCTTTTGTCTACATTACCAACATATGATCCATCATCCTAGTCCTGCTTGCTAACTCCCTAACCACTAGCCCTACCACTGTGATCTCCATTCTTTACCTTCCTGGTCTGAGTTTTTCTTTACGGTGGCGTTGGTAATGTAGGTATAACATATGCCCTGGCTACCCGATCATCATCCCTACGACCTCGACCGTACCATTTGTCATCTCTATCACCACGGTCTCTAGTTTTTTTTGCCCAAAACTCTTTCCAGTTTGTCCCTCTGACTCAGTAGATGAACTCATGTCGCTCCTCTACATCAGATGTGTCTCATAAGTAAGCACTCTATCATACATATCCTACAGTGTATGCGCTTGGAAGGAAACTATAGCATTGCCTATGTCCTGAATCAACCCTCGGATGAACTAATAAATCTATAGTCTCTTGGTGCCTGCGACATATGTAGCAAACCGTATCGAGTACTGGTATTTATCTATGTACTATAACATTGGCCAGCTACCATGTCTCAACACTAAAAACTCCTCTATCAGCCCCAACCTCGCCTTCATGGGTATGTAATGATCGTAAAATAACTTTCTGAACTCTTCCCATATCATCGGAAAAGAGTGAGTATATGTATACGTAGTCTACCACAAAGCGGCATCCCTTCTTAGCATATGCCCTGATATCTTGGTCTTGTATGCTCTCCTGAATCCGCAGTAGCATGTGTAACCTTTGATGTGCAATCAACCATTTCCTAGCTACCTCTGGGTCTCTCGCCTCAATGAAAGTATATGGGATTGAGTTTGATGAACTCCCTCATCAACTTGACCTCTGCCATCATCGAAGTCTCAAACATGTTTGTTTATGTCGCTATAGTAGTCGGCATCTCAGTCGGTGCTACGGTCGGTGTAGCAACCACTTTCAAAGTCTCCTGTACTACTGCATGTGTTAGTATAGCCTAAATATTTGATGGAACCGTCGTTGGAGCAACTATCGTCTCAATGGTGCTTTGTACACGAGTAGCGATGAGTGATGCAATTGCTTTTGTCTATGCGCGCATCATATCCATCAATAGCTCAAATTATCTATCGTGAGCTATGAATCATGTGGCTACTGTCGAATCTAAACCCCCATATCTAGTCTGGTCACTCGTTTTTCCAACATCTGTAGTAGGTGGAGTCGGTTTGCCATCCCTCGTGATCTGCATCGAAAATGGTGCGCCAAATCACCTTCCATATACATGTATATAATATATACAATCAAAAAGATAAAAAGTATATAACACTATCGCTACCTGACTCAAGTTGCTTCCCATCTAGGATTTTAAGTCAGGATCTTTGGGTTTCCACATCTAAGATTTGTTTATTAAGTTTTACTCAATTTCCTTAAACTACTCTCAAGGCTTCCTCGAAACCTCGCTCTAATACCAAACTGTGACGACCTCAAATTCCAGACTGCCTTGCAACCCGCTATGTCGTATCCCACGTCAACTAGCCTTGCCACGTCATGACCTGCTTCTCCTTGACGCCTCGCGACTTAACAAGTTTTTTACACTTTTACAGACCACTAGTTACACTAACTAACCTTTACATAAGCATTAATAATTCAGGTAGCCAATTACTCAATTTATCAAGTTATATTATAATTTTATAGCAGACGTCTTTTAATGAGTAACTTATGCAATATTTAACAATCCTAAGTAGTGAAAAACCCGACAAAAGATATCATGTATATATCAAGCTGAGATAACTATAACAAAAGTTCCATATATATGTAATCAGTGTTCTATGGTCCCTAAAACCCAACAAAAGTAAAATTAATTCATACTGATATCACACGCGAGCTAGCTCCACAATTTTAGAGGTAGTTGCTCAATACCTCCTTGCCCTTGCCCTTGCTCGTCGAAGGATTTACACTCACTCACCCAACAAATACAGTGACGAGTCCAACGAGTAAGATCTCAAGAGAAATCCACACAATATTCATGAATTAAAAATGATAAACTACGAGATATGCGAATATAACACCTGACAATAATACGTCATATTATCGTGAGTGTAGGCAACACAAGACAAGCAAAAATAGTAGCGTGAAATAAATAAATAACATGTACCAACTAAAAAAGCTTAGAAATAAAGCATTAATCAGTAAGCATACATATAATCATAAGAAAACCCTGACCTACACCAGCCAGTAATCAATAAATCTAGTAGGTACCACGTATATACTTGCAGGCTTACAATGACTAAACCCTAACTATAATTAACGTATGAACCCCTCCATATGCTATTTAAAGTCAAGGGAACACCCTAAATCCCTCCCAACGGTCGTAAGTATATCCTGTTATCGTTGACACGAGCACTAAACACAAGTAACCTGTGCAAGCGATTTAGCCACAACCAATATATACGCAAAACAAAATAGGAGAGAAACCTATGTGTACCCACATCAGTTACACATGAAATAGGATATCAATAAATCTAAACCATGAACTTTGCGAAGCATTCTCAATGGCTCTAACTCCCCCTTAAATCCGACCCAATAAGCTCCTTAATACCCGAGCTACGATCTCCTAAGTCCCTGAAGTCGGTTAAGTGTTTTTATTGTGTATTCAAATTGGTTGAATATGTTACAAATTGATCTTCCAAATCAGCCTTAAAGACTAAATTAAGTCTCAATTTTAATCTTATGTTACAATGCATTTTAGGCATGAAATGGTCCTATCTCTAAATCTTACACCAATACAAAGATCTTCGGCCTCTATCTTAGCTTTCAGAAAAGGTTTAGTTTGCAAAATTCCAATTTAAAATGAAAGAGATATCATGATTTTACTAAACATAGCTATAATTGGAACCTAATCCGACAAGCAGATTTAGAAAATCTATTCCACCCAATCTATATTTCCAAGAAATGTGATTTTTGGTCACGAGGCATCAAACATATCCAAATACAACATACTAAAAAATCAGGTCATTTGGATAATTTGTTAGGGAGTTATATCTTTAATAAGTTTAGTTTCGAAACTTTTCTTCTGAATTCCAGCACCTATTTGTAGAGCACTCTTGGACATGAATACAATTAAATTACAACATTTCTAGTTAAGTAAATTTATTACCCTTTGAGTAAGCTTTCAAATACCACCAGTTTAGGACTTGGATCTAAAATGGGCAAGTTATGACCAAATTACATATGGTAATTTCTAATATAACATGCAAAATTCAAGTTTTGGTCTTGCAACTTCAAAAATTCATATCCTTATGATTTTAAATCCAAATTAAGAACTTCAATATCGCCAGATTATGAGCTTGAAATAAGGAATCCAAATATATAAACCAATTACAAATATTCAATTATCTATCCTCTAGAATTAGCCAAAAACCAAAAATAATTTCAATCTAATATAAATAGATGTGTACCTAGTTGATGTACCACCTAGCTTGAGAAATTCTCACCAATCTTCCATGGATTCCTTCTCTCTATCAACTTCGTTCTCCAGCAAGTTCTCTTGATTCATAAGTTGAAAATGAAAATGGTTTCCTTGCATGTATTGATCTTATATATTAAGGTAATATTGATTCCTAGCCATTAATCTCCTTGTATTTACGTATCACGAAGCTTATCTAATGATCCACACCTTGACATGTATCCCACTAATCCAATCAAAGTGACACTAATTTGCTACTCGCATGGTTCCTAGATGTGTCAACACGTATCTCTAGGACAATATCATGATTTCTAATTTAAATAACCAAACTATAAACATTGATTTATTTGATTCAATTACATTCGCTTAGGCCCATTATAATATGTATGGTTAGTGTTTTTATTCACCAAATTGACAAAATTTTTAATCCTACTAAACCTCGACTACCCGACATTCGATGCCTGCATCTCGGCACACAATTCGAGGAACGTCATAGCCTTTTTTTAATCGAATTTTACCTAGCCTATGGTCACATTACCCATTTCTCAGTGTAACCATAATTCGCCGACTCACTACCCGTGTTGACAGGCCTTTCGAGGCAAACACTCGTCACACAAACTCGTCCGATAGCAACATAAACATTTGCGGTGCAATATAATAATAATCATTTTAAACATCACATATACATAACCAACATCCATAAATAAAATATTTTCTCGGTTCTTGTGTCCAAGCCAACCGAGTTGTCCACGTAACGCCCGAACCACAACTGTTAATCCCTGAGATTAACACTAATCCTGGTTTAATTAATTTGAGCCATTACACACATAGCCTCAAACGAGAGGTAATATTAAATATGGTGGAGTTATACTCACTGATTGTTTTGAAATCTAGCAGCCTAAGAATCAGCTAGTCGTTATGAGCTTTTGAAAATATCGTCTGTTTGGTGATTATATCGCTCTTTTAAGCTTAACTATAGGGTAAGAAGATTTTTCATAGTGAGATACTCACTTTTCATAGTAAGAAGGAATATATGTGCTTTCGCCCGGCCTTGCATTGATGTTTCATTTCTTTCTATAATAGTTTCTCCCAAGTCTTTAGCTTGGAGATATATCTCAACATCCAGTTGTCATGGCAAATAGTTATTGCCAGTAATATCAAAAGCAACGAATTCAAGTTTTTAAAGGTTTGTCAAATTCTAAAAATATGTAAAAATAAATTAAAAACTGGGTAAATAGTTTCTCTTTTATATGAAATAAATAATATATGATTAAATATACGTTCACAACTTGATTATTAATATGCAAAATATACTACTAGTATGAGTTGTTGGGACAACCTCCAAGTTGGGTGGTGAAACGAAGTCTACTTAAAATCATACCTCCTCGAACGAGATTACCTGTATCCCTTCAAATGTTTAGCTTTACTGGGCACAAGGATCATCCACTATGAACTCAAACTCATATCACTATTTGCATTATAAAAATTAAGAGTCTAGCATAACTTCGTTTGTAGTATAGTGAAAAAATAGTTATGTCACATATTGACTTTTGATTTCTGATGTAGAAGATCTTACAAGATGCAACTACAGAGCATACTTTCGTAGTCAGTGATGTTATAATGCATAGTGTATGAATAAAGTATGCATATATAAGTGATACATGTAATAAAAAGAAAGCAACCATGATAACATGAAAATAAATTGAACTTATTTAAATTAGCAAAAGTTATACCTTCCCAACTTTGTCTCCTTAGCAAGCCTTCTTGAACGTTAAGATCTCCTTTATGCTAGAGCAAGATCGTGCTGATAACGTGTTGTAAAATATGTTGAGACTTGCTAGAAACTAAAGAAGGAAAATAGAAGACTAAGAACTTCTGCTACTACAAACTAATACTACAAAGGATAAGAGAAGAAGTTCTTAGTCTTCTATTTCTTTCTTTATTTTATAGCATTTCTCATCTTAGTTTACAATAATATATATAATGGCAGAACCTAGAAATCAAGTTAGTAGAAATAGGAAACAGACACAGACGAAACCTAGAAATCGGGTTAGTAGAACTAGGAAAGAGACGCACAATGAGCTAGGATAATAAGACAACATAAGCGTAAGTAGCTGACCGCCACTGATTATATATTGCTTAAAAAGAGTTGTAAATAAAGTCATCAATGTTAATTCAAGGTAATAGAGGACGAAAACTGAAAGTGTTTTTTTTCTTATCTAGAGTTTTTTTTCTTATCTTAGGCTTGCCCTATTAAATTCATTCAAATAAAAACTATAGTCAATACACTAGCCACATAGACACACTTATAATTAGGATGTCATTGATTTTGTGACTTTGATGCAAAAACATTGACAACAAATTCAAATATTCTAAGGATGCATTAAGGTTTCCAAATCATAATTTGTTTTCCTCATGATTTACTATTATGATTTGTGTTCCAAAATCATGATTTACTTTTATCCTGTCTTCATCTTGGCCTTCCTCTATAAATAGACTACATTTTATCCTACTAGTATTGCTAAGGGAAAAACCTATAAAAAGCAACAATGTTGCAACTATAAGAAATTATTTAAAATGGCCCAGCATGTCCAGTGCTAACAACTTACAAGAGGGTTGAGTCGCATAATATTACATAGATGACTAATTAATTAGATCAATATGCTCACATAGCTCTACAATGTTTTATAAAAGATGATTTATTGATGTCACAAGTCTCATTAAATGTCATGTGAAATGAAGAACTACAATTTAATGCCACATTATTATATAATATAAAAGAGGTTTTATTCTAATTTTTACAATAAGACAAGTTTTATTCTGTATTGACAATATTATTGAATGAATTAATGACATGCGATCCGATTTCATAGGATGGTGGAATGGTTTCAGCATCACATTTCAATAAAAGTAGATGTTGATCTGAAATATATCAAATGGTTGAAATGATGAAGACTTGGTAGATGCAACCAACCAATTGAATGCTCAATGGTTTGGTATAGTGTTTGAGAGTAAAAAATCATGAATTCAAACCTTGATGGAAGCAATTGTTTTTTTTTTTTTGTCAAAAAAAAAAAACTTGGTAGATGCATATATGATCAAATTAATCTCCTAATAAATTTTTTTTATATAATTATGAGTGTTTAAAAAATATTTTATGGCTCTTCACTACTTAGGCTCAATTATAATTTCTTAAAAATTGCTAATTCAATGGTGACTTCCTACCTGGGATTGCTAATTGCTATTGACATATAGATCTTCAAGCGCATTGTTAATTTAATTGAAATTATATTAAACAGAGCAAACTAAATATAATGGGAGGTTCTTATTTATAGAACTTAACAATGCATAATAAGAAAAGTAATTAATGACACGAATATTGTAATACCTAAATACCGAAATCACATAAATATAATAACTTTGTATAGTTACCTAAAATCCCCTTCAAACTTGAAGTGGTGACTACGGACCAATTTGAGTTTGCAAATCAAAACAAATACGGCCAACGGACAGGCAGGACATGTATTATAGAATAAATATAATATGATCTACTAAAATACCTTCCAAATCATTCATTTAATATGAATATTAATCAATGTATCCCTACTCAATCGAAAGGTAATTATAGGCCCAAAAGTTCAAATTCATGAACAATTGCTCTCGACACTCAATTGAAGAGATGTTTGTTCAAAATATCCAATCTGATTCAGTACATAAAAAAAAGGGAAAATCACACTCGAACACCACTGAAAAATGAGTGTTCTTTATTATTGAAAACTAAAATTCACCATTAAAATGTATCCAACAATGGCAATAGATAACCATTAAATGATATTGAATTAGAAGTACAATACGTCCAAGGGTAGATTTGTTCAGATTTTCCACTTTAAAGTTTTTAATGGCCCATGAGTCACTTTAGGGATTGATCCATCCATTGACATATAGCTTATGGGGGTTTTAGTACCATATGTCATTAAACAGGGCAAACTAAATCAATGTGATGCTCTTATTTATATAGCTTAACAATGAATAATAAGCAAAGTAATTAACAATGCCAATATAGTTATACCTAAATATCAAAATCACATAAAATATAAAACTTTATATAGTTGCCTCTTTTCAAAGGCTTGTTCATGTAACTAACTTTTTAGATTAAGGCATGCTCATGTGACGGAGAGGTATAAGTATCCCCCAAATAGTCACTAACCTTTTTTAGATTATTGAGAGAATGTTGCAAATACTTATTAAGTTGGATCAAGTGGTACAAAGGTATTAGGTATAGGGCAGTAGTAGGGCAATTTATAGAAGAGCAAAACTTGTCTTTATTTGATGAATGGCAACGATTGTGGAACATCAAGGTCCCCTATAAGGGTTCCGATTGACCCTATTTGTCTTGTATGTCATCAGGAGGTGGAGGAGGTGTATCATGTATTATTGGAGTGTGTTTTTGCTATACAAAGTTGGGAGAGTATCAAGCTGATGGTCGATCAATCAGTTCCTCAACTTTTGCAAGTCGATTGGCTGTTATTTTTCTAGGGTACCCAACTGACATGGTGGAGATGGTTGCGATGATATGTTGGGATATCTGGAACAACAGAAACTCACTGGTGTGGAGCCAACATGGTGAGGCGCATTCACGAATTATACAAGAAGCCAAGTCACATCTGCAAGCTTCGAATAGTGCCTATAAAGGAAATATGCCAAGAGGTCTTTGGGAATGGGTCTCGAAGTACCAAGGAGAGATAAATAGAGGAAGCCAAGAACTGGGGAGTATGTTTGCAATGTAGATGCATCGATATTTAAGGAAAAAGGTTTAACAGCCCGTTTTATTAACACCATTACTTATTTCGTAATTTCAGACATATATGTCAGCTTGGATCCAGTGGACGTCGCGGGTGAGTTAGGATACACGTCGACCTAAGTATACTAGTAAATTGTGTGTTGTATTGTTGAATTTTGATGCATTTTATGAAATTATTTGTTAATACATTACATGTGTGTATGTTGAATGGTTACGTCGTGCGAGGTTGCGTGACGGTTAATCGCCTTAAAATGCGTGTTAACGCGGGTATTCGGAGGCGAAGTACAGGTACACTATGGAACTCATCTAATTCATGTTAATATGATAAAGAAATTCAACTGAATTAAATAATGTAGCTATATGCTAATTAAATTGAAATTGAATAATAGGTTATGACGTGCTTCGAAATACATGTCGAGATGCGGGGCATCGGATATAGGGTAGTCGAAGGTCAGCGAGACCATGAGGTAGTTTATTTTGATAAATAAAACACTAACCATATGGTTTGATATAGATAAATATAATGTGAGTTAATTAAATTAAGAAAGGATATAATTTGTAACCAATAAAGAGGACCATAAGATGGGCATCTAGATGATCATTATGAGAGAAACAAGGAAGGGAGTGTGCTATTAGAGTTAACAATGGAATCATCGGGTGGTATGGGACAATATATTTATGAACCACGAGATAATCCTCGAGATACGTTTGCACACTTGATCTTAATTAAACATATATATAAGACTTAGTGGAATGTTGATCAAACCACTCACACAATTCATGCAAATTCAGAGAAAACCAGAAGTAGATAGGGATTACAAGCTGGAAATTTAACGCATTATAGACCAAATCATGATATCAAACCAAGGTAATCATCTTCATCTTCTACACTCTTTAATGAACCCATTTTTTTATATGATTTAGTGAAATTTGGGTTTGATATTTAGACCTCGAATGTTTGATGAAAACTTGATGAATTATATGTTATTAGATCATTTTCATAGAGAATTTACAATGGTTTAACTAGAATTGGTGTTTTTGATGAATTGGAAAATTTGGTGAATGCATGAGATTTAGAGAAATTTGGGTTAATTTGATGTTTTAGAGTGTTCTAGTTGTTGTTTTGGAGTAATTAATGTATGAAGAGGATGTAAGCCAGGTTATAGTAGCTAATTGAGAGGGGTAGGATAGAATTCTCAACTTGAGAATTCTGTCACAGAGGTAATTGGCGCCCTAACTTGGCTAGTTAGCGCGGTAATCGTTTTGGGTTTCCAACTATTTTTCAAAATGAAGAAGAATAGCGAGCTAGACAGATCCTCTAGCATACTAACTTCATATAACATGCTAGATAGATCCATTAGCACACTAACTCCGCCTAGCACGCGATGTAGAATTGTTAGCGCGCTAATGACAGATAAATTATGAATTTAAGCGGTGTTTTAGTGATTTTTAGCTTAATACATGGCTAAACACTTATAAATAACCTAAATTTATAAAATTGGACTTCAAGGACTCAGTGGACCGTAGCTCGGTGTCGGGGAGTTTGTAAGGTCAGATACGGGAGTCTGGGGAAGTCAGAGAGTTATTTGAAGTTTGTAAAACCCAACTAAAAAACTTTGAGTTTTTTATTCTATTTGAATTTCCTTCCTATTATTTCCTTCCTGATTTTGTTATTATATTCTATTACTCAGACGTGGGTTGAGGTTACTCCCCTAGATTTTCTAGTTGTATGTTCATGATGCACTGGAGTGTAGCACGTGTGACCCGACCCTTAGTAAACATTGACTTGAGCTTGCCCTTGGTGCACGTGTCGGTGAGTCAATGAATTTGGCCAGCACCGCGAAGGACCAAGTGTCGGACCAATCAAACGTGACCACTGGTGGGAACTTGGTGACCTGAAGTACAATCTAGTCCATTAAGAGCGAGCACATACGTTTGTTAGCTTAGTTGTTATCTATTCATGCGATAAGCCAATTACAGTTGTCTATTTACATTCCGCATGTTTACTTGATAGTATTTCTTGCATTTCCTTTACTTTATTATGCAAATGCTCAGAGGGGTTCCTTGGGGTTTTACTTACTGTACTCATCATCTGTCTTTTGTGATGATTAAGTGCAGATTCTAGTACTAGTAAAAGCAAGGGGATCTTAGACGAATAAGTTTGATTGCTCGTTGTCGATGACCTACTAGTATGGGCTTATTTTGATATTTTGTATTTTATCAGGTATTGGGAGACTTGAGATGACGCTATACATGTATATATACCTTATTTGTGGTATTGTCGCTTACATACAGAGTATTTTTCTAGGTCAAAGTAGAATTTGCTCTTATAAAAAATGTTTATTATGCTAGTTACTTATTCTAATTGTATCAATTAAGGCTTTCGTTGATATATGTTAACTTGTAAGATACAACCCACTAATATGGTAAGGCTTCAGAATAAACTTTTAAATACTTAAAGAGAATAAGTTAAGAAAATATTGACAATCCACTAACTAATTTGATAAAGCATACGTGGACACAAATTCTGAGATAAGAGGTGGACGGGCAAGTGTTGGACACATGTAGTTGGGCCCATCGGGCAAGGAATACATGGAGATATGTCACCTCAGGGTGGCGAGGCCGCCACATTTGGTATCAGAGCAAGAGTTCTAGGAGCTTGTGAATGTAAAATGAAAGAGCATAAATTTAATAAATAAACATTAGTTGTGGAAACTCGAAGTTATTGCCTTAGAAATTTAGTAGGGAAGTGATGTGAGGCGGGTAGAGATAGGGTTTATATACGTGTTATATTTCCATTCTATATATGATATACGTATATACACCGAGGCTTATCTGAAACACGCTTCTCGATGCATATTATGGACGGACAGTCGACTACGCCTCAGGTGACTGGTCAAACTAGTGATGCAGCTAGTGATTCCCTAGTTACAGCTAGTATGGAGGATCGACTATCAGATCGGGAGACTTAGATGGTTGAGGTACTATGCATATTACGATATCAGACCGCCACATTGATAGCATTTGCTATAGCAGTTGCCGCACCTAGAGGGCCAGTAGCAGTTACTGTACCTATGGGGACAGTCGTCGCCCAAGTTGTTCCCTAGACACCCGTTGAGAGGGTAGCAGTAGAGACACAACTAAAGATAGCCACCTCAGTAGTTGTTCCACTGGAAACGCCGATTCCTATGCCTCCGTCGAAGACTACAAATCAGTTGACTCCTATCACTACTACTACTACATCGGGATTCGTCTTGGCTCTATAAGTGAAAATGTTAAGAGAGTTTCTAAAGTTTCAGCTAGTCTTCTTTTACTGAGTTGGTGACCTCGAGGCTGTGGGGAAGTGGGTTTTGTTTCATCAGCATTTTCATAAGCTGATGAGGAATGATGAGAGTGTTTAGGCATGGTTATCCAAGCATGCTTGAGAGGTCATGCTACAGTATGGTGGACCACATATCAAGATACCCATCCAGAGTCGACGACATGGGCTGAGTTTAGGGAGTTGTTCTACGATCAGTATGTACCCATGGAGGTGAAATTGAGACTGGGGGAGGAGTTCCTGACCCAAGACAGTGTAACCGGACTTTGATGCAGTATATGGAGAGATTATGGTACTTACTCCTGTTCTCGATGGATATAGCTGGGACGAAGCATCTTCAGATATAATATTTCACCAGAGGAGTTGAGGATAGGATTGCTTCGATAGTGGTATCATCTGCGACACGCAATCTGCATGACATATTTGATAGAGCTTTGGCGCATGAGACTTACATGTGTAGAGGGATAGCAACATATGACTAGGACTGAGGTACAACCAGGGTAGATTTCTCAGCTGGATCGAAGGCCAAAAATATAGAGGGATAGTTTGGATAAAGGTCGGAGGGATGACAAACGAGACAGGGGCCATAAGGATGATCACCTAGCAGTCAGTTCCAGTATGAGGAATGATAGTCGGTTCACACCATCGCACCAGCACCGATGGATCGACGTAGGCCACCGCTACAGGCATACCATCACGGTCAAGATAAAGAGGGACATGATAGGGGTCAGAGAGACTGGGATTAGGGTCTGAGATCTGAAGAGGGACAAGCTGGTAGGCAAGACTACCACAAATGTCTCAAGTTTGGTCAAAGGGGACATTTGAGGGTAGACTGCAGGACACCACTATCACCATGTCGAGAGCCAGAGCAGGCCAGTGAGAGCCCAAGCAATAGCGCAACCGAGTGGCGGGGTGACTAGACAACTCGTCGAGGGTACGTTAGATATTTTTCGTAGACCTATGCATGCTATGTTTGATTTTAGTAGCGCTTATTATTTATTGTTGGGCGTATTTTAGGAGAGTTAGGGTTTGATACATAAACACTAGACACACACCTTGTTCTCAATACGACCCACTGGGGACAAGACATACCCTAACTGGATATGTAGACGCGTGATGATAGAGGTTGAGGGATATTAGTTACTGACAGATCTTCGAGTATTAGAGTACTTAGAGTTTGACGCTCTTCTCAAGTTAGATTGGTTGTCACCCTATCATGCAAGGATAAGTTGTTATGGTAAGAGGATTGAGTTTCATATTCATAGGATACTAGAGTTCCCACTAGTTTGATCCGCGACTGACTTACCATCACTAGGAGCCGACTAGCTATGGCGTAAGAGATAGAGGCATTTGTAGCGATAATTAAGTCGGAGGTTAGGACAGTGGTCAGGATTGAGAATGTTCCGGTAGTTAGAGATTTTGTCGATGTATTTTTGGATGATCTATCGGGATTACCATCGCCATAAGTAGTTAAGTTTATCATTAAGTTGATATCAGGGATATAGTCGATCGCTAGTAGACCTTATAGGATGTCACCATCGGAGCAGGAGGAGGTTAGAAGACAACTGGATGAGTTATTGGAGAAGGGCTTTATTCACCCTAGTATGTCACATTGAGGAGCTCCAGTGTTGTTTGTGAAAAAGAAGGATGGTTCGATGAGAATGTGCATAAACTATAGGAAGCTGAATTTGGTGATAGTTAGGAACCGTTACCCACTTCCTCTGATAGATGATCTATTTGATCAGTTGCCAGGCACTAAATTCTTCTCGAAAATTGATCTTCGTTTAGGTTATCATCAATTGAGCATTCGAGAGGAGGATATCCAGAAGACCGCTTTCGGCACGAGGTACGGGTTATTCAAGTTCACAGTCATGTCGTTTAGGGTGACTAACGCCCAAGCCATTTTCATGGATTTGATGCATAGGGTCTTGAAACCGTATTTGGATAGATTTTTCATAGTATTCATCTATGACATCTTGATCTACTGTATGACTCGTAAGGATCACAATAGACACATCAGAGCAGTTTTAACGACACTGAGAGAGCATAAATTGTTTGCCGAATATAGTAAGTGTGACTTATGATTGAGTGCAGTGAGATTTTTAGGACATCTCATTAGTGATCAGGGTATCTCTGTAGATTATGAGAAGATTCGGGCTATCATTGACTGGAGGACACCTGAGTCTATTATCAATATTCGGAGTTTCCTCGGATTGGCAGGATACTACAGGCGATTTGTGCATGAGTTTTCCTCCATTGTAGCACCAATGATGAGGCTGACCAAAAAGGATGTTAGATTTGATTGGTCAGAGGAGTGTGAGCAGGCTTTCTGTGAACTAAATAGGAGGTTGACTTCCGCACCAGTATTGACATTGTCAAAGCTAGACAAGACTTTGACAGTTTATATGGATGCGTCAGGCGTTGGTCTTGGATGTTTATTAATTCAGGAGGGTAGACCAGTTGCATATTGTTCTAGACGATTGAGACCCTATGAGGAGAATTATCCAGTGCACGACTTGGAGCTTGCAGCGGTCGTCTTTGCACTAAGACATGGAGGCACTACCTTTATGAAGAAAGGTTCGTATTATAAACAGATCACCAGAGTTTATGGTATATCTTCACTCAGAGAGATCTTAATATGCACCAGAGGAGATGGCTTGAGCTATTAAAATACTATGACTTCGCTATTGAGTATCACCCTAAAAAAGCGAATGTCGTAGTGGATGCATTAAGCATGAGTGGAATTGATAGTCGGCATTGTACTATAAAATTATTTGAGTAGTAAGCATTATACTTATAGCATACTTACTAAATATATTGGTACTTAATTACAACTGTAATTTTCTCTTACAACCCTGCATTTTATATGTTTAACTGACAAGCACTTAATATATCATAATTTTTTTATTATTATTATCAGGGTATCTAAGGCTTTTACTAATCTCGGACTTGAGAAATGTATAGGACCACATAGGCAGTGTAACAGCCCGAATTAATTAAAACTAGAATTAGTGTTAATCTCGGGGATTAACAGTCATAATTTGGGAGTTACATGAACAACTCGATTGACTCGGGCATGAGAACCGAGGGAATATGTAAATTATGGATGATGATTGCTTAGGTGTGATGTTTAAACATTTACTATTGTATTGCATCACATGTGTGTATGTTGTTAATGGGCGAGTTAATGTGATGGGTGTTCGCCTCGAAAGGCATGTCAACACGGGTTTTGAATATGTGAACTACGAGTACACTAGGAAACTCGACTAATTCACGTCAAGATGACTAGTTAATAAATTAAAATGGGTAATGTGACCATAAGCTAAGAAAATTCAATTTTGGACAATAGGTTATATTGCGCTTCGAAATGCATGTTGAGACGCAGGCCACCGAATATCAGGTAGCCGAAAGTTAATGGGACCACAAGTTGGTTAATTTTGATAAATAAAATACTAACCATATGGTATGTTAAGGCATAATGTATGGTGAGTTAATCAAATAAATCAAGGCCTATAGTTTGATGGTTTAAATTAGAAACCATGGGACTTTCCTAAAGATACACATTTGAACATCTAGGAGCTGTGGGAGTATCAATTGTTGTCACTTGATTTGAGTTAGTGGAAGTTAGTGGGCCAAGTGGTAAGAGATGTGTCATTAGATGAACCTCAGGATACGTAAATACATGGAGATTGAGGCCTATTAATCATTTCTAGCTTAATATATAATGAGTTGATAAAACACATGCAAAAAAACCATTCTTCATCACGAAACATGCAGGAGAAGGAATTTGTTGGAGAAGAGTAGATCATCGAGGTTTGTTGAAAGAATCCATGGGTGTTGGTGAGAAATTATCAAGCTAGGTGGTGAATCAACTAGGTAACTTTACTGCATTAACAATTTAGTTAGAATTTGGAGTTTAAATGTGAAATTGATATATAAGGAATGGGTCACTGATGTTGATGAGATTTTGATGAATTTCAAGTATTCTTAGCATTTAAATAAGAATTTACAATTGATTTTGAAAGATTAAGGTTTTTGATGAAATTGGGAAAAACTAGCGATTTCATGGAATGGGTGAATTGATTAATTTGATCTAATGGATATTCTGAGGTTGACGTAAATGATGTTTTAGAGTCTATTTTAAGTAGAGAATGCAATTTGTAGGGTCTAGGTAGCTAACTGGGGAGGTTGGGATAGAATTCTCGAGTTGAGAATTCTATCATAGAAGATAATTAGCACTCTAACTAGACCGATTAGCGAGCTAATTATTCTGGACACTTAACTGTTTTTCAAAATGAAGAACAGTAGCACACTAGATAGATCCTCTAGCACTCTAACTTCACTTAGCGCGCTAGGTAAACCTATTGGTGCACTAACGACAAATAAAAATCAAATTTAAGGGACTATTTTGGGATTTTTGACTTAAATACATACCAAAACACCTATAAACATACTAAACATGTAAAATTAGACTTCAAGGACTTTGGGGACCGTGGCTCGGGTATCGAGGGGCTTGTCAAGTCAGATTCGGGAGTCCAGGGAAGTTGAAGCACCAATTTAGGTGCGCAAAACCCTTGAGAATGTTTCACAGAATTTAGTTCGTTTTTCTTAAGCGTGGAATGGGTGCCGAGCCGTTTTACTTTACTAGCTAGTCTAATTGATTGATTGGTTTAATAGGGTTTTTACACCAAGATGTGTGGATGGACTTGGGTACACTATACTAAAGCACGTGTGATCAGGCCCTCGATGAATTGCGACCCGAGCTGCACTAAAGTGCACGTGTCGGTGACTCAGCAGATATGGCCATCACCGCGATGACTAAAGAAAAGGGAAAGTGAAGGTTGTCGAAGAAGCCCATAGGAAAGACCCTTAGCTCTGAAGTATGGTATAGTCTGTTACACGCGACACATCCTTAGGTTTTCTTCAAAGACATTTAGGTGTATCTTGACTTCACTGTTGTATGTTTACATTCTTGTTAACTGCTACTTCATTTGATTATTGTATGTTGCACTGTGTTACTATCATTGTATGCTACTTGAATCTTTTATATTGCCCTACATTCATGTAACTATGTATTTATGTTGCCAGATAGCCTACTTGCTTGTTTTATAGTTTTATTTGAATTATTGCTAAATATTATGTTGACTTCTCTAGGGAATTTACTGACTAGACTCGTCAGTCATCACTGTATTTGTTGGGTAACTGATTGCAGATCCTTCTACGAGTAACGACAAAGAAGAATTTTAGGCGACCATCTATTTTTGCTGACGATCTTGGACATACTCGTAGGTGTTATTGTTATCTTGATATTTTGGTATAATTTTGGGTATTGGGAGACTTGAGATGACACCGTATATGTATATATACATTATTTTATGGTATTGTCGCATATATACTAAGTATGTTTTCGGGTCTTCCACAGTAGGACATGCTCATATTGATAATGATTATCATGTTCATCTAATAATTTACCTTCTCAAGTTAAGCTTACGTTGATTTATTGTTAACTTGTAAAATACAAATCACTAGTACGGATAAGACTCAAATAAACTACAGATAGTTGAACGTAAAGAAATAGATTAATGTGATTAATCAGTTAACTAAACTAGAAATACCTACGTGGACATGATTATCGAGACAAATAGAGGACGGGCAGGTGCCGGACACGTGTAGTTGGGCCCACCAGGCAAGAAGTACACGGAGACACGTCATCTAGCGCCACATGCGGCGCCTCTAGCTGAGATCTTAAATTATTTCCATTCCTAGAACTCGATCTTGAGTCCTCTGATTAAGGTAAAATGGACTCATGTCATCTCACCACAACCCTTTTAGTTTCTTATATCATAACCTTTAATTTCATATTTCATCACCTTTTTGATTTGTTGAAAATTGATCATCATTATTTTTTGTGAAAAATTTAATTATCATTATTATTATTGTGAACTACTCGAGATAAAGCTAGAAAAGTAAACAAGCAAAGAACTAAAAAGCATACAGTAGAATATAAGAGAAAAATGAGAGAACTTTCATTTCAACTTGGCGTATACATTACATGGAGATGACCCTTTTATATATCCCTTTTGGTTATAATGAGATGAAGACCAAAGGGCACAAGTTACACTTACATATAATATAGTATTAACTTACAAGTAAATGGTGTTACAAAAGGTTGGGATAGGAAGGGTGATCCACTTTCCCGTTACATTTACAACACTCCCCATTGGATGACACTTTTTGAGAGAATATACCTCATTAAAACATTTACTAAAAAACATGGAGGAAAAATTTAGCAAAGGGAAAAGAGTACACTATTCTCATCAATCTTGATATGGAGTATGATATTTATATGATTGCCTCATTAAAAACCTTTCTAGAAAAATTCAGTAAGATAAAACCATAGCGAAAGGGAAAAAGTGCAATACACTAATCAATTTTGATATGGAGTTTTAATATTGTTATGATTGCTTCATTAAATACCTTGCTAGGAAAACCCAGTGGGATAAAACTTTAGCTAAGGGAAAAAGAATGCAATGCACTAATCAATAACTCCTTTTGACTCTCCCCTTCATGTTCACATTGGTGAGACATCTTATATTGTTTTGCAACAAATCTTTGCAAAACTTAGTTTTAACCTTTTGAGTAAAACAAACTTATGCCACTTATGATTAACCCGGAGATGACAAAAAGTGTATATAACATCATTTCAATTTCTTCAAGTAGGTGAAGAGCAGCATCTTGCAAGTAAGTTAATTAAAAATGCAATATCTGGTTTTTTACGCCTTAAGTGTTTTGTTGGTGTATGCATTTTGTTGCACAATGACATTATTACCTATATGAACCTTTAATACTTCAGCGTATGATTTTTTACACTCTTTTATATTAGTAATTGCATCAAGTAATTGATTCATAATTTGTTGTTGATGAATGATCGTTTGAACTTTTAAGTTCATATTAATTTATACATGGATCATAATGCGACAAATTTGATGTGTTTTATGCAGTTTCATGTCATTTCTTTTGTTATAAAAGAAATCCCCTATTAGGGGCTTAAGACATCTTATAAGATAATGAATTGAAAGTTAAATTGATATAAATATCTCATTGATTTGCCTTAAGATAATTAGCATAATTGTAATCACCAGCTGATCAAACTCATGGTTCCTTAGAGGGTGTCCTTATGAATTATAATACGTATCATTGATGATCTTAGAGAATCAAAATGGTCATTTTCATATTATGAATGTTACTGAGTCATATGACAACATTTATTTCAATATGTCTTTTGTAGAAAAATATAACCAGAAGTAGAGTTAGGAATTTCATTCTCAGATAACACCAAATATAGATAATTTCTCTATTATTTTAAGTAAAATTCTTTTGGTGCAAGACATTAACAATATTATAATTGTTGTACCAGATATTGCCTGAACATTAGCCTCGGCTAAGTTCAAGTTCGAGAAATATTCTCTTTTATATCAATACATAAATTCATCACATTTATTTAGCTCATGATTTGAATACATCTCAATATGTCAATTTTAATGAGCTATAAAATTTATAATTTTGACTTTGATTGGCGTGGTAAATGTCATCAAGATATTTTGACATATATGACAATATATAATCACTATGGCCTACTGGCCTTTCGTATGTGACATTGCTTGTCACGATTTTGAGCGTGCTCATTTGTCAATAATTTTTCCTTTTATATTTCATGTGGTGCACTAATTTTATTCCACTTTTAGTGAGATTATTAATAAGACCTTTACCAGATCCTTTCCCCTTTTCCACGTTCATAATTTTATTATTGGGACCATGGTCATTTTATGATGCAACATGTGCTTCATGAAGCTTGACCAATTGGAAGGGAGTGATATTATGTGTATAATATCTCATTATTTTACTCAGCTACCATGAGACACGAAATCAATTCATAATATTCATATTGAGTTGATATACGCGCTTGTTATTTTGTTGCAATAATATATTGAGGCGTACCGAGTAGATTTTTTTTCTATCATTGCTTCATCAGTCATATTTCCGCATAGCCTCAACGAAGAAAGGTAATTAAAATTGCGGAATTATAATTTGTATTTGACTAATATAAGTATTGTAACTTGAGACCCATCCGCTCATTTAGAGCTTTTTGGAGCGTCACCAATTTTGATTTTATATTCATAGCTCCATGAGGTGAAAGGATATTACAAAGTGAAATATTCACTTTTCAAATCTCTATAGAGATATTGGGGAATAAATATTAGTACTATTTGCTCAACTTTGCATAGATGCTTACTCATAGAATTTTAGTATATAGTTGCCTAATTGACAAGTAATTTTTGTCAATGATATTATGGCAACAAATTTAATCAAGTATAATATTTTTTTGAAAATAGAGATTGCGTAAATAGTTTTATCCTTTTTATGTAAATTAAAATACAGAAGTATATGGTTAAATAATTGTTCACGACTTGATTATTTTATACATAAAATATAAACAATTTGTACGAATTGGTGGGACAACCTCTAGGTTGAGTGGCGAGACGAAGTCTGCTTAACAACCATACATCCTCGAATGGGATAACCCGTACCCCTTTCAACATTTAGCTTTAGCAGGGACAAGACTTACCCACTATCAACTTAAACTTTAGTATTATTTGTATTATAAAAAAAAATCAAGAATAGAATATAATTAATAGTTAATAATTTTTTGAGAAAAACTATGTGTCACGTATATATAATGCATCATGTATAGTTATTACATACTTGATTAGAATGATTTATAAGTATCAAGGACTCAAACATGTGACAGTAAATTTATAAATTCTCATTAGAACTATTTATTTCAGCGTATATATTGGGAAGGTGAATTAATGCTCAATCTTAAACTTAATTAATTATATATAAGTTCTTATTAGAAGTTGATGTGCATGTATATAAATAAGATAGCCTATCTTCTTTTTATTTTATTTTTATATTTACATATACATATGCATAAATTAGGCATAGTAAAGGGTTCAACATTTTCGAAAATGCATTAATCAAATTATAAAATATGATGTGCATTTTGAAGAAAAATGTGTCAATGAATGAAAACAAAGGCTGACACACCCTTGGTGCATTTCGAAATTTAATGTGTTGTTAATTCCAAGCAAATACTTCCTCTCTTATACAAACTAAGGGCAAAAAAAAAAAAAGTTCTCATCAGCCAAGCAATGAGAATAGTTAATAAATACACTATTTATGTTAAAAACTGCAAGCCTAAGTGCAACTTCAATATTGTTGGCAATAATAAGAATTTGTTTAAGGGACACAGTAATTAACTTATTATTTGAATTAACTGATAATATAAATTGTGTGCGTGACCGTTATAGTCATTAAGGACAACAATATTAATTGAATGTGCTCAAATGAATGGAAGTGTAGCTAGAACATGTGTTCTATTAATTAATACTAGGTAATATAAAACCGCGAGCGGGTGAGGATTTAAAATGTGAGTATGATCAAAATTGAGATATTCAACTCTATGAGATACTTATTAATATTGTACATTCTTGTAATACACAATAATATCAAATGAATATGCAATTTATGAGAAATAAAAAATAATCAATTCTATTAAACGAAAGTATATATGGTGAGATGGATGAGATTCATAAGATAACATTTGTAAGGTTTTGCAGTCGTGGGTTTGACTCCAAAAAAAAAAAGAAAAGAAAAAGAAAAAAGAGAAAAGAAAAAAAAATGAAATAAAGGGAGAGGAAACGGCAAGAGAATCCGACACGCGTAACTGAAAATCCGAATGAGGACAAGCGTGAGTCACCCCATCCCTGGGCCCCACCCAACCCCCTCTTACGTGGCCTTGAAAATCGGTTCGCACTTCTTCACGGGAACACCAGGGACAACAACGTCAATTCACAACCCCACCATTTAAGGATTTGCAGAGAAGCAAAGTTGTTGTTGTTGATTATCATTTTAAAATCACCATTTCACTCGGCTTTCACTGTTTGTGCTATAACAATTGCACCAGAGTCTCTACTCTGCTCTCTCTCTCTCTCTCTCTCTCCCTCTCTCCTTAAAAAGGGCAAAAACAGAGCACCAATCGTTCTTCTCCTCTCATTTCCTTTGCATTTCGTCGCCATTGAAGCCGATTCTCTGCTAACACACAAGCACACGCACAAGCACACGCACACGCACACACGCTCATGCCCTCTCTCTTCTCATGAGCTGTAGAGTCTCAATCCATGGCTCTCTCGTAGAGTCTCAATCCATGGCTCTCTCTCTCTCATTTCCAGAACGCTCGCTTGTTTTCGGCTCTGTTTCTGAGCTTATCGGCTATGTTTTGCTAGGTTTTTGAATGATTTCTCACAGTTTAGATGACTTTGTCTCTAAAGCTTTGGTTTTTCTGGAAGTTCCACCGCGAAATCGAACTGGGTTTTGTGTAGATTCGGAATTGTTGAGTCTTTGTAGTTGTTGATTTTGTGAATGTGAAGTTGTTTTGACAATTTGCGTGTGTGATTGGAGTGAAATTTGGGGGTTTTGTTGTTGGGAAGTTAGGGATCTGGGGTTGAAGAAATTTGGGGGAGGTTTTTCAAGTCCATGATCTGATGATTAGGTTTTTTTTTTTTTTTTTTTTTTTTTTTTTTTTTTTTTTTTTTTTTTTTGGTGAGAATGTTTAGCCATTAAAGGGACTCCATTGATCAAGTGAAGACTAGTAAGCTTTTAGAGCATATAAGTCTGCAAACCTTGAAAAGGTGTTGAAACCTCTTAAATCAATCCCATATTTTCTTCTTCACTCATCGACGGAGTTCTCGAGAGAATCTAAGCAACAAAGCTGCTCACAATTCAAAAGAACTTCAGTTCAGTTCAGTTCAGTTTTCAGTTCACACCTTCTGTTTCAATGGCGATGACTGTGATGCCACACAGAGAGAGCAGCAGCGGAAGCATCAACAAACATCTCGATAGTGGGAAGTATGTTCGGTACACTGCAGAGCAAGTTGAAGCTCTGGAGAGAGTCTATTCCGAGTGCCCGAAACCGAGTTCAATGCGCCGCCAACAGCTCATCCGCGAGTGCCCCATCCTCTCCAACATTGAGCCCAAGCAGATCAAAGTCTGGTTTCAGAACAGAAGGCAAGAATTCAACCTACCCTTTTTTTTTAAAAAAATCAATCTTTTCATTATCTATGTTTCCCAATTTTTATTTTACTCTAGATTTGATTGATTATTTGATCTATTTGTGTGAATTTGTTGGATTACTGTGTGTGTGTGTGTGTTGAACCTTGAATAGTGTCATCTTGTATGTGATTAAAGAGGGAGAGGAGATCTTTAGTGTTGTGTGATTCGGTTTGTCATAGTTTGCTTTACTGGCTTTAGTTAAAGGCGGCAAAGAATCTGAATTGTGATTGGGGGTGGTGGGTGTTTGTTTATGTTTGTTGTGATCTTCTTTTCTTTATGTATCTTTGCAGGTGCAGAGAGAAGCAAAGGAAAGAGTCGTGTCGACTGCAGACTGTTAATAGGAAATTGACTGCTATGAACAAGTTATTAATGGAGGAAAACGACCGCCTCCAAAAACAGGTGTCGCAGCTGGTATATGAGAACGGGTACATGAGGCAACAACTGCAGAATGTATGTTTTGCTCAATTCAGGAAAACGTGAACATTTTGTATGCTTCGATGCAATTACTAGATAATTTCGCAGTCGCAATCGCTTTCTCCTTTTACTTTAGATCTTAGGATTTGTTTCCGAAATTCTCCCCCCTCTGATCTTTAATTTCAGTGTTCGAACTATTTTAAATCTGCTGAATCTACTGAAGAAGTGTTTCTCCTGTCGATGATCCCATCTCAGATTTGGAATTGTTAAAGTTGGGATCATAGGATTCTTTTGGGAATTTGTTATTCTTGTACTGGTTGCTAGAGTATTCGACCTTCTTTGCCTTGTGGATCGCGGCTGCAATTCAATTGCGACATTATAGAATGGGCTACAATTCTCCATCCTTTTGATTTCAAGCCAAAGAATTTTGTGAACCCACTTTTTATTTTCAATTGGGTTCTTGCTTGTGACAGGCTGACCTCACTATAAGGGTGCACGTGGGAAGCATCCTAAAGTGAGAATGCAACTCTAACTATGTTTGGCTTGCTTGCAGTTATTGCTGCCTGTTTTCTATGCCGAATCTTTAAGGGCGTTTACGAGAATTATGATATAACCTGTTTGAAATAGCTAGGTGACTTATCGTGCACAGTTGTGTATTTCATAAATCATATGCAATGGAATTTTTATATCCGTTTTTGTTGCCGCGTGACATTTGTGTATCATCATTTAAGCCTTGTGCTTTTAGATAAATTTTTATCATGTCATGTAGGCAGTGATGGAGATCACTTGGTTTTGGCTGGTTTTTAACTTGATTTATATATTATAATCTTGCTACAGGCATCAGTGACGGCTGATGCAAGCTGTGAATCAGTGGTTACCACTCCTCAGCATTCTCTGAGAGATGCGAATAACCCTGCTGGGTAAGAATGATGAAAATTCACTATCCTAAATTCTGAAAATTTTCTTTTCCTTCAAGCTCTCATTGTAGTGGTGTTATACTTGGTTGAGGATGATATCCTTTTTTTTTTTTTCCTGGACAGACTCCTCTCTATTGCGGAGGAGACCTTGGCAGAGTTCCTTTCAAAGGCTACAGGAACTGCTGTCGATTGGGTCCAGATGCCTGGGATGAAGGTTTGCGACTGAGCTCCAGTACTTGTTTTATTTTTGGAATGTTTTCATTTAAACTTTTTCTTTTTGTGTTGATTTTACCCTTATAATTATTTGAACTTTTCTTGCTTAATTGATTTAAGTTGTCCTATTTGATCATTATAATTAGCCTGGTCCGGATTCGGTTGGGATTGTTGCCATTTCACACAGTTGTAGTGGAGTAGCGGCACGAGCCTGCGGTCTTGTGAGTTTAGAACCTACTAAGGTGAGCTTTCTTGTCATTGAGTTAGTCTTTTTGAGATAAGGGAAAAAGCTTTATTGATCACTCTGTATATTCAGAAAGCTCTTGTTGAAATTTAAGAAGTTTTGTGAAGGAGGAAGCTATCAGTCAATTTGAGAAATTTCCTAGTTCGTCTGATTTTCAATTGAAGTTCATCTATTTTCAAATTTGGTCACTGACCTCTCTCTCGTACCTTGACAGATTGCAGATATCCTCAAGGATCGTCCATCTTGGTTTCGAGAGTGTCGAAACCTTGAAGTATTCAGCATGCTTCCAGCTGGGAATGGGGGAACAATCGAACTGATATACATGCAGGTGAAAAGAATGATAGAACTTAACTCTTCCCCTTTCTCCACTTGGAGATTTACTATGTCTTTACTATAACATGCCTTTTTGTCGTGCTGGAAAGAATCACTCGCTACTGCAATTGTTTTCAGATGTTTGCTCCTACTACGCTGGCTCCTGCTCGTGACTTTTGGACTTTGAGATATACCACTACTTTAGAAGATGGCAGTCTTGTGGTATGCAATTATTGCTATGATACCTTGCTACTATTTAGAAATGAAAAGCAGTGTGTGTTGGATAATACCATCCAACCTTTGTACCCACATTTCTTTTTTGGACCATTTGGTATTGGTTCACAAAGCGTTGAAACTCGAAACATTTCTTGTTACTTTTTTCTTGCTCGTGAGGTTTTGTTTTCCTTCTCTAATTGCTAATCTAGTGTGCATTTTTTTACTTTGTTTGCTATTTTAATTGAAGGTATGTGAGAGGTCACTTTCTGGTTCGGGTTCCGGCCCAAATGCATCTGCTGCTTCGCAGTTCGTAAGGGCCCAAATGTTACCAAGTGGTTATTTGATTCGACCGTGTGAGGGAGGAGGATCGATTATACACATTGTTGACCACCTGAATCTTGAGGTTTGTCTCGTGCAATTTTTTTTTTTGCAGATCCACTTTTATTTGCAGTTGCTTAAACTGTGGTGTCCTTAGTGTAGGCATGGAGTGTACCAGAGGTTCTGCGACCACTTTATCAATCTTCTAAAGTTGTAGCTCAGAAAATGACTGTTGCGGTAAGTATGCAGTTTTCTTCTCTTAAAAGTAGATAATTTGCTTTAGCCTATGCTTTTCTTTGAAATGCTACTCAAAGCTTGGAACATTGTGATCGCCCACAAATATGTTTCGAATCATGCAATTCTAAAGTGTGACCTACGCCTTAGGATTATTGAGCTAAGTAGTTCATATCACTTATTAGTGCATTTGCTTTTCAATTGTTGGAAGATTTTAGGGGCCGGATTTCTTGCAGAAGTTGCATGCCATATCACCTTAAAATTCCTGCTAGGCTAGATTGTGTTTTTAACACGCCCAAGATGAGGATTGTCTTTCTTTTCAATAATAATAATAATAATCTGTTGTTATCATTGTTTATTCTGTGTAATTATTAATATTTGAACATAACAATAATCAAAGCTGACAGAGAATTTTCTTGGAAGGCATTGCGCCACATAAGGCAAATAGCACAAGAGACAAGTGGTGAAGTGGTGTATAGTTTGGGCAGGCAGCCTGCAGTTCTGCGTACTTTTAGCCAAAGATTGAGCAGGTCATATACAGAACTACTTTCTTGTTTCTAGCATACTTCGTCTCATTTGTCGAAGTTATGGATGCATTTGTATAGAAACGGAAGTTGATTTAAAGCTGCCCCTGCTTTGTAATTAACTGTTCTTTATTCTACTCACTGATTAGTTACATTTGTTTTTCTTCAGGCGATTCAATGATGCAGTCAATGGATTCAATGATGATGGCTGGTCATTGTTGAATTGTGATGGTGCTGAAGATGTAATAGTTGCTGTTAACTCCAAAAGCATTGGTACCAGTGGCAATCCTGCTATTGCACTTCAATTACCTGGAGGCGTTCTCTGCGTAAAAGCTTCCATGCTGCTCCAAGTAAGTTGAAAAAGTCATTCTGATCTGCCTCTTTTTTTTTTTCCATTTTTATGATGCACATAATTCACTCTGTGAATGAAGTAGTTTGCCAGATTCCGAACTGCACAATTAGATTATCCAATTATTAGGTGTTGAGATCAGGTTCCATGAATTTCAAATAGTTAAAGTTTAAATTGCAGATATAAGAGACCAAATAGTCACTGATGTAATGCAAAGATTGCAAGGCGCTAAGGCGATTTCCCTAGCTTAGGTGAGCGGTGCCTAGACGGCGCCCAGATCACCTAGGCAAACAAAATAATATTTATTTAGAGGTCCCTGGATCAGTATTTATTTATTTATAGGCCTTAAGTAATACTAATTGTCTATTAGTGTATGTGATTCCCATTCAATACACACTTCAAGAATACTAGTAAGTCTTTAGATCCTTAAGTAACATTAATTGTGTAAAGATTTTCTTGTTGGGTAGGTATTTTTATTATCAAACTTAATTGTAAATAGCCCCATCAAATTTCTAAATATTTCTTAGAAAGACACTGCCCGTCTAAGACACTGTCTAGGCAACACCTTGAAATCACTGATGTAATGTGCTGAGATTTATGATCTGATAGAAACCAATTTGACTATAGCCTCACTTTAATTTGGAAATGGAATTCAGGTGGTAAATTATAAGTTGCTAGTTTATTTAATCACGTCATTATGTCTTGTCCTTTTGGCAATAGAACGTCCCTCCTGCATTGCTGGTACGTTTCTTGAGGGAGCATCGATCAGAATGGGCTGATTACAATATTGATGCCTATTCTGCGGCGACAGTAAAAGCTGGTTCGTATTCTTTTCCCGGATCCAGGCCCACCAGGTTTTCTGGGAGCCAAATAATCATGCCTCTCGGTCACACAGTGGAACATGAAGAGGTTAGTTATTGCAGTTCTCTGTTTATATTTTATTTAGAGAAACTTCTTATGTGAATCGGTGATGGTATAAACTGCGTCGGTGTAAGGTTCAAATTTTAATTTTGAAGTCATACAATATTCCTTCTCTATCTCATCTAAATGACCAAAAGAAAATCGAAGGAATTGATTGAGCATATCCATACCAAATAGGGTCATCTATTAGTCATCGGTAGGTTCTTATAAAAAGAAAATCAATTAGTCATTGATGAGGGCGATGATCATGGTTTGAAAACATCCTTCAATTGTGGCGAAGAATTCTCAAAACTTCTGAAAAATAAAGATTATAAGATGTATTAAAAATCTACAAGAAGTGAAATGTTTTAGTTTCATTTTGGATTCACATCATTATTTTAGGAGTTTTTTAATGCTCTGGTTCGTTTCTTATTTCAGTTGCTTGAAGTGATAAGACTTGAAGGCCATGCTTTCACCCAAGAAGAGGCTGTTTTATCCCGGGATATTCACCTATTGCAGGTTTGCCCTTGACATATCCAAGCGTCATCATCCACTAATTCATGAAACTGTCTGTTATTTGGCTTATCTAGCATTAAGCATATATGGACATAGGTATGCATAAATTTTTCGTAGTAGTTGTGCTTGCACGCGGACGTGGTGATTTATTTATTAGTTGAATCTCTTATACTTAAATGATTTAGTTCACTAAAAACTTATCAAACTATATTTCTTAAAGAAAAATGTTACAAGGAGGGAGGAGAAATGTTCAGAAACTCTTAGCTATAATTTGTTTTTCGCTTAGAATAATCCCCGCCCTTATTTTCATTTGTAACGTGTGCTGCAGATCTGTAGTGGAGTGGATGAGAATGCAGTTGGAGCCTGCTCTGAGCTAGTTTTTGCTCCAATTGATGAAATGTTCCCTGATGATGTTCCACTACTACCATCTGGATTTCGGATTATACCTCTCGATTCGAAAACAGTAAGTTTTACTACTACTATAGTTGCTAATATTCTTTATCATTTGATTGCTCTTCACTTCCTATGAACAATAATTTCTAATGTCTAAGAGGAAATTTTCCTCTCTTAGAATCTTTTTGAATGGAGCAAAAGATTGAAAGGACGGTGCTTATGTTTTGATTTAAAATTAGTTCTTACTAGAAATGTTCAAAATACAGGATACATTATCTTCGCACCGCACATTGGATCTAGCATCAAGCCTCGAAGTTGGCCAAACTACAACTCGAACAGCTGGAGAAGCTTCTCCCAATGCCTCTAATACTCGATCAGTATTGACCATCGCTTTTCAATTCCCTTTTGAGCACCACCTACAAGACACTGTGGCAGCCATGGCTCGGCAGTATGTCCGCAGTGTGATTGCTTCAGTACAAAGGGTCGCTATGGCTATCGCTCCGTCTGGTCTGGGCCCTTATACAGGATCAAAATTATCTCCAGGCTCTCCGGAAGCTGTTACACTTGCTCAATGGATCTGCCAGAGTTATAGGCAAGTTGTACTAGACTAAAAACACATTGATTTTAAAAAGGAAAATGTTATTTTAGTTCCGTTGATTAGATTGCATGCTTCATTACTAATTAAAAGTTTTTCGCATTCCTTGTGTCATTTTCAGTTATCACATTGGGACAGAACTCCTGAGATGCGATGGCGAGGATGGTGATTCGGTATTAAAACTTCTTTGGCACCATCCAGATGCTATATTGTGCTGCTCTTTGAAGGTATGATGGTCTGCACCTCATAAACAATTCCATCTGCTTTGTCTTTGCATATGAAAGTTGAAACATGCAATGCATGTCGTTCAGTCTATTAAACAAAGCCAAATTTTGAGATGGTCTCATAAAGCTAATATGATAGTTTACTTTGTTCTGCAGTCTCTACCAGTGTTCACCTTTGCCAACCAAGCAGGCCTGGACATGCTGGAGACAACACTGGTGACTTTGCAGGACATAACCTTGGATAAGATTTTTGACGAGTCCGGAAGAAAGTCGCTGTGCACGGATTTCGCCAAAATAATGCAACAGGTAAGTGCACACATCAAATTAAATTAAACCATCCATCCATGTCCAAAGTGCAATTCCCATCTCTCTATGCTCAAATTTTCTGTTAAAACTCATGCAGGGTTTTGCTTATCTACCGGCCGGAATATGCATCTCAACCATGGGCCGCCACATATCGTTCGAGCAGGCCATTGCCTGGAAAGTCATGACTGAGGATAACACTGTCCACTGCCTTGCCTTCACTTTTGTCAATTGGTCTTTTGTTTAGCAGTAGTAGTAGTAGCTCCTAAAAAAGTTAGAAAAAAAAAAAAGGTTGAAAAGTAGTCCTTTGTATCAAAGCATCCATGTTTGCATTTGTTTAATTTATTCTTTTTTGTCCCGAGTAGAAATACACACTCCTGCTTTAGTTTAATCTCAATTATTTTCACAACGGTCACATGGTGAAAGGAAAGGAGAAAGTGAAATTTCTCAAATATGGGCAAGTCTGACCAAGGCCTCTCGTGTCAGGCGTGGAGAGTTAGATTTGGGTGGGCATTGAAGTCAAGTTACTGAAAAGTAGTGAACAAGTTAAAAAAACTAACGATACAATCCAAAGTACATGGTACGCATTGCGTCTGCTACATCCTAGAGAGAAGATGTGTGTGTTAATAAATGGCATGGCATTAAAGGAACTAGCTTCCGTTGTGGGTTGTGGGTTGTGGGTTCTGTTCAGTCAAAGCCATCTGTAGTTGTGCAGGAAAGGTAAATGATGGTCTCTCTGGGGCGTCATCTGCATTGTAGAAAGCGTGGGTGATGCATGTGCAGGTCTGGTACAGGTGTGGTGAGTGGTGACCTCATTTGTTTACTAGTTCTACAGCTTGTGTAACGTACGTGTGGCAGTGTAAAATCAGACTACTTTTCCTTCTTATGTACTGAGAGGTCATTTGCCTCATTTGATTGGGAGTTGGGCCTTCGGAGGGCCTGCATGACAGCATAACTTAGTGATAGGTTGAGGACTTTTGACTTGGGCACTGTTTAGCTAGATTATATACCAGTCAGGCTGTGTTTGGTAACCAGATTATTTCAAAAATAATTTAGATGATTATTTAGAATGTTAGATGCTACCTCGAGTAGGATTTCTTAAAAAAAGGTCGGATGAAATTTGTGTTTTCTATCGTGCCCTTAAGGGCGGCAAATTGATATTTCGTCTAATGAGATCCGAAAAATTAGGTAGACATAGTTGTTTCGGTTGCATATGAATAGAAAATACATACCAACAACGGATTGACTTAAGTGGTAAGAGATTTGATCTCTTAAGTAAGGTCTCGAGTTAGGAAGGTCTCTCCTTATATGGGGCTCGACAATGCTCGAGTGTGGATTAGTCGGTGCAGTTGATGTCAGATATCACGTAGAAACTAAAAAAAGAAGAAAATACAAACTAGAAACCCCTAGTTAAAATTTTATTCTCAATTTTATCCAAAGTTATTGGATTTCCATATTAATAACCAATCGAATTAAAAAAAGTGTGGGTTGAGAGTAATATAACACGCCCATATATAGGCTCACTTTGACTAGAAAAAAAAAAAAAAAACATTAGTGTAAACATAATAATATGCTACTAACATTATAACATTATAAGACTATGTATTATTAATTAATATGCTTACATATTGAGTATATAATAATATGCTACTAACATTATAACATTATAGTAGTTTTTTGAAGGCATAACATTATATTGTAAAATGACTAGTGCATAATAAATATGTAACTATATTGTAAAATGACTTAATTTACCAAAAAAAATCACTTATAAAATATTTTGTAAAATAAATTTGTTAATAAGTAATATATTTGTATTAATATGCATTTTAATTTATATATATATATATATATGTATAAACATGTACTTTTATGTCATTTTACATTCATCAGCTACATTATCAATTAGTTTTTCCCAAACAATTTTAATTGATCCGCTAGATTATCAGCTACTCGACTATCAGCTACTAACTACTTGACTGACAACTGAAAAGTTACTAACTGATAGCTGATAACTGATAATCTAGCTGATCATTTAAAACTATTTGGAAGAAATAGCTGATCGAGTAGCGGAGAAATACAAAATGACATAATAACACATGATATATATATATATATATATATATATATATATATATTAATTTATATGAATTATTAAATGTAGTACTTATAAACATAATTATTTAATATTATAAATAAAATATATTATTTATTATTTAATAATGTTTATTTAATTTTTTAAAAAATACTAAATATTAATAATATATTAATAATTTAGTATTTTTGGTTTTTTACATTTAGTATTTTTTTAGGGATGAAAGGGAAAGTGACTAAACGCTACTTGGGATAGCATCCGAGATTTTAGAGTTTCATCTAGCTTATTTTTAAAATAAGTTGCTAACCGAACACACCTTATTTACTGAATTAGCTTATAATTTAGTTGATAAGCTAGTTTGTGCATGCCAAACAGAGACTTTATCTTTATCTTCTTTTTTTTTTGAAAACAATACATACTTATCTTTTTTTTGAGAGAGAGAATACATATCTTAAAAATGCGCTACCTTTAGAAAAAGATAAATACGTGATGTATATAAATACTATATTGTATTAGTAATGTATACATATACTCTAATATGTTAAAAGTAGTCAGCATCCGACGCAAAATACCAAACTCTTATACAACAACAACAACATAGCCTCAGTCCCAAATTTACCAAACTCTTATATGAACTTAAAAAAACATTTGTATTAGTAATGTTTAAAAATAAATATGTTAAAAAAATATTAAAAATATCATTTAGTCTTCTATATGAACTCAAAGTCAATCACAATTTCATCTAATTTTCTCGTGTAAACTATGGGGTATCTAGAAACTTTTCTAACCTATACCTGGTTATATACTAATACCAATGTGCATAGAAACACATGCACCTTGGACTAACCCCTATTAGAATTACCATATTTTTTTAAGGATGTAAACATATATGATACCCGCAAAAATCTCCTTCCAAATATGTGTTTTATGATACATATATAAGTAGTTGTCTAAACTTGATTATAATATACATATGAACGTACATAGTCATGAAATTATTAGAATTATAAAACTCTTATTGATATGTAAACGAGTATGGTATGTGAAATCTTCCCTATCCATATCTATCCAAACCATATTATAATGTGTATATGAATACTTGTACCAGCCTTAACCCTATTAGAAATGTCACACTCTTACAACCAAGAACAGTATTTTGAAGGTGTAGAAAAAAAAAGAGAATAGACACTCCAAAGTTGAAAAAAAAAAATCAATTCCTTTAAAAAAACTATCGAATTGCTTCAATTACCGCTAGAAATACCAAACGGCAGTAATAGCACACGTAATCAATTAGAACAAACTTAGTACAACTCATACTAATGCCAATAGGCTAAACTCGGATCCAACACAGCTACGGATCAAACCAAGCCCATCAGATCCGACTACAGTCCAACCCACCAATCGAAGGAGCAACCGAGTGATCAAGCATCCACGCAAGATATATGATTTTGTGTGATTCAGAGTATGTCACAGTTCGTTAGACATGTTAAGATTTGTAGGGATATTCTTTGGCATGATTTGGTTATGTAATCATGTAGGTATCATGTAGGAAAGGCATTAAGTCTCCTCTGTATATAACATCAATGAAATAACGAAGGACATGATGAATTAACCTTTTTTTTTCCCTGAAATTCTTCCTTTGTTTTCCTTATTCTCTCTGCTTTATTCCCACTTCGCTCTCTATTATCTCCCTATTTGTATTGAGCTTTCTCTTAGTGGTATCAATTGGTGCTTTCATTAACTCTGTCACTGTGAGCATGTGACGACCCCTTCTCAAATTAGGGTACCGCCGGACCTAATCTCGTCATTAAGCCCTTAAAGTTGTAGCTAGTGAGTAGGACTTGATCCTTCAACCTAGATTGCTATTCTTGTCCCCTTTTTCTCTAAAATCCCAGCAACAAAAGAAATCTACAGTTCTGAACTTTGGTTTGTATTTTCATGTAAATGGGGAAGAAGCACCAAGTGCTTGCTTTTATATAGTTTTCATTTCCATCCATTGGTTCACATAACTCCATGGGATCTAATGGTCCATATTTAGTCCTACTAATCATACTAACTCTCATAAAGTGACATAAATTTCCAACTCTAATCTTATTAGATGGGTTGTGACACTTATATTTAGGCAATTCTTATGGTATATGATTTATTTCTCAAATTAGGTAACATTAAACTACCGAATTCAATCATAGGTACATAACATAAGTTGTTTGATTATGTTTAAATTAAATCATGACTTACCATATCACACCCTATCCCGATCCCACATCGACGGGCATCATGAAGTCGCTCTCTCGCTCGCTCAAATTTCAATATAAACCTACACTCGTATGCACACTTATATATTCAGTTATAAATAATACACGACATTAAATACAAGTAAAATTAATTTAAATTATTAATTTACCTCGGTGTCGATACCCAAGTGTTAACCGAGATCATCACTTAGGATTGACCAATAAATCATGGTCCTGCATGACACACGACTAGGATTAGATTATTCGAGTCGTTTCAGCCTTCCCAACTTATAAAAATTTAGTCATCGAAATTTAAAATAGCTAATATGAAACCCTTACCGAAATCAAATAGATAAGGGAAGCTTTCGCGCATGTAGGACTCCCGTTCCCACGTCAATCCCTCGTCTCCATGATGTTGCCAATTGACGAGGCCCAACAAGATGTCTTTTTTCCGCAAGCTTTGCACCTTATGGTCTAAAATCAATGCGGGTTGCTTCTCATAAGTGGTATCCTCTTCCAAGTCAATTTGACTCAAGTCAACCATCGGCCGATCATCCTCCCTCGATCTATCCAACCAAAGCATCGATATATGAAACACTGGGCAGACTTCTGCCATTTGTGGTGGTAACTCAAGCTTGTAAGCAATCTTGTCGACTCTCTCTGTAACCCTGAATGGACCTATGCATCTCGACGCGAGTTTTCCTTTAATTCCGAACTATTCATGACCCTTCATAGGTGAGACCTTAAGAAAGACATAGTCTCCCTCTTTATATTCCAATACGTCTCGATATTTGTCTGCATACTTTTTTTGTCTCTTTTGAGCGCCTCAAAGTCGCAGACGTATCTGCCTGATCTTATCTGTGTGATCTACTACTATCTCTAGACCAATTATCGCAATATTATGGATGCCCTCTCGCCCTGGGGTAACGTGTCTCCATATACTTCTTGCCTGATGGGCCTGATTACACGTGTCCAACACCTGCCCGTCCTCCTCTTGTCTCGAAATTCATGTCCACGTATGTTTTTATCAAATTAGTTAGTGGATTATCCGTATTTCCTTAACTTATTCTCTTTAAGTATTTAAATGTTTATTAAGTTCAATAATTTGCGGTTTATTCTAATGCCTAACCATACTAGTGGGTTGTCTCTTACAAGTTAACATAAATCAGCGAAAACCTTAATTGATATAATTAGAATAAGTAAATTAGCATGGTAAATATTATTTATAAGAGCCAATCCTATTGTTATAAGCGACAGTACCATAAACAAGGTAAATATACATGTACAATTTCATCTCAAGTGTTGGGTTTAGGGGTTCATGCTCAATGAAGATTACAAAACAATTTTGACAAAAACCCCAACAGGATCCGAATCTAATTCCATTAAAAATGTTTAAACCATGAAAAACTTGATCATACCTCAGTCGCAATATACCTTTCTGAAGGTTGATCGATCTCTAAGGCGCTGCCAACGACAAACGCCCTCTATCAGTAGTCCACACACGAAAGGCGGAGGATATTGGAAATGCTAGCTTCGAGAGAATACCAAATCGTTTGTTTCTCTCCAAAACGATCCAGAGCATACCAAAAACCCTAAGTCGTTTCTAAAACGAAAATAGAGTTTCGGCCTTTTTAATCTTTTGTACGTGTATTCTAACTTAAAGCGTCTATTTATACAACCCTTGTATATAGACGGTTAAGTAAATTACACATATACCCCTACTTAAAGAAGTATAAGTGTAATACACCACAAGGACGTTTCTGTCATGAATCTTATCATATAAAATTCGTTTTTCTGAACCATCTTAAAATCTCGCAAAACCATTCTTAGTGCGCGACCCAATAGGCTCATACAACGTTGCCAGTGTACCAAAACACATTTTGGTATACAAGTCATAAGCGGCCTCTAGCAAGACATTATGACTACCCAATTTGTACGAATATCAAATCAATACAACCTAATCAATAGTGTATATAACATCCTTTTGTCACACGATATCCTTTTGATCAAACATAAGGCATGGAATTGTCATCCAACATGTTCAATGATACTAGTCTCGATCTCTAGGTAGACTGAAAACATCCAAGTGACATTGATCAATATCAATTCACTTAGACTAGGCCTTTTAATAGTCTAACACATCGAGGGATCCACTAGATATCTCTTTTTATATGAAAGGGACAAATTCTATCTCGATTACACAACTTCATCACATTGCTCACACAACCAATCACAACCTTTATAATCGTCCGGTTAAAGACAACGTTTGATAATGTCAAATCACTATGTTCCTAATGTTAAAGTCTCTGGTAATCTCAAGTTAATGGACTGAAAAATGTACCTATAAAGAGAAACAACTATGACTTAATCCATGTGATGTTCTCATAGCGGGTCGGTCCAGTACTTTGTTCCCTAACAAGTACTCATGATCTTGATTCATATCCCTATACGTATAATCATTTTATGATCATCAATCAAGACTCACTCTAGTCTTAATTCATTATAGTTCCCAGTATAATGATCGACTAGAGACATTTAGGATATTTCTCTAAATACCCATGGATCTTATTATAATGTAAACATGCAAATTAATTATAATAAACAGCAAATGAAATCCTCTATTTTATTAACTAAAAGTATTCATAAAGACAGTTAATGGATTGACCTAGGGCACATTCCCCAACATCTCCCACTTGCACTAGAGCCAATCATACATGCATCTAATGCCTAATGATCTAACATGACCATCATGTTTTGCTTGTGGAAGGGCTTTTGTCAACGGATCCGCAACGTTGTCTTCAATAGGTACTATACAAATCTTTACGTCTCTCCTCTCAATAATTTCTATGATGAGATGAAAACGCTTGAGTATATGTTTAGATCTGTGGTGTGATCTAGGTTCCTTGGCCTGTGCTATTGCCCCGTTATTGTCACAATACAAACAAACAGGGTTAGCAATACTTGGAACCACACCTAGTTCGAAATGAACTTTTTGATCCAAATCCGCCTCCTTTCTTTGCATCGGACGCCGCAATATACTCAACTTCGTTGTAGAATCTGCCTCGCCTCTTGCTTCAAACTTTTCCACTTTATCGCACTCTCATTCAAAGTAAACACATATCCAGATTGCGATATAAAATCATCTATATCAGTTTGAAAACTTGCATCCGTGTAACCATTTACAACTAGATCATTTTTAAAACCTCCATAGACCAAGAACATTTCCTTAGTCCTTCTTAAGTATTTAAGGATGTTCTTTACTGCTATCCAGTGACTCTCACCAGGATCTAACTGATATCTGCTTGTAGTGCTCAAAACATATGATACATCAGGTCGAGTGCATAGCATGACATACATGATAGATCCAATAGCCGATGCATATGGAATCTTATTCATACGGTCTCGCTCATCATTTGTATTCTTGCTGAGACTTATACCATGAGACATTGGCAACAATCCTCTTTTAGAGTCTTGCAAACCGAACCTATTCAAAGACCTTGTCTATGTAAACACTCGACTTTAGACCGATTAGCCTCTTAGATCTATCCCTATAGATTCTTATCCCTAGGATGTAGGCTGCATCTCCTAAGTCTTTCATTGAGAAACACTTCCCTAACCAAGACTTGACATTCTGCAATGTTGGGATGTCATTTCCAATGAATAATATATCATCAACATACAAGCACTGCAAAAACAACTACACTCCTACTGACCTTCTTGTATACACAAGGCTCATCTTCGTTCTTAATAAAACCAAAATCCTTGATCGCTTCATCAAAATGAAGATTCCAACTCCGAGAAGCTTGCTTTAATCCATAAATGGATCTTTAAAGCTTGCATACCTTCCTAGAATTCTCAGGATGTATAAAACCTTCAGGTTGTGTCATATACACGTCCTCAAGCAGCTTTCCATTAAGAAATGCTATTTTTACATCCATTTTCCATATCTCATAGTCATAATATGCACCATGACAATTAAAATTCTTATGGATTTAAGCATGGCTACTGGCGAAAAAGTTTCATCATAATCAATACCTTGAGTCTGCCTGAAACCTTTTGCTACAAGTCTTGCTTTAAAAGTATGCACATTGCCATCCTTGTCGGTTTCTTCTTGAAAACCCATTTACATCCAATGGTCTTACCACCTTCAGTAAATCAACCAAGTTCCAAACTTGGTTATCATACATGGATTGCATCTCAGAGTTCATGGCACTTAGCCATTTATCTGAGTCTGGTCCAGACATAGCCTCCTAATAAGTGGTAGGCTCATTTTGATCCATAAGCAACACATCACGACTATCGGTAATGAGAAATCCAAATCTCTCTGGCTCATGTCTTACCCTACCAGATTTACGTGGGCCTTGTGTCCTTTGCGGAGGTTCAACTGGTTCAGAACGTTGTTGAACTTCCAGTAGCAGTTTAAGGTTTATCTGTGATTCTTGAACTTCTTCAAGATTTATTTCTCTCCCACTAGTATCTTTTGAAATAAACTATTTTTCCATAAAGGCACCATACCGAGCAACAAATAATTTATTCTCAGCAAGATTATAAAAGTAATATCCTTTTGTTTCCTTAGGATACCCCATAAATAAACACTTGTCAGATTTAGGTGCTAGTTTTTCTGAGACTTATCATTTTACGTAAGCCTCACAACCCTAAATCTTAAGGAAAGACAAACTAGGTCTCTTCCTGTACCATATCTCATATGGTGTTTTATCAACCGCTTTAGAAGGAACTCGATTTAGAGTGAAAACTGCAGTTTGTAATGCATAACCCCAAAAGGATAATGTAAGATCTGCATGACTCATCATAGATCGAACCACATCTAATAAGGTTCGATTTCTCCTTTCAGAAACTCCATTCCACTGTGGAGTTGCTGGTGGAGTCAATTGGGAGACAATCCCATAATTTCTAAGATAATCATCAAATTCTTGGCTCAAATATTCACCACCTCGATCTGACTGAAGTGTTTGATAGTTTTACCAAGTTGATTCTGCACTTCATTTTGAAACGTTCGAAACATCTCAAATGATTCAGCTTTATGTTTCATTAGATATACATAACCATATCTCACTGAAATCATCGCAAATGTAATGAAGTATCGATAACCTCCTCTAGCCATTGTGTTTATAGGACCGCATACATCAGTATGTATTAGACCCAATAAATCACTTGCCCTTTCACTATGTCCAGTAAAGGGAATTTTAGTCATCTTGCCTCGTAAACAAGATACGCACGTTTCATATGTTTCTAAATCAAATGAATCTAGAAGTCCATCTTTATGGAGCTTCATTATGCGTTTCTCATTTATGTGTCCGAGACGACAATGCCAAAGATATGTTTGATTCAAATCATTTGACTTAAATCTCTTTGTATTTATGTTAAAAACTAGAGTATCAGTGGACCTTTTCATGCTTAGAATATAAAGACCATCACACAAATCAGCATTTGCGTAAATATTCCTTTACGAGAAATGGAATATCTATTATTCGCAATAATAAAATCAAAACCATCCATATCCAAGCATGAAACAGAAATGATGTTTCTGCTCAAGGCAGACACAAAATAACAATTATTTAAAGTTAAGATAAGTCCACTAGGTAAGACTAAGTCATATGATCCAACAGCCAGGGCAGCAACTCTTGCTCCATTCCCTTCACGGAGGATGACTTCTCATTTCTTCAACTTTCTACTTATAGTGAGTCCCTGCACATTTATACAAATGTGAGATCCACATCCGGTATCTAATACCCAGGAATCACTAGTAGATAAATTAATTTCAATAACATAAATACATGTAGTGGTAATCGCACTACCCTTTTTCTTCTTTAGATCTTCCAGATAGAGTTTGCAATTTCTGAACCAATGTCCAGGTTCATGACAGAAATGACAATTTCCTTCCTTTTCTTTCGGGTGTTTTGAAGCAGGAACAGGCTGGGGCTTGACTTGTTCCACAGGCTTTGCGACAGGTGCAGCAGCAGCCTTGACAACTTTAACCTTGCCTTTGCCTTTCTTCTTCATTCCCTTTCCCTTTCGGACCATCAACACATTACTATAGGGTTTCTTGATATTTTGTTCAATAGTTTTGAGCATCAAATGCAACTCTGAAATTGATTTCTCCATATTATTCGTATTGTAGTTCATCACAAATTGTGAGTAACTTTCTATAACGAATTCAGGATCAGATCCGTAGCCAACTCTTGGCTTATGGGAAATCCAAGTCTTTCAAGCTGGTCAACATAACCCTTCATCTTCAGAACATGAGGACTAACTGACGCACACTCGGTCATCTTGCAAGAATGTAAGTTTTTGACTGTCTCGAACCTTTCTTGCCTAGCTTGCTGTTGGAACATTTCCTTCAGCGTTATAGCCATGTCGTAGGCTTCCATTAGTTCCATGTCCTTCTGAAGTTCAGAACCATAGTTGCCAAAGATAATACATGCAACATCAGTAGAATCATTGACATGCTTATTATGCGCATCCTTCATAGCTTTCATAGCATTGGCTGGTGGGTCATCAGGAATTGGAGCATCCAGGACATACAACTTGCGTTCATGCTTAAGAACAATTCTCAAGTTTCTAAATCAGTCAAGAAAGTTAGTCCCAGATAGCTTATCCTTCTCAAGGATGGATCGCAGTGGCAGGGGATTAACGTTACTTGAAGAGGCCATTGATCTACAATAAAGATTATGCAAAGTTTATTTTAGTATAGAGGAATAGACTCCCACTAAATTAACAACCCTCATAAAACACACTGTTTATTTAGGGGACTAAAATCCATATTTCACCTAATTCTATGACAGCTATGGCATGAAACACAGAACTAGATTATTTAGGTAGGTAACAGTTACCAATTACATCTTATGTAATTTTTAAATACTTTTATGAGATACGGGACATCTTATGTCTTATCATGGTTTTATCTCATCATGTGCCTAAAGCTCAAAACTATTTTGATAGCTTTATTAAGTCGGACCATTTTAAACATTTAGGTAACTCTTATCCAACTTGTCTCACCAAGATAACACAATATATCCAGCTATGGCTGAAACTGTATTAGTATGATCGAGGCCTTGACAAGTGTTTATAATGGATGGCGTGAGACTTAAAATTTAATAAAGGAAATTCAATTCCGAAAATTAAAATTCTCTATAGGAAATCATATTTTTCACTGATTTTATTATCCTAAATTTACCCCTTAATTTATCCAAAATTAAGTCAATTAAAACATTTTTAATTAACCCGGGCCCACATCTAACTAATCATCTTATCCTAATCCAATTAGGACTTAAGATATTTGAATCATAGCATATCACCAATAACAAACTTCCCATATTTATCTCCTATCTAATAGGGATAACGAAACCGATTTTGCTTATATCTCCTAATCTAATTTGTTATCTATCTTTATCAAATAGAAACTTCATAACATAATAGATATAACAAGATAAATAAATATTTTTGAAAATTAATTATTTGCAATTTCGGTCCTCATCCAAATAATCACAAACATGTAATTGAATCATGAACTACTATCCCAATCGAACCTAATGGTGTCATGGATCACAGAACACGAAACTCAATTCATTAAAATTACTCGAATTAACCTAACATGGTTACTAGCATGTACGAAACTAATTTCAATTAAATCACGAATATATGTATCATATCCACAAAACATGATAATAAATCTCACAGAAAACTTATGTATATCACATATACATCAACTATTAACATGCTTTCAATCATATATCATGTATATATCGAAGAAAACATGCAATGAATTTAATGGAATCGAACTCGAAGGCTCGATACCACTTTGTTGGGTTTTGGGGTTCATGTGCAGCGGAGATTACAAAACAATTTTGACAAAAACTCCAACAGGATCCGAATCTAATTCCATTAAAAACGTTTAAACCATAAAAAAACTTAATCATACCTCAGCCGCAATATACCTTTCTCAAGGTTGATTGATCTCTAAGGCGCTGCCAACGACGAACGCCTTCTATCAGTAGTCCACAAACGAACGACGGCGGAGATTCGAAGTGCTAGCTTCGAGAGAATACCAAACCTTTTGTTTCTCTCCAAAACAATCCAAAGCATACCAAAAACCCTAAGTCGTTTCTAAAACGAAAATAGAGTTTCGGCCTTTTTAATCTTTTGTACGTGTATTTTAACTTAAAGCGTCTATTTATACAACCCTTGTATATGGACGGTTAAGTAAATTACACATATACCCCTACTTAAAGAAGTATAAGTGTAATACACCACAAGGACGTTTCCGTCATGAATCTTATTATATAAAATTTATTTTTCCGAACCATCTTAAAATCTCGCAAAACCATTCTTAGTGTGCAACCCAATAGGCTCATACAACGTTGACAGTGTACCAAAACACATTTTGGTATACAAGTCATAAGCGACCTCTAGCAAGACATTATGACTACCTAAGTTGTAAGAATATCAAATTGATACAACCTAATTAATAGTGTATATAACATCCTTTTGTCACACGATATCCTTTTGATCAAACATAAGACATGGAATTGCCATCCAACATGTTCAATCGTACTAGTCTCGATCTCTAGGTAGACTGAAAACATCCAAGCGACATTGATCAATATCAATTCACTTAGACTAGGCCTTTTAATAGTCTAACACATCGAGGGATCCACTAGATATCTCTTTTTATATGAGAGGGACAAATTCTATCTCGATTACACAACTTCATCACATTGCTCACATAGTAACCAATCACAACCTTTATAATCGTCCGGTTAAAGACAACGTTTGATAGTGTCAAATCACTATGTTCCTAATGTTGAAGTCTCTGGTAGTCTCAAGTCAGAGGACTGAAAAATATACCTATCATGAGAAAAAACTATGACTTAATCCATGTGATGTTCTCATAGCGGGTCGGTGCAGTACTTTGTTCCCTAACAAGTACTCGTGACCTTGATTCGTATCCCTATACGTATAATCATCATATGATCATCAATCAAGACTCACACTAGTCTTAATTCATTATAGTTCCCAATATAATGATCAACTAGGGACATTTAGGATATTTCTGTAAATACCCATGGATCTTATTATAATGTAAACATGCAAATTAATTATAATAAACAGCAAATGAAATCCTCTATTTTATTAACTAAAAGTATTCATAAAGACAGTTAATTGATTGACCTAGGGCACATGCCCCAACATCAAGTCCCCCAATACCCAAAATAATACAAAATATCAAAATAAGCACATACTAGTAGGTCCTTGATGGCGAGCAATTAGATGTAGTCGCCTAGGACCCCCTTACCCCTACTGGTATTAGGATATGCACTCAATCATCACAAAAGACAGATGACGAGTCAATTAAGTAAACTCCTAAGGAAACCCTCCGAACATTCGCTTAAATAAAGTAAGGAAATGCAAGAAGTACTGTCAAATAAACATACGGAATGTAAAGACAGACAACTGTAAATGGCTCATTGCATAAATAGATAACAACTAAGCCAGCAAATGTGTGTGCTCGCTCCAGATGGACTAGACTGTACTTCGGGTCACCAAATTCCCACCAGTGGTCAGGCCCAACTGGCTCGACACTTGGTCTCTCGCAGTGTTGGCCAAATCTGCTGAGTCACTACACGTGCACCAATGCAAACTTAGGTTGACATTTACTAAGGGCTAGGTCACACATGCTACAGTCCAATGCATCATGAACACACAACCTAGGAAATTCGGAGACGTAACCTCAACCCACTTCCAAGAAACATAATGAAATAGTAAAATTAGCAAGAAAATGATAATAATGAAATTTTAAATAGAATTGAATACTCAGAGTTCTTCAGTTGGGTTTTACAAACCTCAAATCGCTCTCCGACCTCCCCGAACTCCCGTATCCGACCTTGCAACTCCCCGACACCGAGCTACGATCCATTAAGCTCCTGAAGTCCAATTTTATAAGTTTAGGTCGTTTATAATTTAGACATGTATTAAGTTGAAAATCACCAAAATAGCCCTTAAACTCATATTTTATCTATCATTAGCGCGCTAATGGGTCTACATAGCGCGCTAGGTGAAGTTAGCGCGTTAGGGATCTGTCTAGCTTGCTACTGCTCTTCATTTTGAAAAACAATTGGAAACCTAGAATGATTAACGCGTTAACCGTTCCAAGTAGTGTGCTATCTGTCCATTGGGACATAATTCTCAAATCAAGAATTCTATCCTTCCCCTTTCAATTGGCTACCTAATTTATTTTAACATACTCTACACATGTAATTAACCGCAAAATGGCAGCCAAAATAATTCATAACATCAATTTGACCCAATTTATCTAAATCTTATGCATTTATTAAACTTTCCAATTTCATCAAAAATAACTATTCAGGCTAAATCAGTTGTAAATTCTCTATGAAAATGATCTGTAAACATGTAATTCATCAAGTTTTCACTAATATTTAGAGGTCTAATCATCAACTCAAATTTCACTATAATATATCGAAAATGGGTTAATTGAAGAGTGTAGGAGATGATGAAGATGATTACCTAGGTTGGATCACTTGATTTGTCCTCCAAGGTGTTGAATTCCAGCTTGAATTTCTTCTTGTTCTCTAATTTTCACCGGTTTTGCATGGATTTGTTTGAGTGGTTTGATTAAAACTCCACTAACTTCCTATATATAGGTTTGGTTAAGATCAAGTGTGCATAAGTATCTCGAATATTATCTTGTGGTTCATAAACATGCTTCCCCACATCACCTGATGACTCCATTAATAACTCTAATAGTGCACTCCTTTCCTTGTTTCTCTCATTATGATCATCTAAATGTCCATCTCATGGTCCTCCTTATTTAGTTCAAACTATAGGCTTATCTTTATTTAATAAACTCACATTATATTACGCCTTATTAAACCATATGGTTAATGTTTTATTTATCAAAATTAACCAACTCATGGTCCCACTAACCTTCAGTTACCCATATTCGGTGCCCGCGTCTCGACATGCATTTCGAGGTGCGTTATAACCTATTGTTTAAATTTCAATTTAATTAAACTATGGTTACATTACCAATTTCAATTGAATTACTTAGTCATTATTTACGTGAGTTTGTTAAGTTTTTCTAGTGTACCCATACTTCGCCTCTCGATACCCGCGTTGACACGCATTTTAAGGCGACTACCTGTTACATAACCTCGCACAATATGACCATTCAACATACACACATGCGATATATTAACAACTAATTTCATAAAATGCATTGCAACTAAATAATACAACACACAATTTACTATTGTACCTAGGTCGTTGTATGTCCTTGCCTACCCGCGACGTCCATGTGGATCCGAGCTGACATCCATATATGAAATTACAAAATAAATAACGATGTTAATGAAATGGGCCACTACAATATCCTCAGGCTCAACCCAACATGCTGGAGACTTACAAAGCCTACCATAGAGTGCCTCAAACGACGCCATTCCAATGCTAGCTTGGTAACTATTATTGTAAGAAAATTCACGTAAAGGTAGATATTCTTCCCACGACCCACCATACTCCAAAATGTAAGCTCTGAGCATATCTTCCAACACTTGAATTAGTCGCTCTGACTGACCATCTGCCTGTGGGTGATACACCGTATTGAACTGAAGCTACATGCCAAACTATTCCTGCATGCTATCCCACAACTTTAATGTAAATCGAGACCCTCTATCTGCACAATGGAGATCAGAACTCCATGTAATTTGACTATCTCTCTCTTATAAAGGCTGTTCAACTACTTAAATTTATACTTAGTGGAGACTGGTAAGAAGTGTGCAAACTTGGTCAATTTATCTACAATCACCCAAATACTATCGTGCTTGTGTTGAGAATTAGGCAAACAACTAACAAAATCCATAGCGATGTGCTCCCTCTTCTACTGAGGAATGGGAAGTGGCTGTAGCAACCCTCCAGGCCTTTTATCATCAGCTTTAACCTGCTGGCATATCCCACAACTCCTAACATACTATCCTACGTCAGCCTTCATCCCCGGCCACCAAAAAAGATGTTTCATATTCTGATACATCTTGGTCCTGCCTGAATGACTGGTGTATCATGAGCGATGTGCTTTCTGGAGTATCTCTATGCGTAACTTAGCCATTGATGGAATCTACAGTCGTCCTGTAAACCTCAAACATGAGTCTGTTGACTAACTCCATTCTGGGTGAGCTAAAATCTGAGCTAACTCATTGAACTTCTCAAACTGTTGATCCATTTGCTGACCCTCCAAAACCCCATGAATAGAAACTAGCTAAGTCCTCTACTGTCTACAAATATGAGCCTCAGTAGTAGGTGGAACATCTACTGAACTAAACATGTCTACCATCTCGAGTAGTGCATACTTATGTGTCATTTGACAAACTACCACCTATGCATATGACCTCTTCCTGCTTAGTGCATCCGCCATTACATTGGCCTTCCTTAGGTGGTATTTCAATGTGAAATCATAGTCCTTAAGGAACTCCAACCATATCCTTTACCTCATATTCTGGTCTTTTTTAGTGAACAAGTACTTCAAACTTTTGTGGTCAGTGAACAGGGTGAATATCTCTTCATAGAGATAGTATTGCCAAATCTTCAGAGAAAAACTATTGTTGCTAACTATAAGTCTAGTACCTGGTAGTTCTTCTCATGAGTCTTGAGCTGTCGGGAAACATAAGCTATAACACCATCTCCTTGCATGAGAACACACCCTAAACCAACTAGCGATGTATTGGTGTTCACCACCATATCTTTCCCCGCCTTTGGTAACACTAAGATTTAAGCTAAGGTTAGCTTCTCCTTCAAAGTCTTAAAGGCCTGCTCACACTTGTCATTCAAGTCAAAGTCGACATTATTCTGGGTTAATTTTGTCATTAGTGCCACAATTTTGGAGAAATCTTGCACGAATAAGCGGTAATAACCTACTAAGCCCAAAAAGCTACGAATGTCAATCACTGTCTTTGTGGGCAAACCTATCACCGCCTTGATTTTTGCAGGGTTTACTCTAACTCCATTGGCTCCAACTACATGTCCTAAGAATCTAACCTTTGATAGCTAGAACTCGTATTTGCTAAACTTCGCATATAGTCGGTGTTTTTTCAATGTCTGCATAATCTTCTTGAGATGTCCCTCATGATCCTCACAAGTCTTGGAGTAGATTAAGATGTCATCTATGAATACTATCACAAAATGATCCAAGCATTGTCTCAATACTCGGTGCATTAAGTCCATGAACATTGCTGGCACATAGGTCAAACCAAACGACATGACAATGTACTAAAAATGACCATATTATGTACGGAAGGTACTCTTTTCTCTATCCCGATCCCTGATCCTGAGTTGGTGGTATTCTGATCTCAAATTAATCTTGGAAAACCACATTGCGCCCTTCAGTTGATTAAATAAATCATCTATACTAGGAAGGACACTTATTCTTTATTGTAACATAGTTCAACTTCCTAAAGTCGATGAAAAGTCTCAAGAACCCATCCATTTTCTTCACAAATAGCGATAGCACACCCCATGAAGACATACTGGGGTGAATGAATTCTACATGTAATAACTCCTCGAGGTGGGTACTTAACTTCGCTAACTCCTTAGGAGCTATCATGTACGACGGTATAGATATTGGTTTAGACTATGGGGACCAAATCTATAATGAAATCAATATCCCTAAGTGGTGGTATCCTAGATAATTCCTTGAAGAACACATCCGAGAACTTACAAACAATAGGAATCTCCTCAATGCTCGCCACTGATCTCTCTATAGTGCTAAAAATACTATCAAATACCTCCATCTTTTGGCTCGTAGCCACTGTACCTCTGGTGCTTAGAAGTTGTGTCGCATTACCGTGAAAACTAAACTCCAACTATTCGAGGATCAGAAATGTGATCGTCTTACTAAAACAATCAATCTGTGCATGGTAAGCGACCAACCAATCCATACCCAACAATGCATCAAACTCGAGAAACTTTAATACCATGAGTTCTATCGGTAGCTCGTGCCCCTTTATCTCGACTACACAATGCTCATATAACATATTAGGGTAGATCTTATCTCCAGCGGCGGTGCTAAGGATCAAGTTGGTGCTATGTCTAACTGGTCTCAACCCTAACTCATCAACCATACGGCAAAAAATAAAGGAAATATTCAAACCAAAGTCAATCATCACATGCATCAAATGACTGCAAATTAAAACCACACCCTCAATCAAATGGCGCGTCGCTTGAGAATCTGGCTCAGCTACGACATGAGCTATCTCCCCAGTATGCTACTGATGTGGTGCCCCACTCTATTTTACCCTAACCCATTGAGGACACTTTTTCATGAAATACCCAACTTGTCCACATTCAAAACATGCCCTCGATGGCCTCTGCCTTGAATGATCATGCCTAATCTGTCTCAAACTTGCCCTTTGCCCTTGATGCTCATTGCCTCTACCACCACCTCTTCCCTCGCAGCCTCTCTGTTGCTATCTAACCTTCAATGCATGCGGTCCCTAAGGTGCCTGTGGAAGTCTACTGGTGTAGCACAATGTCTGAGTCGATGCGATAGTAATAGTAGGTACTAGTGATGATGACTTTGCAACTGAGGTTATGCTATGTACTCTACTATCTTTATGGTCCTGCTAACGGTTCCTTTTCCTTTTCTGCCTTGAATGGCCTTGCTCAACTCGTGCCACTCTCGGCTAAATGTATCCCGTCTCTGGGTGAGTCTTTAGGTATGCCTCCCTTGACAAACTACTGTCATAGGCATCCTAGAGAGTAGGTGGTAAATTAGTGACCATTGTCCCTCCAATAGCTAGTACTATACCCTCTATGAAATAGTGGACCTAATCCCTGTCTCTATCAGCTACGCCATCAACAAAAATTAGAAGATTATAGTATTTCCTCATATAAGCCATGACTGACTCTCCTAGTCCCTGCTTGATGAGCATGAACTCTTCTTTTTTAGCTTTCATGACTAATAGTGGGTAATGCTTCTAGTGAAAGTGTCTCTTGAAGCCCATCCATGAAGCGGGATCTTCGTGCATGGTAGTCAGATTAGTCCACTGCATGTAAGCATCTCCAACCAATGAGAATGCAGCTAAGGCAGGCTTCCTACTGTCCTCAATCCTTAGTAGCTTATGGATCTTCCCATGACTAAGAATGTAGGCCTCTGCCGAATCTAAATTTGAACCACCACTGAACTTCTTAGGTTTGTACTTCTCATACTCTTTAGTCCACCTAGCCTCTGCAGTCAGGTGTACATCACTGTCATCGTGCGTCGGTGCCACTACTGCTGCCTGAATTGGAACCACTGTAGTGATCAGAGGTACGAGTACTGCACTCGTAATGGGAGCTAATGGAGTAGCCTGAGGCATGGCTGCACTCTCATTAATAGTAGGTGTCATTATCGACGTAGATGGAGAGGTGTCCTTGCAACCTGGTTGCGAAGTAAAGGAAGTAACTCATCCATATGTCTCCCCTGAAACTTTATCCTTTGAGTTTAAGCCTGAAAACCCATCGATGTAACATAGTGTGGATCTCTGGCTCCATCCTGGTCACCAACATTTGCCTGATCGGCTATCACAGTCTGCAATAGCAATTGGCTAGTTTTGATAAGTCATACTTAATGATATATTAATTTTACATATCAAAATTTACATGTATAAACAATATATACTTTCCCCGACTAACCTCACTTCCTAACTAATACTCTAAGTTAGGTTCACAGGGTTTCCACAATAAGTTCCATTTGTCCTAACTCTTAGTAAGCTTCTTAGTTAAGTTGATGTTTATCAAAAGTTAAGGAAAAAAAACCTTACTCTTTATACTAACTGTGATGGCCCTAGTCACCACAAATTGGGCCTCGCCTAGCATTAGACCAATGTGGACCCCCAGTCAACTCCCGTCAGGTCAACACATGCCTAGTCAGCCTCTATTTCAAATTATTCATCCATTGGTTGCTTATTAAGTTCGTTAATTAGTTTAACTAGTCTTAATACTCATTACACAGCGAAAGTAATTTAAAGTAACAAATAAAAGTTAATTGAATTCGGGACAAGTCCTAGGCGTGGAAATCCTACAAATAGTGTGAAATCATGCATATAACTTGTGATAAAGGATACAATACACATATACATGTATCGTCAAGTGTATCTCACATCCCCAAATACCCAAAAGCATCAAAACATCATAAAATACAAAGTCATAGATATATACAACAAAATGACAAAAGAACCTACGAAGTAAAAGTAATGGAGCTGACTCTAAGGGTAGCTCAGAGGAAATCACTAAGTACAGCTACAGGCTCCTTCCCCTTACTACTCGAGGGAACTGCAATTGTCACCAATAACGGAGACAATTCTAGTGAGTAAAGCCATAAGAGATTCAATAGTATTTCTGAGTAATTAATTACAATAGTCTCTAAATCATTCGAGTATTTAAATAAATATATAGATAAAATGATAAAGTGTATGATAAACAAATTTTGAATAAAAGAGTTAGCGGCCCTAGAATAAAGTGGTGGAACCTAAAACATAGTAAACAAGTAGAGTTTAGAGAAAAACTACTAAAGGAAAATGCTTGGAATCTTGACTTCGATGCTAATACAATGTGGCTAGAATTGAGTAGTTGCATAAGGAGAGTGAGATCAAATGTATTAGGTATATCTAAGGGCATGGGACCTCCAAAGAAGGAAACATGGTGGTGGAACGAGGATGTCCAACGACCAATTAAGACTAAAAGAGAGATGTATGGGAAAATACTTAAGTGTCAAGATGAAGATGTGTACAATCAATATAGATAAACTAGAAAACAAGCTAAAAAAATAGTTAGTCAAGCTAAAACAAATTTCATGGAAGATCTATATACAAGGTTAAGTAATAGAGATGGCGAAAAGTATATATATAGGCTAGCCAAATTAAGTGATAAAAAGAAACAACACCTAAGTCATGTAAGATGTATTAAGGATGAAAATCAAAATGTTTTAATGCGCGAGGAGGATATTAAGGAGAGATGATAGTTTATTTAATGATGACCAAGTTGGTACTATAATAGATGAAAACCCATATCAAGAAAGAAATATAAACTATACAAGCAATATTAAAATTGTAGAAGTTAAAGAGGCATTGAAAAGAATGAAAATAGGGAAAACTTGTGGCCCAGATGAAATACCCATAGAGGTTTGGAAATGCTTAGGAGAAATTGGATTGACTTGGTTAACAAAAATTTTCAATAAATTTTAAAATCAAAACGGATGCCAATGGATTGGAGAAGAAGCACGCTTGTGCCAATCTTCAAAAAGAAAGGAGACATTCAAAGTTGCTCAAACTACCGGAGAATTAAACTTATGAGTCACACTATAAAACTTTGGGAGAGGATAATTGACAATAGGCTAAGGAGAGAAACAACAATATCATAGAACCAATTTGGTTTCATGCCTGGGAGGTCAACTATAGAGGCGATTTTCCTTGTGAGACGATTGTTAGAAAAATATAAAGAAAAGAAAAAAGATCTTCATATCGTATTCATAGATTTAGAAAAAGCATATGATAGGGTCCCTAGAGATGTTCTTTGGTGGGTTTTAGAAAGAAAAAGAGTGCATGCTAGATACATATACACTATTAAAGATATGTATGATGGAGTAGTAACGAGTATAAAGACATTTGGAGGAGCTACAAAAGAATTTTCCATTACGATAGGACTACATCAAGGATCGGCTTTAAGCCCATATCTATTTACTTTAGTTATGGATGAACTAAATGGACATATTCAAGAGGATATACCATGGTGTATGCTATTTGCAGATGATATTGTCTTAGTGGATGAAACTAAAGATGGAGTGAATAGGAAATTAGAACTCTGGAGGAATACATTAGAATCTAAAGGCTTTAAGTTGAGTAGAACGAAAATCGAATACATGCACTGTGAGTTTAGAAACACTAGACATCTAGATGACGGAGTGGTAAAATTAGGGGAAATAGAAGTTCCTAAGGTAAACCACTTTAGATACCTAGGATCAATTATACAAAATGATGGTAACATCGAGAATGATGTCACACATAGAATTCTAGCTGGATGGAAAAAATGGCGGAGTGCGACAAAGGTGATTTGTGATCAAAATGTTCCTACTAAGTTAAAAGGAAAATTTTATAGGACCGCAATTAGGCCAGCTATGCTATATGGAAGTGAATATTGAGCGGTAAAGCAACAATAATTACATAAAATGAACGTAGCAGAAATGAGGATGCTTAGGTGGATGTGTTGTAAGACCGTAAAAATAGAATAAGAAATATATAAATTCGAAGACAAGTACGAGTAGCACCAATTGATACAAAGATTAGGGAAGGGCGGTTGCGATGGTTTGGTCACCTGCAAAGACGGCCTACAAATGCTCCAACTAGAAAACTTGACTCAATAGAAACTATAGAAATTCGACGAGGTAGGGACAGACGAAAGTTAACTGGGATGCATTAATTAGGAGGGTTTTGAATGGTTTGCAAAGCTCACCATCAATTGCACTTAATCGAGCACAATGGAAAAGTTTGATCCATGTAGCTGACCACCCGGTTAATTTAGGACCGAGGCTATGTTGTTGTTGTTGTTGTTGTTGTTGTTGTTGTTGTTGTTGTTGTTGTTGTTGTTGTTGTTGTTGTTGTTGTTGTTGTTGTTGTTGTTGTTGTTGTTGTTGTTGTTGTTGTTGTTGTTGTTGTTGTTGTATGATAAACAGAAAAATCAAGTAAGTAGTGAAAACAAAGTGACAAGGAAGCAAAAGATAGGCAAATAGGTAATCCGGTCCAAACTGTAGGTCTTTAGATCATAACATAGCTTGAAGTCGACACAGCGGGCCCAAGGCCACTTCTAACTGCCCCGACATGATTTTCTAGGCACCGCGAACTCATTGAGTCACATCCAACCCTTAACTATCAAGGTAAGCCACAGTGACCTCAAATGCTTTATCCCTTGAATAGTTCTCAACGAGAAGCCACGTTGACTCCAGATGACCTAACGGGTGAACTACTTAGACCCTATGCTACTTGAAATAAGAATGGAATATAAGTATGGCGTGCTTTTCAAGAGAATAACAATAAGAAATTGAAAAGAAATCATGTTGACGCTCTTACTGGTTTACTTACATCAAAATGCAATAATATCCGAGATAAACGAGGCTCCCACACATTCGTACTACACTCCCGATACTCGGAATTGACGCTCAATGACCCTGATACCTACTAGAGTTAATTTCATGTATTACAGTCCATTTGTTATGAACAATTTAATTTCATTTGCAAAAGAACTCATTTTGGTATTTTATTATGTTTCAAATGTTTATTTAAACTTAACTTTGTCATTTTAAGCCTTTATAAGGGTCCAACATTCTTCTCCTAGGCTCGCAGATTATAACACTAGGTATCACCATAGGTTTAGTGCGAGAAGACCTGGAGAGAGTCATTTTTTTCTTGCTTTTATGGTTTAAGTTATTATTGTATCATTCATGAAATTTTCAAGTAGACTTAGTAAGAAATTCCCACAAAACTTTCTTAACAGATGACTAGTAACGTCTCAATAATCTTGACTATTACTTAATCAAAACAAGTATCTAAATATTAAGGAACCTTCAATAGATACTTTCTTTCTATTTATAATATTCCTAAGTCATTCGACAAGAAAAACCTCAAAGAAACATTCAAACATCTATATGTGAAACTTTTAGGAAAATTAGGGCAGTCTTAATTTCAGTCCTTCTTCCCGATTCCAAATATGTAATCAAAACATCTCCAAATTAAAATCTAATTTTTAGGAGTCAAGTTTGATATATAAACATCAAAGCCTATCAAAAATTTTGCTTAAAAGCATTCATTTATTTGCTCAAAATCGATACCCAAGTTGCCCAAAAAATAAGACAGTATAATTATTTTTGTTCACAAAAATGCAATCAATTCAACACCAAATGCACCACGAAACCTTATTGAAACCCCAAACTGATTTTCATGGTCCAAATTGGATATATGAGCATTGAATTCCACAAAAATCCAATCTTAAGACCTTTATTTGATTGGTCGAAAGCATTACCCAACTTACTATGAGCATAGTATTGCCTGACATCAAACATGTGGTGTGCAATATCTAACTTTTATCAAATTCCAAACCAATGATGGACAACTCAAATATGATACATCAACATTGAATTTCACTATTGTAGCTAGTGAGTAGGACTTGATCCTTCAACCTTGATTATTATTCTTGTCCCATTTTTCTCTAAAATTCCAGCAACAAAAGAAATCTATAGCTCTAAATTTTAGTTTGTGTTTTCATGCAAATGGGGAAGAAGCACTTAGTGCTTGCTTTTACATAGTTTTCATTTCCATCTAATGGCTCACATAACTCCATGGGATCTAATGGTCCATATTTAGTCCTACTAATCCTACTAACTCTCCTAAAGTGACAAATTTCCAACTTCAATCATATTAGATGGGTTGTGATACGTATCTCGAGGCAAGTCTTATGGTATGTAATTTATTTTCCAACTTAGGTTACATTTAACTACCAAATTCAATTATAGGTACATAAGACAAGGTATTTTATTATGTTTAAATTAAATCATGACATACCATATCATACTTTATCTTGATCCCACATCGACATGCATCATGAAGTCGTTATCTCGCTTGCTCAAATTTTTTATGATATAAACCTACACTCGCGTGCACACTTATTTAGTTAGTTATAAATAACACACAACATCAAACACAAGATAAATTAATTTAAATTATTGATTTACTTCAGTGTCGACACCCGAGTGTTGACCAAGATCGTCACATAGGAATGGCCTACTGGTCACGGTCTTACACAACACATAACTAGGATTAATTTATTCGACTCGTTACAGCTGAACCCATTTCGACCATTCCCTTTCACGGTTACGCTGGTCAACTTGTTCCCATATCACTCCGTCTACTTGGGCCGGTAAATGGCAGTCTAGTAGTATGGTCGACCCACAACTTCATCTAATCTCGGGTCATTAAGCATTTTGGCCTGCTAATTTGCCCGTTTGAGTAGCTCACTATAACCATGGTTAATGGTGAAATCCTTGGTTACGAGGAGGTGTGCCAATATGTCCTTGTGGATTTTAGCCTGATTCGTTGTTCATTGGATTTTTTTCTCCTTTTATATGGTGCCGACATAGTTCTAGGGTCTAATCGTTGGTGGGCCTAGGCCCAAACACATTTGGTTACTCTAATCTCTCTATGGAATTCACATACAAAGAACATACAGTGGTGTTACAAGGCTTTCGCCACCTGCACGGTATCGCGACCCTTATCAATTCTTCATCTTTGAGGTCCAGCCTCACGAGTCACCTCCGCCGTCCATCCCTAACCAACTACAACCTCTATTGCACACTGTTGTTGATATTTATGCCCTTCCACTAGACTTGTTGCCGTCGCAACCTACGGATCATGGCACCCGTTAGAGATCAAGATCTACCTAGAACAGCAAATGATGGAACAACACAATGTGGATTTTCTAATCATGGTTAAGGCAGTTGATGATCATGTGTTCTGGTTGTCAAGACTTGTAACAAATTGTTTGTTATTCTGTTACAAATTCTATTAGTTCTGTTAGTTAGTTTTTGATTGTTGTTAGTTAGTTAGATGAGTGACGAGCTTTCATTTGTATGTAATATATATATACAACACTCACTGAGTTGCTGTGTACATAATTCTTCTAAATCAATACAATTCTTCTTTCTTTCTTAATTTCATATAGTTTGAAGTTACAGAGCATTCTCTTTTTAAAGAACTCTTACTTGGTATCAGAGCTTCCTGCAACAATGGCAGAAGCTAGTTCATTTGAAGGTGATTCTAGTGGACTCGGCATATTTGCTGATGTAACAACAATTGCAAAAGCTCTCAATTTCAATCTACCTACAAAGCTTGATGAAGGTAATTACATCTACTGGAAGGTTCAAGTCAGGTCAACAATTCGAGCTTTAGGTCTGGAATTTTTCATTAAAAATAAAAGATCTTCAGTGACATCTAATTCAGATGTAACTGATGAAGTTTTGAGCAAATGTGATAATCTGCTCATGGTTTGGCTATTCTCAAACATAAGTAAAGATGTCATTGGACATGTAACTGAATGTGAGTCTTCATTTGAAATTTGGAAAACATTGGAGAGCTTATTTGCTCAATCCTCAATGGCACGTATTCTTCATCTCTTAAACAACATCAAAAAAGGTTTGTCTACAATCTCTGAATTTGTTCTCAAAGTGAAGACAATAACTGTTGAATTAAGATCAATCAATCAAGTAGTTACTGAATCTGATATGATTCAATCGATACTAAATGGTCTTGGTCATGAATTTGATCCTGTTGTGGCCTTAATTTCTTCTCAACATGCAAATATATCTTTGCAAGATGCACAATATATGTTAATGATGCATGAACAAAGGATTGAAGATCTCAATCAAGCTTCACAAATAGATATGAATAATGTTTCAGCCAATCTTGTTGAAAATAGTGACAAGAAGTCACAAGGTGTAAAAATTAGTCTTGCACAATTTCATAATCGTTCTTGCAATGGTTTTTGTGGTGGAATAAAGAATCATGGAAGAAGATCTGGTAATAGAGGAAAAATGTTTTTTTCAATTATGCTATCGTCATGGACATATGGCTATTCAATGTTATCATAAATTTGATCGGTCTTGCCATGGTCCTCAAAATCAATACTCAGGCTCTACCAGTCAAGCTTATCAGAATCGAAGACCTCTTGCACAGATTCATCCTGCAATGTCTCATAATTCCCAACCAACTGCACCTCAAGCTATGCTAAATCATTTTCAAGGCATAGTGGTGACTCCTGAAAATGTAACTGATCCTAACTGGTACATGGACAGTGGAGCATCCAGTCATTTGACTTTTAATGGATCTGCTCTACTCAATAAGGCTGAATACAAAGGTAATCAGATGGTAACTGTCGGTAATGTTGAGTTGTTAAAAATATCTCATACTGGTAATGCTCTGGTTAAGTCAAATTCAGTCCTTTCTTGTTCTCTTCAATTAAAGAATGTTCTTCTTGTTCCAAAAATTGCTAAGAATCCCATAAGTATATCGAAACTTACTCGTGACAACAATGTTATTACTGAGTTTACTCCTTCTTCTTTCTCTGTTAAGGACAAGGATTTGAAGACAACTTTGCTTCAAGGAGTGCTCAATAATGGTCTATACTGCCTTCCTAAAGCAGATCCATCTACCTCTGATTCAATTTTCTCGGGTTTTAATATTTCTTCTTCAAATAAATCTTGTAATACAGTTCTTACTTCATTGCTTAGTTCTACAAATAATGATGTATGGCATGCTCGGCTAGGACATCCATCCGCTTATATTTTACAAAAAGTTTTATCTTCATTGAACACATCTATTAATAAATCTTGCATATCATTTCGTGACTCTTGTAAAGTAGCTAAGATGCATAAGCTTCCTTTTACTTCTTGCAATATAACTGCAACAAAACCTTTGGAATTGGTTTATTATGATCTTTGGGGTCCTTCTCCATTGTTATCTTCTCAAGGTTCAAGATATTACATTGTATTTGTAGATGCTTTTAGTCGATTTACTTGGTTTTATCCTCTTAAATTGAAATCAGATGCCTATGTTGCCTTTACTCATTTTGTTAAACAAGCTGAACTTCAACTTAATTCTAAGTTGAAAGTATTTCAATCTGTTATGGGACTTAAGTATAAACCTATTGAAAAATTCTGCAATACCTTTGGTATTATTCATCGCTACTCTTGTCCCTATACTCATAAACAAAATGGTGTTCCGAAAAAAAAGCATCGTTCCATTGTTGAAATGGGACTTACTCTTCTTGCTCACTCTAAACTTCCTTTCTCTTTTTGGGAGGAGGCATTCTTAACTGTTGTGTTTCTAATTAACAGCTTACCATCTATTGTTCTTGATTTTAAATCTCCATATGAGGTATGTTTCCTTAAACAACCGATTATTCTTTCTGCAAGACTTTTGGATGTGCTTGTTATCCAAATCTTACTGCCTACTCTCAACACAAGTTTAATCTTTGATCTTTCAAATGCATCTTTATTGGTTATAGTCCTAGGCATCATGGTTACAAGTGTTTACATACTAATGTCAAGATTTATATTTCTCGTGATGTTGTGTTTAATGAAGATGATTTTCCTTATCCTATTTTGTTTCCTTATAGCAGTACATCTTCTCATTCTATTTCATCAGCTTCTAGTCTTCCTTTATCTATTTTTCAGTTTTGTCTTGTTTCATCTTTTTTTTTTATTCATCTAATCATGTTTCTTCCAAATCTACTACTATATCTTATGAATCTTCTCATTCTTTGACTCCTATAACTACTGAATTGCCACAACTAGTTATTACCAGGTTCATATATTAACACTCATCCTTTATCGACCAGAAGTAAGAGTGGCGTTTTCAAACCAAAAACATTGATTGTTACTTCTCCATATGCTGTGGTGCATTCTCTTACTGAACCAACCTCTGTTAAAGATGCTCTTACTGATAAAAATTGGAGTATATCCATGAATGATGAAATTTAAGCCTTAGACAAAAACAATACTTGGACTTTGGTTCCTCCTAGTCCTGATATGAGTGTTGTTGGTTGTAAATGGGTTTTTTGAGTTAAGACTAGTCATACTGGTGAGATTCAAAGGTATAAGGCAAGACTTGTGGCTAAGGGATTTCATCAAATTCATGGTCTTGATTTTGGGGATACTTTCTCTCCCGTCATTAAGCCTTCCTCTCTTCGTATAATGTTCACTCTTGCTGTTACTTTTCAGTGGCCTATTAAACAACTTGATGTGAACAATGCTTTTCTTAATGGCGAGCTTTCTGAGGATGTGTTTATGAGACAACCTGAAGGTTTCATCTGTAAGAAATATCCTCAGTATGTGTGTAAACTCAACAAAGCTTTGTATGGTTTAAAGCAAGCTCCTCGGGCATGGTTTTTTAAGCTCAAAATGCTTTCCTCAATTGGGGATTCACTAATAGTACAACTGATGTTAGTTTCTTTTTTCAGCGATCTAGTTCTTCTATTTTACTTCTTCTTATGTATGTTGATGATATTCTCATCACAGGATCTGATCCTTCTGTGATTTGGAAACTCATTACTTGGCTAAATTCCAAGTTTTCTCTCAAAACATTGGGTGATGTTGATTATTTCTTTGCTTTTGAAGTTTATCGTGACTCTTCAGGATTGTATTTATCTCAACATAAATACATTTTTGATCTACTTAAGAAGACAAATCTGTTGGACTCTAAGCCTCTGTCTTCTCCATATTCAGTCGGTGTTCATCTAAATGCTATTGATGACAAGTTGTTCTCTGATCCTACATTGTATCGAAGTACTTTAGGTGCTCTGTAGTATCTCACCTACACTCATCCAGATATCAGCTTCATTGTAAACAAACTTAGTTAATTTTAGTAGCATCATACTGATCTTCATTGGGCAGATGTCAAAAGAGTTCTTCATTTTTTGAAATCTTCTCTTACTACTGGCATTATCTTTCGTCCTGCTACATCTCTCTCTCTTGAAGTTTTTACTGATTCTAATTAGGCTGGTGACAATGATGATTGTCGATCTACTAGTGGTGTATTTGTTCTTCTTGGTGGCAATCGTATTACTTGGTATTCTAAGAAACAATCAGTCGTAGCTCGATCTAGTACTGAGGCTTAGTATCGAGCATTGGCTTTGGGAGTTACTGACATCTTATGGACTTCTTCTCTGCTTCGTGAACTTGGTTTTGTTAATTCTTCAAAGCCTATACTATGGTGTGATAACACCAGTGCTCGTGCTTTAGCTTTAAATCCCATCTATCATGCTCGAACTAAACATATTGAAGTTGATGTTCACTTCTTGAGTGAAAAACTTGCTGCTGGAGTTTTTGATCTTCGCTATGTTCCTAGTGAACATCAATTTGCTGATCTCTTTACCTTCTTCCTACTCCTTGGTTTAATTGTGCGTGCATAGAGCATTGATGCTCATTGAAAGTTTTTAAAAGGCGATAACCTTTTGGTATACCCAATTCACCCCCTCTTGGGTATGATTTCAATTGGTATCAGAGCGGATTATTGCTCAAAGTGTTATTAACGTATATTTGAGTGTTTTCGTGCAAGGATGTAAACTTTAGATTCAACACCCCTTAAGGAAGACAACTCATCGAGTAGGCCTCCGTACTTTGATGGAACAAACTATGTTCATTGGAAAGTGAGGATGAAGTTCTACTTTAAAGCGCAAAGTATAATTTTATGGGACTCAATCCAAAATGGCTACACTCAACTAGAAAAACCTGCAATGGAATACACCGCCAAGGAGACAAAGATTGAGACCTCAAATGATCAAGCTATGAATAATTTGTTTTGTGCACTAGGTGAGAACGAGCTCAACCGGGTTAGTGCATGCGAAATAGCCAAGGAAGTTTAGGAGAAGCTTGAAGTACACTATGAGGGTATAATTCAAGTGAAGAAGACTAAATTGAGGATTCTTAAGGAGCATTATGAGACTTTCCAGGTTGGCTCCATTGAAGACATAGCCACCGCCATCACTCGGTTCTTAAAGCTCTTGAATAAGATCGAAAATCTTGGAAATAATTATGACCAAGAGATTTTGATGTACATATTCTTTAGAGGCTTGCATAAGGAATGGGATGCAAAGAAGTATGCCATCCAATCGACATAAAACCTTGGAGACTACACTTTTAATGCTATATGTAGAGAGCTAATGGTCTATGAATTTGAACTAAAGAACCGAGCTGGATTAGAAGCACTTGGTGATGGTACAAAGAGCTCAAGAAAAATATAGCCTCGAAAGCTAACAACCCACTGATTGTATTGGTTGAGATAATTGAAGATGAGAAATCTAGTAATGACAATGGTCTTGAGGAATAAGTAGCCATGCTCTTAAGGAAGCTCAACAGGGCGATATACAAGCGCGATGAGTATACGAAGAAGTTCAAGAGTGGAAGTAGAGGAGGAAAGTCAAGTGATACCATTTGCTTTGAGTGTGGAAAACCGGGTGACATCAAGGCCGATTGCAAGTCCAAGAAGGTCTTGGACAAGAAGAAAGGCAAGAAAAGCTTCAAGGCAACATGGGATGACTCATTCTCATCAAGCTCTGACTCCGAGTCGAAAAATGAGAAGGCTATACTTTGTCTCATAACACAAAGTAAGGCCAATTCTAATGTTTTGAATTTTGATGATGTTGATGATTTTGATGATGTGCTTAGTATTGGTGAGCGTAGGAAAGAGTTGGAAAAAGAGGTCAAGAAGACCAAACAACTCTGCAAGAGCTTGACCATAGCTTGTTAAATTAAGTCATAAAGTGAGACCATTAGTGATCTCCAAAGTGACTTGAATGGAGTCCTAAAGGAGAGTTGCCTTAGTGAAGGAAGTAGAAGACTTGACTAACACGGTGGCCAAGTTCATTAATGGGAGAGATATGTTTAACATGATGTTAGGAGCACAACGACATGCACTCACAAAAAAAGGCATAGGATACAAAACAAACCTACTGAGATATAAGAAATTGTTAGATGATGCTTATAGATGCTCAAAATACAATATGTCTCATATGGTTAGGAAATGTGCCTTGCAAAAGACTAATATAGGTATACTAGTATGGTTAGCTAAGGTCACTTATGGTAATAACCTTGACGGACCCTAAGGTATTTGGGTACAAAAATCTAGTGTTTTTCACATTATATAGGATGTGAAAAAGAGCACCCCATGGTACTTGGATAGTAGGTGCTGAAGACGTATTACCGAAGATGCAAGTTAGTTCGTTAAACTAAAGTAGCACGATGATGGAATGGTCGCGTTTGGAGATGACAACAAAGGAAATGTCATAGCCCTTGGTACCATGGGTAACGATTCTCTTTCCATCTCAAATATTTATCTTGTTGATGATTTGAAACATATTAGCATTAGTCAATTATGTAACAAAGGTTTCTATATCATGTTTGAATCATCAAAATGCATTGTTAGGAATGAGAATGATGAAATCTTGTTCATTGCATATAAATATAAGAATGTTTATGCTATTAAATTTAATGAGATGCATACGCGAAATATTTCATATTTGAGTGCTCAAAATGAATGTGATGCATAGTTGTGGCATCGTAGACTAGGACCTTCTAGTATGAAAAATTTATAAAAATTGACCAAACATGATTTAGTAAAGGGTTTCCCCAAAGCACATACAAAAAATACAAGGAATGTGAACCTTGTATTTTTGGCAACCAAGTGAAATCGTCATTTAAAACCAAAGTAGCTAGTGATATGACTAGAGCCTTGGAACTCATCTACATGGATTTGTTCGTACCTACCCAAACATAGTCAAGGGAGAAAATCATATTGCTTTATTATTATTGAGGATTTCACTCGATAAAGATGAGCGCACTTTCTAGAATATAAGCATGAGGTCTTTGAAGTGTTTGGGAAATTTTGTGCATTAGTTAAAAAAGAAAAGGCTACAAAATTACCATCATTAGAAGTGATAGGGGTGGTGAGTTTGTCAATAGAAACTTAAAAGAGTTTTGTGCTAGACAAGGGTATACACACCATTTATCATCTCCTAGGACACCATAACAAAATGAAGTAGTTGAAATGAAAAATATAACTCTCCAAAAAATATGTAGAACCATGCTTAATGAGTATAACGTAGTTAAGCACTTTTGGACCAAAGCCATTAACATGCATGCTTCATTTTATATAGGGTGACTATCCGAAAGCAAGTGAAAAAGACTCTTTATGAACTATGAAAAGGCCGAAAGCCTAACATTAGTTACTTAAAGTTGTTCGATTACACTTGCAATGTCCTAAATGATAAGGATCATTTGAACAAGTTTGACCCAAAGTCAAAAGTATGCACCTTCCTAGGGTATTCCATTCATAATAAGGAATATAGTGTGTTTAATAGACCAACCAAGATGATAAAAGAGTCAATCCATGTCAAATTTGATGGGATAGATCTTAAAGTGCAAATGTTACACACCTGAGAGAAAATGATACTTGATGTTGATGATGATATCACCTAAGATCAAACATCTAATAGTAAGAAGTATAAGTGTGAGCAAAAATTGAATCTAGTGTACCCAATAACTCAATACTTCTTCTAGGACATCCTTCTCAACAAATCATAGGTGATCCAAACAAAGGTATAACTACTAGCTCATCATTAAACCAATATGAAGGGCATGTAGCATTTGTATCACAAACTGAGCCCACTAAGATCGATGATGCTTTAGGTGATGAGTTTTAGATCATGACCAGGTAAGAGGAACTAGACACTTTGTTAGAAACAAGGTATGAATACTAGTGCCTAGACCTAAAGACCATACTATCATAGGCACCAAATGAGTCTTTAGGAATGAAAAGAATGAAAAAGGTGAGATAGTGAGAAACAATTTTAGGCTGGTTGCACAAGGCTATAATCAAGAGGAATACATTGATTATGAAAAAGCCTTTGCACCAGTAGGAAAACTAGAAGCAATTCGGATGTTGCTTGCTTATGCTTGCTACAATGGGTTCCTACTCTAACGAACAGACGTTAAAAGTGTATTCTTGATAGGCTTCATCGATGAAGAGGTATGTGTAGAATAACCACCGGGTTTTGAAGACCATGCTTATCCAAGTCATGTCTACCTTTTTCAAATCGCCTTATACGGATTGAGACAAGCTCCTAGAGCTTAGTATGATAGGCTAAGTACATTTTTACCCAACAAAGGGTTCAATAAAGGAACACTAGATCCCATATTATTCATTTTGATAAAAATGTGACATGCATCTTGTTCAGATTTATGTTGATGATATCATCTTTGGTTCATCTAATGTACGATTATGTGATGATTTCTCATATTCGATGATCAATGAATTTGAAATGAGCATGATGGGTGAGCTAGTGTTGAGTCGTTAATTATGTAATATTATATATAGGTTATTTCTATATTTTTTATTGTCAAGTATCCAAAATATTGGCATAATTGCATTTATTTATTATTTTCAGGTTAATTGGAGTGCGCGATTGAATCTGAAGCAAAAAATTATGCAAAATCAAGTATTTATATGTATGGATTCGTTCTACACCGAAAACCACACTAGCACATATCCCGAGGCAAATTTGGTGGGCCCACATGTGAGAAGAATGTCATGGTGATTGATGAAGATGAAGTGGAGCATGGTGGCGTTGATGCATTAATGCAACATTCTATTTTGGTTTGTAATATATAGGAATATATATATATATATATATTTATATAGATAGATATAGAAAGTAGAGATGAGATATGCATAAAAAGATAGCCAGAGAGAGAAACATACGCATAAGAAAATAAAAAGAGGAGAGGAGGACGCACGAAAAGGAAAAAAAGGATTGCCGAATTGATTACAATGGAAGACCAATTTCTATAAAAGAAGCATGACTCTCGACCTCAATTCATCTTCTATTCCCTATTCGACTATCTTCGACTTCTATTCTCGATTCTCTTTTATTTAATTCCTCTATCCCATTCTAGTCTTGTTTTTATTTTGTGTTCTTCCATGAGAGACTAATCTCATGGCCTAGGCATGAGTGCAAGGGAGGTTCAACTGTTCATATCCACGGATTTATGAGATTTATATTTTTAATTTTATTGCTTTCATCGATATTTCTTTTTCTTTGGTATTGTTTGAATAACTGGAGTTAAGTTCATATTTAAACTCTGATTTAATTGCTAGTAAGTCGTAAACATCCGTCCTTATGCGATAATACCATATCAGTGGCAATTGACCCTACCAATTGATTGGCCTATTTTGGGACTAGTTGAATACCTTAGGAATCTAGGCTAAATCTGACACAATAGTGATCCGGTTGTCTAGGTGTAGTGTATTCATGAAACACATTGCGACCATCATGTTAAACCCAATGCGCTTGAGTATAAGGTTATAGGTTTGATTATGTAAATAGTCACCGTCGTACCTTGGCTATCCAGATTAGGAAGTGCGAGGAACGGCGTACATTACCGGGTCTATAGCTACACTAGGATACTTTTGATTTGCATATTTCACATGAATTGATGACTAAATCCAATATTTTATTGAACCAAACTTGTATGTCTTGACTTAGGTGATTTTAATTAATTGTTTTCAAATCAATTTTCGCTTTTTATTTATTTTCCTAGTATTTAGATTAGTTAATTAAATCACTTTCTTAAACCCCTGATTTCCCTTTTTGTTATTTTTTACCTTAAAAAGATTACCAATATTTGTGGGGGACCACTATTCTACAAAATAGTTGATTTAAGTAATTATATTTTATTGACGCGTTCGGCGTGCGTCAATTTTTGGCACTGTTGCCAAAGATTGGCTTTTTTTTCTTTCTTTGAAGTACTTTTATCCTACGTAGGCTTGGACCTACTAGCCGAAGTATAAGAATCATCAAGGTTCTAGTTATGCATTGCCATAACCCAACTTCAATATGTCTAGGCGAAGTCCACAGTTTCCTCAACAGTAATGGAGAACCATTCCAGACATTGAGAGAGATATGATCATTGATTGGCGTTCTCAAAGTACTACTCAATAGCCCTTGCAGAAGGACATGCAACAAATAACCCCAAAGTTGCAAAATTTAAAAACTCAAGTTATTACTATACATCAGCACTTGATGGAGGAGAAAGAGTTGTCTTTGGAACCAACTTTTGACCTAGAGGAGACCGTGAATGTTGCAATATTAAAAAGTGTTGAGTTTGATGAGTTCTCAATTGTGGTCGAGTATTTGAATGAACTAGATGAAATATTAGAAATTTCTTTACATGAGCCAGACATTACCATTGCACAAAATAAAGATGATGAAGTTGAGAAAGAAATTGGAGTCATTTTAAAAAGGTAAGAGGAGTCGCAGATAGAGAGCATAGAAGACCAACCTCTGGTGTTGGTAAAACCACCCACCCTCCCATGCATATTTGTTACACCTTACAAGGGGGTGGAAGTGAAGGAGCGTTCGCAAATTTTCTAGACCGCCAACACCTTTGTGTTGGATGATCATTATGCGACAGATTCTTTTGCGTTGGAAGTCCCGAATGAGCTCCCAGATTTGAAGGAGCACATGCCTATTTCATTGCCCAAATATATAGATGCCCCATTTGTTGTTGACATCTCGAAAGGAGAGGGCATCAAGTGATGAATCACTCCGAGTCTAGCCAAAGACTTATAAGAAGGCGTTCATTGGGAGGCAGCCCAGCTTTGTTTTAATTTTTATTTCTTGCATTTATTTTAGTTTTATTTTAGTTTTAGTTTCTTTTTATGTTTAATAAAACTCTAACTTGGTCTCTTGATTTTTTGTAGATGTTATGTTTGATGAGCACTAAAGGCATGGGAGCACCCCCTGTGTTTTGTTAGGTTTGGTTTTGGATTACACTTTTTAGCATAATTTGAGCATTGTTTTGGGAATTAATATATTAATAGGATGTCGGACGTTTTGAGAGTTGGTTGGACATATCCAACTTAATTCGTCGTATTAGTGGCAGGTCTTTGAGTAGACCTAAAATCCTAAACTTCATTCCATCATCTTGTTGATTTCACCTTAGTTGAAAGACTTCAAGCTCGCAAAAGTTGATAGGAATCATTTAAGCTAACTTCTCTGCATATTAGTTCTTGCTCTTATTATGATGATATTCTTTCCATAGTTTCCTTAGTCACCTAGACATGAGAGATCTTGTGCATTCACTAGTTTTTGGAGACTTTTATTATGCATGCATTTGTATCATCTTCTAATTTATTTATCCATGTCCTTTTTCACCACTATTCTTTTTCTTTTTTGTTGCGTGGATTCCTTGACTTGTTTTGAATCTTGAGGACATGGTTCGGAATAAGTTTGAGGGTACTTTAGGATTTGTGGATTGAGTTGGATGAACGTTTTTGTGAAAGACCATAATAGGTGAGATCGTTTAAGTTTTTTTCAATTATATACAGTTATATGCGATTGACGAATGGTAATGGTGGTGTTTAGTATCTGTTATTCTCTCATTTCTTTCATTTCTTTTCCTTCTAAACTTCTCTTTCTTTTTTTCATAAGGAGTTGATACACTTTCATGCATGTATTTAGTATAGTTTTCATTTTTATTATTGTTTAGACTCACTCGAGATTTTGTTTCATGCCTTTGGTTGTGGATGAATACACTATGATTGCATTTTTGACTTGAGACTTAGGGAAAATTAGGTGAAACACTCACTCGAGTCCGTTGCCCGACATTTTTATGATTTCATGATTAGGGACTTACTATGATGGTTAAGCCTTGTGCTAGATACCAAAATGGGCAGACGGTCAAAATTATACAAGTGATATTATTTTAACCCACATTGGAGAATTTGCTTAATCATAGTGAAAGTGAGAATGGCTAACATGAGTTTTCTTAATATAGAGAATCCTACAAGGCTCCACAAGAAATGGAGTAGGGAATCTTGTGGTGGGAAAAAGTGAGAAAAACGGTTTCCACAGGAAGTGGAGCAGCGACCATATTCCTTGAAAAAGAAATATGGAGAAAAAACATAGAGTATATATAATGAATAAAGGCGGAAGTCTACGACAAATCCTCAAATAAAAAGATTTAGCTTGAGTGCTTGTAACTAGATTAAGTGAGATTGTAAACTTACGTGCTTAAATATATAAACTAAGAAAACTCGTGAGTAGTTAACAAACTTTGTCTTGACTGAGTCTATTTCTGTAAAATGTTATCTTAATTGTGTTTGAGTTGTGGTTCTCGATATATCATAACTTCGAGATTTATTGAGTGACTCGTTAACTTGACGACTATGTAAACCAAATGAACTCCATGATTTTGAATCAGATGTAGGATTAGTTGAGTCAGTGCATTATTATATTAGGTGTCTAGTTTATTTGTGTTTTGTCATTTATACATTGCTTGGGACGTGTAAAATCCTAAGTTTGGGGGCATTTATTAAGTTGTTAATTATGTAATATTATATGTAGGTTATTTATATATTTTTATTGTAAAGTCTCCAAAATATTAGGTAATTGTATTTATTTATTATTTTTAGGGTTATTGGAGTATGCAGTTGAATCCGAGGAGAAAAACTACGCAAAATCGAGTATTCATATGTACGAATTCATTCTACATCTAAAACTGCACTAGCGCATATCCCGAGGGAAACATGGTGGGCCCACATGTGAGAAGCGTGTCATGGTGATTGATGAAGATCAATTGAGCATGATGTCGTTGATGCATTAATGCAACATTTTGTTTTGATTTGTAATATATAAGAATATATATTTTTTATATAAATAGATATAAAAAGTAGAGGTGAGATACGCATAAAAAGATGGCCAGAGAGAGAAACACACAGACGCACGAAAAGGAAAAAATGGATTGCCAAATTGATTACAATAGAAGGCCGTATTTTATAAAAGAAGCCTGACTCTCGGTCTCAATTCATCTTCAATTCCTTATTTGGCTATCTTCGACTTCTATTCTCGATTCTTTTCTATTCTATTCCTCTCTCCCATTCTAGTCTTATTTTTATTTTGTGTTTTTCCATAAGAGACTAATCTCATGGCTTAGGCATGACTGCGAACGAGGTTCGATTTTTTTATCCATGGATTTGTGAGATTGATATTTTTAATTTTATTGCTTTTATTCGTATCTTATTTTCTTTGATATCGTTTGAATAATTAAAATTAAGTTCTTATTTAACTTTGACTTAATTGCTACTCAGTCGTAAGCATTCGTTCTTATGCGATAAGACCACATTAGTGGCAATTGACGCTACAAATTGATTGACCTATTTTTGGACCGGTTGAAAACCTTAAGAATCTAGGCTAATTCAGACGCACTATTGATCTGGTAGTCTAGATGTAGTGCCTTCACGAAACACATCGCGGTCATCGTGTTAAACCCAATGCACTTGAGTATAGGGTTATTCATTTGATTAGGGAAATAGTAACTGTCGTACATTGACTATTGAGATTAGGAAGTGCCAGGAACTGCGTACTTTACCGGGTTTATAGCTATATTAGGATACTTTTGATTTGCATATTTCATATAAATTAATGATCAAATCCAAAATTTTATCGAACCGAACTTGAATGTCTTGACCTAGGTGTTTTCCATTAATTGTTTTCAAATCTATTTTTGGTTATTTATTTTCTTAGTATTTAGATTAGTTAATTAAATCACTTTCTTAAACCCTCGATTTCCCTTTTGTTGTTTTTGACCTTAGAAAGATTACTAATCTTTGTAGAATCGACCCTTTGCCACTATTCTACAAAATAGTTGGTTTATGTATTTTATTTTATTGACGCGTTCGGTGCCCGTTAGCTAACATACTTCTTAGATTTGCAAATTGAGCAATCTAAGCACAAGATTTTTATAAGTCAAGTTAAGTATGTGAGGGACATGCTAAAGAAACTCAAATTTGATAATTTGAAGGCACATGACACTTCTAGTAGTTCCACCGTCAAAATGGACAAAGACCAATTGTAAAAGCCCATAGGTCCTAAGCTATATCGTGGCATGATAGGTAGTCTCCTTTACTTCACAACTAGTATACCTGATATTATGTTTAGTGTGTGTCTATGTGCTAGGTTTCAATTCGAGCCCAAGGAATCACATTTGAAATGCGTCAAGCGTTTATTTTGTTACCTAAGTGGGACACAAGACTTGGGATTGTGGTTCAACAAAGCCAAAAGTTTTGAACTTCGAAGCTTTGTTGCTTATGATTACGCGGGTAGTCTAGTTGATAGGAAGAGTACTTCATAATTTTTCCATTTGCTACGAAATTCACTAATATCATGGTATAGTAAAAAGCAAAACTCTGTTGCTCTGTCCACTGGCGAAGCCGAATATGTGGTTGCCGAGAGTTGTTATGCTCAAGTCTTGTGCATGAAGCAACAACTTGAGGATTACCAAATCCCAGTTGGTTGTGCTGAGATTTATAGTGATAACCCTAATGCAATCAGCATATCCAAGAATGCAGTGTTACACTCCCATACCAAGCACATTGAGATTAGGCACCACTTCCTTCGAGATCACGTCCAAAAGGGTGACATTAAATTGATTCATGTGTCCACTAAGGACCAACTGGCTAATAATTTTTCCAAGCCATTGCTAGAGACCAATTTTTCAAGACTTAGCGAGAATCATGCATGATTCGTGAATCCGAATTTCTAAGCATGATCTAGCTCATCCAATATGTTGTTAGTGAGGTGCCCTTGGAGTATGAGATGAATTAGAGCTGTCCTTCAAAAATCCAAAATTTTTAAAATCGAATTCCAGATAGCAATTAGCACGCTAGGTGTGATCAGGTAGCGTGCTAGGTCCTCTGGCTAATGCTCTAACCGGTCCACCTAGCGTGCTAGTACGTCTGTGCCCAGAACCACCTTTTTGACTCGTTAGCGCGCTAATGACGCTCATCCATCATTTTATAAGTTGGTTTTCAAGATAAAACACCCCTTTTTCATCTCTTTCACCCCAACCGAGTCCCCTCATTCCTTATTAGTCTCATTGTGTTTTTTACATCATCTAAGTGATTTCTTTTCACTTCTAAGTTATTTCCCTTGCATTTACTTTCTAGATCTATATTTTCCATTATTTCCAAATCCTAGTTTGTGTCCACTTTTTTGCCAACAAGTCTTCACGCTAAACCCAACGTCCCACTACACATACCGCTTTCGCTTCATCCTCTTATCATTGTCCCACTCATAGATTCGTCAAATCGTCATTTGGTACTGACTCTGAATCCTTAGTCCCATCCCAAACCACTTCCCAATCCATTTTCCATTACGTGACTAGGTCTACTAGTCATATTAGCAACACGTTAGCCACCTTTCTGGCCAACCCTCCTAAAAAAGAGGGTCGTTCCAAATCTTACGCACGATGGTGCTTTCGGGTCCAATTCCGTCCTTGAGTTGGTAAGCTCAAGGCTCACGGATGCCAAAATCCTCAAACCCGCCATTATCAATTTTGAATTCTTTGACAAATTACACCTTTTCAAAGCGTGAGGTGCTTGCAAGATTAGGGTAGGTATCCTTTTGCCAATATAAGCATTCCTATAATGCTCTATTAGTTTGAGTTTTCTAATCCAACCTTGTCACATCAAGTAACTATGTCATTTAGTGGGCAGTTGCTTCGTCTCGATCTCGCCGAAGAGTCTTGCTAGACGTTTTGACCTTCCTCTACACCCTCCTACCACTACTCTTGGGGGTAAGATTCATGAGTGGTCTTTTAATCAGCTCAATGTCCTTAATTCCTTTATACGGTTCGATAGGGTGATCTCAGTGTATCTTTCTAGAGTCACAGATACTGACTTCAAACTAGTGCCCCATCTGTTACACAAAATCCTTCATATGGTAATGCTTTCTCATGGCGGTAGTAAGAACTACGTTACTCTCCTAAACATGTACGTCCTAGAGGCTGTGATGCGTGAGATTCCCATCAGCTTGCTCCACATCATTATAGCATACATGACATCAATGAATGACTCAGGTTGTCACCTCCCCTTTGCCTACATCATTACCTCTTATTTTGAGTCGACACAGGTGATCTCAATCTAGGGGTCGCCAGCTTTCTGCATACGACAACATCGACATGACCACTCTGAAAGCCATGAAGTTTCGATACATCCATATTGAGCGATGATAGATACATGAAGAGGACATCCCTAATGGCGAGCACTACGAGGGATATGAGTCTCCATATGAGACTGATCTACCGGTGGACTTCAATAAGCGCAATTATCTGGACTACAACTTCTAATATCCACATTGAGATGATGGCGATGATGAGATACAACAGGACCACTAGGCTCCACCACCCCTGCAGCAGTAATAGCCTCCACCCTATCCGTCATATTTCGTTGTTGATCCTCCTCCACACATGTCTCTTTTAGTGGCCTACATATTTGCACAGTTAAGCCACATGCACGAATACATGATGATTACTTTCACAACCATCGACACCTATCTTAATCATCAGGGTGATTTTCTTCGATGCATTGAGGGCCACCTCTTGCCAGCCCGACCAGTGAGAGCAGTTGTGCCTCCGGCTCTACCCGTCAAAATTTGTCTCTCATTAAGAGGAGAGGCTAGGAGTAGCTTAAATAGGAGGAGAATCAGGTTCATGTCTGTTACTTATCCTTTTTGATGTACATCTACATTTTGTTAGTCACATACATTTTGGGTTTTTATATGCATGTGCCACAACTATCTTGATCTTTCTTTCACATAATTAATATCATGGATGTTCATTTTGCGAATCTCTGAGTTATTCTATACTTATTTTCATTATTTTACTTGTAGATTGCTCGTTTTCATTTTCTTTTTTCTTGCACTACTATATATGCATGTTGTGAGGGGAGTGATATGCCCACTTTTTAATGTTATCAAAAAGGGAGAAATTCTTGGTTTGAACTTGAAATTATGGATTTGATATGATTCAATGCGTACTTAAACTATTTCATTTATTTGTCAAGTTCACATTGCTTGTTATAATAAAAAATGGAGAGATTGTTGGACTAAGTGGTTAGTTACTTATACTCCACCCGGGATTTTGATGGTAAGAAACAAAGTGAAAGGATTCTAACAAGTTTGTTAAATGTTTTTCAGAATGTCAAACTTAGTTATGAATCACAAGCTTAAAAGAAAAATTGAATTCTTAGATGCTCAAGTCAAATGTAGTCGGTAAAGCTTAAGATTCGGCTCACCTAAGGAAACTAGGATTTGAAGCCTACACTACAAGTTGTACAAACTATGTAAGATATATAAGTCCAATTACACAAGCCTACACTACAAGTTGTACAAACTATGTAAGATATATAAGTCCAATTACACAAGCCAAATGCATTAGTTTCTTGCATACCATGTTTTTCCACATTTTCCAAAGTTTCAAGTATCCGTTTTAGTATCAAGTAAAACTTATAACTTGAAATGATTTTTTAGTATTTTGTAACGTGAAAACTTGTTTTTAGACATGCATCAAATTTGGAAAATTATTGTGACTGTTATTGAAAGCACTAAACTCAATTTGAATGGCTTTTGAAAAGAAAAAAAATATTTATAGAAAAGCCCTTACATGTTTCTTGAAAGTGATATTTCCAATTCTCGCGACTTGCAAAATCATTCGGGCTGTGCAAACAGGTTCAATGACTCATACTAAACATGTATAGTTTGTTTCCAAAGAATTAGTTGAGTCATAGATGTGCTAAGGTGCTACAAACGTGAGACCATAAATTATTTAATTTCAGGTCTCTCCTGGTCAGTGTGCTAATGTGACTCATTAGTAGCTACTTTTAGATTACCACGTTAATGATGTCACATTACGCACTAACCAGATTCCTAAGAGCTTTTTTAAAAATCTTACAACTTTTACTTTATTTTGAATCAATGATTGAGCTTGGGACCTTAGAACAAGATAACAACAACAAATAGTCAAATAAGGTTGGAAACCATTTACAAACCAATTAGAGCATTTTTTGTCATCTTAAGCTAAAAAACTCATAAGAGCTCATATTTACTTGCCAAAAATCTTGATTCTTGTGCTCAACCATTTAGTTACTTTTGAGGCAAACTAATCATCCTCAGAATTGGTATAACTAAGGTATTCTAAGGCTTGCAACCACTTCTCCAGAGCTGATTTTACTCTCACTCATTTGAGGTTGTAAGAAAGTTTGATTTTCTAGCTTGTTTGTGCTTAAACTACATCTTTTGGTGTGCTTGGTGGGTGGAAATCATTTGTTATGTTCTTGAATACATTTATCTTGGGTTTTGCACTTAAACTTGATTTTATAAACCCTAGGATTGATTTAAGCAACAATTATGACTTAAATTTGATTTTTATCAAACTACTTGTTCATTGGGTTTGAAACCGAATTTATTCTCATCGATTTGGTTCATTAAGTTTCTTATTTGAGATTTGCATAAAATCAATGACATATTTACTTATCTCATTCATATTAATACTTGCATGCATAAGAGTTGTTAGGCTCTAGGTGGCTTGCTTGTAATTGAACTTATTGTCACTTTACTTTGTAAAGTGAACTTCATTATATTCATCTATTTGTTGTAAGTGGCTGTCATAAGACTTAGTGGGATCTAAGTCAAGGGAAGACCTAGTTGAGGCTATACATAAACCTTAGTCGAGGCTAGGTTGGATGTCCTAATTTGTGATTAGCCATTTTAGGCTTGTATGCTTAGGTTGTGACACTTATTGTTAATATAAGTGGGGGTTTGTAAAATCCTAACCGATGAGGTTAGGTAGTGGATATATCGGTTGGATAGAACCACTATAAATCATATGTCTCTCTTCCATCTTTTCTACCTCATTCACCATTGCATTGCATTTATAATTGTTGATTGTGCATGCATAGAGCATTGATACTTACTGAAAGTTTTTAAAAGGTGGTAACCTCTCGGTACACCTAATTCACCTCCTTCTTAGGTGTCGTTTCAACTGGTGCGTAAGAAGGACGACTTTTGGTATTTTGTGTCAATTACATATTTCTTAATGTCGTGATTATCAGAGATCATTTTCCTATTTAGATTGCCGATGTGTTGCTTAACGAATTATACGGGGCCGTATCCTTTCTCAGTCGGATCTTAATGCGGGTTATATTTTGTTGTAGATCCATTATTCCAATATCCATAAGACTGCATTTCCAAATGCATAATGGCCATTATGAGTTCATTGTCATGCCTTTTCAGCTATCCAATACCCCCTTCTCTTTTTAGGCCACCATGAATGATATATTTCATGATTACTTTCGGAGGTATGTCTTGTTATTCTTTGATGATATCTTAATTTACAGTGACTCGTAGGAATTCTATTTTCAACACTTATCCATGTTAGGGCATGTGCCCTAGGTCAATCTACAAACATTGTTTATCTTATAATTTTAGTTAAAAAATAGAGTTTTCATCTGCTATTTTATTATAAGTGATTGCATGTTTACTTTATAGTAAGATCCATGGGATTTGTTGAAATATCCTAAATGTCCCTAGCTGGTCATTATACTGGGAACTATAATAAATTAAGATTAGTATGAATCTTGATTGATGGTCATGTGATGATTATGCATATAGGGATATAAATCAAAATCATGAGTACTTGTTAGAGAATAAGGTAGTGGACCGACCCACTATGAGAACACCACATGGATTAAGTCATATGTGTTCCTCATGATAGGTATATCATTGTCATTCGACTTGAGGTTACCATAGACTTCAATATTAGGAGCATGATAATTTGACACAATCAAATGTTGTCTTTAACCGGATAATTATAAAGATTGTGATTGGTTACCGTGTGAATAATATGTGAAGGTGTCACTCTCGTATAGAGAGATATCAGTGGATCCCTCGATAAGATAAACCGATAATGGCCAAGTTCATGTGAATTAATATGATCAATGTCACTTTGATGTTTTTCAGTCTACCAAAAGATCGAGACTAGTACGATTGAACATTAAGGGTGACTTTCCATGCCTTATATTTAATCAAAGGATATCGCACGACAAAAGGATATGATATATGTTATTAATTTGGTTGTATCGATGTTGATATTCATGCTACTTGGGTAGGTCATAATGCCTTACTAGAGACGGCTTATGACTAGTGTACCAAAATGATTTTTGGTTTATTGCCAACGTCGCATGGACCTATTGGGTCGCACATAAATAATGGCTTTGCACAATTTCAATTGGTCCAGTGTAATGAATTTTATGTGATAAAATTTATGACATAAAAGCCCTTACGATTTGTTATATGATAACTTATTAATAGGGGCGTGCATGTAACTTGCTTAAACTGCCTAAATAAAATAGTTGTATTACGAATAGAATTTTAAGTGAAGGCTTATCTACACATATAAATAAAGGGTGAAACTCTAAAAATAAAATAAGATTTTCATTTTACAATTTTCAAGTTCTCTGGATTTAGGGAAAGAAAGAAAAATCGTTTTCAATCTCTCTTTGGGCTAGCACTCTAAATTGTGGTCACCGTTCATGTATAGATTTCTGATAGAGGACGCGCACTTGAACACTTTGAAAATCGAACAATCAGAAAAGTAAATCACAAAATAAGGTATGATTTACTTTCATAGATTTAGTTTAATAGAATTTATTTTCGATCCTTATAGGGTTTTTCAAATTTTTTTTTTGAATTTTCCATTGTGTATGAACCCCAAAAACCCAACAGGTCATAGCGTAGGAGATCTCTTTCATGTGCGTTGGTTTGAGTTATATTTATCTATTTGGTTTTTGAAGATGCTTTATTTAATAAACGGGGGATTTCATATGGGTAGATGTTTAAAACCTAACAATCCACTGTTCTTCCTACCTTGAAGACTTAGAGTTTTTTTTGTGAAGCTTTCAAAGTGTGATTTCGGCTCTAATTCTCTCACCTATTCGAGGCATATTATTTCTTCGGTGGGTGTCGCGATAGATCCTTCCAAGATTTTGGCCATTAAAGCATGACCACTTCCTAAATTGGTCAAATAATTGCAGGGATTCTTAGGCCTTGCCAACTATTATAGGAAGTTTGTGGTGTTTTGCTTCTACTGCTGCTCCTCTGACCGACTTGCTTAGGAAAGATACATTTCTTTGGGTGCGGCTAACATTAGCGCTGGCGTCATTCTTTCCTAAGGGAGCCATCTCATCCCATTTTTCAGTGAGACTTTATCTTCACGGATGTTGGCTTCTTCGGCCTATGTGCGTGAATTCTTTGCAATCACTAATGCGGTTCGAGAATAGAGGCCATATTTGTTGGGTAGTCATTTTGTAACTTTCATTAACCACCAGAGCTTGCGCTCCATCCTATAACAAACTATTAATACCCTGGAGCAACAACGGTAGATCTCAAGACTTATGGGCTTTGGTCTTGACATTGTCTATTGCCCGTGATCTACAAACATTCCGGTGGATGCCCTATCATGCTGTTCGGAAGGACTGCAAATGCTCTTTATGTTTTTCCAACCCTGTGGTGGCAATATTGGCAGCCTTGCGCAAATACTTTATCTCCAATCCTAAGGGGAAGGCCCTATTTCTGGCCACTGTTGACGATCCATCTACTCATCCATTTTATGCTATTCTTGATGGCTTTGTTATCTTTCATGCCACAATTTGGGTTTTTGATGATATGGCCCTACACTCCTTACTTCTCCATGAATTCCATAATTCTCCCTTTGGTGGTCATGTCGACATTCAACGCACCTATGCTCGTATATCTTCTATTTTTTATTGGGTCGGCATGCGCAACTCAATTAATACTTTTGTTAAGGCTTGTGTCAATTGTCAGCAGGTGAAACGCTTTAATCAGGTCCCTTAAGGGTTGCTGCAGCCACTCCTTGTCCCTGGCTATATTTAGGAGAGCTTGTCCATGGACTTTATCACTCACTTGTTAGAACAAATCTACAACGTGCATATTACTGAACTATAATATATATCATGCTTGAATTCAATTACAAAGAACTAGATAAAATCATACCAGGCTTGCACAAAATAGCAATGTCCAAAGACGAAACTTCCACCAATTCGGTGTATGAATGCTTCAACGAGATTCGTCTCCAGGATACAACAGGATTGATCTTTGATTACACACCAACCAAAAATCTTTTCTTCTGCAACAACAAAAATCTCTCTCTCAAAACTAGAAAAACAATTTTAATTTCAAAAATTTTTCTTTTTTAAACAATGAAGTTAAAAACCAGTTTTATAAACCAAAAAATGTCTCTTTTGAACAGTTACAACTGTTCAAAACGAGGTCATTAGTGGTGTGGTTCATGAACCACAAATTATCCCACTAATTAAACACCTTTTTAAAAACTAAAAGTGGTAACTGTTCACCACTAATCACACCTATGAAATTAACCAAGTTTAATGTAAAAAGTAAAAAATTTATGTTGTGAATTGGCTAAGTTATTTTAACATTAGCCATAAAGGCCCCAAGGCCCAAGGCCCTATCAAAGACATATTAAATATCAAGTATTTAATTTGTATTAATCAATGAAGAATACCCATGGTATTTTCCTCCAACCCCACATTTACTTAACGACTTACTTCAAGTGGAAGATTTCTTATAAGGAAACAAAACAAATAGTTTCTTTCCCATGTGGGACTAAAATTTGGATACAATACAAACTCAAAGAACCTTTAAAGTTTAACAATACCCCATATTTGTATTGTAACCATCGTCAACCCTGTATGAGTTTCCTTTGCCAAATCACAAATTTTTTTTTTGAAAGACAAACATTATTTCAAAACAATTGAAAGAGATTAACATGTCATGTTAATCAGGAAAGTGTCATATAGACTTGAACTTACCGTAGTAAGATCATATCGAATTCACTTCATGACGTAGTGATGCATGTATCTTGAATTGTTCACTTTTTATAGTAAACTAAGACAATATGTCTCACTTATGACATGATTCCTGATGCACTTTATTCTTTGTTGTTCATTTTGGTCCTGAATATATCCTGGGTTCATGATAGCTTTAGAGAATTTAGCCTATTCATTCTCATAATCACATAGGTGACTTATCTTTAATCATTAAATGCAATATTGCATACCTTAAACTTTTTATCAACACACTTACTTCATCATAGGAACATGTAATTGTGTGTCCTGTTTGTTAAGTCAAGTCTAACTAGTTTGCCTATTGAACCTAGACCATGGGATCTCCAATCAACTAGGTTAGGTTTCCACTAGACTTGACTTACTCTATAGGCTTTAAGCCCATTCCCATCGATAATATCTTCGCATGATCTCTTGGTAAGCCTTTAGTCAAAGGATACGAAATGTTTTCCTTAGACTTAACATAATCAATACTAATTACTCCACTTGAGAGTAATTGTCATATAGTATTATGTAGGCGCCTTATATGTCTCGACTTACCATTATATATGTTGTTTTTAGCTCTTGCTTGTGCTGCCTTACTATCACAATGTATGCATATTGCTGTGACTGGTTTTGGCCAGCAAGGAATATCTTCTAAGAAATCTTTTAGCCATTCAGCTTCTTCATCTGCCTTGTCAAGAGCAATGAATTCGAATTCCATATTGGAACGTGCTATACACGTTTGTTTTGTTGATTCCCAAGAAATCGTTGCTCCACCTAATGTGAATATATATCCACTTGTTGATTTTGTTTCTATATTATTAGAAATCCAATTTGCATAACTATACCCTTCAAATACAGGTGGATATTTTGTATAATACAGTCCATAATTTAAGGTATATCTTAAGATACCTTAGAACTCTTATTAATGCTTTCCAATGAGCATCATTAGGATTACTTGTATATCTACTCAGCCTGCTTACCGCATAAGCTATGTAAGGTCTAGTAGAGTTCATCAAGTACATCAAGCTTCCAATTACTTGAGAATATTCCAATTGAGAAATTGCTTCTCCATTATTTTTCTTAAGATGACAATTAGCATCAAAAGGAGTTGGAGCACATTTGCAATCGAATTGATTTAATCTTTTTAAGTCTTTCTCAACATAATGAGATTGTGTGATGATATAACCTTCGTTATTCCTTTTGATTTGAATTCCTAGTATTATGTCAACTAGACTTAAGTCTTTCATGTCAAAACTGGAATTCAACATCTTTTTGGTTGACATTATAGCATCCTTACTTGTGCTCATAATCAACATGCCATCAACATATAAGCATACTATGACGCAAAAGTTTTTCATTTCATTAATATACACACATTTGTCACATTCATTTATTTTGAAACCATTTGCTAGCATAGTATGATCAAATTTCTCATGCCATTGTTTTAGAGCTTGTTTAATTCCATATAATGACTTAACAAGTCTACAAACTTTATTCTCTTGGCCTTTAACTATGAACCCTTCAGGTTGGTCCATATAGATTTCTTCTTCTAACTCTCCATTTAGAAATGTTGTTTTAACATCCATTTGATGTATTTCCATATTGTATAAAGCAGCTATGGAAATCAACATTCTAATGGAAGTTATTCTCGAAACAGGAGAATAGGTGTCGAAGTAATCTACACCTTCCTTTTATCTATAACCTTTTGCAACCAATCGTGCCTTGTATTTATCAATAGTACCGCCAGCTTTAAGCTTTCTTTTGAATATCCATTTATATCCAATTGGTTTGACTTCAGATGGTAGATCAACCAATTCCCATGTATTATTTTGGAAATTGGACTCAACTTCACGATTGATTGCTTCCATCCATAAAGGCGCTTCCGGCGAAGACATAGCCTCCCTATAAGTCAGTGGTTCATTTTCAACTAACAAACTTATAAAATTAGGTCCAAAATTCTTTGGAACCTTAATTCTTTTTCCTCTTCTAGGTTCTAATTCTTTTCTTGAACCCTTGAAGTGGTTGGTTCTTATAGACTCTTTTCAGCCGTCCTTTTTCGTGATGAACCGTTTTGTTTTTCCTTGGAAGGAAAAATATGATAAAAAAATGTAGCATCAGCAGATTCTATAATAGTATTTTCATTTATATCTGAAATATGTGATTTAACTACTAAGAACTTATTTGTTGCACTATTCTTAGCAAAATCGATAAATACACAATCTACGATTTTAGGTCCTAATTTAGTCCTTTTTGGTAAAGGAGTTTGAACCTTTGCTAAGCAACCCCACACTTTTAAAGTTTTGTAAGTGGGTTTTCTTTTCCTCCAAATCTCATATGGAGAATTATTAGATTTCTTAAAAGGAACTCTATTCAAGATATGATTTGCGGTGAGTAATGCTTCACCCCAAAAGTTTTGGGGAAATCCAGAATCATTCAACATAGAATTAATCATATTCTTTAGAGTTCTATTTTTCCTCTTTGCCACACCATTTTGTTGAGGTGTATATGGTGCGCAGTGGTCCGATGAATAATTTTATTTGTATTACAAAATTTTGTAAACTCAATGGAATCATATTCTCTACCTCGATCAGTTCTTAATACTTTTATCTTTTTGTCAAGTCGATTTTCAACCTCTGCCTTATATATTTTAAATACATCAAATGCCTCGCTTTTATTCTTGATCAAAAAGACATGACAATATTTACTACAATCATCAATAAAAATGATGTAGTAGTTCTTTCCTCCTATCGTAGGATTTGATTTGAAGTCACAAAATCACTATGAATTAAATCTAATAATTCATTTGATCTTTCTTGAACATACTTAAATGTTTGCCTCGATTCTGCAAACTTCACATTTATGTTTTAAATCAATTTTAACTTTGGTAACATGTTCAAATGTACCATTTTATGAATTAATCTATTATTTACATGCCATAATCTAGCATGCCAAATATTAAATGATTTAATCATATAGGGTAGGGACATAGTCATATACGCAGAAACAATCATTTTATTGCTAGTGCCATTAACGATTACAATGCTTAACTTGAAAAGTCCTTCAGTAAGGTACCCCTTCCTTATGAACATGCCACCCTTGGTCAATACAAATTTGTTAGACTCGAAAACAAGTTCGAACCATTTCTTATTCAGTAAAGGGCCAGATACAAGATTTTTCCTAATATCAGGAACATAAAGAACATTAAGTAAAGTGATTATTTTTCCAGACGTGAACTTCATCTTCACTGTTCCTTTGCCTTCAACCATGGAGGAGGATGAGTTTCCCATGTACAGTTTCTTTCTCTATCAGCAAGATGAAACTCAAAAAATATGTTTTGTCACTGTATATGTGCCTTGTTGCACCAGTATCGATCCACCATCCTTTGGCATCATAAATCAGATTAGTTTCAAAAACAACTGCCATGAGATCAAAGTCAGTATCATCAATTTCCATGTCAGTAACATTTGCTCGGTTGTTCAAACTAGAATTATCAGAATTTTGGTCTTTCTTGTGGCGACAATCTTGAGCTCTATGACCCTGCTTTCCATAAACCCAGCAACTTCCCTTAATTTTCTTGTAATCCTTCCCCTTTGGTGCTAATGACTTGGTGGTTCTCTTGAAATCTTTCTTGAAATTCTTTTCTAAAATTTTTGAAATTTGGACTTGCTTGATTATCCTACCACCATGTTAGCATTAGCATTAGCCATTTCCTTCTTGTTTCCCTTCTTGTGATTTTCCTCAACATGAAGTCACAGAATGAGATCCTCAATGGACATGTCCCTTCGCTTGTGCTTTAGGTAGACCTTGAAGTCATTCCACGAATGGCTCCAGTCTGAAAATGTTCATTTACAATGCACCTTTAAGCATGCAATTCATGTTTCAGAACTTGTAGTTCTTTCACTTGCTTTACCATGGACTTTGAATCCACCATATTGTATTTCAAAAACTTGACTACTACAAACTTTATAGCCCCTGCATCTTCGGTTCGATATTTCTTTTCAAGAAGATCCCAAACATCCTTTGCAGTTTTACATTCTGAATAGACATCATACAGTGTATCATCAAGTCATTCAAAATATAATTCCTGCAGAGAAAGTCAAAATTCCTCCATGCTTCAATATTAAGGAGAGTTTCCTTGGACAAAGGGTCCTAATTTGATTTCAAAACTTCTTCCTTCATTATGTTGGCAAGATTCATAGCGGTTAGCTAGAAGAGCATTTTCTACTGCCACCTTTTAAAATCAAGATCTTTGAACTTCTCCGGTCTTTCATCTTTGGGATTGGTAGAGGTAGCAAAAGTGGATTTCTCAGTTACAAGAGATGCCATTTCAACTAGTATGCAAACAACAATTTCGTATGAATTAGTGACTAGTTTTTCTAAACACAATGACAAATTATATGCAATCAACTATTGTACGTAAATCAGCGATAGCATTAATAAAACATAATAAATATTTCATCTTAGATTGTTAGAACAAATCTACAACATGCATATTACTGAACTATAATATATATCATGCTTGAATTCAATTACAAAGAACTAGATAAAATCATACCAGAGGCTTGCACTAAATAGCAATGTCCTAAGATGAAATTTCCTCCAATTCGGTGTATGAGTGCTTCAAGAGGTTTGTCTTCAGGATACAACCGGATTGATCTTTGATTACACACCAACCAAAAATCCTTTCTTTTGCAATAACAAAAATCTCTATCTCAAAACCAGAAAAACAATCTTAATTTCGAAATTTTTCTTTTTTTAGCCAATGAAGTTAAAAACCAGTTTTATAAACCAAAAAACTACATCTTTTGAACAGTTACAACTGTTCAAAACAAGGTCATTAGTGGTGTGGTTCATGAACTACCAATTATCCCACTAATTAAACACCTTTTTAAAAACTAAAAATGGTAAGTGTTCACCACTAATCACACCTACGAAATTAACTAATTTTAATGTAAAAAGTAAATATTTTATGTTGTGAATTGGCTAAGTTATTTTAACATTAGCCCCAAAGGCCCTATCAAAGACATATTAAATATCAAGTATTTAATTTGTATTAATCAATGAAGAATACATATGGTCTTTTCCTCCAACCCCACATTTACTTAACCACTTACTTCAAGTGGAAGATCTCTTATAAGGAAACGAAACAAATAGTTTCTTTACCATGTGGGACTAAAATTTGGATACAATACAAACTCAAAGAACCTTTAAAGTTCAACACCTTTAAAGTTCAACATCACTTACCTAGCTCCAATGGCAAAACTACAATTGTAGTCATTGTGGATCACCTCTCTAAGATGTTACACTTCGCGGCTTTGGGATCTCACTTTACTACACATATGGTAGCGATTGTGTTTGTGCAAGAGGTTTGCTGCCTTCACGGTATGCCTATTTCTATTTTCTCGGACCGTGACCCCTATTAATGAGCACATTTTTGCAAGAATTTTTGCCTCCAAGTTAGAAGTTAGCTACCAACAGTGCCTATCACCCGCAGTCAAAGCCCTCAACCGTTGTTTAGAAACTTATCTACGATGCTTCATGTCATAGTCCCCGACACATTAGACACGCTATCTCCCTTGGGCTAAATGGTTTTATAATACTTCTTGACATTCTTCGATCAAGGTGACTCCTCATGAGGCTGTGTAGACGCTCTCCACCTTCCCTATTGGGCTATGTTAAAAGTTCCTCTACTGTTGCCACTGTCAATGATTTGCTCAATGATCGTTCCACCGTTCTTACGGTTCTTAAACATAACCTTGAGCAGGCTCAGTAGCGCATGATTGCTCAAGCTAATCTTCATCGACCCGATGACCTTTTTGAAGTCAATAATCAGGTCTTTCTCAAATTACAGCCCTACAGGCAGCCCTTTGTGGGTTCTTGCAACAACTTCAAATTGAGCAATAAATTCTATGGGCCTTTCTTGTTCTAGAATGAATTAGTGCAATTTCTTATCGCTTGTACTTGCCTCATACTGCCCGTATCCACAACGTCTTCAATGTTTCAATACTGAAGAGGTGTTTAGGCGATGTAGCCTTAAAATCCAATCCCTTGCCCACAGAGTTCTTCGGCTCACACCATTTAGTCATTCCCCTTACTATTTTGGACTCGTGACAGGTCCTTCTTCAAGGTTGAAAGGTCACTCAGCTTTTCATTCAGTGGGAAAGGCACTCTTAAGACGATGCCATTTGGAAGAACGTTATTAATTTTCGTTATGCTTGTCCTCAGTTCCATCTTGAGGACAAGCTGTTTATTGATGGGGGAGGTATCGGTGTTAATGGGCTAAAACTGGATCCAACAAAGCTAAGGACTGACTCAGGCTTGTTGGGAGTGACTACGGTCCAACCCACTAATCAAATGAGCAACTGAGCGATCCAGCGTCCCCGCAAGATGGATGATTTGTGTGATTTAGAATCTATCACAGTTCGTTAGACATGTCAAGATTTGTAGGGATATTCCCCGGCATGAGTTGGTAATGTAAACTTGTAGGTATCATGTAAGAAAGACGTTGAGTCTCCTCTATATATGTCATTAATAAAATCACGAAGGGCGTGATGAATTAACCCTTCTTTCCCAGAAACTCGTCTTTTTTTTCTTATTCTATCTGTTTTTTTTCTCTCTCTCCCCTCTGTATTTTCTCCCTATTTATATTACACTTTCTCTTAGTGGTATCAGATACCCAACAATAGAAAATCAAGATATTAAGGACTATAAAGTACTCAACCTTTAGCTAAACCTATCTTGTAATGACACACTTTAGTTATTCAATTAATGGTACAAACACTAAAGCAAGAAAGTAATAACTCTTGTTACACAACTCTCAACTCCTAATAGGGTAACTAAATCTAATAATTTTTTTCGAATTAACTAAATCTAATGTTTAAATAGTTATATTAGTGCATCTCCAATGGAGATGTGAATTAGGGTGGATGTGTGTCAACTAAGATAAGGTAGACATTAGGTTAAAAAATGTCTCCAATGGTAATGTAGATTTGCTCTATGTGGATGATGCGATGTGGACACTGTCTATCGCAACCTCTATTTTAGAGGGTATGATGGACAATGTGCACTTCATAATGAAATAAAAATTGCACACGAGAAAAAAAAATTCAAAAAATAACTGAACAAAAAAAAAAAATCAAAAAAATAGCCGGTGTATATATCTACCAAAATATAATTATCTATTATCACATATTTATTGATTTTCTTATCAACAAACCAATCGCTATTTTGGTTAAAAAAATTAATTTTGTGATTAATTAAAAAACGAGTTGGTTTCATCAAATAAAAAAGTACATTTGATTTCTTTTTAATTACAAAAGATACTATACAATAAACTAATGGCAAAACTAATGATTTGGTCCTTGAACTTTGTGTTTTTTATATTTTTGGTCTCTAAACCTTTATTACTACATATTTGATCCTTTAACTTTTACAATGATTCTACATTTAGTCCTTCCACCATTTAAAGTATTAAATTTCACCAACGTGAGTAACAAAAGTGTCGTGTGACTAGTCAAGAAGAGTGAAGTGGTTTATATTGTTGAACCGAACGACTCATATCGACCAACGAAAGTCGAAAAAAAAATTAATTTTCCCCCAGAACAGAAAAAACTCAAAGTTCAGGGACCAAAACATAAAAAACTTAAAAGTTTAGGGACAAAATGTACGACAGTGAAAGTTCAAGGACCAAATGTACACTAATAAAAGTTCAGGGACCAAAAACATAAAAGACTCAAAGTTCAAGGACCAAAAAATATGTTTTGCCTAAACTAATATGTATATTTAGAGCATCTCCAACGGGAACATGGATTGGGTTGAAAATTGATCCACCTCGGATACAATCCATGTCCAACCCAAAAAATATTCTTCAATGAGACCATGAATTGATAATCTCAAAAAATAGTTTAATTAGGACTTAAACATCTTCAATAATTAAGACAATTATTCTTTTACCATGGAAAGATTCTAATTATTCTAATCTAATTAAACAAAAAATAGCTAATGTCTCTTAAAATTAATTGATCGCCTAAATAATAGCTAAGTAATTGAATTTTTCAATTGAAAAAGTATCGAATTTGGCAAAACATATTTTTTGGTCCTTGAACTTTGAGTCTTTTATGCTTTTGATCCCCAAACTTCCATTGTTGTACATTTGGTCCCTAAACTTTTGAGTTTTTTTTTTATGTTTTTGGTCCATGAACTTTGAGTTTTTTATGTTTTGGGAGAAAGTAGACTTTTTTTTCAACTTTTGTTGGTTGATGTGAGTCGTTCGGTTCAATAATATAAACCACTTTACTTTTCTTCACTAGTCACACGATACTTTTGTTACCCACATTGGTGGAATTTAACATTTTAAATAGCGAAAAGACTAAATGTATAATCATTGTAAAAGTTCAAAGACCAAATGTGTAGTAATAAAAAGTCAGGGACCAAAAGCATAAAAAACACAAAGTTCAAGGACCACATCATTAGTTTTGCCATCGAAAAAAATAACCACAAAAAATAGATTAATAATTATTAATCTTATCTAATTAATAATTTGTAGCTAATTTTTCTTAAAATTAATTAATTAACTTAATACAACAATAACAACAACAACATAGCCTCAGTCCCAATTAATTGGGGTAAGCTATATGGATCAAACTTTTTCAATGTGTTCGATTAAGTGCAATTAATGGTAAGCTTTCAATTAATTACCATAATAGTAGTAAATATATAATGGCATACAAAATTAGCTAATTTTTCATAAAATTAATTAATCACATGAATGATACACTACAAAAACGCATAAAATAGAAAGGGGAATAGCGACGGGCTATTTCCCATTGCTATTTAGTTGCGAATTGGCGACGGAGATCATCGTTGACCCTGTTGACCCTGTTGATCAATTTAGTAACGGAGTTAGTGACAACCCCGATCACTAATTATTGGACAAAAAAACTCTAGCCTACGCAGCGGTGGAGCCCACCACTTGGCAGCGACAAGAGTGGGTTGTGTGTAACCACGTCGCTAATCCAGTCACTATTTGGCTAGATCAAACCCTCATCGATCATAGATTGTCTCCCTCCTCTCATCTTTCGTCCCATCATCCTCTCTTCGATCTCACCTCCGCTCCTCTCATCTCTCCCTTCACAATACCTTCTCTCTCTAGTTCCAATTATGTCTCTTTTTCTCTCTCTCTCTCTCTCTCTCTCTCGTGCAAGCTTGTGCACCACCCTCCTCCAAGCCCTAACAGCTACCACCACTGCCGTCTCCCCTCCTCAAAACCCCAACCCTCACCGCCGCCCTTCGATCCCCCTAAACCTTAACCCTCACCCTACTCTTACTACTCCCCTAATCTCTGCCTCTATCTCACTTTCTCTCGTCGCCAGCGTGTTGTTGTTGCCGCTGCTCACCACCCCACCCTACCGCTTTTGGTGCTACCTTCCGCCGGTGCCATAGGTATATTTTTTATTTTAATATGATTTTGAATTTGTGTTTTTTTTTAATTTAATTTATTTTAATTAAAATAAATGGTTATGGTTATGATTTTTTATTTTAAATATGTATAATTGTAATTTTTTTGATAAAAAATATTTGAATAAACTCTTATAATAATATTTTAGGTTGATATGAATGATTTTTTATATTAGTGAAAAATATAATGCTTGTGTAACTTTAATTTAGTTTTTGTGTATATTTGTGATGTTTGTATATAATTTTTCATATTGTTATGTATTTTTTTTTGTAATGTGTTATAATTTTCTTGAAAAAAGTAAAATAAAACATTAATGACCTATACTTTACTAATAAAATCTCGTTCAAACGAAAAAATTAATTAAACAAATTACATTTTAATTAGGAAAAAAATAAAGGAATAATATATATATATATATGTACAAACATAATTTAAGCACTTTAAAATGAATTAACGAAAATATATAGTAAAAAATAAAAATATACGATTGATTGAACGAAAAAATATATAACGACACTTTTATACTATATATAGAACTTATATCAAGTATATGCAATGCAAATAAATTAATTAAACCAATAAATTTTAAAACAAAATAAAGCACTTAAAAACTTATATATACTATATGGATGTATAAATTATACTATATATATAAATTTATACTATATATTTTGTCAAAAAAACCACTTAAAAACTAATAATTAAACTATAAATATTGAAATGAAATATAATGATTTATACTATATGTATAATTATATTAATGTACTTCAAAACTTTAATTAATGAAAAATAGTACTTATACTAATTAAACAAAATAAATTGTAACAAAATAAAACACTTAAAATTTACTAATTATGATAGATATATATTGAAATAAAATTATAATAATTTATAATAACGTCTGAAAAAAATATTTATTACGCATAGTACATGCAAATGCAACCATTTTGACTAATTATGATTAATATTCGACTAAAATATATAGTGTTTGGTGTGTGTGTGTTTATTAGGGTACCTTAGGTTTTTCGAGATGTTTGTGTCTCGAGATTGGATGTACAACCGCATTGAAGACAATTACATTAGATTGGAGTTTATGGTTGGCGTGAAGTAGTTCCTGAAGTTTGTTATATAACACTGCACCATTTTCTTCAATGAAGAGAAAATTCAATGTTCATGCTGAAAATGTCGCAACAAGAAACACTACAATGTAAACATAGTAAAGCTCCATCTAGTGAGTTGAGGATTCATTCCCGAATTTTATTGTTGGGCTGAGCATGGGGAGGAAGAACGATTAAATGATGTGGCCGATGAAGATGATGATCCACTGAATGAATATCCGATGTCATATTACCATATGATACACGACCACACGAGGCCGAGCTTCGATTGGAACCGTTAGGAGGAGCCAAACCCTGAATCTAAACCATTATTCGAAAAGATTGACGTAGCGAATGAACCATTTTGGCTAGGTTGCGAGAAGATGACGAAACTCTCGGTAATGGCGCATTTGTTTACAATAAAGTCAAATCACCATTTTTTAGAGCAAGCTGTCAGGCCCCAATTAATTAGAGCAGTTGACCGACCTAGATTACCTTAATCCCCTAATAATCTAGTAGCCTTAATCTCACTATCATAAATAATTAAAAATCTATCGTCTTAATTATCAAATATAATTCTTTGTTAACCATAAAGGATTCTAAAGTAAATCTCAAACCTCAAAACTTATTTAGATTAATTTCCAAATCTCAAAATTTTGTAACAATTTTTGACGACTGCACCTCATCTATTTTTAAGCCTACACCGAAAAACTCGGCTTTCAAAAGTCTCAACAAAATCTACCTAGCTTGGTGAAAATGCCAAAGGACTTACAATCCACCCATAACAATATATATTGCATTAACAAAAATTATTTATTCATTCTAACCTATTTTAAGTTTTCAAAATCTTTAAACCAGGATCACCTTAGCTCCACGGTATTTCAATATTTCCCAAAACTGTTACAACCATTCCAAATAAGATCCTAACCACACACAAGCCCAAAAATCCATTTATAGAATATGTTATATTAAAAAACAATACATACATAAAGAGAAAGAAATTAATAAAGTCACATAAAATTTTATAGCTTCCCCTTTCTTTTGTCACTGCTCGAACCTGTCATAACCTAATTATAAAAATTAGATAATATCAGATAAGTAAATCCCATACTATCCAATATATCTGTATTAATAAAATGCATAATAATCTAAGAGATTAAACGAAGAATATATGCTAAGGAATTTAAATACAACCGTGAATCCATCATATTTTCGTTATCTGACCATAAACAGTTAATATCGTTTTGAAGTGGTAAGTAAACACTAATAATGACTCATGCGAAGAGAGGATAACTAAACGAGTCTCATTCCTCTAGACTATAGAAAATGATATGGTTCAATGTGATCTCATGATAACAACTTGATGCAAAGTATCAGTGGCTCCAGCCCTTCAAACATAATATAGTATTCTCCCATGCAACCTCGGTATGATAAACACTATAAGGAGACTCGAATTGCCTTTATCCTCCTCACATGTGTATGCATGTATAACAAATAATGCAATATCAAGGATCAATGCAATTTATACAAAATTTATAATCATACAATATAAATGTTACTATGAGATTTACTTAACCTTACAAACGAGATGCAATCACTCCCTTGTGCTCAGAGTTAGTAAATTAGTGTACACGGGGTTCCAATTACGGTCCTATAATTCATTTACAAGTTCGGTAAGATTCCATAACAATTCCACAATTCTTTTAATTTATTATATTTCAATTAGTCTTGTCTTGATTCGAAAACCTAGAAATTAGTCCAAATCAAATCTTCGATGTTCGAATCTCGATTTTGAATTATGGTTCAAATTCGAAAATTAACCTAAACTAGGCTTTAAAATATTTTTCATATTTTTGGGTATTTTCTATGTCATAACACGCATTACGATGCAAAAATCCCAATATAAATCCTCGAGAAAATTTTAAAATCATCGTTTCTCATAAAAATCTTAAAATTTTAATAATTTGTCAAAAAATCCTATTATTCTAATTTTCCATAATTACGAAGGATTTTTTTAAAATTTTAACCCATTTTTCAAATTAGAGGAATGAATTTGATCCCTCAATCGGGTCCGATTTGGCTCAAGTGAGCCGAACTCGATTCAAAGGGATCATCCCCTTCCTCACCCCTGTTAGTGAAAATGAAAAAGATAATTCTGTTTCGTTCTCACTCTTTTTTTATTGAGCGGGGGAGTCCCAAGTTTCTCCTCCCTCTCCCTTCTCCTCCTCTTTCCCCATCCTCTTCCTCCCTATATATATAGATCAAACCACTTCCACCCCTCCACTTTGTCCCTCATTTCGATCATAACCTTACCATCCCTGTTCGATTCGAAATCAAACCAAATAGTCCCTTAAATTAAATTAAAACCCGATTTCCATTAAACTTACCTTACTTTCAACGATACCCATAACCACCAGTAACAATCACCAACTCTCGATTGGATTTCAATTACGGTGAGTGGAGAGAGAGAGAGAGAGAGAGAGAGAGAGAGAGAGAGAGAGAGAGAGAGAGAGAGGAGAGGTGATGAGACGAAGAAGACGATGCAGTAGTAGCACATACCACAATCTTTTTTATTTCGATTTTGATCAAAAGGCGTAGGCTAAATGACCATTATGCCCTTCAATTTTAATTCTTTACAATACAAAATCAATACCCTTTTGGGTCTTTTGACATTTTCTAATTTATTCTTGTATTTATCTCTTCATTTTGAGTCTAGATTAAATTCTGAAAAATACCCCAATTCGACCAAAAATTGAAAAATTGACCAACACGCTTCGAAACTCCATATAACCCATTTTCGCATAATTCGAGGTGTGGGACCAACGTCGACTTATTAAGTCCAATTAACATCTAAATTTAAATTTTCATACTTAAATACAATTAATTTTCTCATAATTCGATATTATAGCTCAGGTCAACATTTTAACTCTCATGAAACTCATTTCATTGCGTATCTTAAGATAAAACCTCGTGAATTTGGGATTTACTTGATTAACTCTAATTTTGCAATACTAACATAATATATAATACATAACACTAAGCAAACAACAAACAAAAGTAAAATTACCTATAAATCTTGTTTCACGAATTCTCGGCTCTCGACCTGCGACCTATGCTATAAACCTGCGGCCTAAGCCATAATTATGCCTCATTAATGTAGGATTACCCACAAATATTGATTTTAAGAATTTTGGGATTTGATAATCTTCCCAATTAATAAAAATTTCATCCTCGAAATTAAAATTGAAATCGAAGTTGCCTAAACTAAAAAAGATCCAAAAATGCTCTCTCATATACATTTCTCGTTTCCATGTTAGCTCGAGTCACCATGAAACTGCCACTTAACCAAAATAAGTGAAATTTCTTTTTTTCGAAACTTTTGGACCTTATCCACAATCAATAGAGGTTTCTCTTCATATAACATATCACCCTACAAATTGAATTGATTTTACTCTACTATGTGATGCGAATTAGGTTCCTTCCACCTGAGCATAGACAAATGAAATATATCATGAACTTCAACTAACTAAGGCGGTAATGTAAGTCTATAATCAGACTTTGCAATGGTTTCACAATCTTAAAAGGTCCTATAAATCTAGGAGAGAGCTTTCCCTTCAATCCAAATATGTAATGGCATTTGCAGGCTAGAATTTCAAATGAAACCAATCTTCTGTCACTATATTCTATAACCTGGTGATATAGATCATAATAACTTTTGTTCATTTCCTAAGCCGCTTTCAATTTTTGACGAATTTGTTGCATAACCTCGGTGCGATCTCGAATTATCTGTGGCCCCATCTCCACCAAATCCTCTTGTTCCCAACTGACAGGCTGTAGAATGACAAGGTCTCCCATACGAAGCCTCGAACGGAGCTATATTGATACTTGATTGATATCTTTTATTGTAAGAGAACTCACATAAAGTATGTATTCTTCCATGAATCTCCAAATTTTAGTACACAAGCCTTGAGCATGTCTTCCAACACATGGATAAACCATTTAGTCGGACCATCCATCTGTGGATAAAATGAAGTAATGAAATGTAAATAAGTGTTAAAATATTCCTGCATGCTTTGCCACAACCCCGACGTATACTGAGCATCATGATTAGAAAATATCTTTAATGGCACCCCATGCAAGCAAATCGCCTCTCGCTCATACATTTAGCTCATTTGTGTAAAGGTATTTGAAATGGATATAGAAAGAAAATGACCAGATTTCATTAGTCTATCAATAATAACCCAGACTACATCACGTTTACTTCGAGAAGTAGGGTAGATGAGTAATAAAATCCATCATAATATGTTCCCATTTCCATTACGGTATGGGAAGTGGTTGCAACATATCCATGGGTTTTGTTTGGCATTAATCTATTAGCAAATCTCACATATTCTCATATAATCACCCACATCATCTTTCATCCCTGGCCACCAATACAATCGCTTCATATCATGATACATTTTGGTCCTACCATGATGAATGCTATATATAGACCGATAAATACTATCAATATCTCATCTTGATTCTTAGCCATCGATCAAATCTACAGTTTACCTCTAAGCCTCAAACTCTTACCCTCAAACTCAATCTGATTTGGATTATTAATGTCATTAACAAACCCCTTGAACTTCCTATAATTCATATTACTTTGTCGACATTCTATCACTTTTTGAATAGAGACACTTTGTACTCTAGACTGAGCATAAATTGGTTCATTATCAACCTCAAGAATGTCTGACAAAGTCGTAGTAATGTTTTTTTTTGAGCAAATCATACTCATAAGTCCAACCAACTAGCTGCACGCAATGCTTTAACACTCATCATGCTCAGTGTATCAGCCACAACATTAACATTACCCGGATGGTATTCAAGACTAAAATAAAAGTCTTTCAAGAAATAACAATTGCCTCTAATTTTAAATCATAAATGTGACAATTCTTTTGTGAGTCTTTAAATGTCGAGAAGCAAAAGCAATCACTCTACCATTCTGCATTAATACACAACCCAAGCCCACTTTCGAGGCATTGGTATAAATTGTAAACCTTTTCCCTAGTTCAAGAAATACAAAAATTGGTGATGAAGTCAAATGCTTCTTCAATTCCCAAAATGCCATATCGCATTTTTTAACCAAATAAATGGAGCATTTTTCTGAGTTAATTTAGTAATTGTCGCAGCTATCTTAGAAAAATCTTTCACAAATCTATGATAATAGCCAACTTAACCCAAAAAACTATATATTTTGGTTACTATGGTAGGTTCCAGGCAACCAATGATAGCCTCAGTCTTGGCCGTATCCACCAAAATTCCTTTCGTACTAACCATATGATCCAAAAACTTCACTTGAGACAACCAAAACTCGCATTTGCTAAATTTGGCATATAGCCTATGATTTCTTAAATTTTGGAGAATAACTTTGAGATGTTGTTCATGATCCTCGCGAATCTTAGAGTATATCAATATATAATCAATGAAGACTATGACAAAGTGATCCATATATGACCTCAACAGTCTCAGCATTAAATCCATAAACATCGTCGGAGCATTATTCAACCCAAATGGTATAACTACAAACTTAAAATGACCATATCTCGTACCGAACGCAATCTTATGCACACCATCTTCCCGAACTCTCAACTAAAGGTAGCTAGAAAGAAGATTAATCTTAGAAAAAAATTTGGGACCTTTCAATTGATTACACAAATCATTAATTCATGGCAATGGATATTTATTCTTAATAGTGACCCTGTTCAACCGTATATAATCAATGCAAAGCCTCAAACTATCGTCATTTTTTTCATGAAAAGGATTGGTGCGCCCCACGATGACTTACTTTGGTGAATAAACTCCTCTATCAAGCAACTCCTCCAACCGTTTCTGCAACTCCTACAACTCCTGCAACTCCTGCAACTCCTTCAAAGACATTCTCTCCAGAGGAATTGATATTGGTTTAGTTCAAGGAACTAAATCAATATCTCTCGAGGTGAAACTCTATGTAAATCATCAAGAAACACATTAAGGAATTCACAAACTACATGAATCTCCTCTAGTTAAATTTAAATTTTGCCTTTGCAATAATAGTTTCGACAAGAGTTTCCATTTCTTCCCCAAAGGCTAGCCTACTTTTGGTTAAAGGAAACTTAGATGATGTTCCGATAGATGCAAACACTGTCCAATAAAAAAATATAAAAGAACATCATCTTATTGAAACAATCTAAGTGTACATGATAAGCTGCTAGTCAATCCATTCTCAACAACACATCAAACTCCAGAAACTTCAACATACAAAGATCAACGGCCATCTCATGTATGAATATCTCAACAACACACTTCTCACACATAAAGTGAAGATACATATTATCCCCAATTATTGTGTTGAAGATAAGTTGAATACGGACTCGTACCGGAGTTAACCCTAACTTTATCTCTACACGACCAATAATTGAAATAGGAAATTCGATAAGATTATGATTTGCATCTAAATCTCATTCAGCACCACTTAAACACATTTCCTAATCCATTGTTAAGGTTGTGACACACAAAAGAGACGCTCCTAAAAGTTGTGGACACGCAATCTTGTAATGTATTTTTTTATACCCAAAACACGTAACTGAAATTGAATTTCAAGGAAAATCTTGGCTATAATGACCTTGATGTCCACATATGAAATAAGTAACCATAGGTTTACTGTCTACAAAAGATGCCTGACAAGGTGATGATCTTTGACTCGCACTCTGTCCCTAAGATCCTCAGCCTTTACCCTACTCTTCAGCGACTAAATTACACCACTACGACTTGAAAGCTAACAAGATTGTGATTGAATATGTTTTGAACCTATCGATATAATGGTATTCCTCAAGCAATGACCGGATCAACCCGAATTAAAACTACAACAACCAGGCCACTTTCGGATGAACTGTAGAGGTAGCATGTTTCTCTTGTGCGAGTAGAGTAGCAGTAGGAACTTCTTAAGCAACATGAACCACAAGTACTTGGGCTACCACTTGTACTTGTAAAATAGTCAACTTTGACATCTGCCTAACCAAGTATTGAAACATATTTGAATCCATACATTGTTGATCTTTATTGCCTTCGCTAGATCCCTAACCTGGCTCTTGCTGTCCACTCATAGTGTTATGCAATAAAACAACTACAAGAAAAATTGTTTAGCATAACCATATCCATCGATATCTCAATAATATAAAACACAAATAGCATAATCATAATGTTTTTTAAACTTTTATCCCTGTTTTGTCATGTCACCTCCCAACTAATCAATCACTTAACCTCAATCAACAAGATTCAATTAGAATCCTAGGCTCTGATATCAACATCGCCAAACCCCACTTAATTAACACATGATTTTCTAGAATACCTTAATCTCCGATAATCTAGTAGCCTTAATCTCACTATCAATAAATAATTAAAAATCTATCATCTTAATTATTAAATATAATTCTTTATCAACCATGAAGGATTTAAAAAAAATATGAAACCTTAAAATTCATTTAGATTGATTTTAAAATCTAAAAATTATGTAAAACATTTTGACAACACCTTCTCTATTTTTAAGCCTACATCGAAAAAGCTAGCCTTTAAAAGTCTTCAACAAAACCTACTCAGCATGGTGGAAATGCCGAGGGACTCATAATCCACCCATAACAATATATATTGCTACAAGTAAAAAATTAGACATCTTTTATAGTGTAATTTAGGTTTATTTTATATATAAATGTTGATATTATACGTGGTATTCTCTTGTTTATGTGATTTTACATTTTAAATAGGAAAATGAAGAAATAAAAGAAAAGAGCAAGAAGAGCAAAATGGTGAACTGAAAAATTATTCTAGCGAGTAGATAGTGATTTGGAATAACAATAGGGATTTTCACTTAAATCAACAACAGAAGAAGACCAACATATCCCCAATGAATTAGAGAATAAACTAGAAATTGCCAGTTAAATTGGATAAGCATTGAGAGCTAAACTCAGTGATTTACTGAGTGATTTATGTTTATGTGAGAAATCACCGACAAATCGCTGAGGGTGGGTGATAGTTTTTTTAGATTAATATGAGCAAGTTGTATTTATTTAGGATATGTATTCTTAAGGGAACTATATATAGACTAGAGAGCTTCGAAATAACTCTCTCCAATTACTCTCTCATTTTTTTTATTAAATCTTATATTTGAAGCAATATTGGAGCATTTATTTAGGGCTATTTATTTACTTAATTATGTCTTTTATTTACATATTTGAATTGTTTATTTCTAGCATGTGTAAGTAGTCTATAAATCTAAACAAACCCTAAGCATGTAATATATGTTGGATTGTTATGTAGTTATAATTATGGAATCACGTACTTAATGCCTTAAATCAACTCATACACGTCAATCATAGATAAAATAAGTTGTTTTTGAGTATTAAAACTAGTAATTCTTTATGTTAAGTACATAGTGGCCAATATATTCCTTAATATAGAGTATTCAATTCTACGTCTATAATTATTGACAAGAATTATAGTACTAGCTAGGATTAGCCTATAGGGCATTTTCCGAGTGGATATCTTAGGTGATTGTGTTCTAAGTTGTTTATTATGTAGCTTTGGTAGTATGGGCTTAGATTAGACGTGATTCTCATTGAACTTAATGCTATCATATTTCTACGGTGTTGCATTTTACCTAATAGGTAGACTTACAATAATAAGAATGTGGCATTTCCATTGAATTTATGAAATTCGATTGCTGGCTAAAGGCTTTTAACCTATTATGAATTAGGATTTAATGATTCTAAGATTCAATATGAAATAATTATAGCTATATTATGAAGTGAAGTCATATTTTAGTGTTTGAAAACAATCCATGTATATTACATTGTTTAGTGGGGGCTTGTTTAGATGTTTGTTTCATATTTTATTTACATAGATTTATTGATTATTTGATTTATTAGTTTGATTATATTAAGTAAGTTTATTAAATTTAAATTGTTTATAGTTTGATTATTTTAATTAATTGTTTAGTTTATTTGTATATTTTTTTGTTTATTTCCCATATAATTAAAATAATTAGATTAAAACAAGTTGAATTGATAAAAAATTAGGGTAGCTTAAATTCTTAAGAGATTTGAAAAATCTCTATGGAGACGATATCCCATTTTCCACTACTACAAGTTAATAGTAAAATACAAAAATTATTGTAGACGCTAAACACGTGTCAATTTTTAGCGCCGTTGTCGAGATTTTAAAAAATAATCTCTTGGAAATCTTCTTGTTAAAAGTCATATAAAATGGCTTTATACGAGGAAGAGTTAACTGTTAGGTAATCTGATAGGAATTTCATGGCTTATGAACCTATGTGCATAATTTTCACAACAAAATTTCTGGAATTTGAATTAAAGTTCGGATTCATAAATTCTTTACCATGTTTTCATGGTGAAGATAATGAAGATGCTCAAAATTTTATTAGGGAGTTCGTACACAAAGTAAGCATGTTAAAATCTAAATATATAGAAATAGAGTATGTTAAATTAAAAGTTTTTCCTTCCGTATTGAAAGGCGAAGCTTTAGAATTAGTTTATATAAAAAAAATTAGTAATGCTAGGATGGAAATTGAAGAGACATTTGATGAATTTTGGGATAGGTATCAAAGATTAATCTCATTATGTCCAATGCATGGATTTACAAACAAAACTTTGAGTGAAGATTCTAAGAAACGGTATATGGAGGGTCTTTTGCTCTATAAAACACCAACTTTAGCAAGAGAAGCTATAAATAAAATGACTAAACAATCTAAGCAATTTGGTGAGAAGAGTGAACCGACCAAAGATAATCAAGTCACATGAATGGGACATATAAAACATCATATGATAAGATAGATGAACTAAAAGCCATGATTGAATTGTTATTAAGAGATAGATTAAGCACAGTAAAATCATGTAATGAATTAAGCCAGCCTAATGATGAATATCTTTTGAAACGACAAACCAAAATAGTAGAAGCTAACACTATAACGAACCAATATAATAGGTATGTTGATCTTAATTTTAATTTTAATAGTTATGCAAATCACCCACATCCGAATGTAGGTAATCATATCAACAATCAGGGTTATCAAAAGTATAAAACATCAAAAAATTTCGAAAGAGAAAAGATCAAATAACTCAAACATTAGAAATGATATGATCGAAATGAAAAACTAGTTGAGTAAATGGCAATACAAATGAGTGAATTTATAAATCGAGAAAAATTACTATCTCAATCTTATCCTACTATACATGAAAAAGCAGTAGATATAATATTAAGAAGTAAGAAGATGGATGAACGTAAGATGTCAGACCAATTAGTTCCTAGAAAAGAAACTGAAGTAGAAAGTAAAAAGACTCCTAACGAAAAAAGGGTAATAAGCCTAAAAAAGATAGACTAATTAATATAGAACCGTCATTCTATTATTGTTTTTAAGATAATAAAAATGCTAAGAAATTGCAGGAAGAAAAACAAATATTTGATACAATACACCCTTGTTTGAAGTTATTAAAAATGTACCTAAGTATCAAATATTTATAAAAGATTTATGCACTAATAAGATTAAGGCTAATGAAAAGTGAGTTTAGGAGAACACGTATCTACACTAATCCAAAAGAAGTTACCTCCTAAATGTTCTAATCTTGAAATTTTTTATTCGTTCCATGTACGAGTGAAACTTAAGAATTTCTAAAGCATTGTGTGATATTGGAGCATCCATAAATGTTATGCCTTTATCTATTTATTTATAAATGAAAAACATACATTTAGATGAAACTGGTATAGTTGTACAACTAGTTGATAGATCCACCGTTAAACTAATAGGATTACTAGAAGATGTACTAGTCAAAGTTAATGGTTTAGTCTTCCCAACATATTTCTATGTCTTAGATATAAAAGAAGATAAGTTCTCTAATAGGACTTCCCTAATTTTAGAAAGGCCATTTTTGAAAATAGCACAAGCAAAGATTGATGTTTCAAATGAAACATTAACAATGCAAGTAGATGATGATGCAGTAAAGTTTAACATATACAATGCAATGAAATACCAAATGGATGTTTCTTCCATATGCAAAGTAGATATGATGGATCTGTTAATAGATAAATCTTTAAGAAAAGATAAAATAGATAAATTAGAATTGGCAATTGAAGATTTAGAAGAAGATGATGATAGTGAGGAGGAAGCAAAAGAGATAAAAAGTACTTTAGAATTATACAATGAACTACTTGAACTTACTTGTTACTTAGAATTATCTAGATCTAAAATCCTTGCCAAACCATTTGAAATATGTTTATTTAAGGGATTGTGATAAATTTTCTAGTAATAATTTCTAACAAATTAACTAGCTCAGAAGAAAATAAGTTGATAAATGTATTGAAAGAATTTTAAAGGAGCAATAGGATGGACCATAGCTCATATCAACGGAATAAGTATAGCTACGTGCATGCATAGGATAAACCTAGAAACTGATAACAAAGCTTCTACACAGCCGTAACGTAGATTATACCCACCTATGATGGAGGTAGTAAAAGCTGAAATATTAAAAATATTTGATGTAGAATTAATATTTCCAATAGCCAATAGCAATTGGGTAAACCCAATTCAAGTAGTCCCTAAAAGACATGAATTACATTAATAACAAATGAATATGGAAAATTAGTACCAACTAGAATCCAAAACGCTTGTATGGCATGCATAGATTATAGAAAACTGAATGCCTCAGAAGATCACTATCCACTCCCATTTATAGATTAGATGTTAGAAAGATTAGTTGAAAAAACCCATTACTGCCATCTAAATGGTTATTCAAAATCTCACCAAGTACCTGTAGCCCCAAAGATAAGGAAAAAAACTATTTTTACTTGCCCCTTCAATAGACGTGCGCCTTTTAGTTTATGTAATGCACCTGCAACGTTTCAAAGATATATGGTTAGTATTTTCTTTGATTATGTGGAAAATTTCATTGAAGTTTTTATAGATGATTTTACAATTTATTGTAATTTTTTTATTAGTGTTTAATTAATTTAACTAAAGTACTTAAAAGATGCATATAAAAGAATTTAGTATTAAACTATGAAAAATGTCATTTTACGGTAGATATATGAGTGATATTAGGACATATAGTGTTACATAAAGGAATAGAGGTAGAACATGCAAAAATTCAAGTAATCAAACGTTACTTACCCCATCGTGGTAAAAGAGATACGTTCATTTCTTGGACATGCTGGATTCTATTGAAGATTTGTAAGAGATTTCTTTAAAATTACATAACCCTTATGCAAACTTTTACAAAAAGACATCCCTTTTGAATTTACTAATGAGTGAAAGATAGAATTTGATAAATTAAAATATTTTTTAACAACTACACCTGTGTTTAAATCACTAGACTAATCATTACCCTTTGAAATTATGTATGATGCAAGTAACTCTATTTTAGGTCAGAAAGCGAGAAAAAATCTCATGTAATTTATTATGCTTTTCGGACATTAGATTCAACCCAATAGAATTACACCATTACTGAAAAATAACTCTTAGTTGTAGTGTTTGTCTTAGAAAAATCTATACCATATCTATTTGGAAGAAATGTAATAGTTTATTCAGATCATGCAACTTTACGATATTTAACGACAAAGCAAGACATAAAATCTAGACTAATAAGACGGATACTACTCCTATAAGAATTTGACCTCAGTATAAAAGATAAGAAAGGAGTTAAAAATCTAGTAGCAGACCACTTAGGTAGGTTAGAGAATCGAGAACCACCTATACCATTAAAGGATGAATTTCCAGATGAATACTTATATAATATGTATACTGATGGCCCTTGGTATGCCGATATAGTTAATTATCTTACCACCAGTAGGTTATCACCTTACTTAACGAGAGTCCAAAAGAATGAAATTAAAAAAGATCATAAACAATATTTATAAGATGAACCTTATTTATGGAAGTTTTGCAACAACCAAATAATTAGGATATGCATACCACATTTAGAAGTACAATCAATTATATATGTCATACTTATGCACGTGGAGGACATTTCGGCCCATGTAGCCATGTGAAATTTCGGATTTCGAATTCTTTTAGCCAATACTATTTTATGATTGTTTCCTTTATATAAAATCTTGTCCAAATTGCCAATGAACTCGAAACTTAGGATGTAGAAATGACTTTAACCCCTATTCTATTTGTGAAGTGTTTGATCTATGGGGCATATATTTCATGGGATCTTTTCCATTATCAAATGGCTATGTTTATATTTTACTTACTATAGATTATGTGTCTAAGTAGGTAGAAGCAAAAGCTACTAGAACTAACGATTCAAAAAATAGTGATTGATTTCCTTATATTAAAAATCTTTACAGTTTTTGGAGCACCTATAGCACTTATAAGTAATATAGGTTCACATTTTATTAATCGATTTGTTGCTAATCTACTTGCTAAGTACAACATCACACATATGACATCTAATGTGTATCACCGACAAACTAATGGACAAGTTGAAATGTCGAATAGAGAAATTAATTTAATACTAGACAAAATTGTTAGTCCAACACATAAAGATTGAGGTTTTAGATTGGAAGACACATTATTGGCATATAGAACAATATTTAAGATGCACATAGGCATGATGCATTATAGGTTAGTATTTAGAAAAAACATCTTTCATTTACTGACGAACTAGAACGTAAAGCCTTTTAGGCAATAAACACATGCAACATGAATTATAATGAAGTTGGAACCAATGTAAGTTGAGTCTCCAATAATTAAAGGAAATTAGGAATGACGCATATGAAAATGCATTAATTTATAAATATAAAACTAAAAAATTTCATGATAAGAAATTAATTCCTAAACATTTTCAAGTAGGAGATAAAGTTTTACTTTTTGTTTAAAACTTAAATTATTTCCTGAAAACTCCGTTTGAGATAGATGGGACCTAATCTAGTTGTAGATTTACTACCTCATGGTGTAGTAGAAATAGAAAGCCTAGAAACATGACAAATATTTAAAGTAAGTGGTCATAGGTTAAAATCTTATTATGAGAATCTTGTTGAACAGATATGAAAATCATCAATCTCGAGACTGACCACCAAAATCCGCAAAGTAATGAATTATAGTTCAATATTTGTGTTCAAATGAGTGAAATCATTAATAACAAAATCATTACACTATGGATGTATAAGAAACCGTGTAATAAGAAGAAAAAGTTGAAGAAGCAACAACCTGAAGAGCATTAACATGAAGTTCAACATTAAGAGGAGAAGCAATCAATGAAAGAAGAATTCACTGATGAGCAACCTAAAGCTTCACGATTTAGGACATATGTTTGAGATTTACAATAATGATCATGGGAAACTATTCCTCTATGTAACGGTCAATGACATCAATTTCCTTGGTATTTTACTTGAAACAAGAGCTGATATGAATATCTTACTAGAATAATGTTTTAGAAAAGCCAAGTTGATGATTAATTTTATACCACTTCTATTGTCCATAAAGTAAATTGTGATAAGATCTTTCTACTACGAATGCCCATAAATGTGTCAAAACAAGTGGGACAATTCAAGTACCTCACCAGTTTCTTGGCAATACTATAGATAGAGAAAGATGATGTGATATATAGGATGTATTTTTCTAAAGACAACTGGAGCTATTCTCGATGTCGAACAATGTATAGTCACAATTAGGATGGAAATGATTACATGTATCTTTAGGATGGTTACAAGATGGGTGATTATGTCAATGAAGACAATTATGATGATGATTGTGAAGGAGAGACTTCTTATCATGATGAATGCATTGAAGGACGTTATGTAGATGCTAAGATTGATAAGGAAGTTGAAGACATCAAGAATGAAGAAGAATCGATTGATGGTCAACTTGACTCGGTCAAATTAAACGACGAGTGATCTTATCTAATAAGTCAAGCCAATTACTATAATAATAATGCTCTACGGGAGGCAACCCATACTCTACCTTTAGTTATAGTTTTAGTAGTAGCATTAATTAATTGTTTTTCTATTCTCTTAATTTTGACTCTTATAATGTGAGTATTTTAGAATTACGATTATGAAATAATTTCATGTAAGGGGGTTGATCGAGCCAATGACTTTCCACTTACTAGATTTAAGATAGTTAGTATGTTTTTTCTCTTTCCTTTTAATTCTCTTTTGGGATATCCCTAATTTAGAGAGGGATGATCGAGTTGTTTTTCCATTGCATCTTATTTTTCTTTAACTATTTTAAGTAATAAAGCATTTATTTAGTATATTATCCTCAAAATAAAAGTCCAAATTCATTATTATAGTACTTCTTATTAAGTACATATCATTCTATCTTAATTATGATTGGTATGTGTGATAATTAATCAAATATAGGATATATCGTAAAAACAATAGTTAATGACTCAACGATTTCCTAGCGATTTCGGTTAACACTGGAAATCTTTAGGTAAATCGCCAGTAGTTTGTAGGTTTTTAAGTGAAAACTGACTCATTGATTTATTAGCGATTTTGGTTTTATACTAGGATTCGTTGGTTTAATCACCGAACCACTGAGACAAATTTTCACCGGTTTCACTGGCAATTTGCTAGCGATTTCACTTAAACTCGAATTCGCTGAGCACAAATCTATGTTTTTAAAAAATAGAACCCCAAATTAACAATAGTAAACCCTTTCACACTTAAAACCCTTGCAATGATTCATTTGATATATAGGTTTTTTCCTATACTTAACCCTTCAAAGCTCTAATCAAAACTTCCTAAGTGCATCCCACCTTCATTAAGAACACTTCAACCCTATAAATTATGAATCCAACTTCATACACCCAACTTAGACTTAGTGAATGTTTTGTTCGAAATTGAAGCTTTGAGAGGGGATCTAAAGAGCTAGTAGAACATTTTAGTTGAGAAACTCTCTCAAGAAGGTAATGAATCAATGCTCTAAAACCCTTTTGATTTCAATACCTTGAACAAAAATTTATTTTTGATAAAATCTCAAACTTATGTACTTTTTCAGTTTTATTTCAAATTATTTTGGAAAATGATTCTTATGGACATTTTCAAATTTGAATAAGGGTTTTCAAATAAGTTTAGGGGTTTTTACAAATTACTTCCAATATATATTTACTTCTTAAAGGGATATGTCGATATAAGTATTTTATACGAATCACTTTCAACTCCGTCAAATTTTATGTTAACGCCTTACATAAACTCGTTTTCCTTACACGCATGTCAAGTATGAAGATAACGAATCCTACCCCTTTCAAATAATCCAAGATGCGTTAGAGATACCGCATGGGACGAGATTTGTGTTTGAGAGCGAAGACTACCCAAAATTTCTTGAAACCACCTATTTTAAGATCGTAAAGAGTTGGAGTTATATTATAGATGCATGCTTTTACCTAACTAAGCAACACTTCAAAATGAAGAACCCCAAAGATGCTTTATTGTTCCATATAGTGACGAAGAAAGGCCTACAAATGGTTAGAAAACTTGACTCAATAAAACTGTTTTAGGGATTAACATGGGATGCATTAATTAAGAGAGATTTGAATGGTTTGCAAAGCTCACCATCAATTGCACTTAATCGAGCACAATGGAAAAGTTTGATCCATGTAATGAATTTGATTAAGCTATGTTGTTGTTGTTGTTGTATACATGATTATATAAAATTTGCTATGCAGACTATAAAGAATGAATGATTACCGTTCTTAATTTTGATAACTGAATTGTGTAGGACAACCAGGTGGGTTTTGATACCAAATTTAATGTATTACATGATAGGACTATAAATGATGTAGGAGTAAAATGAATGAAGATGGTGGTAGGATACAATGACTCGGAGGATGGACGTGAATCATTCAATGCAATAAATGCAAGGGAAGAAAGAATTGAAACACCATTGAAGATAAAGGAAGATAAGAGAAGATGCACATAAAGCGGCTATTTTATTGCTGGATTGAACGTACCAAATATTCCAATCAGTTCAGTGCCATCTTCATCACAGGACCTCGTTGAAGAGGATTTCTTCAAACTATATTTTCTTCATTAAAGTGTAGCCAGACTAAGATTTATCGCAATGAAGGAATGATAGCGAAAATGAGAGACTCTACAATTCAACCATTATATGATAGAGAGAAGACATGATAATCGTTTGCAAGATTCATGGAGGAGCATTGACATCCATATCTACACTTGCAATTTCCAACAAAGACTTTAACCTAGCTGATAGCTTTGTTTCTCAACCTTTTGTGGAAATGGTTGATGATGATGAAGGTGACAATAAACTCACTTCTAAACATTGCCGTGTGTAAAATTTTTCACTTATATGCAATGAATGATTGAATGATCCAATGTATTGCTCTAGGTGCAAATTTTTGTTAATGTCAGTTTATGTTCTCGTTTGCATTCCATTCATTTGGAATTGTTGACTTCTGTATTTGCATATTTATTTACATTTTAATTACACATATTGAATCATTTATGCTTCACGTGGTATGTTTGTTATGTTGAAAACTCAACATATTTTAACACCTTGAGGACAAGGTTTGGAATGAGTTTGAGGATTTTTAGGTGGAGTATGACATTGATGGCAATAAAAGTAAAGAAAGGAAGATAAATTTAGAGTTGATTCACAAGTTTTATTCCGATATTCAAGTAAGTTAATGAAATTTTTTCAAATTTCTACTTAATTCAAGTAAGTATGATTTTCATTTTACCTTATTTTTAGAAAGAATGATAATAAATATATAATAGATTTTTAATTGAAGTGGTGTTTTTATTACCCAAGTGAATTTTATGATAGAAGGAATTAATTTTTACCCTTTTGGATTATTTTTACTACATGATATGAACACTAAATTGAATGCCTTGTGTTAGACATGATAAAGGAAGAAGATCGAAACAATAGTGTAAGATGAACAAGATAGGTTTCTATGAATCTTGTGGTATAAAAGCTATTGATTAATTATTTTTATAATATATTTATAAAAAGCTATTATGCCACAATTGAAAGAAGAAATGAGTTAGAAACTGATGAATTTCTATAAGTTAGAAAGAATACCTTCCAATTTTGGTGGATAATGAGAAGTGTTAACAAGAGTTTATAAAAATATAGAGAATCCTATAGACTTCAAATGAAATTGAGCAGAGAGTTTATAGTGGGAAAAAGGTGAGAATGCCCAAAAGAAATGGAATAGGGACTTAAAAGCAAAAATAAAAGAAATATGTTAAAAATAAATAATTAGAATGAAGTAGAAAAAATGAGATATGAAAAAGATGAATGTTCTTAAACTCTTCAAAGAAAAGATTTAACTTGAGTACTTGAAGATAAAGTCGAATGAGGTATTCTTAATCTAACATATTTTAAATGATATATCCATTGGTATTTTGAAAAATTCCTATTGATTTTGACGGTGATACTATTATAAAATATTTTTTAAGATTAAAATTAATATAGTGATTTTGTGTTTTGAGATTCTACACTAGTCATCGTAAGCTTGATGTTTGTCAGTAGAGATTGAGAAAACATATATTTTTACTAACCTTGGTAATGAATTTTAATTTTTAAAGAGTGTTACATTAGGTGGTTGAGTTATCATTAAGGGACATTTTGATTTGATTAAATCATTTTATTCTATCATAACTTTTATCTACTTGTGGGTAATATGTTTTCGTTTAAAGATCACTTCTATGTTAAAAACTTTATTATTTAAGTTAGGATGAATTAATTTGAAATCAATTTATAAGGAATGAAAAAAGAATATGATTTAGAGTATTCATTTGCTCAAGATGGCAAAGTGATAAGTTTGAGGGTATTTACCAAGTCGATAATTAGACATATTTTATAACGTAATTTAGGTTGATTTTATATATAAATGATGATATTACATGTGATATTCTCTTATTTTTGTGATTTCAGGTTTAAAATAGGAAAATGAAAAAATGGAAGAAAAGAGCAAGAAGAGCAAAATAGTGAACTGAAAACTTGTTCCACCGATTAGCCAACCGATTTGGAATAATACTAGAAATCGCCACCTAAATCAACAACACAAGAAAGCAAGAGAATCCCCAGCGAATTGGAGAATGAACTAGAAATCACCAGTTAAATTGGATTCTATAGTAGGCATGTGGGAGCTAACACTAACTATGGATAAATCTAGAGATTTGATGGATGCTATGGTACTAGGATAATTTAATGGCCAAACTTCAAAATGTTGTAAGTATAAAAGACACACTTAATCTCTACACCATGCATGAACACAAAGCGCTTCAACTAGGTTTAGAGAAAAGAGATGGGTTTAGTTAGAAATAGTGCAGAAAAATCAAGAGAAGGTGGAGTGGAGCTAAGGATCTCAAGGAGTTTGAGTTTTCATAAGGATCAAACCTTAGGTAACAAATCCTTTTCATTTTCATAGTACATTGTGATAATTTGAGGTTCTCTGAATCATTTCAGTATTGGGATTTTGTCAACTTTGATGATTCTCTAATGTTGTGAGATGATTATAAATCAAGAGAATGAAAGTTTCTCTCATGTTCATGAAAAACCTATGTCTTGGTTCAAGAATTAGGGATTTTAGGTAAATAAAATAATGGACTGATTTTCTTGTGTAATTAGTGTTTAATCTTTGAGTTTCTACTCCTATATTGATATTGAATGATATCTTATGTTGGGTGTAAATGTTGGACAAAATTTAAGGGTTTGAACCATGCATTGTGAATTTGATTGTTCATGAATACTACATGTTTGATGAAAAGTCAAGATTATTGCTGAAATTCTAGAAAGCATAAGTCCTTCATTTCTTCTTGAAATAAACTGATTTTTAATGGTTTATTTTGGATATTTGAAAAGGCCTCTCACTAAAAATCACATTATTTGGATATGTGGTTTGAGAGTTACGAATTTTTAATACTACTGGTTTGAAACTCTATCAAAGTGAGTTGCCTTAGCATTTTGAGCATGCATAATTTACCATTTCAAAAAGCTGATACATAGAAAAAAAACTTAACACCAGTATCTATTAAAAAATGAGTTATCTTCTTTATCAGAAACGTACTGAAATTCAACACTTATTTATGGAGATAATTATTTTTTGTAAGTTTTTGGAGTCAGGAAATTTTTTGAGGGCATCCACTAATCGAAAAATAACCAAAACCTCATAAATAGTTTGAAATAATATAAATTTGGTTTTCTAAGAGTTTTAAGTGATTTTGAAATGTTTTTTATGGTTATTCAAATGAGTTTTATAAGAGGTTAAATTTAATTACTTAAATGAGTTGAGATTTTGATTTAAGGTATTCTAGGCATCAAATGATGTCGGAATTGAACCAAAATTTCTAGAATATGTTATTAGATCATAGTACACCAAGTTTCATGATTTTTCAATATGTCTAACTTAGTTTTCAAGTCATGCTTCGAATTAGAGAGCAATATTTACAAATAAGGACTTGAACTTTTACTTAGAGTCTCAAATTTGGTTCTTGATTGTAATAATTAGATTTTAGCACTCAACAACCTTGGTTTTAAGTTAATAGACTTCAATGAATCAACACCGAAATTTTTGGAATTTATATGAGTGCTTTAGCCTCATTTCAAGTTGCATAGAAATCAAGTTTTTAGTAATTATTTTAAGATCCTTAAGGGATTGTTTTGCAAACTAATGCATTAAACCAACTTGAAATGGTTTCCAATTGACTTTGATGATTCAAGAACACTTATAAACAATTGGAAAAATGCCTACAACTTTGTAACATCGACCTTGACCATTTTGGTCGAGTTAAGTGTCAAAGGAACTTTTAAAATGAATAAAACATGCATCTCGGGGTTATCCCTTCGCATCAAGCCTTATTGTATGATATGAAAAAGAAACTAGGGACCCAAGGATTTAGCATAAACTTGTTTAGGACACATTGAAGTTGTGATTTGGTCAAAGTTAAATAGAAAAGACATCGAGACAAATGGTGGACTATTTTATAATGAACTGAGATAATCAAACATAAATAAGCTCTAACGCATACGAAATGAACTCTAATAGGTACCAGGGGTCTCGAGCATCAGTGATAGGTATTGGGAGTATAGTACGGAGGTGTGGGAGCCGCATTTATCTTGGATATTATAGCATTTTGGGTAAGTAAACCGGTAAGAGAGTCAATATGATTTTTTTCAACTTCTTATTGTTAATCTTTTGAAAAGCATGTCATAGTTGTATTCCATTCTTGTTTCAAGTAGCATAGGTTCTAGGTAGTCCACTAGTTATTTCATCTCGTGCATTAAGCATCCGGAGTCACAATGGGTTCTCATTGAGGACTATTCAAGGGATAAAACATCCGGGGTCACCATGGCTTACCTTGATAGTTAAGGTGCTAGTTGGAAGTGACTCGATGAGTCCGTAGTGCCTAGAAATTTATGTCGGGGCAGTTGAAAATGGCCTTAGGCCCGCTGTGTCAATCTCAACTTGTGTTATGGTCTAAAGACCCATAGTTTGGACCGGATTATCTATTCACCTCTCTTTTGCTTCCTTGCACTCGATTTTCACTACTTAATTGATTAGTTTGTTCATCATGCACTTTGTCATTTTATTTATAACTTTCTTTTAATACCCTCATGATTTAGAGACTATTGTGATTTTGTTACTCATAAATACTATTGAACTTATTCTGACTTTTACTTACTAGAATTGTCTCTGTCACTAGTGACAATTGCGGTTCGCTCTACTAGGAAGCTCATCAGGGAAAGATCGGTGACTACCTTTGAGTCTTCTTTAGAGTAGGTTGTTCCTTTGTTACTATCCTAGGTATTTAATTGTATCTATTATATTATACTTGATGTTTTTATACATATTTGGGTATGGGTTTTAAGAGATAAACTTGAGATACATGTATATAATGCTTATTTACATTGTCATCGCCTGAGATATACATGAGATCTATACTATGCAGGATTTCCACATCTAGGATTTGTCTTGAATTAAGTTTAATTTTTTAGGTTCTTAAAATTACTTTCCGCTGCGTAATGAATAATAAGACTTGTAAAACTAATAAGCAAACTAAATAAGCAACTAATGGATGAGTAATTCGGATTAGAGGCCGACTAGGCACGCGTTGACCTTGTGGGGGTCCACGTAGGTCTAAGACGGGCGGGGCCCAGTTTGTGGGAACTGAGGCCGTAACAGTTGGTATTAGAGCGTAAGGTTTTTACCTTAACTTTTGATTAGCCACAACTCAACTTAAAAACGTACTTAGAGTTAGGACAAATGGAACTTAGTGTGGAAATCCTATGAACCTAACTTAGAGTATTAGTGGGGAAAGTATATATGGTTTATACGTGCTAATTTTGATATGTATTATAATATATCATTAACTATGATTGATCGAAACTCGCTAATTACTATTGTAGACCGTGATGGCCAATCAACCAGATGTTGGTGACCAAGGTTGAGCCAGAGATCCACGCTATGTCACATCGACATATTTTCATGATTGGACTCAATGGATATAGTCTTAGGAGAGACAGATGGACGAGTTACTTGATTTACTTTGAGGCTACATTGCACCGACGTCGTCTCCATCTACGTCGAAAGTGGCACCTACTACCGATGCGAGTGCAGCCATGCCTCAGACCACTCCACTAGCTCCCCTTATGAGCATAGTACCCGTACCTCTGATCACCATAGTGGTTCCAATTTAGGCCACGGTAGTGGAATCTACTCACGATGATAGTGATGTACTTTTAACTACAGATGCTAGATGAACTAGAGAATATGAGAAGTATAGGCCTAAGAAGCTCACTGTTGGTCTAAATTTAGATGAGGCAGAGGCCTACATTCTCAGTCATGAGAAAATCCAAAAGCTACTGAGGATTGAGGACAGTAGGTAACCCGCCTTAGCTGCATTCTCATTAGTTGGAAATGCTTACATGTGGCGGATTAATATGACTGCCATGCATGGAGATCCCACTTCATGGATGGATTTCAAGAGACACTTCCACCAAAAGTATTACCCACTACCAGTCATGATAGCTAAGAGAGAGGAGTTTATGCACATCAGGTAGGGACTAGGAGAGTCAGTCATGGTATACATATAGAGATATCAAAATCTTTTAACTTTTGTTGATGGCGTAGCTGATAGAGACATGGACCAAGTCAACTATTTCATAGAGGGTTTAGTACCAGCTATTGGAGGGATAATTGTCGCCACTTTTCCACCTACTCTCCAGAATGCCTATGATCGCAGTTTGGTGAGGGAGGCATACCTAAAAACTCACCAAGAGGCAAGATAAGTTCAGTTGGGAACGACATGGGTCGAGCAGGGCCAGTTAAGGCTGAATAAGAAAATGAAACCGTTAGCAGGACCACAGAGCTAGTAGAGCAAATAGCGTAGCTTTGATCACACGGTCATCATCGGTAGTACCCACTTTTGCCACTGCATCAACTCAGGCACCAAACTACACTAGTAGACCTGTATAGTCACCTCAGGGACTGCATGCATCGTAGGTTAGACAACAACAGAGAGGCATTGAGGGCAGAGATAGTGGTAGAGGCAGTAAGCATTAGGGGCAGAGGATAGGTTCGGAACAGGGTAGACATGATCATTCAGGGTAGAAACCATGGAGGGCATGTTTTGAGTTTGAACAGGTTAGGCATTTCATAAACTAGTGTCCATAACCTATCAGGGTACAATAGAGTGGAGCACCATATCAGCAGTATGCTAGTTAGAGAGCTTACGTTCTAGCCGAACCAGATTCTCAGGCGACGCGCCATTTGATTTAGGGTGTGGTTTTAATTTGTAGTCATTTGATGCATGTAATAATTGACTCGAGATCAACTGTTTCATTTATTTTTGGTCGTATGGTTGATGAGTTAAGGCTGACACCAGTTAGACTTTGCACCCACTTGATCGTTAGTACTTCTTTTGGGGACAAGATCTACCTTAATATGTTATGCGAGAATTGTGTAGTCGAGATAGAGGGACATGAGCTACCGATACACCTCAAGGTATTAAAGTTTCTTGAGTTCGATAAATTATTGGGTATGGACTAGTTGGTCGCTTACCACACACGGATTCATTATTTTAGTAAGACGGTCACCTTTCTAATCCCTGGATATTAAGACTTTAGCTTTCACGGTGATGCGACGCAGTTTCTAAGCACCAGAGGTAGAGTGGCTACGAGCTAGGAGATGGAGGCCTTTGCTAGTATTCTTAGCACTGCGGAGATATCAGTGGTGAGTATTGAAGAGATTCTTATAGTTCATGAGTTGCCGAATGTGTTCTTCGGGGAATTACCTGGGATACCACCACATAGGGAGATTGATTTCATTATAGATTTGGTCCTAGGTACTAGACCAATATCGATACCGCCGTACATGATGGCTCCTAAGGATTTAGAGAAGTTAAGGACCCAACTCGATGAGTTATTACTTCTAGGATTCATACACACCATTATGTCTCCATGGGGCGCACCAGTGCTATTTATGAAGAAGAAGGATGGGAGCTTGAGACTTTGCATCGACTATAGGAAGTTGAACTGTGTTACATTAAAGAACAAGTATTCACTTCCTCGTATAGATAATTTATTTGATCAACTGAAAAGAGCAATGTGGTTTCCTAAGTTTGATTTGAGATTAGGATACCACCGACTTAAGATCAGGGATCAGAATAGAGAGAAGACTGCCTTCAGTACATGATATGGTCACTTTCAGTACATTCTCATGCCATTTGGTTCGACAAATGTACCAACGATATTCGTGGACTTAATGCACCGAGTGTTGAGATAATACATGGATCAATTAGTGAAAGTGTTCATAGACAACATTTAGATCTTCTCCAAAAATTGTAAGGATCATGAGGGACATCTCAAGACGATTTTGCAGATAATGAGAGCGTACCGATTATATGCTAAGTTTAGCAAATGCGAGTTTTGGCTATCGGAGGTTAGATTCTTAGGACATGTAGATGGAGCTAGTGGATTTAGAGTAGACCCTGCGAAAATTGAGGTAGTGATAGGTTGGCCCACACTAGATTTAGTGACTGACATTCATAGCTTTTTCAGCTTAGCAGGTTATTACCATAGACTCGATCAAGATTTCTCTAAAATCATGGCACCAATGACGAAATTGACCCATAAGAATGTCAACTTTGAATGGGATGACAAGTGTGAGCAAGCTTTTCAAACTTTGAAGGAGAAATTGACCTTAGCTCCAGTCTTGGTGTTACCAGAGGCAAGGAAAGACATGGTGGTGAACACTGATGCATCGCAAGTTGGTTTGGGATTTGTTCTCATGCAGGGAGACAATGTTAGAGCTTATGCTTCCTGACAGCTCAAGACTCACGAGAAAAACTACCCTATACATGACTTAGAGTTAGCAGCAATAGTTTTTGCTCTAAAGATTTGGCGACACTATCTCTATGGAGAGAAATTCACCCTATTCATCGACCACAAGGGTTTGAAGTAATTTTCGACTCAGAAAGACATGAATATGAGACAAAGGTGATAGGGAAAGCCAATGTAATGGCGGATGCACTGAGTATAAGAGGTTAAACATAAAGGTGGTAGTTTTTAAGATGACATATGAGTATGCACTACTCGAGGCGATGGACATGATTAGTTCAATGGGTGTTTTGTCTACTGTTGAGGCTCGAATTTGTGGATAGTTAAGGATTCAGGTAGTCTTTATTCAGAGGATTTTGGAGGGTCAACAGACATATCAATAGTTGAGAAGTTCAATGAGTTAGCTTAGAGTTCAGATCGCCTAGAGTGGAGTCTGTCGTCATACTCGTGTTTGAGATATAAGGGATGGCTGTGGATTCCATCAATGGTTGAGTTACGCACATATATACTTTAAGAGGCACATCAATCGCGATACACTATTCATCCGGGCATAACCAAGATGTATCAGGATATGAAACGTCTCTTTTGGTGGCCAAGGATGAAGGCTGACGTAGGAGAATATGTCAGGAGTTGTGGGATATGCCAGCGAGTTAAAGCTGAGCATAAAAGGCCTGGAGGGATACTGCAACCACTTCCCATTCCTCATTGGAAGTGGGAGCACATCGTTATGGATTTTCTCCGTTGTTTGCCTAATTCTTAGTTCAAGCATGATAGTATTTGGGTGATCATGCATAGATTGACCAAGTATACACACTTCTTACTAGTCTCGACCAAGTATAAATTTAAGCAGCTGAGCAGTCTTTATGAGAGAGAAATAATCAGATTACATGGAGTTCCGATCTTCACTATGAAGGATAGAGGGTCTCAATTTGCATCAAAGTTGTGGGATAGTATGTAGGAACAATTTGGCGCATAGCTTTAGTTCATTGCGACGTATCATCCACAGATAGACAACCTGTCATAGCGACTGATTCAAGTGTAGGAAGACATGCTCAGAGCTTGCATTGTGGAGTATGGGGGGTCATGGGAAGAATATCTACCTTTGAACGAATTTGTTTAAAATAACAATTATCAAGCTAGCATTGGAATGACACCATGCGAGGCACTTTATGGTATGCCTTGTAGGTTTCTAGCATGTTGGGAGGAGCTTGAGGATATTGCAACAGTTGGGCCAGAGATAGTAGTAGATCACACAAAAAAGATTGGTCACATATGTCAGCGCCTTCGAGATGCTCAAGAGAGACAAAAATGGTACACTGACAAGTACCAAGAAAGATTGGAATATAAAGAGGGAAACTATGTTTTTCTGAAGGTCTCGCCTCTAAAAGGTCATAAGCGGTTCGGGATCAAAGGAAAACTTGCGTCGAGATTCATAGGTCCATTCAGGGTTATAGAGAGAGTTGGCAAGGTTGCTTATAAGATCGAGTTACCACCATAGATGGCAAGAGTTCACCTAATGTTTCATATATCGATGCTTCGATAGAACAAATCGAGGGATGACGATAGGCCAATGGTAGACTTAACTCAGATTAACCTAGCCGAGGAAATTACTTATGAGGAGTAACCCATGTAGATATTAGACCGTAAGGTACAGAGTCTAGGGAAAAGAACATACCACTAGTTTCGTCAAATGACGGCATCACTGCGATGAGGAATTGACGTGGGAATGAGAGTCTTATATGCGCGAGAGCTTCCCCTTTATATTTTGATTTTGGTAAGAATTTCTTCAAGTTATTTCAATTTTGAGGATGAAATTCTTAATTAGTTGGGAAGGCCGTAATGACCCAAATAATCAAATCCTAGTTGTATGCTTTGTAGGATCGTGACTTGGCGACTAGTCCTACATAGCGAACTCGGTCGGTACTTAGGCGTCGACGTCAAGGTAATAATTAAATAATTTTACTTGATATTGATGCATGTATTATATGTTTATATATGTGTGCACAACTTTTAAATGTTTTTATATAATAGCCGAGTCGCCAAGTTACCTTGAGATGGGTATGCGCGAGACGATCCGGTGGATTGAAAACTTGGACTTAGTTAAATGAATTAATTCACCTACTTGGACTCTAACTAGTCATCTAAATAATATAATGAGTCTCAAAAGAAATTAAGGTGTAATCAATTAAGTCTATGTGTTTCATTTCAATGAGGCCTAAGTTTAAGAAAATTGGAAAGTTATAAATTTACTTAGTGAATGATTGAACTTGGACATATAAATTAAGCCTAAAGTTGAGAAAATATTCATATTATTATGGTACCTAACTAATCAAATGAGTTTTGAGAAACATATTTACTTAATACATACCATAATCTTTATGGATTATCAAAAACACGAAGTGGTAGAAACTTGAATCGAGACCACATTGCTTGTTCTTTTATCTTCCTAGTGATGTGTCCATGTGGAAGTCCAAATGAATCATAATGGATCCTATAGTATGCATGTGGGAGCTAACACCAATTATGGATAAATCTAGATATTTGATGGATGCAATGGTATTAAGATAATCTAATGGCCAAGCTTCAAAAAGTTAAAGTATAAAAATCACACCTAACTCTACACCATGCATGAACACAAAGCACTTTGGCTAGGTTTGGAGAGAAAAGAGAAGGGTTTAGTTAGAAATAGTGCTGAAAAATCGAAGAGAAGGTGGAGTTGGAGCTAAGGATCTCAATGAGCTTGAGTTTTCACAAGGATCAAACCTTAGGTAAGAAATCCCTTTCATTTGCATAGTACATTATGATGATTTGAGTTTCTTTAAATCATTTTGGGGTTGGGATTTTGTCAACTTAGATGATTCTCTAATGTTATGAGATGATTATGAATCAATAAAATTAAAGTTTCTCTCATGTTCATGAAAAACCTATGTCTTGGTTCAAGAATTGGGGATTTTGGGTAAATGAAATAATGGACTGATTTTCTTGTTTAATTAGGTGTTTAATCTTTGATTTTCTACTCCTATATTGATATTGAATGATGTCTTATGTTGGGTGTAAATGTTGGACAAAAGTTAAGGGGTTTGAACCATGCATCGTGAATTTGATTATTCATGAATACTACATGTTTGATGAAATGTCAAGATTATAGTTGAAATTCTATAACGAATAAGTCCTTCATTTCTTCTTGAAATTGGATGGATTTTTATGGGTTATTCTTAGATATTTGGAAACGCTTCTCACCAAAAAGCACATTATTTGGATGTGTGGTTTGAGAATAATGAAATTTTTTATACTGCTGGTTCGAAACTCTATCAATGTGAGTTGCCTTAGCATTTTGAGCATTACTCTCTCAATTAGAATCAGATTTAAGCATACTTTACCATTTTGGAAAGCTTATACATAGAAAAAACGTTTAACCCCAATATCTATTAAAAATCAAGTTATCTTCTTTATCAGAAATGGACAGAAATTCAGCACTTGTTCATGGAGATAATTGTTTTTGTAAGTGTTTGGGTATCAGGACATCTTTCGAGGGTTTCCACTAATTGAAAAATAACCAGTACCTTTAGAATGGTTTGAAATACTATAAATTTGGTTCTGTAAGAGTTGCAAGTTATTCTTAAGTGTTTTGTATGGTTATTCAAAAGAGTTTTGAATAGGTGAAATTTACTTACTTAAATGAGCTGAATTCTGATTTATGGTATTCCGGGCATCAAATGATGTTGGAATTCAGTAAAACTTTTAGAAACATGTTATTGGATCATAGTAAATGTTCACACCATGTTTCGTGGTTTTTCAATGTTTCAAACTTAGTTTTCAAGTCATGCTTCGAATTAGAGAGCAAATTTACAAATGAGGACTTGAAGTTTTACTTAGAGTCTCAAGTTTGGTTCTTGATCATAATAATGAGATTTTAGCACTCAACAACCTTGGTTTTAAGTAAATAGACCTCAATGAATCAACATCGAAAATTTTGGGATTTTATATGAGTGTTTTAGCTGCATTTCAAGTTGCATAGAAACTGTGTTTTCGGTAATTATTTTAAGGTCCCTAAGGGATTGTTTTGCAAACCAATGCATTAAACCAACTAGAAATGGTTTCCAATAGACTTCGATGATTCAAAAACACTTAAAAACAATAGGGAAAACGCCTACAAATTTGTATCATTGACCTTGACCATTTCAGCTGAATTAAATGTCAAATGAGCTTTTAAAATGAATAAAATAGGTATCTCGGGGTTATCCCTTCACATCAAGCCTTCGTGTATGATATGAACAAACAATTAGGGACCTCGAGGATTTAGCATAAACTTGTTTAGAACACATTGAAGTTGTGATTTGGTCCAAGTTAAATAGAAAAGACATTGAGATAAATAGTGAACTATTATATAATGAATTGAGATAATAAAAATTAAATAAGCTCTAACACATACAAAATGAACTCTAATAGGTACCAGGGGCCTAGAGCATCAGTGTTGGGTATCGGGAGTGTAGTACGAACATGTTGGAGCCGCATTTATCTCGGATATTATTGCATTCTTTGGTAAGTAAACCAGTAAGAGCATCAACATGGTTTCTTTTCAACTTCTTAATGTTAATCTCTTGAGAAGCATGTCATTCTTGTGTTCCATTCTTGTTTCAAGTGGCATAGGGTCTAGTTAGTCCACCAGTTATGCCATCTCGCGGGTTAAGCATCCAGAGTCACTGTGGATTCTCGTTGAGGACTATTCAAGGGATAAAGCACCCGGGGTCACTGTGGCTTACCTTGATAGTTAAGGTGCTGTTGGAAGTGACTCGATGAGTCTGTTGTGCCTAGAAATTTATGTCGGGGCAATTGAAAGTAGCCTTGGGCCCGCTATGTCGATTTCAAGCTAGTTTGGGTCGGATTATCTATTCATCTCTCTTTTGCTTCCTTGCCACTTAATTTTCAATACTTAATTGATTAGTCTGTTTATCATGCACTTTTTCATTTTATTTATAGCTTTCTTTTAGTACCTACATGATTTAGGGACTATTGCGATTTTGTTACTCAGAAATATTGTTGAATCTCTTCTGGCTTTACTCACTGGAATTATCTCTTTCACTAGTGACAATTGCAGTTCCTTATAGTAGCAAGGGTAAGGAGCTCATGATCGGTGACTACCTCCAAGTCTTCTTCAGAGCAGGTTGTTTCTTTGTTACTATCGTAGGTATTTTAATTGTATCTATTATATTATACTTGATGTTATACACATTTGGGTAAGGGTTTTAGGAAATACGTGTATATAATGCTTATTTACATTGTCATCACCTGAGATATACATGAGATCTGTACTATGCAGGATTTCCACATCTAGGATTTGTCCCAAATTAAGTTTATTTTTTTAGTTGCTTTAAATTACTTTTCACTGTGTAATGAATACTAAGACTTGTAAAACTAATTAGCAAACTTAATAAGCAACCAATAGATGAATAACTCAGATTAGAGGCTGACTAGGTTTGCGTTGACCTTGTGGGGTTGGTCGAGGTCCACGTAGTTCTAGATTGGGTGGGGCTCGGTTTGTTGGAACTGGGTTCGTCATAATGATTTAATTTGCGATTTGTGTATAAGAAAGCAATTGCTGACAAATCGCTAAGGTGGGTGATAGTTTTTTAGATTAATATGAGGGATTTATATTTATCTAAGATATGTATTCCTAGGAGAACTATATGTAGGACCAGAGAGCTTCAAAATGACTCTCTCCAATTACTATCTACTCTCACTTTTCTCTTTTATTAAGTTTTATATGTGAAGCAATATTAAAGCATTGATTTAGAGGTATATGTTTACTTAATTATGCATTTTTTAATTACATATTTGCATTTTTTTATTTCCAGCATATGTGAATAGTTTATAAATCAAATAACTTCTAAGCATGTAATATATCTTGGATTATTATGTAGTTATAATATGGAATTGCGTACTTAATGTTTTAAATCGATTCATACACGTCAATCACAGATAAAATAACTAGTTTTTGCATATTACAACTAGTAATTCTTTATGTGGAGTGCATGTGACGGCCCCTCCTTTAATCTAGGGCACCGCCCGGCCTAATCCCGTAATTAAGCCCTAATCATATCCACGCATGACTTAACTACGTATTAGTCAGCCTTTTCTAATTAAACCTTTTATTAAATGAATTTATTAGCGGAAGTCTTATTGATTATGCGGAAGCAATTTATAATATCCTAAGTGTGGAAAACCAGGAAATGCCATCACATAACTATAAATAGTCTTCAAAATTCATTGAATCGATAAAATGGTCTAAGTCAAGTCGGGGAACTAACGCTCAACCCAATATACAACCCCAAAAAGTATATGAAAGACATATATAAACTATACAATCAAAATATCAAAAGAAGACCTACAATTAATGTAGTGACACGCTGCGGCCTCAGGGATAATCGCCGATCTTCTCTTTCCCCACACCTGCTAGTAGACGACTCTGCACCCACCGTCATAAAAGGACGGTGAGTACAAGAATAAAACAGTAATCCCCAGTGACAAGTTTAATTTGCATTTCCGAATATTCAAATGGTATTTAGAAGCATATAAATTGGAAAACTAAAAAAATAAACCATATGCGAGTAAATACCATAGTTAAACAAGTGAGACTGACACTAGGCTAAGTAGTAGTGATTTAGGTCCTGTCGGCAGTGAAACGTGTCACCCCGACCCAATAATCATATAGCACAAGGGACTCTAACCCAAGTGTTACCGGGGACTCTAACCCGGTGTGTAGACCACCTCAGGGACTCTAACCCCGAGTGTCATACAATGTCAGGTAACGTGTGCCGACATCCCCAGGGACTCTAACCCCGTGATTCGTGCACACCTCGATCAAGTACGGGACCTAAATGCAACAACTACTTTTTAAATTTTCAAGAAATACCAAGTATGGATTGTCAAGGCATAGGCACATCTACACCCCTAAACAAATAATGAATAAAAGTCCTCTTAAACATTTATAAGATATTCACTAGCCTAATAGCATGCTATTTATCATTCAATTCACATTTGAAACAACAAGAATATACATAGCATGGAATGGAATCAATGATTTAAATCAAATAAATGGATATCATGCAAACTAGACTCATCAAATGAGCATAGACACAAAGAAACACATGATATAAGAGTACAAAGGTAAATAGTCAAAAGGACTATGCAAGGACAACAATTTATAGGAATAAAATGCCAAGTAAAATTGTCAATGGGTATACTCACTCAACAAAGTAACGTCCTAGCTTTACCGGCCTTCGCTCTCCCGTGCCCGTTTCCTAGGTTCCTGAGTTTGGTGTCTCATTAGTTCAAGTATAGTGGGTTTATTTTGTATTCAAATTGGTTCAATCAACTTTATTTTATTGGAATATAATTTTCCCAATTTTTTCCAATTTTTCCATAATTTTTCTTTCATTTTTCTCCCCTTTTTCTCTTCTTTTTCGTTTTTTTTCTTTTTATTTATCTTGTTTGGGTCGAGTGGGCCGGCCCCGATGGGAGGGGGTCGGGTCGACCCCGACGGGTCGACCCGACCCGCTGGGCGAAACAGTCCAGGTTCGGCCCGGCAGGGGGTGCACACGCGCGCGAGCGCGCGCGTGTGCCTCCTTCCTCCCCCGATCGACTGTTCGATCGGGAGGAAGAAAAAACTTTTTTTTTTTTTTTTTTTCTTTGTTTCTTCTCCTCCGGTGAGGGTTGGGGTGGTTCTCCACCCCAACCCCGGCAAGGGCGATGGCGGGGAGGCCCCCGCCATCACCACCGTGAGCATGGGGTTCGGCCATGGAGGCGAACCCCCTCCATGCTTGGTCTGAAACAACAAACCACAACAACCGCAAAAACTCACCTCAATTGTGTCTCGACTCTCTTCTTCCTCCTCTCATTCTTTCCTTCCTCTCCTCCGATTGTTCTCTCTGTTTTGGTCGATCATTTGTGTGTGTATGTAGTGGGCGTAGGTGGAGATGGAGGTGGTGAGTTTGGGTGAAGAAGGCACGTGGTGGAGGAAGGTGGGACAGATGTTGCTGGTGTGTGAACAGCTGTTGCTTTGTTGTTTGGCCATGTGTTGGGGTGTTGTTGTGGTGAGACCAATTGGTGACACCATTACGACACTCGCAGCGTTTTCGGGTGTTTCGATGTCCGTTTTCACGTCTGAAACGGAATGTTCGTATAACGTCGTGTCGATAGTTACAAAAATATATTTATTTTCCTCGACATAATATTAACCCGACGCCCGCGTCGGCACGCATATCGAGACGTGTCTCCGCTCTCTTCTCTGCGTCTACAATTGTACCAAATGACTTAGTAAGTCTACACATTACATAACACTAGGCACACATCAATACAAAAATAGAATCTACATCGGCCATAGGCTTCGGTCGGTGCACGTATCACAGTGTGGGTCCCACGTCAAAGGTCGGTGATCTTGATTAAGGAATTTAAACCAGGGTTAGAGATTTGGGCCGTGACAGTGCATAGTAAAATATGTTCCTTAATATAAAGTATTCAATTCTATGTTTATAGTTATTGACAACAATTATAGAAGTAGTAATTAGGATTAATCTATAGGGCATTTCCAGATTTGATGTGTTAAGTGATTGTATTCTAAGTTGTTTATTATGCGACTTCGATAATATAAGCTTAGATTAGGCATGATTTTCATTGAACTTAATCCTATCGTATTTCTACGGTGTTGCGTTTTATCCAATGGGTAGACTAACAATGATAAGAATGTGACATTTTCATTAAATTTAGAAAAATTGGTGGCTCACTAAAGGCTATCAACCTATTATGAATTAGGATTTAATGATTCCAAGATTCCATATGAAATCATTATAACTATATTATGAAGCAATGTTTTATTTTAGTGTTTGAAAATAATCCAAGTGTATTACATTGTTTAGTGGGTATTTTATTTGCATAGACTTATTGATTATTTGATTCATTAGTTTGAGTATATTAAGTTAGTTTGTTTAATTTAAATTGTTTATGTAACATCTGAGAATTTTATAAACTTGATTAAGAGGCTAATTAAATATTTTCATATTTAATTTGGGATTTGGGTATCCGATATGGGACCTATATGTTATGGATCGAAGATTATAAATTTTAATACTATTTTATTTGTCATGTGCTTATTAGATGTATTATACACTATTTCGACAGTGAAATAGGGTCAAGTAGAATATATAAGTGGTGTCCGTGAGTTTCGCAACGCATTGGAGAATTTTCTTCAATTTTAATAATTTTGGGGCATTATCTCTAGATATGTGTTGAAATGAGTGTCGAGATAATTCAAACATTTACTTAAACTAATTTCGAATTTCACAAAAAATAATTATAATTAAGTTTAAAATTCTGATTTTTTATATTTAAACGAACTTAATGAGCCGACGTTGGCTCCACACTCTGATTTGTGCGAGACCAATTATTTGGAAGTTGTGAAGCGCTTTGGTAAATTCTCAAACTTTTGGTAAGTTGAGGTATTTTTCGAAGATTTGTTTGGACGTAAATTTAAAAGATAATCATGAAATTAAATGAAATAATAAAATAAATTGGAGGGAGCCTAGTGACACGCGGGGTTGAGGGTGACACGCATGGGATGTACAATAGCGTGCATGCTCGAGGTTGGTCATTGGCACGCGTAGTGAATTTATAGCCTCAAAAATATATAAGTGCATATATATATAAACTATATATATAAATATATAAATCAATCCTATAGTTTGAATTAAATAAAAGTATACCTTGAATTTGCCTCGAGATACGCGTAGCATGAGTGTCGAGAAAGAGAAATAGTTGAACGTTGTTGTTAAAAAGATGTGTTCACTCCTCGAGATGTGTGCTATCCAATCTCGATGAGATTCAAGTGGTATATGTTGATTAAACCATAAGATCTACCTCGAGATATGCATTATGTATCTCAACAAGATCAATATAATTACTCATAGTGAGTCAATCATGAAGTAATGATTATCTTGTTGATAATCATAAAATCGACATCGAGATACGCATCACATATCTCGATGAAGATAAAATTTAGTATAGATAATGAATTATTAGATTTGCCACGAGATTCGTGCAATGCTAATATCGAGAAAATCTTAATATATATTTCCAAAATCAACACCGCCTCATCAAATTTCATTTTTCGAAAAAGATTAACCTCGAGATACGTATTATGTATTTTGAGGAAGACCAAAATTTATATCATGAAATTGAAACTATTAGATTTGTCTCAAGATTTGCATGATATGAATTTCAAGGAAATTTAATATATCTTTCTCAAATCAACAGAACCTTTTCTTCTGGTTTCAAATTAGGGAAAAAATAATTTTGAAAGATTGAGACCGACAGGGAAAGGAAAATGGGGGACCGTGATGAGAAAGATGGAGATCGAGACCCATTGTAAGTGAGATATTGTTGTATTCGATGTTGTTGAGTTGTTTGTTGGTTTGTTAATGGAGGTTGGGGGAAATGGAGTTGCGGAGACTTGGTTTGAGGAAGGAGACGACATCCTAGCCATTTCCTTTGCTCAAATACCTTTAGGGGTTAGGTTAAACCCAAACCCAATGAAAAATCAAATTAAAAAAAATTTGCTAGTTTGGTTAAACCTAAGTTCTCCATAAAATAGGGAAAAATAAGGAAAAATAACAAAAGTGAGAAAATGAAGAGTCCAAGGAATTTAAATACAACCATGAATCCATCCCGTTTCTTCTATCCAACCACAATCAGATAATGTTCTCCGAAAGTGGTAAATAAGTAATAATAAGGACTCATGCACAAAGAGGATAACTAAATGAGTCTCGTTCTTCTAGACTTCGGGAGTATGATCTGGTTCAATGTGATCTCATGATAACCACGCGAGGCAAAGTATTAGTGGCTCTAGCCCTCAAGTATAATATAGTTTTCTCCCTTATTACCACGGTATAGTAAACACTATAAGGAGACTCGAATTGTCCTCATCCTCCCCATCCATATATGCATGTACAACAAATAATGCAATATCAAAGATCAATGCAATTTATATAAAATTTATAATCATAGAATGTAAAGGTTACTTTGAGATTTACTTAACCTTACAAACGCGATACTATCATTCCCTTATACTCAGAGTCAGTAAATTAGTCCACACGGGGTTCCATATGCGATTCTATAATTCATTTACAAGTCCGGTAAGATTCCATAATAATTCTATAATTTTTTCGATTTATTATATTTCAATTAGTCTCATCTCGATTCATAAAGCTTGAAATCAATCAAAATCATATCATAGGATGTCAAGATCTGATTTTTACTGAAAATTATGGTCCGAAATTGAAAAATAACCTAGATTAGGCTTTAAAATAACTTTCACAATTTTGAGCATTTTTATGTTGTAACACACATTACGATGCAAACTCCCGATATAAATCCTTGAAAATCTCAAAATTCTCATTTCTCATAAAAATCCTCAATTTCTAATAATTTGTCCAAAAATCCCCATTTTTTAATTTTCTTAATTTCTGGGAATTTTATTTTTAATTCCAAACCATTTTTTAAATTAGGGGAAAGGGTTTGATCTCTGAACCGGGTCCAGTTCGGCCAAAGTGAGATGAACCAAGTTCATGGAGGTCATCCCTTTCCTCACCTCTTTTAGTGAAAACAAAACAGAGAATTCTTTTTCATTTTCACTCTTTTTTTATTAAGCAATGGAGCCCCATGTTTCTCCCCATCTCTCTCGTCCTCCTTCCCCATCATTTTCCTCCCTCCCCCTCTATGTCAATTGTTCGTTCATGTGTGCGTGTGTTGTGTTATTGTTTACTAAAGGGAGGGCACGTTCTAAGCACATTAATGATTTTAGCAACTTGGTTAATCAAAACCAAAAGATCCAATTAAAATAATTACCCATATCCATAAAAAAGATAACTACTATACCGTTATCTCTCTCTCACTGTCTCTCTATCTCTTCACGCTTACAACAACAACAACAACAACATAGCCTCAGTCCCAAATTAACTGGTTGACCAAACCATCGCAACCGCCCTTCCCTAATCTTTGTATCAATTGGTGCTACTCCTACTTGTCTTTGAATTTCTATATTTCTTATTCTATCTTTACGAGTTTACCACACATCCACCTAAGCATCCTCATTTCTGCTACCTTCACTTTATGTAATTGTTGTTGCTTTACTGCCCAACATTCACTTCCATAGAGCATAGCTGGCCTAATTGCGGTCCTATAAAATTTTCCTTTTAACTTAGTAGGAACATGTCGATCACAAATCACCCCCGTTGCACTCCGCCATTTCTTCCATCCAGCTTGGATTCTATGTGTGACATCATTTTCAATGTTACCATCATTTTGTATGATTGAACCTAGGTATCTAAAGTGGTTTACCCTAGGAACTTCTACTTCCCATAATTTTACCACTCCGTCATCTCGATGTCTAGTGTTTCCAAACTCACAAAGCATGTATTCGCCTACTCGAACTTAAAGCCTTTAGATTCTAGTGTATTTCTCCAGAGTTCTAATTTCTTATTCACTCCATCTTTAGTTTCATCCACTAAGACAATATCATCCGCAAATAGCATACACCATGGTATATCCTCTTGAATATGTCTAGTTAATTCATCCATAACTAAAGTAAATAGATATGGGCTTAAAGCCGATCCTTGATGTAGTCCTATCGTAATGGGAAATTCTTTTGTAGCTCCTCCAAATGTCTTTATACTCGTTACTACTCCATCGTACATATCTTTAATAGTGTCTATGTATCTAGCGTGCACTCTTTTTCTTTCTAGAACCCACCAAAGAACATCTCTTGGGACCCTATCATATGCTTTTTCTAAATCTACGAATACCATATGAAGATCTTTTTTCTTTTCTCTATATTTTTCTAACAATCGTCTTACAAGGAAAATTGCCTCCATAGTTGACCTCCCAGGCATGAAACCAAATTGGTTCTCTGATATTGTTGTTTCTCTCCTTAGCCTATTGTCAATTATCCTCTCCCACAGTTTCATAGTGTGACTCATGAGTTTAATTCCCCGGTAGTTTGAGCAACTTTGAATGTCTCCTTTGTTTTTGAAGATTGGCACAAGCGTGCTTCTTCTCCAATCCATTGGCATCCGTTTTGATTTTAAAATTTTATTGGAAAGCTTTGTCAACAAAGTCAATCCGATTTCTCCTAAGCATTTCCAAACCTCTATGGGTATTTCATCTGGGCCACATGCTTTCCCTATTTTCATTCTTTTCAATGCCTCTTTAACTTCTACAATTCTAATATTGCGTGTGTAGTTTACATTTCTTTCTTGGTGTGGGTTTTCATCTATTATAGCATCAACTTGGCCATCATTAAATAAACTATCGAAGTAACTTCTCCATCTCTCCTTAATATCCTCCTCGAGCGTTAAAACATTTTGATTTTCGTCCTTAATACATCTTACATGACTTAGGTCTTGTTTCTTTTTATCTCTTAATTTGGCTAGCCTATATATATATTTTTTGCCATCTCTATTACCTAACTTTGTATATAAATCTTCCATGAAATTTGTTTTAGCTTGACTAGCTACCTTTTTAGCTTGTTTTCTAGCTTCTCTATATTGATTTTACGCATCTTCATCTTGACACTTAGGTATTTTCCTCTACATATCTCTTTTAGTCTTAATCGCTCGTTGGACATCCTCGTTCCACCACCATGTTTCCTTCTTTGGAGGTCCCAAGCCCTTAGATATACCTAATATGTTTAATCCCACCCTCCTTATGCAACTACTCATTTCTAGCCACATTGTATTAGCATCTAAGTCAAGATTCCAAACATTTTCCTTTAGTAGTTTTTCTCTAAACTTTACTTGTTTACTATGTTTTAGGTTCCACCACTTTATTCTAGGGTCGCTAACTTTTTTATTCATATTTTTCCGTTGTGTTAGCTTAATATCAAGTACTACTAACTTATGTTGGGCTTTTTTTAACTTAGGTATTTTCCTATTCATATTTTTCCCTATCTCTTCACGCTTATCACTTTCAAATCTTCATTTATCTCTCCACTTTTAAGTCCCCCACTTTTATGTCATTTAAGTTGAATTTACTTAAACACCCCGACTTTTATTTTTCCAAAATTCTTTTCATCCAATCAAGTTTTAACATTGATGGGTACTTTTGTCAATAAGGCTATTTTGGCTTCAAGAAGATCCTAAGGGGTATTGCCATTATATATAAAATTTATATACAAACACACACACACACACACATATATATATATATTCCTCCCCTCCTCTCTGTCCCACAATTCGATCATAACCTTACCATCCCTCTTCGATTCAAAATCATAACCAAACAGTCCCCCAAATCGAAAATCAAAACCCAATTTCCATTAAACTTACCTCACCTTCAATGATATCTATGACCACTAATAATATTCACCAACTCTCAATTTGATTTCAATGGCAATGATGAGAGAAGAGAGAGAGAGAGAGAGAGAGAGAGAGAGAGAGAGAGAGAGAGAGATTAAAGAGTGAGGTGTGTTGGGTGAAGAAGATGATGCAATAGTATCACATACCACATTCTCTTTGATTTCGATTTTGATCAAAAGAGGCCTACCAAATGACCATTATGCTTTTTAGTTTTAATCATTTATAATATAAATCAATACCCTTTTGGATGTTTTGACATTTTTCTATTTATTCTTGTATTTATCTATTCATTTTGAGTCTAGATTAAGCCCCAAAAATACCCCAATTCAATAAAAAATTGAAAAATTTACCAACACAATTCAAAACTCTCAAACAACCCATATTGCACGCAATTCGAGGTATGGACCCACGTTGACTTGTTAAGTTCAATTAACATTTAAATTTCAATTTTCATACTTAAATATAATTATTTTTTGCAAAATTCAAAACGATAGTTTGGGTTAACATTTTAACTCTCAAGAAACTCATTTCGACATATATCTCGATAGAAAACCTTGCAAATTTGAAATTTACTCGATTAACTTTTATTTTGCAAAATTAACCTAATATATAATACACAACATTAGATAAACATCACACAAAAGTAAAATCACCTATAAATCCCATTTCACCGGTATTCAGCTCTCAATTCGCGGCATAAACAATAATTATGACTCATTAATCCCGTATTAGCCACAATTATCCATTTTAAAAATTTTAGGATTTGACACAAGCATTCGACGAAATCATACAAGTCTGTAAAGACATGTTGCTTGAAGACCACTATTTGGTAATAGCTTTTACAAATGTAAAATTTTAATGAACTAGTTAGGTCTTTCATTTGAATGAATTGATTGTTGTCCCCAATTATACATGCTTTATTAGGGAGACGACTCCAAGCTTACGACTTTCAAGTTTTATGGAGAACTTAGGTTTAACTCCAAAAAATGCCCACACAAGACAATGATTTACTTTCCCTTGGTGTCTCATTTACAATGTTTGTTTGCGTTGAAAGCTACAACAAAATACATGCGATGACATGTAGAACATGTCAGAGATGAGGACAATATGCGGCATTACTCTGATTTCATTGGTTATGCACTAATGGGTTCTAACCTTTTGAATGAACAACAAACCGTACTCCTTGTGGCCGATGATTTTAACAACCTACAACTTGCCTTCGTCAATGTGCATGAAGAAATAAGTAATTTTTTTAATAGTGATCATATATGGACCGACCAATCCATCGTAAAAATTGATGTGTTTATCCAAATTTGGTAAAAAATTGTGGGATTTGTGGTATGATGGAGAGCCTATCTACGATGTATCGACTAAGAAAATTTTCAAATCCATGCTTCACTAATGTGGACTGTCAGCGACTTTCCTGCCTACAGCATGTTGTTAGGATGAAGCATGAACGAGATATCAACTTGCCCTTATTATATGGATACGCTTTCTAGTTGAGGTTTGGTAGGAATGCGACTTGGTTCAATTTTCACCAATTTTTCTTGTTACGATATTCAAAGGAGAGGAAAGACAAGTCTAATTTTCATAGAAATAGAATTGTATCAGACAAGCCACTAGCCAATAAATAAGATGAAGATATATTGTATGAAATTGAGGCTTTATGGTTCATGAAAGTCACCGAATTGAGATCGGAAGCTATAAACAACAAAGTTTCGAAGACTAGTGGGTGGATAAAATGAAGCATATTGTTGGACTTGTCGTATTGGAAGATGAACCTTGTCAGACAAAACCTAGATGTGATGCACATCCAAAAAAAATATTTTGATAACATTTTCAACACAATCATAAGTGTGCCAGGGAAGACGAAAGATAATGCAAAGTTTAGGGAGAACTTATATTAGATTTGTCATTGGTTAGAGCTTCATTATGATCCAATTTCTAAAACAATATCCAAAGGCATGATATGCGCTTGACAAACGGAGAAAATAAGTATTGTATAAGTGGATTAAGGACTTGCACATCCTTGATGGTTACATGTCATAATATCGGCTGCTGGATAGATTCTAAGAAGTTAAAGATGTTTCGGATGAAAATCCACGATTGTCATGTATTCATGCATCGACTTCTGCCGATTGCTTTTTATGATCTCTTAAAGGAGGATATATGGATTGCAATTAGTGAGTTAAAAATTTTCTTTAAAGATTTAACTTCTAGAAATTTAAATGTTGAGAATCTACGACTTTTGCATAAATATATCTCAAATATATTTTGTAAGCTATAAAAATCTTTTTGCCAAGTTTTTTTGACTCAATGGAGCATCTCCCTATCCATTTGGCGTACGAGGCTATCCTTGTTGGCCTAGTACAATATCGATGGATGTATCCTTTCAAGAGGTAATCAATTATAATCGTTGCCCATTTACTTTTATTATACATAATGAAAAATGAAAAATGTTTAAAATATACATCTACATATTTACCTCTAAGAATGTAGATATTTGAAACATTTGAAAATAATGTTAAGAATAAGGCAAAGGTTGAGGGCTCAATATGCAATGCTTATTTAGTGGAAGAGGCAACTGCATTTTGTTCCTATTATTTTGAGGAACACGTCTCCACCTCGCGTAAACCGTACACCCTGCGATTACGATGGTGGAGTTGGCCTTACTCAAAATCTTGATGGCAACTTCCAATTTTTGCCCACCCAAGTCGAGTTTTTAGGAGATCAAAAAACGTTATCTCATAGATGATGAGTGAAACGATGCACCTGCATATGTGTTTTTAAATTGTCTTGAAGTCTCTCCTTCCTTGAGCTATACATAAATATGTGAAAAAATATAGTTTTCATGTCAATTTTTTAATAGTGTAATTGTATTCAATCGTAATCTTTGATTTCTTTCATTTTTATTAGAATGTACGTGTCAAAGTTGCATTCCAAACAACTGAATCTCACACAAAATGCAATTGATGAACAACTTGAGAAGTGATTCTCAACCTGGGTACAACAATTTGTAAGTCATTAATAATTGCATATTAACACAATTCTTCTTATCTTGCTATTTAAATGAAAATGCGGTTTATCATAAAAAATGTTTCGACCATAGGTGCCATTGTATATTCAAGATACAACACTTTTAATGCTTTTGTACGATCCAAGTTCACTTTACACCGTATATCACACGTATCTTGTTAATAGCTACAAGTTTCACACATTGTTACATAGCACAAACAATGATACATGTAATAGCATGGTATACATTAGGAGCACAAATTACGCAGAATATGTTAATGACTTCTAAAGAGCAATTGCAAGAAGTGATATATATTGAATATGGTGGGTCCTTATGTATCGTGTTGTTCAAGTGTGAATGATTCGATCACATGCCCAATGTCAAGACAAGAGTTCATTGCTCCTTAAAAATCGATATACATAGAAATCTATAATTAAATAAGTACCTACCTTTCATACAAGCTATGCTGGCTAGCCAAATGTACTTTCTTTCATACCTAAATGTAAGAAGTGTGCATAAAAATTGGCAATCTATGTGTAGACTTCAGTCGAAGTTCATTGATGAACATAACTTAGTCAGAACATCGACGGTTGACCAACACAAGAAGACATTTTTAATATTAGCTACCTAGGATGATACTAAGGTTAATAGTAGCAATAATGTTGCAAAATCCCTAGTTGATCCTAGTGGTGCACATATGTCAGATGTTGATGAAAAAGACAATGAAATCAATAATTATGAGCTTTTAATGGATGATGGGAACAATGACAACAAACCATGAAATAACCACTTGAGTAGGTAAAGGAAAACAAAACGTAGTCTTATATTTGTTGCCTTGTTTCATAATATTTTAAATATGGATGTTTAAATGTAAATCTTTCTTAATTATTTTTTTTTAAATCATGTAGGGCAAAAGATACAATCCATCATCTGGTTAGGGATTCGGTGGACAATCCGATGGTAGTAGCGTGATGGCTCTAGACCCCAACAACAGGGCCTTGCCGGCCTCAACCTACATGGACCTCTGGTAGACACCCATAGAGTCAACGTAGGCGTAGTTAGCCTCTTATCCAAGTTATTCGATCATTAGTTGTTTATTATGTTTGTTTTTAGTTTAACAAGTCTTAATGTTTACTCAGCGGAATTTACAAATACTTAAAGCAACTAAAATAAGTAAAAAGTAGTTAGGACATGCCCAGTTATGGAAATCCAACAAAATTAGATCTCATTTATATATCTGGATGATAAATAGTATGAAAAAGTGTCATATACATGTATTAGACATCTCACAACAAAAATGAACCATAATGTAATAAAAAACATAAGTATATATCATATGTACGGTCCAAAATATCAAAAATAAATCGATTGTAGTAATAAATAGGAGCTGAGTTAGAAGGAAGCTCAAAGGAAGTCACCAATTATAGACTTTTTGCCCCTACTACTAGAGGGACTTGCAATTGTCACAAAAAATAGAAACAAGTCCAATGAGAAAATAAGAAGTTCAACAGTAACTCGGAATAAACAATAAACAAGTCTATAAATCATGTTGGAAAGAAATAAAGTGCAGAGAAAGAACAGTAAAATGATTAATATATAGACTACAATGATCAACGGTAGGGACTAAATGATCTAAGCAAAGGATATGGAGTAAGTGGTCCAACACATTACACGTAGGTTCAAAGCTAGTTAAAACGTGCAAGTATATAAAACTGTGTACAAATCTTAAGACACCTAATCCGTTTGGCACTATTCGCTCACTTAACCATAGCCCAAGGAAATTCTAGGGAGTCAGAAACTTAAATGGATGCTCAACCACAATGGAACTCGAATACCTGAGAAGAGCCACGACACATGACGATGCTCACTCAGATGATTCAGACTTGTAAAGAAGCTACGAAAGCTAGTCAGCTGCTCAACCTATGAGCGGACATGACTACACTTGACCACTTAGAACCTAGGTCACTCAATAAGGAAGTACTGTCTAATAATAGGAAGGAAATGAAAAAGATTTAATATTAGATTTTTTACTGGTTTACTTACCTCAACCCGCAAAACACTAAGCAAATTGCAGCTCTCACACGTCTCAAATTACGTACTCGATACTCAAAACTAGTCTCTTAAGCTCCTAGTATCAATTTACTATGATTTAGGTGTGTTTGAGCATATTTTATATAATTTAAATTTTTAAATCTCAAGATAATTCAAAATATGGAATTTCTAATTTTGTCATGTTTTTTGAGGAGAATCTTGATGCAAAAATCTACAAAAAAACCTTCAAACTCATTTTCTACATTTTTCTTGCTTTTCTCGCTTTTCTTATTTTTTTCCTATTTTTCTTGTTTTTTTTCATTTTTTTTACTTTTTATTATTTTTATAAGTTAATATATAAAAATTATTTTTTTATTAAATGGGTTTGGGCCCCTTAATCGAGTCCAGGTTGAACCGGACCCTATTTAGCCATGTTGGGTGGGCTCGAGCTTAGCCTAGTGCGTGCGATCCACCCTCTTTCTCTCTCTCTTTCATGAAAAAGAAAGAGAGAAGGCGGACCAAGAAACACACATTTTTTTATTTTCTTTTCTTCAAATTAAAAACCATACTTTTTTTCTTTCAAATCAACTAAGATCAACTTCATAAAATCAAACTACAAACAATAAATTAATCCAACTTACCATGAATCCATAAACATTAAAATTACATGAAATTATGAGTACTTACTTAGCTTAATAGGATCTCCAAATGAAATTAATCTTTCTCCTTCATCAACACCACCTCAACACCACTAAATTGAATGAAACTTACTCTTCGTCTTTATTTCTTTCACATACTCACTTAGTGACACACACCATACCCTAAATGTATGGCCTTCAAAAGTCCATAACTTGTGGTTCTTACTAAGCCACATCAATTATTTTTTTAAGGGACTTGATAGATTGAATTAGAACAAAGAAATTAACTTCAATCATTTTAGTAATTGAGATATTCTTATCATTTAGCATAAATAGTAAAATTAATAAATTTCTTTAGAACCTAAATTCCATCGATCTTGTCGACCTACCCAACCGCGCGCACACATCTCGAGGACTATACTCACTCTTTTATTCGACAAAAACGTCGATAAAGTTTTATGTGCACACATAGATAAATATAAAATATTCAACATCACATACAAGTTAAATTATTGAATTATTACCTCGGTATCGACACCCAGTTTTGACCGAGTCACCACGTAGGATAAGTGGCCAAGTCACGATCTTATTAGGCAAAATGACTAGTATTAGATTTATCAAGGGCATTACAAGTAAAGATAGCCGATCTCATCATTCGGATCATTCACAGAGACGATCTCGGGATGCGCTACTCCATAGTCTACTCGGAGGTAGCAGACTCAACATCAACACTCACACTAGCAGCACCCCTAGTAGGCTCACTTCTTTCATTAATACTAATATCCACCCTCCCAGCATGTCCTCTTCTTCGATCAAACACCCCCATCTTACATACATCCAACATATCCCCTCTCAACTATTATGTCTTTGTCATCTATATTTTTCGATGACCCGACCTCTATATAGATGTACTTTACGCTCTTTGCAATGCTACCCACTCCACTCATTATTGGTCATGTTACGTCGAGACCAGGTTTTGGGCCTACATTTTCATCGTAAAAATCGACATCTCCCTCACATCAGAAGGACCGACCACACGACCACCATACGGCCTTACCGCTAGGCCATTTTGATTTTCATGTCTTGCCCTCTATGATTCATCGCATCGAGCATGCATCACATTCGTCGAGTTCTTCAACACACCATTATAGTGACTCATCCATCGGTACAGCCTCACATGGACAACGACAATGCGTTCAGGTAGCTACGGCCCCGAGAGGCAATAATGCTAACCTAGGAGGGGTGAAAATTTATGGTTGTGAATGATGACAAATAGTAAGGATACGTAATTTAATTACATATACCTACATTTCTTTAATTTACCATATTTTTTGTCTAACTTATATTTTAAATTTAATGGACGCAAGTTTAACCAGTCCGACCAAGCTACACGAGATGAGCATGGCATATAAATATTCCTTACATAAGTATGGCTATGCCGGGAGTTAATTCCTAACCATATGTAGGACTTATACTAGAATCAATGGAAGTCAAAAAAATCTTTAAATCAAGTTTGTTTCTTTTACCTAGGATATATAGACTAAACTTTCTATTATTTTAGAACTATTCATTTCAATATTTTTGTACATAGCTTTCTTTCGATTAGATCCATCAAACGACAGAGCTATTAGAGAAATGTATGATAGACAAATCGCCACTCAATACACCGACTTCATCAACAAGATGTATTCCAAAATAAAAAGCACGACCACGTATCTACAAAGATATTTGAGCACTATAAAAGATGTGGTCCACCCCTGCATTCAAAAGAAGTCAGAGCAAGCAAGCAAGAATCGGAGAACAAAGACATAGGGACCCGATACGAGTGTAGCTGTGCCTACAAGTGATTCTATATCTATATATCAGCATGCGCGGAGTGGTTAGTAGTTCATGCTATAATAAATATATATATATATATATATATATATATATATATGAAAGAAGATAAACACACTTTGGGCGCACACTTCATTTTTAGGCACTTATTGTGTTTTGTCAGATGTTTAATCCTAGTTAAACTTGTTTTGTAGGAGGAGAAATTAGGTCGACCCCTTACTGCTTTGGAATTATGTTTGTACTTCCACACCAAAATCATGATGGCGTTACTTTCCTAGATCAGAGAGTAGAGACAAATGTTGTAAGAAACTAGTTTTGTAGTAATTTTTTTCAATTAATTATAGGTATCAATGACTTATGTATATGTTTGTGAATGTTTGACTTTCTAATATAGATGGCAATACACAATAGACATGTCGAGCTCCTATAGATGCAGATTCATGACACGCCGATTGATGAAAATGAGCTATATTTATCTATCGTGGAACGTGACGACATATGGCGAAGAGATGGACTAGGATGGACACCATTGGGGTCAGGGCGTAGTAGACATGCTGGAGTTGGATCTTCTCGGCCTATGTCTAATGATGAGCCCATTGAGTAGCTAAGGGGGGACATTAAGAAAATGCAGAGAAGTCTTTCAAGGGTGATCCAAGATAAAACCCTCGATTGTGACCAATCGTGAGCGATGCGGGGATGGATTAGGTCGCATGGATCATACTCTAATGAACAGCCTTGGAATTTCATTTGTACCTTTATAAATGCTCGTGATGACTCAGAGACCAACAATGATTTCGACGATAGACTCCTATGATGTATGCATCATATTTAGACTTTAGAATTTTTTTCTTGCATATTTAGACATTTGACTTATATTTTATCTTACTACATTTTGATACTTGTAAAGTTTCTTTTTTTGGTTACAATGTTTTATTTAATTCTTTTATTTCTTTACTTATTTCGATTATTTAATTTAATTCGTTCTATATTTATTTATTCTAAAAAATTTATTTTTGAATAAAATTGTTTTTGTTCACTAAAAAAAAACTAAAAAAATTGTTATTTGTTATTAAATTTGTCTTATAATATTTTCAAATAAAAATTTTTTTATAACTAAATACATTAAAATACTAAAATCCATTTTCAAAAACACAAAAAATTGATTTTATAATTAAATTTGTTTTTAAATTTTTTTTTAAAATTAGCAACAAGACCTTTCACTAAATTGTGTGAGGTGGCTGTTAGGCCAGACACGTGCCAACAAATGGCGACATATTCACTAAATTGGGTGACGTGGAAGTCCAAAGTGATTGATTAGTTACACGTGTCAAAAAATAGCAATAGGGTTTAGCGACGGGACCTGCCACTATTTCTAACACCATTGCCAAACCAAAATAGCGATGAGGAATACAACAATTAAAATTGCAAATAATGTTGTAATAGGTTGGCTAAAATTGCATAATCTAGTGATTTTATAATACCTAACACATACATTCCTAAAACATGGCGCTAAATGTAATTAAGGAGATAAAATATGTACAAAATATATACTTATATACTATATGCATGGTACATTAGTTTAACAACAACAACAACAACAACAACTACTACTACAACAACATAGCTTTAATCCCAAAATTAGTTGGGTCGGCCAAATGGATCAAATTCTACCATTGCATAAATTAATATACTTAAATTAATAATAATAATAATAATAATAATAATAATAATAATAATAATAATAATAATAATAATAATAATAATAAATCAACATACATTTACAAGAAAAACTTCAAATAAGATTTGTTTAGATCTCTAAGGCCTATTAGGTATTACTATTTATACGCGTCAAGTCGAGCTCTCCGAGTACAAGACATCACATTGCACATGCCCTACTTCTTCTTTTAGGATGTTACTTTTTTTTCGGCCCGCCAACTCGATTACGTCCAACTCAAAAAAGGTTTAAACAATATTTTATTAAATTCGTGCCGAGTTTGTACTAGGCTTTCATGTTCAAATTAAAATCCGAATCGGATTGGGACAAGATCTTCTAAACCTAGACCCGACCTAAATTTCAAAAGATACATATTTTATTTTGAAAATAAACTTCCATACATTGTATTATTCACAAAACAACTATAGAAATAAAGACTAAATAAGTTGTATATAAATTTACTATTTTAGTTTTGAGACTTAGCCAAATTGCTTGAGACAATATTATGCATTTTATCTTTTAACAAAAAACATTATTATTTTAATGATTTAAAATATTAAATACAACTTGAATAATAATTTTTAAAGAAGATTATATTATGAGGAATTTACAATGATTTTAATATTTAAAAAATCTTTTAAATATAAAATAAAATTTTAAAAACTCGACAAAATCTAGACATTTAGAGAATCCGAATTAAAATTAAACAAGGTTTACGGAAGAAGTAATTGTTCGAATTTACAATTTGTTGGGTCTGGATGATGCAAATACTAATTTATATCAAGGGCATCCCAGATTCGAACCCATTTCGGGATCCGATAAAATTGACACCCCTACTTCTCTTAATTAAATCTAGTTAGACCACTTTAAATTTAAACATTACCTTTAAAAATAAACACTAGCACACAAAAAATCTATAATTATATATAAAGAAAAAACACTAAATCTTGTATCAATAATTCAATATGCCATGTAAATAGAGTTGAAAGAATCAACTATCACCTAAATTAAAAAAGGCATCGGCTAAAAAGACCCAATTTTTACTAAACGTACCTTAATTTTGAATTTTTAACTAATTTTTTATAACCCATTAGCGAAATGTCCATATTGCCCCTAATATATAAGGGGTTTTTTTGCAATCATACCCCAACCTTTTGAAATTGAAAAATTGTGCCACTCCCCTTCTCGAACCCCTATCAACCCTGACTCCCTCTATTCTCATTTTCTAGCCAAACAAGGTTGAATCCTCACGAAATCGACCAAGTCAGTCCATTTTCTCATCATTTTTATTGTTGTACTGGCCTATTTAGTGTTTTGAGTGTTCACATTTTTTCCATTTTTGAATTTCTAGGTCATCAATTTTTGGGATAAATCGAGCCACTTAAGATGGAAGACTCAGAGGAAGCTCCAAACCAAAGCGAAAGAGAGCAAAATGAGGTGATCCATTATTCTATCAATATATGTGGAGACTTATAATGTTTCATCATGCCCTTGTTTGTCAGACTCACAAAACCGAGAAGTCCAACATGCATCTCGGCCCTAATACATCATAAATTGTAAAACCTACTTGGCCAATTAAACCTAATATGATTATTTAGCTTTCGGCTATTATGCTCTGTTATCTATATACACATATCGAATTCATATGTCTAATACTTACAATATAGGTATTAGTTAAGGTAGACTAAAGTTTATATTGTGTCTCGGACTTGCTGCTCCATACATATTATAAATGATGAAATTTTGTGTTTTTTGCCATCATTCTATGTTTAATTAGTGTCTCTTTTTGTCCTTATAGGTTCCTATGAATGACACAGGGTGTATATCGAGTAATCCATTCCCAAACTTCATCGATACCTTTCACACCAGCGGCTATATGCCATTTGATAGTAGAGAGGGAGTAGTTAGTTGGGCACATGCTACAACTAAAAAATATGGATTTGTGGTCATTATATTGAAATCAGATGTTCTCACTGGTCGGCGAGCTAGATTATCCATTAGATGCAAGAGGTTCGGTTCTTTTGCTCCAAAGATTTCTAAGGCGAAGAAGTTGAAGCGTTGCCGTAAAAAATATGTAAAGGAATAGGTGGGGAAACTTAAAGAGATTGTCTTGAAGAAGTGTGGTTGTTGATTCAAGATGAATGTGAAACATGAGAAGTGTGGTTGTTGATTCAAGATGAATGTGAAACATGAGGCTGATGAGAAAAGGCATGTGCGTGTTGTGTGTAGGGTGCACAACGACAAGTTTTCAAACAACTTGATTGTCCATGTATATCTCAGAAGGCTTACCAAACCCGATATGGTTATTCTTAAAGATTTGAGCAAAACTAGTGCTAAACCTCGACACATTCTAGCTAGCATTAAGGACAGGAATCATGCTTGTGATTGTCACAAAACAATCTATAATGAAAGAGCTCGATTAAGAAAGATTGAAATTGAAGGAAAGACAATGATGCAAATGTTATTTCAAAAATTGGATGACCATCGATATGTGGAGTAGCATGTGTTTTGGGAGGGATCAGACATCGTCGGGGGCTTGTTCTTTGCTCACCCTACTTCGTTGCAATTTCTTTTGATGTTTTCATCAAGTGTTGATTATGGAGTGCACCTATAAGACTAAAAGTTTCAAGTACCTTTTGTTTAAGGTTGTCGACATCACTTCCACTAGCATGACTTTCATTGCGGCGCATGCACTCTTAGCCAAAAAGACGATGCCTAATTTTGTATAGTCTTTGAGGTAGTTGAGGGATTTATTAGATGGGTAGACACTCCTCTGGGTCATCTTGATCGATAGAGATCAAGCTCTCATAAGGGTGGTAGAAGAAGTATTCCTAACTTATGCTCACTTACTATGTGTTGGCACATAAATAGGAATGTCCATCCAAGATAAAAGAATTATTCTCCAAGGAGGAGGACTATGATCGGTGGCATGGAAAGTTGATGGATGTGGTACACGCTCAAACAAAGTTAGCATACAAGGTTAGGGTAAAGGCACTTGAAGATGAATATGGAGGAGTGCCCGGTTTAGTTGATTATGTTCGAGACACTTGGTTATGTCATAAAGAGAAATTTGTTGCAGTGTGGACTGATAAGGTGATGCATTTTGGTAATGCCACTACTAATCGGGTGGAGAACACACATTTTGTATTGAAAAAGAGTTGGGGACCTCATATGGATACTTTAGGGATGCTTAGAGGTATATACACCTAGTTCTGGACCACCAACAAAGAGACGTGGAGGCTTCATTCAGTAGTTTGATGCTTCTCGTCACATATCAGTATGGACACCACATTTATAACTTAATCATTGGATTTGTTTCTTAGTATGCATTATATGAGATCAATAAAGAATTGAACGATGGTGTTGGGCTTGATAGATCCATTTATAGATGTGTATTATGGACCACTTATGGTTACCGTGTGCGCAAGAGATTGCATCACGTGTGTTAAACGGTAGCCATATTACTCTTGAAGAGGTGTTACTATATTATGGGAAATTGAACATACACCTAATCAAAGTTGGTGAAGAAGAAAAAGATGACCTTAAGTATCATGTTAAAATGGAAGTAGTCAAGGCTAAGTTTCGAAGCGGCGGTCCTGATTTGAGAGTGAAAATTGTCTAAAAGTTTAGGAAAATCACATGCCTGACTTTAACTGTAATTTTCATACCCGAAGAGAAAGTGAAGACTAGGGATTGATCGCGTAATGGTCCATTTGGTCCAAAAAGAAGAACTCTCAAAAAGTGAGAAAAAATGAGAAACTCGAGAAATCTACCATGAGGACTCCATTTGGACTTGAGTTTACCGAAGCTTGAGCTAGGTCTGCCGAGGAGGTTTAGTCTACTGCCGATGAGGCTCACTCTCTTGCCAAGGAGGATCGGTTTGTTGCCAAGGAGGTTCGGCCTATTATAGAGGATGTTTGTCCTGTTGCTAAGGATGTTCGGCATGTTGTTGAGGAGGTTTGACTTGTTGCGAGGCTCGAGCTACCCAAGAGTCTATTTTTGGTGATTCCAATTCCATTGATCCAACCCAATCTTCAAATATTGGTGGCAAGGGGAAGGAAGAGGTGGAAGGGATGCGCTTGATCTACTATTTCAATCCCATTTATGCCACCTAGGTGATCAAAACTCGATCTCAAGTTTCTCCTAAGTTTGTTGCTTAGGTATTGAATATGTGGATACCATACAGGCTCGAGAGGAGGAATGAAGAGTCTAATGGCAACTGTGGGTATCGAGCCATAGGGCGGCATTAGGATACAACATATTTCTGACCGGATGAGGGTGAGAAGGGAACTAGTGAAGGAGCTTGATAGTGACAGGGATTTCTACATCCATTTGTTCTAGTTTCCAGCCTACCTTAAGACTATTAGAAACGCCATTAACATTTTGAGACCGAGTTTGCATCAGGTTCTTCTTGATTTGATGGTACATTCACCCTTTTTTGCGTGTATGTTTCATGTATTTTTGGTACACATGGGTGTATATGGGTGTAAATGGATAGGTATTGCAATGATGGACAAGTTTAGTTGCTCTTTATATTTACATGATGTGTAGCTGCTTTCTATTTTGGTTGAAACTTGAAACATGTCTTCTCATTTTGTAGTTACTTTCAAATATTTAAAGTAATGTATCTTTTTTAATAATTAAGTTCTTAATTTTGTTTATTTGTTTTTGGAATGATAGACTAATGGTGTGTAGTTGAAATCTATTAAATGTTACGTTAGTTGTTGTTGGCTTTGCTGAGAAATTAAATCTTTTTTGTAGGTTTTGTGTGCTCTCGGTCTGACAGGACCGATATATTTTCCTAGGTCACGGTACTGCATGTTCGAGAGTGAAAGTCCTACTTCAGCCACATACCATATTTTACTATGTGTACACCAAATATTACTAAACCAACCCCGAAAATAAATTTCTAACTTGATCTTATGGGTTTCAGATGTGCAAGGTCGTGACGACCGGTTTAACACAGTTGTGTGTAACTATAACATGTACCAAAAGAACAACATCTTGTTATCATTTTCATACTCATACCCACAAATATTATATATGTAACCCACCGTGTTTTAATAATATGACCTATAGAGATTGAATGTCGAAATGCTTCAATAGACTTTGGACACATACAATCGTCTTGCTACGCATGCCCCATCAAGTTTTAAAACAAACCCCCACATATAAATTTCAAAAAAACATACCATATGTTTGATAAGGTAACTATATTGTATGAATGTTCGAAGTTGGTTGTCCGCAATGCAATATGAACTCTCAGCCATACAACGTCGTAACTTAAGTACGATAAACGGACAAAGAACACCATATTGATGACCATGCCCCATAATATTTCTATGCATACCCCACATTTGAGAACTTAACTAATTGTAGTAATTTTCGGAGCAAGTTCTTCGAGAGGCTTTCTTGACTGTCAACAATAGGTGACCATAAATTATCAAAGAATGACGGATTTGGAATTCCATACCATTGAGCATACCTCATTATATTACTACATATACCCCGCATTTGATAACTAAACTAACGTATACGAAGCTTCAACTTGTGTAGTCCGAGAGGCTATACATACTACCAGCTTATACATGGTTGTACCTTATTGGAAACCTATAAAGTTTTGGGCATACCCCATCAATTTACTATGCATACACCACATTAAGAAAACCTCAAATAAATTTTTAGTAGTTCTTGGAGATCTAGAGCCGAGTAGCATGGCCAACCATCGGCTAAGTCCCGCCGAAACTATAGAATAACTTCCGATGTATTTGGCTATCCTTCCATTACTCTTCAACACCTTTCGATCCTGCAAGTCCGTAGTCAATAATGTTTTTGCAAAAGCAGACATACACATAATAAGGAATAATATTTCAAACATTTACAAATATGTTTCTAGCAGGTTCCCATAAGAAAATTAACTACAATTTCAAAGATAGCAGAAAATTTGAAATTAGAAAGTTATGTGAACAACAACACTCAAGTACAAACAATCCAGATTTATCCTTAAGTTCAAAATAGAAAAGAACATAAGTCAATGAAGGATGCCCAACAACTAAAGATCTTCCTCGAATTCTGAGCTTTGTCTAACACCAATAGATGTTGTAGCTCTGTCACCTTAGGTGGTCATAGCAGTCACCATCTCTTCTACATCATCTTGAACACTAGATAAAAAGGTGATTATCGCATCCGGCATTGCAATTGCATTTTTAGGCGTAATATTGGCCCATGACATGGATCTAAATTGCAATTCAATGTCAAATGCCCAACAGTTATGCTGTGTCAAATAAAATAAAGTAAGTAATTGACAACATATACCCAATCAACATAAAAGAAGATAGAATATAACATAATTAAAATTCCAACCAATGTTGACTCGTCTTCCTCATCCACCCGAGATACATGTTTAGGTTTTTCAGCAAATTGGTGACTCAAAGAATGAAATCATTAAAGTATCTTAGTACGTGCAGCTTGCCATAGATGGTTTTCCCCTTCACTCGTGTCGTTCTTTAGCAATGAGATGGTCTTCCCATTCCTCCTAAAATTAGGGGTTGTAACTAAACTTCACTGAGTACATATAGGCTAAGATACTTCTATCGGCATAAATGGATTGGTATGTGATAAGTGTATAATTAGGCATCATAATTTATAGTGTTTAGTGTGATCTTCAATCATAAACCTCTATTTAGTGGTAACATTCTCTCATTTATGTGATTTACAAGTGTTAGGACTCAAAATGAAGAAGTGGCGCGAATATTAGAAGAATCGGTCATAGTGATCAAGGCAAAGAGAAATCAAATTCTAGGTCGTAGCTCAAGCCGTAATTCTAGGCCATAGCATGGATCCCAAGCTTCACGACCTCATTATCATGTTGGTTATGAAAGAACAGTGATCCAGGTTGTGGCTCACCCCTGCTCTACATTTATTAGGTCGTGCCCTCACTATTGGCCCCGTTCGTGGCCCGACCTACGACCCAGAATTGGAAATCTACTTTTTAGTCTGAATTTTTAGAAACTTTATTTTGGAAGAGATTTTTTAAGTCTTATATAAATAGGAACTCGAGAAATCATTGTGCCCAACCTTTTTTTACAAAAGAACATCATGAATTTGAGGTTTTCCATCAACATGTCTGGCTAATCTCATCTATCTAAATTGGAGGTGGATCAAACAACTCTTTGGCATCAAACCTATGTGAGATCTAATTTAATATAGTCTAATTGCTTTTCATTGGTGTTTTATTCCCTTTGTTATTGCTCAATTAATTAGGTATAAAATTTGATTTAAACCTTGATTTATTGCTAGTGAGTTGTATGCATCTACCATCATGCAAAAAGACCACACAAGTGACAATTGACCATACCAATTGATTCGCCCCTCTTGGGATCTGTTAAATACCTTATGGCTCTAGGTTAAATCGAATACACTAGTGATTAGATTGTCTAGGTTTAATGCCTTCACAAAATCTATTGTGGCCATCGTTTTAAATCCAATTCTCTTGAGTATAGGGTTATATGTTTAGCTAGGGAAGTAGTCATTGTCATACCTTGACTACCGAGATTGGGAAGTGCGAGGACTCACATACGTTACCAGGTCTACAACTACTCTAAATTACCTTTGAACTGAATGTTTTATCTTGATTGATGACCATGGGGTTGATGATGCTAATTGGGGATGTTTGTGATACCGAGGGTTTAGGTTGCCTCTCTAAATGATTTCGTTACAAATTATTTTTAATTCCATGTTTTTTTAAATTATCTCAACATTCACTCACAAACCCTTTTTCCATTTCTTTTAGAACCTTGGAACAATTACCAATCTCTGTAGGATCAACCCTTTGCCACTATCTACAAAATAGTTGATTTAGGTAATATATTTTATTAACGTTTTCGGTGCGCATCAATTTTTGTGCCATTATCGTGGATTGGCTTTTTTCTCTCTTTGGTTTTCTTTCATTTATTCATTTATTTTTATTTTTTTCTATCTAGTCCATTGTTCTTTACATGTATGTAGGTAACTCCGCAATAGCCACCTACTCCTACAATTATGGTCGATTCGAAGACTTACATTATTACAATATGAATGGGGTAGGTATGTCACATAATGGACATCTATTTTCTAACATGCATTCTTTTGTGCAATAGGTCGAGGTTTGTGAAATTTGTGAAAATTATTCTCATTCCACATTTGATTGTCCATACTATCTAAAGTATGAGAAGTATCATTATTATAGTTATGCATTGCCACAAATCGACTTCTTTAAGCTCAAGCCAAGTCCATAGATTCCTCAACTTGAAGAGTGGTCCATACAAGACATGATGAATGACTTGATCTTTAGCCTAGAACTACCTTTTTAACAAGTTCATCGACATTGTCATGATGAGCACAAAAAAACTCGATAAAGAAACTCCTTATAAGATATGATAAAGCTATTAATAAGTGGTCAAAAACTGCCTACATGAAGAGTTTCAACAATTTCAGCATGTGAATCCAAAGTTGCAAAATTTGAAAACTCAACTTATTCAAATGAATACCATGATTCAAAATATGATTGACGAGAAAGAGTTATGTAATACAAAAAAATTTTTTAACCAAAGGAAAATGTGAGTGTTGATACATTAAAAAGTGTTGAGGTGAATGAAGATACAAAGGTGGACAATTGGACCGAAACAACAAAAAAACTTGAAATCTTTCAAACTGAGCTAGATATTGTCATTGCACAAGATGAAGATGAAGAAAACGAGATGAAAAATGAAGTCATTTTAGAAAAGATGGAGGAGTTGAAAAAAGAGAACGATGAAGACCAACCTTTGGTGTTGGTTAAACCACCCACCTCCCATTCATATTTGTTAAACTTTACAAGGGGTGGAAGTAGAGGAGCGTTCGCAAATTTTCTACACTACCGGCCGAATTTTGATTTAGATGATCATGATGCGGTAGAATCTTTTATGTTAGAACTTTTGAATGAGCTCCCAAGTCTGAATGAGGGTGTGCATGTTGCATTGCCCAAAGCTATAGATCCACCATTTGTTGTTGATATCTCAAAAGGAGATGGCATCACGTGATAAATCACATCAAGTCTAGTCAAAAACTTAAAAGAAAGGTGCTTGTTGGGAGGCGACCCAACTTTGTTTTTCATTTCTTTTACTTCTAGCATTTATTTCATTTTTAGTTTTTCTTAATTTTTTTATGTTCAATAAGACCCTAACTTGGTTTCTTAGATTTTCGCATGTGTTATGAATGTTTGATGAGCATTAGAGGCAATGGAGCATCACCTGAGTTTTTCTAGGTTTGGCTTTTGATTACATTTTATTTGTAATAATTTGAGTATTTTTAGGGAGTTAACATATTACTAGAGTTTAAGGTGTTTTGAGACTTGGTTGGGACATAATCTAACTTAAGTCACCGCATTAAAGGAATGTCTTTAAGTACACCTAAAACCTTAGACTTCATTCCCCATCTTGTTGATTTCACCCTTAGTTGAATGAATTCGGGCACGCAAGATTTGGTGGGAATCATTTAAGTTAACCCATTCACTTACTAGTTCTTGCACTTATTATGAAGATATTTTTTTTGTTTCCTTGGTCACCTAGACATAAGATTTTTTTTCATTCACTAGTTTTTGAGACTTTTATTATGTTATTTTTAAAAAAATGTAATTGCATGAGTTTGTATCATTTTCTTATCTATTTATCCATGTTCTTTTTCACCACTCTGCTATCTTTTTGTTGCATTGATTCTTTGACTTGTTTTGAAACTTGAGGATAAGGTTTGGAATAAGTTTGAGAGTACTTTTAAGATTTTTGATTGAGTTGGATGATGTTTTTATGATAGGTCTACAGATGAGATTGTTCAAAATCTTAAATTATATGTGGTTATATATGGTTGACGGATGGTAATGGAGATGTTTTATATCCCTTATTCTCTCATTTCTATTTTCTTCCATTTCTTTTCCATTCATGCTTCTTTTCGTATTTCATTTAGATTTGATAAACTTTCATGCATGTATTTAGTCTATTTATTACTTGTTTAGTTGACATATTTTCATCTATGTTTATATCTTGCATTAGAACTTACATAGTATCATATGTTGCATATAGAGTCACCCAAGACTTTGTTGAGTATCTTTGATTACGAATGAGTTACTTAAGCCACTTATGAGACTTGAGAGTTTGTTGAAAATTAGGAGAAACTCTTTATTTAGAGTGTTGTTCGGCATTGTTGAGATTGCATGTTTAGGGAACTAGTATGAGGTTGAGACTTTGTGCTAGATACTAAAGAGAGTAGGTGGTATAATTGTGCAAGTGAAAAAATCATATTTTTAGGGTGCTAGAATGAGGGTGTAACCCACTCAAAGTGAAATCCCATGATTGAAACACTTTTGGGGGAGGAAGTAGGCCATTTTTGGATTTAAACCTTAGCCTTAAGCCTACCCATCATTTTACCACTAGTTAGCCCATTTGAGCAAATTTAAACTTAATTTTTTTTACTACCTATATTAAACCCTTAGCCATTAGCCTTGCATCATTTTACCTAGTTGGAATGTTCGATCAACCGTAGCGAAATGTATAGAACCTCAAGTTTGTGGGTGTTTTGAGTGAAACAAATTTCCACCAACTTCAAGGAAAAGAAATATGAATTAAGCTTTGAAATAAATGAAAAGATTTATCATTTTGAGACAAAAATTAGTGGTTGGAAAAGGGGAGTAATACAAATTGAGAGTATTATATTTATCCATGTGAATTTTTTGTGTGTGTTAGCTCTTTGTGCTTATAGTGAGGTTGATTTGATATTTTCCAACATTTGCATTTTTTTCTATCATTTCCTTTGGCATAATAACCCGACCCCATTACAAACTACTTTAAAGATCATATTGACCCCTAACTGTGCTAAATGTATATTTATGGAGAGCGTGATTGCATTTATCGCCTATTGTATCCTTTTGAGTGTTGAAGCACTAATTTTTTCCGAAATTGTAAACTTGCATGTTTGAGTGTATAGGCTTAGAAAGCTTTTGATTAGTAAACAATTTTTGTCTTAACCGAGTCTAATTCCTTGAAGTGCAACTTTTATTGATGTCTAGACTCTATTTCTAGATAGATTTTAATTTCGAACCTATTCGAGGGGATGATTGACTCAGTGGCATTGGAACCAATGGAAACTCCTATAAACTTGGAATTGGTTATAAGGTGGGTTAGTTGTTATTTAGCTAATAAATTTAATAGGAGATTAGTTTGTTTAGTAATATAGGGTGCGTTTTCATGCATTCCTTTACTCGAGACGAACAAAGTCTAAGTTTGGGGATGTTTGATAAATGTATAATTAGGCATAATAATATATAATTTTTAGTGTGATTTTGAACCATAAACCTCTATTTAGTGGTAACAATATCTCATTTGTGTGATTTACAAGTGTTAGGACTCAAAATGAAGAAATGGAGTGAATATTAGAAGAATTGGTCATAGTGATCAATGTAGAGAGGAAATCATAATTCTAGGATGTAGCACAAACCATAAACCTTTATTTAGTGGAATCCAAGCTTCACAACCTCATTTTCATGTTGGTTTTGAAAAAATAGTGATCTAGGCCATGGCTCATGTTGTAAAATTGGGTAATGGCCCTTGTTCTACATTTTTTAGGTCGTGGCCTCACCCACAGCCTCGTTCGCAGCCTAAATCGTGGCCTGAAATTGGAAACCCACTTTATAGTCATAATTTTTAGGAACTTCATTTTGGAAGAGATTTTAAGGTTTTATATAAATAGGAACTTTAGAAATCATTATGTCTAACCTTTGTTTACGAAGGAACATAAAGAATTTGAGTTTTCCATCAACATGTCCTGGCTAATCTCATTAATCTAAACTAGAGGTGGATCAAACAACTCATTTTAGCATCAAACTACTTGAGATCTAATTTAATTCAATCTAATTGCTTTTAATTGGTGTTGTATTCCTTTTAGTATTGCTTAATTAATTAGGGTTAAGATTTGATTTAAACCTTGATTTATTGCTAGTGAGTCATACGCATTCATCATTATGCGAGAAAACCACACAAGTTGCAATTGACCATACGGATTGATTCACCTCTTTTGTGATCTATCAAATATTTTAGGGATCAGGGCTAAATCGGACATACTAGTGATCTAGTTATCTAGGTGTAGTGCCTTCACAAAATCCATCACAACTTGCAATGCCAAGCTAACGATATATGTAAGCAAGTGTAGCACCACCCCATGCGTACTCACTAATCCCGTCCACGTATTCCAAAAGTTGAATGAAAGTAAAGAGGACTCTTGTACCAAACTTATTCACAAAAGGGTAGCCCCAAGTAGGTATAGGATATAGGCTCTGACCAAGCACTCAACATGAGGGTATACATGTTGGATTTTTGGGGTTCATTCGCAGCGAAAAATTTAAAACAAATTTTGAAAAACCCCAATAGGATAAAAAATAAGTTCCATTAAACTAAATCTACAAAGGTAAATCATACCTTTTGACTTCTTTTCTGATTGTTTGATTTCCAAGATGTTCAAGTGTGCATCCTCTATTAGAAATCCACAAACGAATGGTGACCACAATTTGGAGTATTAGCCCCAAGAGAGATTGAAAATGATTTTTCTCTCTCCCTAAATATAAAGAACACGAAAAATTGTTTAATGAAAATCTTATTTCGTTTTTAGGGTTTCATCTTTTATTTATATGTATAGATAAGCCCTCACTTAAAATCCTATTCATAATACAACTATTGTATTTAGGTAGTTTAAGCAAATTACATATATGCCCCTATTAATAAGTTATCATATAAAAATCGTAAGGGCTTTTATGTCATGAATTTTATCATATAAAATTCACTACTCTTGACCAATTGAAATGGTGCAAAGTCATTCTTTGTGTGCGACCTAATAGGTTCATGCGACATTGGCAGTGAACCGAAAACCATTTTGGTATACAAATCATAAGTGTTCTCTAGCAAGGCATTATGACTACCCAAGTAGCATGAATATCAACATTGATACAACCTAATTAATAACATATATCATATCCTTTTGTCGTGCGATATCATTTGATTAAACATAAGGCATAGAAAGTCATCCTTAATGTTCAATCATACTAGTCTCAATCTTTAAGTAAACTGAAAAACATCCAAGTGACATTGATCATATCAATTCACATGGACTTTACCATTATCAGTCTATCTTATCGAAGTATCCACTGATATCTCTCTTTATAAGAGAGTGATAAATTCTATCTTGATTACACACCTTCACATATTATTCACACGATAACCAATCATAATCTTTATAATTTTTCGGTTAAAGAAAACATTTGATTGTGTCAAATTATCATGTTTCTAATATTGAAGTCTATGGTAATCTCAAGTTGAAGGACTAAATGATATACCTATCATGAGTAACACCTATGACTTAATCCACGTAGTGTTCTCATAGCGGGTCGGTCTAGTACCTTATTCCCTAACAAGTACTCATGATCTTGATTCGTATCCCTATATGTATGATCATCACATGGCCATCAATCAAGATTCACACTAGTTTTAATTCATTATAGTTCCCAGTATAATGATTAACTATGGACATTTAGGATATTTCAACAAATACCTATGGATCTTACTATAAGGTAAACATGCAATTGCTTATAATAAAACATCAAATAAAACATCTTTTTTATTAACTAAAATTATAAGATAAATAATTTTTGTATATTGATTTAAGGCACATGCCCTAACAATACATAGCCCCATTTTCCCTTAGACTCTTCCTCTTCCTCTTCATCCTCTTCATCTTCACTTTCCTCTTCCTCTAAAATTCTATTAGTTGAAACTGCAAATCGTTCCTTTAACCATACCAACCTTATGGTGAGGCTTGACATAGTCCTAATCTATTCATCGACTTCGCTTATTAAAATCCATAGCAAATGACTTACCATCAAAATGACCTTATGCACTCATTCGATTGACAACAACTATCTTTTCAGTTACTTGAATCCTATGATGAACCTGCACGTCATTTAATGTGATAGTCATTTTGCACCAAATGGCATGTGGAACTTATTCATCTCGAGCTACCATATATAAATAATACTATAGATTAAAAAATTATTTCCATCATGTGATATATAACCTAAAAGTCTCAAGCCGGAGTCCTCAATGAACTTCTTCACCCTTTCCTTTTGTGGATGTCCCAAAATATTCTCTCAAACTAAAACTTGAGAACCATGGTTAATGAACTTTAGGAATCCTCGACTCTATAAAATAAATTGCATAAGAGTTAGATTAGCAATGAATTAAAACATTTCACAAATTAAGTAAAGCATAGAAATATGTACCTTATTCCTCCAAATGTCTAACAGGGATGGTATCAAAATGAGGGTAAGAGCAATAAATTGTCTAGGCCACCAGGAAATGAAGCGGTCATTTCATCTTCCACATGTGTGGATGAACTGGAGGAGTAATTTGCACCCTCATTATTTGCTACATTAACCTCAATAGCTGGAGCATCACCCAATGGTGTACGACTAAGCTTGATATCTTTCCTAATCCCACCCCCAATTATAAGTACACCTCTATCCCCAATAGAAGAAGTTGCACCCCCATCATTGACACTAGTCTATGTTAGGCGCTCCTCACTCCTATTATTTTTTGCTTTACCCATTTGCGTTTAGGGATAAGATTATTTTGATCCACTTTCTTCTTCCAGTTTGATGAAGTCGGCATTTCCTTTTAGGAAGAGTAGCCTCTATTTGGGAGGATGCGATACTTCTAGCATCAGCTTTGCCATTCCTCCCACCCCGCCTAATAATCGGAGACCTCCCTGCTTGGCTTTTATTCTCCTCATAGCTAAAAATGAAATAAATGGTGCTCAATATAGTCCCACTACTAAAGCACTATAAGAAGCCTAAAAATATAAAAAAAATAAATTCATGAGGTTTTAAAATGAAGGGCCCATATCATTACTATGGGTTTCGTTTAAATGAAATTGAAGCCTCTATACTTGTTACGGTTATGGATGTCCAAAACCATGTAATGATTTTAGAAAGAGTATCAAAAGTAAGTGAAGACATTTGATCATACAATTTTGAAAGTTTAAAATTCAACTCGGTTGGAGAGGGCCATGCGGATTCATAATTCTCGGCCCAGTAAGCCTGTTGGTTACGAATCACACTACTTAATCGCACCAACAATAATAGATAAAAATACAAATCAAAATATGCATAATCTTATTATGATCATTACCACTAAAGTTTTAATAGTAAAAACTTACCCAATTTACTAAGAAAATGCAATGACTTTGGCATACCTTTCCCTTCCTCATCGACTTCGTGCACTCTCGACTTCGACTAGCCTTCCTCGTGCACTTGGAATCTTTTGAGGCAACCTAATCATCCTGGGAACTAGTGTAACTGAGGTGTCCAAAGGCTTTCAACCACTTCTCTAAAATTGGTTTTATTCACTTATTTATGGTAGTAAGAAAGTTTTATTTCCTAGCTTGTTTTTGCTTAAACTACATCTTTTAGTGTGTTGGTATGTAGAAATCAATTATTATGTTCTTGGACACATTTTCTTGGGTTTGCACTTAAAACTTGATTTTATAAACCCTAGGATTAATTTGAACAAGATTTAGGGCTTAAAATTGATTTTTATTAAACTACTTTTTCATTGGATTTTGAAAACCAAATTTATTCTCATCGATTTGGTTTAATCAATTTCTTGTTTGAGATTTGCGTAAAATCAGTGATATATTTACTTATCTCATTCATATTTATACTTGCATGCATAAAAGTGATTAGACTCTAGGTGGCTTACTTGTAATTGAACTTATTGTTGCTTTGGTTTGTAAAGTGAACTTCATTATATTCATATATTTGTTGTAAGTTGCTATTGTAAGATTTAGTGGGATCTAAGTCAATGGAAGAACTAGTTGAGGCTAGGTAGGAAGTCATAATTTGTGATTAGGTGTTCTAGGCTTTTATGCATAGGTTGTAACACTTATTGTTAATATAAGTGGGGGTTTGAAAATCCTAACCCTAGAGGTTAGGTAAGTGAATGTAGATTGGTTAGATCGAACCATTATATATCGTTTGTCTCTTTTTCATCTCTTCTACCCCTTCACTATTGCATTGCATTTATAATTATTATATATGTGTGCATAGAGCATTGATGCTCATTGAAAGTTTTTAAAAGGTGATAACCTCTCGGTAAACCCAATTCATCCCCTATTAGGTATGATTTCAATTGATATCAAAGCAGGTTACTGCTCAAAGTGTTACTAACGTATCTTTGATTGTTTTTGTGCAAGGATGCAAAATTTAGATCCGGCACCCCTAAGGGAAGGCAACTCATCGAGTAGGCCTCCGTACTTTGATGGAACAAGCTATGAACATTGGGAAGTAAGGATGAGGTTTTACATTAGAGCACAAAGTATACTTTTATGGGATTCAATCCAAAATGGCTACACCCATCGGACAAGCCCGTAATGGAATACACCATTCAAGAGATAAAGATTGAGATCTCAAATGATCAAGCTATGAATAATTTGTTTTATTCACTAAGTGAGAACAAGTTCAATTGGGTTAGTGCATGTGAAATAGCCAAGGAAGTTTGGAAGAAGCTTGAAGTACACTATGAGGGTACAATTCAAGTGAAGAAGACTAAATTAAGGATCCTTTAGGAGCATTATAAGACTTTCTGGGTTGGCTCCAATGAAGACATAGCCATCGCCATCACTCGGTTCAAAAGCTCTTTAATAAGATCAAAAATCTTGAAAGAATTATGATCAAGAGACTTTGATGTACAAATTCCTTAGAGGCTTGTCTAAGGAATGGGATACAAAGAAGTATACCATCTAATCAGCGCAAAACCTTAGAGATTACACTTTTGATGCTCTATAAGAAGAACTAACGATCCATCAATTTGAACTAAAGGATCGAACTAGATTGAAAACACTTAGTGGAAGTACAAGAAGCTCAAGAAAAGAGATTTCCTTGAAAGCTAATAGCCCACTGGCTCCATCAGTTGAGATCATAGAAGATGAGAAATCTAGTAATGACAATGATCTTGAGGAAGAAGTAGCCATGCTCTTAAGAAAGCTCAATAAGGCGGTATACAAGCGCGACGAGTACAAAAGAAATTCAAGGGTAGAAGTAGAGGAGGAAAGTCAAGTGAACCATTTGCATTGGGTGTAGCAAACCGATAACATCAAGGTTGATTGCAAGTCCAAGAAGGTCTTGGATAAGAGGAAAGTAAGAAGAGCTTCAAGGTAATATGGTATTACACATTTTCATCAATCTCCATCTTCTAGTTGGAAAAAGAAAAGGCTATACTTTCCTCATGACACAAAGTGAGGTAATGAGATAACCTTCCCCCGACCTAGGGTCGGGTCACCCGACCTAACCGTTACCCTAGCCCGATACTTGAACCAAGCTCAAATAACGGCTTGGCATGCCTAATTCAACATGCAAATCTACACAACTGTACATATGAAACAACAACAACAACAACAACATAGCCTCAGTCCCAAATTAACTGAGGTCAGCTACATGGATCAAACTTTTCCATTGTGCTCGATTAAGTGCAATTGATGGTGAGCTTTGCAAACCATTCAAATCTCTCTTAATTAATGCATCCCATGCTAACTTTGGTCTACCCCTACCTTGTCGAATTTCTATAGTTTCTATTGAGTCAAGTTTTCTAGTTGGGGCATTTGTAGGCCGTCTTTGCAGGTGACCAAACCATCGCAACCGCCCTTCCCTAATCTTTGTATCAATTGGTGCTACTCCTACTTGTCTTTGAATTTCTATATTTCTTATTCTATCTTTACGAGTTTTACCACAAATCCACCTAAGCATCCTCATTTATGCTACATTCACTTTATGTAATTGTTGTTGCTTTACTGCCCAACATTCACTTCCATAGAGCATAGCTGGCCTAATTGCGGTCCTATAAAATTTTCCTTTTAACTTAGTAGGAACATGTCGATCACAAATCACCCCCATTGCACTCCGCCATTTTTTCCATCCAGATTCGATTCTATGTGTGACATCATTATCAATGTTACCATCATTTTGTATGATTAAACCTAGGTATCTAAAGTGGTTTACCCTAGGAACTTCTACTTCCCTTAATTTTACCACTCCGTCATCTCGATATCTAGTGTTTCCAAACTCACAGTGCATGTATTCAGTTTTCGTCCTACTCAACTTAAAGCTGTTAGATTCTAATGTATTTCTCCAAGGTTTAATTTCCTATTCACTCCATCTTTAGTTTCATCCACTAATACAATATCATCTGCAAATAGCATACACCATGGTATATCCTCTTGAATATGTCTAGTTAATTCATCCATAACTAAAGTAAATAGATATGGGCTTAAAGCCGATCCTTGATGTAGTCCTATCGTAATGGGAGTACATATGAAACAATAATTGCAAAATTTAAAACTAAAAGGTTTCATATGTTAAAAAATTAGTTCTAAACAAAGGTGTTCAAGTATCCCTAAGTAACTACAAACTATACTACCAAGGTACTAAGTCAGCAAGTCTCGAGGATTAGAATCTACCCCATTAAGTGCTTATACAACCCATGTTTAGATGTTTTGAATATCGATAATATAAATAGTATGCAATGTTCACATCAAAGTCAAAGCTCTATGTTATCGCCTTCCCTTTATCCAGCGCTGTTATCGATGAAGATGGACTTGGAGAGTAAGTAGGATAAGCTAAAAGAACAATAGAGCTCAATAATGTGGAAAACCCACTCAACCATCAAACATATAAGTAATACCTACTATTCATGCAAGAATATCATAAATTGAAATTAATGATAAAGAAAAATAATATTTCACAAGTATTCTTAATCAACTTCATAAAGCATCACATCAAGAACATAAAAGCATTTATAGACAAAATCATCATGCAAGGGTGAATTCAAGAGAAATATCATAAAAGCATAATAATATAGTAAGGCTCACATTCAACGTGTACTCGTTATTGAAAAGAATTTGGTGACTGATTCACCTACTCTCGAAGTGATGCAAACTATTAGTTGACATAAAGGCCTTAATGCCCCTAACTAGTCCCATCAAGTCCATAGTAGGTTCGTCCAAAGCCATTACCAATATGTGCACCAATCTCATGCATCGATCTCAAGGTATAACACGAGTGATGGCGATGACCATACAATATTCAAGGAGTGGCGACGACCACACAAATATTCAATAATGGCAACAACCATAAGATAGTCAATTAGTGGCAACGACTCACGAAAGTGATATAAAAACAACATGAGCAATGGGCAACACATTCACAATCCATAGATAGTCACATTCAAGTCAATAATAAGTTGCATCCCATTCCCCAAGTCTTGAATTGAAATCATGAGACCTAACAATATCTCATAACATGTCATGTTTGATAATTGAGCAAGCTCCCCACTTACCTCGAATTCACCACGATATCCTTTTCCGGTCCTCGCGTGCCCTGGGCTCAATATGAACCTCCTTGCAAATCTAGATAATTTAATTAACAATCACATTATTTGATGATTTGAATTTCAAAATTAATCATTCATTCAATTACTTCGAAGTGGAGCCCACTAGTGTGGTCCCCACGGGTCCCCCATCACCCACGGTAGCGCCTATTTTGAAAACAATGATTTGCTTTCATTTTATTATATTTTAATTTATTATATATTATTTTATTTTACTTTATATATGTACTATTTATTGTTATTATTATCATCATTTATATTTTTTTTTATTATTTTTTTTTTTTGTTTTGATCGGTCAACGTCTAGGAGCTGTTAGCCCCTGATGCATTGGGCACGGATGTGTCCCTACCAAACGCACTGGCTGGCAGCAATGCTTCCCATGGGCGCCCAACTTCACATGGAGGCAATGTCGGGGAAGTCCCGAACAAGGATGTCCCTGCCGACGGTGGTGTGCGTCCACTTAGGACGGCGTCGCGGTGGCGCCGCCTCTACATGGTGTTTTTTATCCTTTTTGTACAAACCCAACATATGTACACCAGTAAAACTTAAAAAAAAAACATGATGAAGAAGATAAGGGTGAGGGTTACCTTCTAGATGTGGTCTCTTTGAGTTAACATATACAATTATACCAATTTCCTTTTTCTCTCAAACGTGTTGATTTTGAACAAAAGAGACTAGGGTTTTCAATTGGTTTTTATATTAAGGCTAAATTAGTGTAGGGTTTAGAAATTTACTAAATTTCCTTAGAGTAGTTTCATTGGGTTTTGGGTCGTCACAACATCCCTAATTTTAAAGAACTTTCATCCTCGAAAGTAAGAAGAATGGTACGCTCATAAATCTAGATATAAGAATGCTCGCCCTCAAATTTTTTATTTACTAATTAATTTTATTTATTTTATTTTATTTTTACCTTGTATGTACCATTTCATAACTTGTTCGTTGCAACTTTAATTTAGCATCAATCTTTAAGTGACGATCGCTACATCAATCATTTTCTTTTGTGTTAGCGACGACTAACCTTTAGCAAAGATATATCATGACTTTCGTTACTATGATTACAACTTCCCTTCATGTCGACAACCATAAAGTATCAATTTCTTTTGTGTCAACAACAACTAACACGACACCCTTACTATTATTATTGTTATTATTCTCATTATTTTAACAAAGATGTGTAATTTTTCTGCGACTACAATTGCCATGTCCTTTGTGCGGCAACAACCGACATAGCTCTCCAAGTACCTCGGGCTTTGCATTTGCATTTATTCATGTATCTCGAAGGAGTAACCTTTACTCTTGAGGTATTGGCGACTACCAATACCTTAATCTTAACGTTTTTGAGATCTTAATACGATTGTGTTTTCATTTAAAGTTTAACGTGGTCTTTCTCTATACCCCAAACCAACCTTTGGTACCACTAAAATATGTCAATATTACATGTCTATGTTCGGATAATGGCTCTATCGACATTCCTTTATTTAGTTATCCCCGATGCTAATGGTTTTCTTATCATTTGATTCATTATGATTCACTACATCTGAGGAACTCTTCAAACTATATATGTTTGACTTATGTTTCGTGTTCAATGTAATAGATTCATTTGTCTTTTAAGAAGATTTTCATTTTCATGTTTTTATCCCCCATTTTATAACATAACCATCACATAAAACAATCAATAGGTTCAATGACTTAAAAATGCACATATCGTGACTATAAAATATAACTGTTACCTATTATAAATCCTTATGTGGATCCCGAGTTCTGCTCAACTGTCGCATCACTCCACTCCTCGTTGTCTAGGTTGCTCTACCCTTGAGACGTGCTCATAACTCCGAGCACTTCCTTTTAAAATGACCCAACTACCCGCAATTAAAACATATTGGTTGTGGTGTCTAAGATGTTTGCATTGACTGTTGTGTGGATATGGCAGTCCATACGCTATATTCTTTATAGTTGAGGGTATAGGGACATGTGAATGTATAGTGGTCCATATTATGGTAGGTGGTGCCCTCGATGCCACACAACAAAGTGCATGTCCACCTAAAGATCCTGCAAATCGGTGTTTCTTGAAACCTTTGCCCTGACCATTCTCGTAACCCTCAAAGCTACGTTTTCCATATACATATCTATCGGATCCTGGCTGAAATAGCATGAAACCCCCATGAAGTGATGCGTCACACTCAAGGGCTCGATGGTATGCCTAGTGATAAGTTTCAAATCCAAATGCAGCTACCATAACACTAATATCCGGCCTCAGTCCATCAATAAATCTCCTTTTACGAATCTTGTTTGTCGGAACATACTCATGTGAAAACTCTAGTAACTTGTTATACTTTGATGCATACTCACCACTGACATATCGCCCCGTATTGAGGCTAGGAGCTCTCGAATCTTCGCATCCATCGCTGGCTCTAAGAACCATTCTTCGTAAAATAAACACTTGAATTGGAGCCAATTCATATTAGTTCCCAGTGTTCTTTCGATAATCATCCACCACTTGTCTACCTTGTGTTCTAACAAAAATGCCACTAGTGGTACTATGGTCTACTCATCAATATTCGCGTCTTCATCCTCTTATCCATATTTAATATCCACGCCTAGCCTCAATGGGATCTTGCTCTCCATAAAAGTGCGGCATGTTATATTTCATAAATTCTTTTTGTATCTTGCCCTTTCAGCAAGCCTCTGATCTCCATCCACTATAAGTACGGCCGCTACAGCTCTAGTTGTAGCAAAATCACCCATTCCTCCAAAGGATGATCTTGATGTATAAGCGCCATGGGAGGATTAGGTCTCTGCTTCACGGGTGCTCACTCAACCGCCTCTGTGTTTCCCTGCTGCATCAGCTCTAGTATACGGGCCATATTCTTTTCTTATGATTACGCCAGGTCCGTCAACCTCTAGTCTTGAGTAGATCTCATGTCATGAATGGCCTTCTGATAGGTTTTGGCCATAGTAGTCATGCGTTGCTCCATTTGAGAACACTAGTTTCTCTTATCTCTCTATTGAGCTTCCCTCAAATTGTAGGAGTTTCCGCCTTGATTGCTCATGATGCAACTGGGGTAAATGAGAGGAATTAGTCCTACATATCAAGAGTGTATGTAAAATACCTCAACACGATAGATATTATAATACAAAGCAAATAACATTATTAAAGCGTTTTATTCAAAGTTTTTTTTTTAATCCCTTCCATCCTAAAATTGATCATTTATTGTCATTAACTCAACTTAAACCAATGTCCAATACCATTGGTTTATTCAACATAGCTTTGACTTTCAAAATTCAAAGACTCTACAAACTTAGGTTTTTTTCTAACCTATTGTTTCCTTAGGTTCTAATCTCTATGCTATGATACTAACTAAGACGACCATCCCCCCGACCTAGGGGTCGGGTCGCCCAGCCCTAATTGTTACCCAAGCTCGATACCTTAACCAAGCTCAAATAACGGCTTGGCATGCCTAATTCAACCTGCAGAACTACACTACTATACATACATACAACAACAACAACAACAACAACAACAACAACAACAACACAGTCGCCATTGTGCTCGATTAAGTGCAATTGATGGTGAGCTTTGCAAACCATTCAAATCCCTCTTAATTAATGCATCCCAAATCGTCACAACCACCCTTCCCTAATCTTTGTATCAATTGGTGCTACTCCTACTGATATCCTCATTTCTGCTACGTTCAACCAAGCTCAAATAATGACTTTAAAGCCTTTAGATTCTAATGTACTCCTCCATAGTTCTAATTTCCTATTCACTCCATCTTTAGTTTCATCCACTAAGACAATGCCTAATTCAACTCGTTACTAGTCTATCTTACATATCCTTAATAGTGTCTATGTAATGCACTCTTTTTCTTTTTAGAACCCACCAAAGAACATCATATGCTTTTTCTAAATCTATGAATATATACATATGAAACAATAATTGTGGAATCTAAAACTAAAAGGTTCTATATGTTAAACAATTAATTCTAAACAAAGGTGTTCAAGTATCATTATCATGTTTGATGCCCTCACCCTACTCATATGCGCTAAGTATGCAAACTATACTACCAAAGGTTCTATCTACTAAGTCGTTCCCCGTAAAGTTCTTGAGGTTTTCGTTTTTGTTTTGAACTAGCTTCTTTACCCACACCCGTCCTTTATTAGAATCTACCCCATTAATCCGGACTTGGGACTATCTATTGTTAGGTGGAGTTAGAACTTATATACAACCCATGTTTAGATGCTGTTAAGTAATTGAATATTGATAATATAAACAGTATGCAATGTTCACATTAATGGCAAAGCTCTACGCTATCGCTTTCCCTTTATCCTGCGTTGTTATTGATGAAGATAAACCTGGAGAGTAAGTGGGGTAAGCCAAAAGAACCAACGGAGCTTAGTAATGTGGAAAATCGGCTCAACCATCAAACATACAAGTAATACCTACTAATCATGCAAGTCTATCATGAATTAAAAGTAAAGATAAAGAAAAAGAGTATTTCACGAGTATCCTTAGTCAACTTCATAAAGCATCGCATCAAGAACATAAAAGCATTTATAGATCAAATCATCATGCAAGGGTGAATTCAAGAGAAATATCATAAAAGCATAATAATATAGTAAGGGTCACATTCAATGCATACTCATTATTGACAAGAATCCGATGGTCGATTCACCTATTGTCAAATTTATGCAAACTATTAGTTGACATAAAGTCCTTTATGCCCCTAACTAGTCCCATCAAGTCCACAGTAGGTTCATCCAAAGCCATCACCGATGTGTGCACCAATCTCATGCATTGATCTCTAGGTATAACACGAGTAATGGAGACAACCATACAATATTCAAGTTGTGTAAATAACCACACAAATATTCAATAGTGGCAACAACTACGAGATAGTCAATTAGTGGCGACGACCGCGAAGGTGAGATAAAGACAACCCGAGCAATGCGCAACACCTTAACAATCCATATATAATCACATTCAAGTCAATAATAAGTCACAACCCATTCCCCAAGTCTTGAATTGAGATCATAAGACCTAATAATATCTAATAACATGTTATGTTTGATAATCGAGCAAGTTCCCCACTTACCTCGATTTGCCGCGATATCCTTTTTTGGTCCTCTCGCGTTGGGGCTCGATATGAACCTCCTTGCTAATCTAGATAATTTAAACAACAATCACATTATTAGACGATTCAAATTTCAAAATTAATTATTTATTCAATTACTTTGAGGTGGGGCCCACTAGTGGGGTCTTGCGGGTCCCCCATCACCCATGGTAGCGTTCATTTTTAAAACAATGATTTGCTTTCATTTATTATATTTTACTTTATTATATATATTATTTTATTTTATTTTATAGATATTATTTATTATTATTTATTTATACTTATATTATTAGTTTTTATTATTTTATTTTTATTTTTGTGTTGACCGATGACTGGTTAACATAGGTTGACCGGTCAATGCTTGTTGACTGGTCAACACATGTTGACCAGTCAACGTCCAGAGGCTATTTGGCCCTTAGATGCGTTGGGCAGGGATGTGTCCCTCCCAACGTACAATGGGCAGCAATGCCCCCTAGGCCGCCAGCTTCCCAGGGAGGCGGAAGCTAGGGAAGTCCTCAACTAGGACGTCCCTGCCGATAGTGGTGTCGCCGTCCACATACAACAATGTCGTGGTGGCACCCCCTCTATATGGAGTTTTCTATCCTTTTTGTATAAACCCGACATATGTACACCATCAAAACCTAAAAAACACATTATGAAGAATATGATGGTGAGGGTTACCTTTTAGAGGTGGTCTTTTTGAACAAAAGAGGCTAGAGTTTTCAATTTGATTTTTATATTAGAACAAAATTAAAGTAGGGTTTCAAAATTTACTAAATTGCCCCTAGGGCAAGTTCATTAGGTTTTGGGTCATCACAGGTAAATTCTAATGTTTTGAATTTTGATGATGTTGATTATTTAAATGATGTACCTAGTATTGATGAGTTTTGGAAAGAGTTGGATATAGAGGTCAATAAGACCAAACAACTCAAAAAGAGCTTGACCATAGCAATTTGTGAAATTAAGTCACAAAATGAGACCATTAGTGATCTCCAAAGTGACTTGAATGAAGTCCTAAAGGAGATAGATGCCTTAGTTAAGGAAGTATGGAACTTGACCAACACGGTGATCAAGTTCATCAATAGGAGAGATATGTTTAACATGATGTTGAGTGCACATCGACGTGCACTCAACAAAATAGGCATAGGATATGGAGTAAACCTATTGAGCTACAAGAAATTGTTAGTGTATGCTTATAGATGCTCAAAATGCAATATGCCTCATAAGGTTGGGAAATGTGTCTTGCAAAAGACTAACATGTGTAGACTAGTATGGGTAGCTAAGGACACTTATGGTACTAAATGTTTTGGACCCTAAGGTTTTTGGTTACCAAGATTTAGTGTTTTTCACATTGTGTAGATGCAAGGAAAAGCACCCTATGCTACTTAGATAGAGGGTGCTCACGATACATGACTGGAAATGCAAGTAAATTTATTAAACTAAAACATCATGATGGTTGAAAGTTTGCGTTTAGAGATGACAACAATGGAAAGGTTATAGGCCTTGGTACCATGGGTAACGATTCTCTTTTCATCTCAAATGTTTATCTTGTTGATGGTTTGAAACATAAATTGCTTAGCATTAGTCAATTATGTGACAAAGGTTTCCATATTATATTTGAATCATCAAAATACATTGGTAGAATGAGAAGCATGAAATTTTGTTCATTGCATATAGAGACAAGAATGTTTATGCCATTAAATTTAATGAGATGCATATGCAAAATGTTTCATGTTTGAGTGCTCAAAATGAATGTGATGCATGGTTGTGGGATCGTAGACTAGGACATTCAAGTATGGAAAATTTGTCAAAATTGACTAAGCATGATTTAGCGAAAGGTCTCCCCAAATGCACATGCAAAAAGGCAAGGAATGTGAACCTTGTATTCTTGGCAAGCAAGTGAAATCATCATTCAAGACAAAAGTAACTATAATGTAACTAGAGCCTTATAACTCATTTACATGGATTTGTTTGGACCTACCCAAAGACAAAGTCTAGGGAGAAAATCATATTGCTTTGTTATTATTGATGATTTCACTAGATACACATGGGCGCACTTTCTAGCACATAAGCATGAGGACTTTGAAGTGTTTGGGGAATTTTGTGCATTAGTTAAAAATGAGAAAGAGTACAAAATTACCATCATTAAGAGTGATAGGGGTGGTGAGTTTGTTAATAGAAACTTAGAGGAGTATTGTGCTAGACAAGGGTATACACACTAACTATCATCTCCTAGGACACCACAACAAAATGGAGAAGTTGAAAGGAAGAATAGGACTCTCCAAGAAATGCGTAGGACCATGCTTAATAAGTGTAACATAGCTAAGCACTTTTGGGCCGAAGCCATTAACACGACATGCTATATTTTAAATAGGGTGAATGTTCTAAAGCAAGTGAAAAATACTATTTATGAACTATGCAAAAGGTCAAAAGCCTTACATTAGTTATTTAAAGTTTGTTCGATTGCACTTGCTATGTTCTAAATGATAAGGATTATTTAGACAAGTTTGCCAAAGTCAAAAGTATGCACCTCCTAGGGTATTCCATGCATAATAAGGCATATAAAATGTTTAATAGATCAACCAAGACGATAGAAGAGTTAATCCATATCAAATTTGATGAGATAGATCCTAAAGTGCGAATGTTGCACACCTTAAAGAAAATTAGACTTGATGGTGATAATGATATTACTCAAGATCAAACATCCAATAGTAAGAAGTAGAAGTGAGAATGGAGACCGAACCTAATGTACCCAATAACTCAAGACTTCTTCTAAGACATCCTTCTCAACAAATCATATGTGATCCAAACAAAGGTATAACCACTAGATCATCACTAAACCAAGATGAAAGATGTATAGCATTTGGATCACAAACCGAGCCCACTAAGATAGATGATGCTTTTAAGTGATGAGTTTTGGATCATGGCCATGCAAGAGGAACTAGGACATTTTGTTAGAAAAATGTATTGACACTAGTGCCTAGACCTAAAGACCATACTATCATAGGCACCAAATGGGTATTTAGAAATAAAAAGAATAAAAAAGGTTAGATAGTGAGAAACAATGCTAGGTTGGTTGCACGAGGCTATAATCAAGAGGAAGGCATTGATTATGAAGAAATCTTTGCACTAGGAGCAATACTAGAAACAACTCGAATGTTGCTTACTTATGCTTGCTACAATGGATTCTTACTATACCAAATGGATGTTAAAAGTGCATTCGTGAATGGCATCATCAATAAAGAGGTATATGTAGAACAACCATTGGGTTTTGAAGATCATGCATATCTAAGTCATGTGAATCTTCTCCAAAAGGCATTGTATTAATTGAGACAAGCTTCTAAAGTTTGGTATGATAGGCTAAGTGCATTTCTACTTTACAAAGGGTTCAATAAAGGAACACTAGATCCCATATTGTTCATCTTGATAAAAAAAAATGTGAAAGCTTGTTGTTCAAATTTATGTTGATGATATCATCTTTGGTTCATCTAATATATGTTTATGTAATGATTTCTCATCTTTGATGGCTAATGAATTTGAAATTAGCATGATGGGAGAGCTAATATACTTCTTAGGTTTGGAAATTAAGCAATTCAAGCATGAGATTTTAATAAATTAAGTTAAGTATGTGAGGAATATGCTAAAGAAACTCAAATTCGATAATTTATAGCTATCGTTGAATCGTCATCTAGTAATGACTCTGAATCCTTGGTCCCATCCCAAACCGCTTCCTAGTCCACTTCCTGTCGCAATACTAGGTCTACTAGTCATCTTAGCAATACGTAGGCCACCGTTTTTGCCAACCCTCCTAAAAAAGAAGGTCGTTCCATATCAACGCACGATGGTTCATCCAGGTCCAAGTCCATCCTTAAGTCGTTAAGCTCAAGGCTCACGGATGCCAAAATCCTCAAACCTGCCACTATCAATTTTGAATTCTTCGACAAAGCACGCTTTCCAATGCGTGAGGTGCTTGCCAAATTGATGTTGGTATCTTTTTACCATATAAGCATTCCTATAATGCTCTATTTGTTCTAGTTTTCTACTCTAACCTCGCCACCGAAAGTGACTATATCATTCGATCGGTGATCGGTGGTCGCTTCGTCTCGATCTCGTTGAGTCTTGCTCGATGTTTTGACCTTCCTCTACACCCTCTTACCATTTCTCTTGGGGGTAAGATTCATTAATGGTTGTTTAATCAGCTCGAGGTCCTCAATTCCTTCACATTTTTCGATAGGGCGATTACCATGTATCCTTATGGAGTCACCATAATGACTTCAAACTAGTGCCCCATTTGTCGCACAAAATCCTTCATAAGGTAATCCTTCCTCGTGGCGGCAGTAAAAACTGCATCACTTTCCTAGACATGTACGTCCTAGGGGCTTTGATGCGTAAGATTCCTATCAACATTATCACATACATGACATCGACATCCGACTCAGGTCGTCACCTCCCCTATGTTCACATCAAAACCTCTTATTTTGAGTCGGTATAAGTGGGTCTCAATCTAAGGGGTCGTCAGCTTTCTACATATGACACCATTGACATGGCCGCTCTAAAGGCCATGAAATATCAGTACATCTATATTGAGCGACAATGGATACGCGAGGAGGACATCCTTGACGGTAAGCACTATAAGGGATAAAAGCCTCCAGATGAGATTGATCCGCCCATGGACTTCGACGAGCATGATTATTTTGACTATAGCTTCCTATATCCACATGGCGATGATGGGGATGATGAGGTACAACAAGACCACCAGGCTCCACTAACTCCATAACAGTAGCAGCAGCCTCCACCCTATCCTTTATACTTTGGTGTTGCTCCTTCCCTTGCACATGTCTCATTCAATGGCCTATACATCTGCATAGTTAGGCCACATGCACGACTACATGACGAGGACTTTCACAACCATCGACACCTACCTTGATCATCAAGGTGATCATCTTCGACGCTTTGAGGATCACCTTCTACCAGCTCAAAAGCGATAGATAATTGTGCCTCCAACTATGTCTATCGAACTTTGTCTTATTAAGAGGAAAGGCTAAGAGTAGCTTAGATAAGGGGAGCATGAGACTCATGTCTGTTACTTATCGTTTTTATGCATATCCACATCTTTTTAGTCACATACATTTTGGGTTCTTATATGCATGTGCCACAACTATGTTAATTGTTTTTTTGGCATAATTAATATCGTAGAAATTCATATGAGTTATTGTATACTTCATTTCATTATTGTCCTGTGGATATGGACTTGAGATTATAGACTTATTATGATTCGATGCGTACTTAAACTATCTCCTTTGTTTTTCAAGTTTACATTGTTTGTTATAATAAAAAAGGGTAGATTGTTGAACTAATGGTTAGTCACTTATACTCCACCCGAGATTTTAATGGCAAGAAACAAAGTGAAAGGATTCTAATAAGTTTGTTAAGTGTGTTTTAGAATGTCAAACTTGGTTATGAATCATAAGCTCAAAATGAAAATTGAATTCTCACATGCTCAAGTCAAATATAGCCGGTAAAGCTCAAGATTCAGCTCACACAAGGAAGCTAGGATGGAAAGCCTACACTACAAGTTGTACAAACTATGAAAGGTATATAAGTTCAATTACACAAGCCAAATACATTAGTTTCATGCGTATCTTGTTTTTCCACGTTTTCAAAGTTTCAAGTATTCGTTTTAGTATCGACTAAAGTTTATAACTTGAAATGATTTTATTGTATTTCATATTGTAAAAACTTGTTTTTACGCATGCATCAAATTTGGAAAACTATTGTGACTATTTTTGAAAGCACCAAACTCAATTTGAATGGCTTTTGAAAAGAAAATAAAATATTTGCAGAAAAGCCCCTACATGTTTCATGAAATCAAGATTTCCAATTTTTGAGATTTATGAAATCATCCGAGCTATCCAAACCGATCCAATGACTTATACTAAACATGTATAGTATGTTTCTAAATAATTAGTTGAGTCGTAAGTGTGCTAAGGGCCACTGTGGCGGCCCCAAATCCCAAGGTCGCCACGTGGGGAGGCGCTGCGCAGTGGTCTTGTCAGATCCTTGACCCATTGGGTCCCACGCACCACTGACGCCCTTTGCTACATCACAACTCCTCGATGTGCGTGTTTACTCCCTTCGTTAAGCAATTTAGTTCGACAGTTTAAGCATTAAAACAACAGCGGAAGCCTTAAATTTAAGGCAAGTAAAACAATTAAATTTATTATTATATAAAACACCATTTATAAGAGCAACTCCTATTGTGGAAAACCCGAGGAAAGTACTCTGTATATATGCGACAATATTAAACGGTAATATATACAAGTACAGTGTCTATCCAGTCACCCATCTCCCAAGAGTAAAGAAAAATATCAAAATCGCACGTACTAGTAGGTCCTTTACCGTAGGCAGTCAGATAAAGTCACCCAAAATCTCCTTGCCCTTACTAGCAGGGTCTGCACTCCACCATCACAAAAAGTAAGATGGAGAGTACAGTTAGTAAGATTCCAACAAAGTACATCGAGCATTTATAAGAGAATAAACATATACCAATAACCATGTCAATTAATCATGCGGAACTAAACAGACAACTGTGCTAAGATCATCACATGAATAAATAACACGAGAGAAACAAAGCGTGTATTCGTCCCAGTCACACTAAACTGTACGTCGAACCCCCAAGATCCTTTCGGTAGGTGCCCCCACTTCCTTTCAACTGGATTCCATACCCCCAGGATCCTTTCGGTGGGTGCCCCCACTTCCGTTCACCTGGTTTCCCGCATACAGCCTAGTGTACCATAATTACACCACGAACATCAAATGTCTCGACCCCCAACCCAAATGTGTCACGAAATAGCATACAATAACAAGGAATATGGGGAATAGAATCCAATAACCACGAATAGGATATCAATGATAGAAAAGTAAACCCTCAGTGACTTTTAGATAGAATCTTACGTACCTCAAAAACGCACTCCAAAGTCTCACTCACGTCTCGAGATACGTGCCCGACTCCCGATTGTGGTCTCATAAGTTCCTGGTGTCCCATTAAACCATTTTAACTAGTTTAGAGTCAAATTAAGTGAATTTATAATGTGTGGCCAAATTATGAAAATTTTCATTTCAAAAAGTTTTGGTTTGACACCTTTTTCGAGTTACACCGGGGTGTCAACGGCCGAAAAAATCTCGAATACCATTTTTCTACCTTTTTCACATTTTTTATAATTTTTCCTGATTTTTCCATATTTTTCTACATATTTTTCTTATTTTTTGTAATTTATTAAATTTTAAATTACTTTTAAATTATATTTTAATATTTATTTTATTTTAATATAGGGGTGGGCCCCCTGGACCAGGTTTGACCCGGTCCAACCGGGTCGGCCAGACTCGGTCCGGCCCACCCGGGTCGGGCCCGGTCCCAACCGCGTCGGCTGACCGGTCGAGCCAGCCCACCCGGTCTAGCCTGCCCGCCGCCGGCTCGGCTCGGTTCGGCCCAACCGGGTTGGGCCCTAATCGAGCGGGCCGGTCCGGGGTTGCACGCACGCATTGCGTGCATGCACCGCTCCCCGCCCCCATCATCTTCTTCTCCGAGACCTGCGTTTATGGTTTCCTTTTTTTTTCTCTTCTTTTTTCCCATTGTGGTTTGGGTTGGGGTTACTCTCCACCCCAACCCCCGGTGGACTCGATGGCAAGGGGAGACACCCCTGCCATCCCCACCGTGACTGGTTCGGCCTTCACGGCCAAACCCCCTCGTGGCCACCGTGGCCGACTCACCGAAACAACCACAAGAGCAATGACTTACCTCCTTCCCGGCTCTCTGCACTCTCTTCTCTCCTTCCTGCCTCCTCCTTCTCCTCCTCCTCCTCTCTGTCTCTTCTTCTTCCTTGCACTGTCGGGTGTGTGTGTTGTGTATGTATGGGTTTATGAGTGTGAGAGAGAGAGAGGGTGACGTGAGGGAGGGGAGAAAATAATGATGGAGTGAGGTGGAGTGTAAATAGGGATAAGTGGTTGACTTTGTGTCCTTAACACCACAGTGTGACACAACCGGGACACTCGCCTGTGTTTTCAGCGTTTCGACGCTTGGGTGTCGCGTCCGAATCGCGATATACGCGTACCGCTGCATCACTAGCCGCCTAATATCTATTCCATAGCAATTACTTGACCATTATTTATTTATTTATTTAATTTGTGTATTTTAGTTTTCCCGACCTAGTGTACCCATAGTTCGTTCCTCGGTACCCGTCTCGACACGTTTTTAATGCGAACACCCGTTACACTATCTCGCTCGATTCAATGATGTAAATACACACATACGATGTTAAGCGAATGACTCGATATACAACTTCGTAAATAGGCAAACAATCACACAAAGTTACCATTTACCTAGTCAGGCGTGCCCTGACCTATCTGCGGCATCCACGTGGATCTGAGCTGTCGTCTAAGTCTGAAAATAATTAATAATAATAACGGCGTAATTAAAATTTGGGTCGTTACAGCCACTAATTTGAGACCAAAAATTATTTAATTTCAAGTCCCTCCTGGTTAGCGTGCAAATGAGACTCATTAGCACATTAAATGCAGATTGGCACGCTAATGATGTCAGATAGCGCGCTAACCAGATTCTTAACAGTCTTTTTTAAAAAGTTTACAACTTTTGCTTTATTTTGAATCAATGACTGAATCTGGGCCCTTAGATCAAGATAACAACCACAAATAGTTAAATAGGGTTTGAAACCATTTACAAACCACTTAGAACATTCTTTTGTCCTCTCAAGCTCGAAAACTCACAAATGCTCAAGTTTTCACATCAAAAGTCTTGATTCTTGTGCTCAACCGCTTGGGATCTCTTGAGGCAACCTAATCATCCTCAGAATTTGTGTAACTAAGGTATTATAAGGCTTGCAACCACTTCTCTAGAATTGATTTTACTCTTACTCATTTAGGGGTTGTAAGAAAGTTTGATTTTCTAGCGTTTGTGCTTAAAATAATCTTTTAGAGTACTTGGTGTGTGAAAATTGTTTGTTGTGTTCTTGAACACATTTGTCTTGATTTTTGCACTTAAACTTGATTTTGTAAACCCTAGGATTGGTTTGAGCAAGAGTTAGGGCTTAAAATTGATTTTTACCAAACTACTTGTTTATTAGATTTGACACTGAATTTATTCTCATCGATTTGGCTTAATCAGTTTTTTTTAGATTTCCATAAAATCAGTGACATATTTACTTATTCATATTCATACTTGCATGCATAAAAGTTGTTAGTCTCTAGATGGCTTGCTTGTAATTGAACTTATTGCCACTTTACTTTGTAAAGTGAACTTCATTATATTCATCTATTTGTTGTAAGTGGCTGTTGTAAGACTTAGTGGGATCTAAGTCAAGGGAAGACCAAGTTGAAGCTACACATAAACCCTAGTTGAGGCTAAGTATGAAGTCTTAATTTGTGATTACACATTTTAGGCTTTGTACTTAGGTTGTAATACTTGTTGTTAATATAAGTGGGGGTTTGAAAATCCTAACCGAGGAGGTTACGTAGTGGATGTAGATCTGTTGGATCGAGCCACTATAAATCGTATGTCTCTTTTCCATCTCTTCTACCTCATTCACCATTGCATTGAATTTATAATTGTTAATTATAAGTGCATAGAGAATTGCTACTTATTAAAAGTTTTTAAAAGGCGGTAACATCTCCGTACACCCTATTCACTCCTTTCTAGGTGTGATTTCAGCTGGTGCGTAAGAAAGATGACTTCTGGCATTTTATGTCAATTACATAACTCTTAACGTCGTGACTATCGAGATCATTTTCTTATTTTGACAGTCGATGAGCCGCTTGGCGAATTACATAGGGCTCGTATCTTTTCTCAGTTGGATAGTTATGGATCCATCCTTCTAATATCTACAAGACTGCATTTCCAAATGCACGATAGCCATTATGAGTTCATTGTCATGCCTTTTTGGCTATCAAACTCTTGGTATTCTTTGATGATATCTTAATTTACCGTGACTTGTAGGAATCCCATTTTTAACATTTATCCACTATTCTTACTATTTTGAAGACTCAAGAGTTTTTCTGCAAAGCTTTCAAAGTGTGATTTTGGATCTACTTCTTGTTGAACATTGAAGTTCAAGTTTTGTATTGGAAAATAACAAAACCTTTAGTCCCACATAAGAGAGAAAGGTTTGGTTTTCTCACTTAATATATGTTCCAACTCACTTCACTATTGTTTAAGTGAGAAGTGAGTTAGAATGAGTGGACCATGGGGTTCACTAGGAAGTCACCCTAATTAAATAATCTTTGACAATGGCCTTGGGCCTTGGGGCCTTTGGGGCTTTGGTTTGTTCAAGACTTAGCCATTCATAAACATAGTTTTTATTTTTCGTTTTTTATTTTTATTTTCATTTTTGAAATAATACAAAAGAGCACCAACAGTTGCTAAGTTCGAATTAGGAGTTAAATAACTATCAATTAGTGGCACACTAATTAAGACCACTAATTAGATAGTTATGAAAAACCTGTCCACTAATTGGACAATTAGTTAGTTATCTATATCAGAGGAGTCTTTTGACAGAGAAACATATGCTTTTTTCGGAAATCAAATTTCAAGTTTTTGTGTTTCATTAGAGAGAGACGATTTGTAGTTTGAAGGTTCTTTGATTGGTGCTTTAATCAAAGAATAGGCCAGTTGTATCCTGGGGACAGAACTCCTAGTTGAATTTTCACCGAGTTGGAGGAAATTATTCTGTCTTAGGACATTGCTCTTTGCAAGCCTCTGGTACACTTTGTTTATTAATCTTCTTTATTGTTTAATCAGCATGTTTAGTTGCTTGTGATAACAGTGCCATGTTCAGATTTATGTTTATTATAGATTGCTTGGTCTAACAATCTAAGATAGAATAAGTATATATAACTTCGAGATTTTCATATCTTATTTTATACTTGCTCGTTATTATTGTTTTCTGATTCGAATATACTTGGTGTTTTGTATATCTTAGAATCTGAATCTGAAATGGCATCATCTCATATTGTTAATGATAAGACTGCATCCAATTCTAAGGATGAGAGGCCTGAAAAGTTTAAGGGACTTGATTTCAAGAGATGGCAACATAAAACAATTTTCTGGTTGACCACTATGAATTTAGCCAATGTCATCAGAGAGGAGGTTCCTAAGACGGATGAGAGTTCGATCACCAAGGAAACCATGATGACAATCGAGGCATGGAAAAATTCTGACTTCCTTTGCAGGAACTATATTCTGAATAGACTTGATGACACTCTATATGATGTTTATTCTGAGTGTGAGACTGCAAAAGATGTTTGGGACATGCTGGAAAAGAAATATCGAAATGAAGATGCGGGAGCAAAAAAGTTCGTGGTTGGCAAATTCTTGAAATATAACATGGTCGACTCAAAGTCTGTAGTGAAGCAAGTTGAAGAACTGCAAGTGTTGATTCATGAGTTACATGCCGAGGGATGTATCGTGAATGAGCATTTTCAAACTGGTTCTATCATTGAGAAATTACCTCCATCTTGGAATGACTTCAAGGTGTATCTGAAGCATAAACGTAGAGATATGTCGATTGAAGACTTGATCTTGAGGCTGCGGGTTGAAGAAGATCATAGGAAAGGAGACAAGATGGAAGAAAGTGACATTGATGCAAAGGAAAACATGGTGGAAGGAAGCAATTCCAAAGTTCGGAAATTCCAGAAGAAGAATTTCAAAAGAGGAGCACCCACCAAACCGTTTGCACCGAAGGGGAAGAATTTTAAGAAAATCCAAGGAAGCTGCTGGGTATGTGGAAAACAGGGTCATAGGGCCCAAGATTGTCGTCATAAGAAAGATCGGAATCATGGCAATTCTGGTTTGAACAACCAAGCGAATATTGCTGATGTCCAAATTGATGAAATGGACATTGATCTCACTGCTGTTGTGTCTGAAACTAACATGGTCTCTGACACTCGGGGCTGGTGGATTGACACTGGTGCGACTCTACATATTTGCAGCGACAAAAGCTTGTTTTCAGAGTTTCTTCCTGTTGATAGTGAAGAAAAGCTTTATATGGGAAATTCATCCTCTTCAATGGTTGAAGGCAAGGGCACTGTTAAGATGAAGTTCACTAGCGGGAAAATAGTCACTTTACTCAATGTGTTGTATGTTCCTGAGATCAGGAAGAACCTTGTATCTAGCCCTTTACTTAACAAAAAAGGGTTCACGTTGGTGTTTGAGTCTGACAAGTTTGTTCTCACCAAGGGTGGGATGTATGTAGGAAAGGGATACCTCACATAGGGTCTCTTTAAGCTCAATGTTGTAATTGTTAACTCTACTGGTAATAGAATGATCGTTTCTGCGTATATGGTTGATTCATTTAATTTATGGCATGCTAGATTAGGACATGAGAATAAAAGATCTATTTACAGAATGGTTAAGTTAAATCTATTGCCTAAGTTTAACATTGATTTAAATAAAAAATGTGAAATATGCACTGAATCAAAATTTGCTAGGCGAACTTTCAAATCTGTCCAAGAGAGATCGAATGAATTATTAGGATTGATTTATAGTGATCTTTGTGATTTTAAATCTATCCCTACTAGAGGGGGAAAATTATTACATCACCTTTATTGATGATTGTAGTAAATATTGCCAAGTCTATTTGATAAGAAATAAAAACGAGGCCTTAGATATGTTTAAAATATATAAGGCAGAGGTAGAAAATCAATTAGACAAGAAAAGTAAGGCATTAAGAACAGATAGAGGTGGAGAATATGAATCTGCTGAATTTGCAGAATTATGTAGCAAATATGGAATTATACATCAAACGATTGCACCCTATACACCTCAACAAATGGTGTAGCGAGAGAGGAAAAATAGAACTCTAAAAATATGATTAATTCCATGTTGAATGATTCTCGGACTTTCTCGAATTTGTGGGGTGAAGCGTTACTCACCGCAAATCACATTTTGAATAGAGTGCCTTTCAAGAAATTAGATAAATCTCCGTTTGAGATATGGAGAGGCGAAAAACCCACTTACAAAACTTTGAAAGTGTGGGGTTGCTTGGCAAAGGTCCAAATTCCCTTACCAAAGAGAATTAAGTTAGGACCTAAAACTGTAGATTGTGTGTTCATTGGTTTTGCTAAGAACAGTGCAGCATATAGATTCTTAGTAGTTAAATCACATATTTCTGATATAAGTGAAAATTCTATTATCGAATCTATTGATGCTGAATTTTTGAACACATTTTTCCTTTTAAGGAAAATCAAAGTGGTTCGTCACTTAAAAGAAGCTGTGAAGAGAGTTTAGATGAACCATCTAATTCTAAGGTTCAAGAACAAGAGTTAGAACTTAGAAGAGGAAAAAGAGTTAAGGTCACAAAAGACTTTGGACCTGATTTTGTTAACATGTTAACTGAAAATGAGCCACAAACTTATAAAAAAGCTATGTCCTCACCAGACGCTCCATTTTGGATGGAAGCTATCAATAGTGAGATTGAATCCATTTTACAAAATAATACGTGGGAATTGGTTGATCTACCATCGGGAATCAAACCAATTGGATATAAATGGATCTTCAAAAAGAAGCTAAAGGTTGATGGCACTATTGAGAAATACAAGGCACGTTTGGTTGCTAAAGGATATAGACAAAAAGAAGGTTTGGATTACTTTGACACTTATTCTCCTGTTTCAAGAATAACTTCCATTAGGATGTTAATTTCCATAGCTGCTTTGTACGACATGGAAATACATCAAATGGATGTTAAAACAAAGATTTTTAAATGGAGAATTAGAAGAAGAGATTTATATGGATCAACTTTGAAGGGTTCGTAGTAAATGGCCAAGAAAATAAAGTTTGTAGACTTGTTAAGTCTTTGTATGGACTTAAACAAGCTCCAAAACAATGGCATGAGAAATTTGATCATAATATGATGGCAAATGGTTTTAAAATAAATGAATGTGACAAATGTGTGTACATTAAAGAAATGAAGAACTCATTTGTCATAGTATGTCTCTATGTTGATGACATGTTAATTATGAGCTCAAGCATGGATGCCATAATGTCAACAAAGAAGATGTTGAATTCTAGTTTTGACATGAAAGACTTAGGTCTAGCTGATGTAATACTAGGAATTCAAATCGAAAGGAATAACGAAGGTTATATCCTAACACAATCTCATTATGTTGAGAAAATCTTAAAAAGATTCAGTCAATTCGATTGCAAACCTGCTCCAACTCCTTTTGATGCAAATTGTCATCTAAAGAAGAACTCTAAAGAGTCGGTTTGTCAATTAGAATATTCTCAAGTTATTAGGAGTTTAATGTACCTGATGAACTCTACTAGACCCGATATTGCTTATGCAGTAAGCAGGTTAAGCAGATACACAAGTAGTCCAAATGATGATCATTGGACAGCATTGATAAGAGTTCTAAGGTATCTCAAGTATACCTTGAATTATGGATTAGTTTATACAAAGTATCCACCAGTGCTTGAAGGCTATAGTGATGCAAATTGGATTTCTGATAATACAGAAACCAAATCAACTAGTGGATATGTATTTACATTGGGTGGAGCAGCAATTTCTTGGAAATCAACAAAACAAACGTGTATAGCACGATCCACCATGGAATCCGAATTCATTGCTCTTGACAAGGCAAAAAGAAGTTTGAATGGCTAAGAAATTTCTTAGAAGATATTCCTTGCTGGCCAAAACCAGTCACAGCAATATGCATACATTGTGATAGTATGGCAGCACAAGCAAGAGCTAAAAACAACATATATATTGGTAAGTCGAGACATATAAGGCGCCGTCATAATACTATAAGACAATTACTGACAAGTGGAGTAATTAGTATTGATTATGTTAAGTCTAAGGAAAACATTGCAGATCCTTTGACTAAGGGCTTACCAAGAGATCAAGTGAAGATATTATCGAGGGGAATGGGATTAAAGCCTATAGAGTAATTCAAGTATGGCGGAAACCTAACCTAGCTGATTGGAGATCCCATGGTCTAGGTTCAATAGGCAAAAGCGGTTAGACTTGAATTAACAAACAGGACACACAATTACCTGTTCCTATGATGAAGTAAGTGTGTTGATAAGATGTTTAGGGTATGCAATATGCATTTAATGACATAGTAATGTCACCTATATGGTAGTAAATGTGGGGTCGCATTTATGAGAATGAAATTAGGCTAAGTTCTCTAAAGCTATCATGAAACCAGGATCTGTTCAGGACCAAAATGAACAAAAACGTATGAACTGCATTTGGATTCAAGTCATGAGTAAGACATATTGTCTTGGTTTACTATAAAAGTGAACAGTTCAAGATAAATAAATACATCAACTGCGTCACAAAGTAAACCCGATATGCTTTACTAAGGTTAGTTCAAGTCTTTACGACACTCTTCCTTATAAGCATGACTTGATCATGTCTCTTTCTCGTGTATAATTATTATTTTTGTTTATGATTTGGCAAAGTTAAGACATATGGGGTGTTCCGATTTCCAATACAAAAGTGGGGTATTGTTGAACATTGAAGTTCAAGTTTTGTATTGGAAAATAACAAAACCTTTAGTCCCACATAAGAGAGAAAGGTTTGGTTTTCTCACTTAATATATGTTCCAACTCACTTCACTATTGTTTAAGTGAGAAGTGAGTTAGAATGAGTGGACCATGGGGTTCACTAGGAAGTCACCCTAATTAAATAATCTTTGACAATGGCCTTGGGCCTTGGGGCCTTTGGGGCTTTGGTTTGTTCAAGACTTAGCCATTCATAAACATAGTTTTTATTTTTCGTTTTTTATTTTTATTTTCGTTTTTGAAATAATACAAAAGAGCACCAACAGTTGCTAAGTTCGAATTAGGAGTTAAATAACTATCAATTAGTGGCACACTAATTAAGACCACTAATTAGATAGTTATGAAAAAATTGTCCACTAATTGGACAGTTAGATGGTTATCTATATCAGAGGAGTCTTTTGACGAGAAAACATATGCTTTTTTCGGAAATCAAATTTCAAGTTTTTGTGTTTCATTAGAGAGAGACGATTTGCAGTTTGAAGGTTCTTTGATTGGTGCTTTAATCAAAGAATAGGCCAGTTGTATCCTGGGACGGAACTCCTAGTTGAATTCGCACCACCGAGTTGGAGGAAATTATTCTGTCTTAGGACATTGCTCTTTGCAAGCCTCTGGTACACTTTGTTTATTAATCTTCTTTATTGTTTAATCAGCATGTTTAGTTGCTTGTGATAACAGTGCCATGTTCAGATTTATGTTTATTATAGATTGCTTGGTCTAACACTTCTCTCACCTATTCGGGGCATATTATTTCTTCGGTGGGCATCGCGATCGATCCTACTAAGATTAAGGCCATTAAAACATGGAAACTTCTTAAATCGGTCAAATAATTGCAAGGATTCTTAGGCCTTGCCAGCTATTATAGGAAGTTTGTGGCCCTTTGCTGGCTCCCTTGACCGACTTGCTCAGGAAATACACATTTCTATGGACTGATTAAGCCACCACTGCCTTCGTTGCTCTTAAAATGGCATTAATAAACATCCTTGTTTTAGTCTTACCGAACTTTGTAGAGACATTTACAATTCGTATGGGTGAGGCTAACATTGGCATTGGCACCATTCGTTCCTAAGGGAGCCATCTCATCGTATTCTTCAGTAAGACTTTATCTTCAGGGATGTTGGCTTCTTCGGACTATGTATGTGAATTCCTTGCAATAACTAACACGGTTCAGGAATAAAGGAAGTATTTGTTAGGCAGCCGTTTTGTAATCGTCATTGACCACCAAAGCTTACACTCCATCCTATAACAAACTATTAGTACCATGGAGCAACAACGGTGGATTTCAAGACTTATGGGCTATAGTCTTGACATTTTATATCGCCCGTGATCTACAAACATTCCAGCAAATGCCTTATCATGTTGTTTGGAAGGATTTCTGATGCCTCTTTATTCTCTTTTCAGTCCTGTAGGGGCAATATTAGCAGCCTTGTGCTAATACTTTATCTCCAGTCCTAAGAGGAAGGCCCTGTTTCTAGCCATTATTGACGATCCATCTGCTTATCCATTTTATGTTATTTGTGGTGGCTTTGTTATCTTTTACGCCACAATTTGGGTTCCTGATGATGCGACCCTACACTCTTTAATTCTCCTTGAATTCCATAATTCTCCCTTTGGTGGTAATGTCGACATTCAGCGCACCTTTGCTCGTATATCTTTTATTTTTATTGGGTCGGTATGCGCAACTCAATTAATACTTTTGTTAAGGCTTGTGTCACTTGTAAGCAGGTGAAACACTTTGATCGAGTCCCTTAACCCCCTATCCCTGGCTATATTTAGGAGAGCTTGTCCATGGACTTTATCACTCACTTACCTAGTCAGAATGGAAAAACTACAATTGTAGTCATTGTGGATCGCCTCTCGAAGATGGCACACTTTCACGGCTTTGGGATCTCACTTTAATGTACATATGGTAGCGATTGTGTATGTGCAAGAGGTTTACCGCCTTCACGGTATCCCACCATTCTTGTCGTTCTTAAACATAACCTCCAGCGGGCTTAGCAGTGCATGATTTCTCAAGCTAATCTTCATTGGCCCGATGTCGTTTTTGAAGTCGATGATTAGGTCTTTCTCAAATTACAGTCCTACAAGCAGCCCTTTATGGCGTCTTGCTACAACTTCAAATTGAGCAAGAAATTTTATGGGTCTTTCTTGTTCTAAAGAGAATTGGTGCGATTTCTTATCCCTTGTACTTGCCTCATACTGCTCCTGAAGAGGTGTTTAAGCGATGCAGCCTTACAATCCAATCCCTTGCCCATAGAGTTCTTCGGCTCACACCCTTTAGTCAGTCCCTGTTATGTTTTTGGACTCATGATAAGTATTTCTTCAAGGTCGAAAGGTCACTAGGCTTTTGATCTGATAGAAAGGCACTCTTAAGACGATGCCATTTGGGAGAACGTTATTGATTTATATTATGCTTGTCCTCAGTTCCATCTTGAAGACAAGGCATTTGTTGATGGAGGAGGTATTGAAGCTAATGGGCTAAAATGGGATCCAACACAGCTAAGGACTAACCCATGCTTGTCGAGGCTGACTACGGTCCAACCCACCAATCAAATAAGCAACCGAGCGATCAAGCGTCCCCGCAAAATGGATGATTTTATGTGATTTAGAGTCTGCCACAGTTCTTTAGACATGTCAGGATTTGTAGGGATATTCCCTGGCATGAGTTGGTTATGTAATCTTGTAGGTATCATGTAAGAAAGACGTTGAGTCTCCTCTATATATATCATTAATGATAATAAAAAACGCATGATGAATTAACCCTTCTGTCCCTAAAACTCTTCCCTTTTTTTCCTTATTCTCTCTGCTTTCTTCTCTGTTCTTTCTCTATTTTCTCCCTATTTATATTAAACTTCCACTTTAGTTATTCAGTTAATGTCACAAACACCAAAGCAAGGAAGTAAGAACTCTTGTAAGACAACTCTCAACTCCTAATGGGGTAACTAAATCTAATAAATTTTTTTGACTTAACCACATCTAATAGTTAAATAGTTGTATTCGTGCATCTCCAATGGGGATGAAAAATTGGGGGTGGATGTGTGTCAACTAGGATAGGGTAGACATTAGGTTAAAAAAACGTCTCAATTGAGAATGTGGATGATGTAATTAGACACTGTCTATCGTACTCTTTATTTCTAGAGGTAGTGTGTGGTATGCCACATCACTACAATAATGAAATAAAAATTGCCCACGAGAAAAAAAAATTCAAAAATAGCCGGACAAAAAAAACAAAAATTGAAAAAATATTTAGTGTATATGTCTACCAAAATATGATTGCCGACTATCACATATTTATTGATTTTCTTATCAACAAACCAATCGCTATTTTGGTTAAAAAATTGATTTTGTGATTAATTAAAAAACGAGTTGTTTTCATCAAATAAAAAAGTACGGCAGATTTTTTTATTACAAAAGATACTATACAATAAACTAATATGAATATTTAGAGCATCTCCAATGGGACCATTGATAGGGGTGAAAAAGATTCACCTCGGATACAATCCATATCCAACCCGAAAAAAGCTATCCAAAGGGACGATAAATTGATAATCTCAAAAAAATAGTTTAATTAGACTTAAACACCTTCAATAATTAAGACAATTCTTTTTTTTACCATGGACCGATTTTAATTATTCTAATCTAATTAAACAAAAAATAGCTAATGTCACTTAAAATTAATTGATCGCCTAAATAATAGCTAAGTAAATGAATTTTCCAATTGAAAAAGTATTGAATTTGGCAAAACATATTTTTTGGTTCTTGAACTTTGAGTCATTTATGCTTTTGGTCCCCGAACTTTAATTAGTGTACATTTGGTCCTTGTACTTTCATTATTGTACATTTGGTCCCGGAACTTTTGAGTGTTTTATGTTTTTGGTCACTGAACTTTGAGTTTTTTATGTTTTGGGAGAGAATTAAATTTTTTTTCGACTTTTGTTGGTCAACGTGAGTCGTTCGATTCAATAATATATACAACTTTACTCTTCATGACTAGTCACATGACACTTTTGTTACCCGTGTTGGTGGAATTTAACATTTTAAATGGTGGAAGGACTAAATGTAGAATCATTGTGAAAGTTCCCAAAAGCATAAGACACTCAAAGTTCAAGAACATAATCATTAGTTTTGTCATCGAAACAAAAATGACCACAAAAAAGAGTCAGATTAATATTTATTAATCTAGTCTAATTAATAATTTATAGCTAATTTTTCTTAAAATTAGCTAATCACCTTAATAGTAGTAAATATATAATGGCATACAAAATTAGCTTATTTTTCATAAAATTAAGGCTATATATATATATATTTATTTATATCCTAAGGTTTCAATGTTTTTGCAAAAATATCCTAATGTTTGAATTTTAGTATAAATATTCTAACCTTTTGATTTCTTGTAAATTGTATCCTTCCTTCTTATTTTTTAGTGAGTTACACTTAAAAATATAATAAAGTATGCATACAATTGATGACATTATTTTATATAAATGCAATTGACATGTAATCCAGTGAACATTCATCACTTTGATTGTGGTTTGATACATAATAATTACAAACAATGATAGAATTCGAATTAACTAAAAGGTTAGGATATATTTACAAAAGTTGAAACGTTAAAATATTTTTGTAAAAATCTTGAAACATTATGATATATTTGCCTATTAAGCCTAAAATTGATTAATCGCATGAATGATACACCACAAAAGATGCACAAAATAGCAACAAGGAATAGCGATGGACTATTTTCCGTCGCTATTTAGCTACGGATTGGCGACAGGGACCGTCGTTGACCCTGTTGTCTAATTTAGACGGCCCGATCGCTAAATATTGGGCAGGTGACGCAGCGGAGATCTTCTAAACTAGTTGAACGAATCCACGAACAACTCGATCTAGGTCAGAACTTAAGCCAAGTTCAAAAATTCTTTTATTCAAGCAAAAAAACTGCGAATTAACCCTAAAATTTGCCAAAAATAGTAAAAAGTCCAAAAAGCCCTAAAAGCCCTAAACTGGAAACTAGACGAAAAATAGAAACAAACGCCGCAAACGCCAATAAAAACGAAAATTCCTAATGAAAGTTATAATCTAAACAAAACTTTCATAAAATAGCAAAATTGCCGTTTCGAAGGCAAAAACGATGGAATTTCGCCGAAAAACGTCTTAGTCACAGCGTAGCAGTGATTCGTGATCTCCACGTCGTTTCCAATCAACCCATGCCCCTGGAACGCCGAAACTCAAACGCCCGAACTTCACCGAAATTACAAAAATGTCATCCTGTAGTATCTTTTCGTATTTTTCCAAGAATTTGCAACTAATTCTTGGACTTCATCATTATCCTGTCAAGAATTTGCAAACTAATTTTTGGACTTCATCATTATCCTGTCAAGAATTTGCAAGCTAATTCTTAGACTTCATCATTCTCCCCAGGGTTGACAGAATTCGCCCTCGAATTGTCATCATTAGACGTATCCCCATAATAGGGAACAAAATGTTTGACATTAAATACATCAGTCGTGTGAATGTGACTTGGCAACTTCAATCTATAAGCATTAGGATTAATTTTCTCAAGAACCTCCACAGGACCAATCTTCCGAACTGACGATTTTTTGTAATCACCCACAGAGAACCGGTCTTTAGTGAGAACTACCCACACAAAGTCACCCACTTCAAACTCCACGTGACGCTTCTTCCGATCTGCATATTGTTTGTACTTGTCAGCAGCCTTCTGCAAGTTATTTTTGACAGATTAATGAATCTCTTGCAGCCCACTAACAAAGTCTTCTACCTTGCCATGCCATCTAGTCTTACTTGGCACTGGTAACAGATCAAGAGGACCTCGAGGTAGCACTGAATACACAACCTGAAAATGACTAAACCCGGTACTTCGATTAACAACATGGTTGTGTGCAAATTCTTCCTGACTCGACTTGACGTCCCAACTCCTGACATTCTCACCCACAAAGCTCCTCAAAAGATTGCCTAACGAACGGTTGACAACTTCAGTCTGCCCATCTGTTTGCGGATGATAAGCACTGCTAAATTTTAGCTGCGTGTTCACCATAGCCCACAAACTGACAGTAATCTTGTTGATTGCTCTACTGTCCACACACATCCTCCAGGAGCCATCTTTTTTTGGTGTAAGGAGGGCTGGTACTGCATACGGACTCAGACTTTCACGGATAAATCCCTTCGGCAATAACTCTTCAACTTTGTCACGCAACTCTCCTCATGCTCACTGGGACTCGTTCGGTAGTGTGGTCTATTAGGTAGTGACGCGCCAGGTTTAAGGTCAACCTGATGCTGAATATCACGCAATTGTGGCAGTCCTTCTGGCATCTCATCAGGGAAAACATCACAAAACTCCTTCTCAATAAGAATTGCAGCTTCAGGAACATCAACATCTCTATCTACCTCATTTCCCATCAAGATGTAAACTACCTCAAATCCTGTAATTCATCTTCAAATCTTTCCAAAGACAACAAGCTGTTAGATTCTTTAGTAGGCTTAACTTCCTCCGGATCCTTGGCGGGTACTAGCACAATCTTCACTCCCTTGAACATAAGGGTGTATTTATTGGTTCTGCCATCATGCACAACTCCCTTATCAAACTGCCAAGGACGTCCCAGTAACAAGTGGCAAGCATCCATAGCCACAACATCACACCAGACTGAATCCTTGTAGTTAGCACCAATAAAAAAAGTCACCAAGGCGCTTCGACACCTTCACCTCACCACCCTTCTTCAGCCAAGCTAGCTTGTAGGGCTTGGGGTGTTGTTCAGTTGCAAGGCCCAACTTCTGAACCGCTTCAACTGAGACGACATTCTCGCAACTGCCTGCATCAATCATGAACCTCCACACCTTGCTTAAGATGGTACACTTGGACTGAAATATCTTATTCCGCAGCCACTCATCATCAGCTACTGCTCTAAGAGTCATACAAGAATTCCTCACAACCAAGGAAGTACCTGCATCTCCAGTCACGATCTCCTCTTCTGTGTTGTCAGAAGTATCGAAGGTCGGTTCTGCAATGATGTTGGACTCTTCCCCATCGTTTTCCTCTTCGTTCTCAATAAAGAGAGTCTTCTTCCCTTTACATTCTGACTTCCTGTGACCAACTTCGCCACAACCGAAACATTTTATCCCACTAGTGCTAGGTCTGTTCGTGTGACTAGCAGGATTAATTGCAGTGGTATTACCTCCAGTATTGGCTGTCCCAACACTAACATTATTGGAAGCATTACTCACACCCCAACGTTGTTGTTTCTCCACCAACAATGCTCGCTGGTGCGCTGCAGATAAGGAAGCCGGATCAAATATGTTGACGACATCTTGGATCTGCACCCTTAGTCCACCGATATATCGCGCCACTAATTGGTCGTTAGTCTCCCGTAGTTCGTTTCTAGCGACTAACTGATAAAACTCAGTAGTGTAATCATCTACTGACTTTGCCCCTTGTCTCAGATTCTGCAACCTCTGATACATAAAGCGTTGGAATTTGTAAGGCAAGAACTTAGCCCGTAAGTATTTTTTCATCTTCTCCCACGAGGTGATCTTCGCCTTTCCATTCCTATTCCGCATCAACTTCTGCTGTTGCCACCAAGTCGTGGCCCTGTTGCGGAATATGGTCGCAACCGGTTGCACACGCTTGTCTTCGGACACACCTTCGAATTTTAGGACTTCTTCAACTGACGCCAGCCAGTCCAAGAATTCTTCCGGTTGAAGGGTGTCATGGAATTCAGGACATCCGTCTTCATCCCAGATCCCACCACCTGCGATCATCCTCAACTGCACGCGACCAATAGCGCCTCCTCGATGCCTCAACATACTCATCCTCCCATTCGATAGAAGAATCTCCTACAGGTTCATCACCAATAGGTTCCCCTTCGATGGTTACGGACACGATCCATATTCTGACCCAACAACCGATCGATTCTGGCAGTTAATTGTTCTACCACCGCGCCCACGCGTTGGTCAATTATTTGGCAAATTTGTCAATTCAGATTGTCACGGTCATACACCTCCTCGATACGCTGCTGGTTCCTCTTCGGCGGCATAATTTCTCTAATCACGCTGAAGCAGGCTCTGATACTAACTGACGCAACGGAGATCTTCTAAACCAGTTGAAGGAATCCATGAACAACTCGATCTAGGTCAGAACTTAAGCCAAGTTCAAAAATTCTTTTATTCGAGCAAAAAAACTGTGAATTACATCTAATAGGTCGCTTAAATAGCGAAACCCTAAAATTTGCCAAAAATAGTAAAAAGTCCAAAAAGCCCTAAAAGCCCTAAATTGGAAACTAGACGAAAAATAGAAACAAACGCCGCAAACGCCAATAAAAACGGAAATTCCTAATGAAAGTTATAATCTAAACAAAATTTTCCTAAAATAGCAAAATTGCCGTTTCGGAGGCAAAAACGATGGAATTTCGCCGAAAAACTTCGTAGTCACAGCATAGCAGTGTCTCATGATCTCCACGCCATTTCCAATCAACCCATGCCCCCAGAATGCCGAAACTCAAACGCCCGAACTTCACCGAAATTACAAAAATGTCATCCAGTCATATATTTTCATATTTTTCCAAGAATTTGCAACTAATTATTGGACTTCATCATTATCCTGTCAAGAATTTGCAAACTAATTCTTGGACTTCATCATTATCTTGTCAAGAATTTGCAAGCTAATTCTTGGACTTCATCAGCAGGAAAATTCCCACCCACGTGGCGGTGGAGCTCACCAACTGGTAGTGACGAGAGTGGTTGTATGTCAGATTAGCGACGGTAACCCCATCGCTAATCCAGTTGGTATTTGGCTAGATCAAACCCTCATCGATCACAGATCGTCTCCCTCCTCTTATCTTTCATCCCCTCCTCCTCTCTTCGATCTCACCTCCGCTCCTTCATCTCTCCCTCTTGCACAGTACCATATATATATATATATATATATATATCTCGTGCAAGCTTGTGCGCCACCCCCTCCACCAAGACCTAACAACTACCACCGCTGACATCTCCTTCCTCAAAACCCCAACCCTCACCGCCGCCCCTCGATCCCCCCTTAAACCTTAACCCTCGCCCCACTCTTACTGCTCCCTTAATCTTTGCCTCTATCTCTCTTTCTTTTATCGCCAGTGTGTCGTTATTGCCTCCCCCATCGTCTATTATCATTGCGCCACTGCTGCCGCCTCGTCGTCTACTTCATTGCACGTTGCTTACCACCCCACCCTGCCGCTTTTGGTGCCGCCTTTCGTCGATGTCGTAGATATATTTTTTATTTTAATATGATTTTGAAATTGTGTTTCTTTTTACTTTATTTTAATTTAATTAAAATAAATGGTTATGGTTATGATTTTTTATTTTAAATATGTGTAATTTTAATTTTTTGGTAAAATATATTTGAATAAAATCTTATAATAATCCTTTAGGTTGATATGTATAATTTTTTATATTAGTGAAAAATATAATGTATGTGTAAGTGTAATGTAGCTTTTCTGTATATTTGTGGTGTTTGTATATAATTTTTCATATTGATATGTATTTTTTTGTAATGTGTTATAATATTGTTGAAAAAAAGTAAAATAATATGTATAGTATATATGTTGAGTTGAATTAAAATTATTGTTAAAAAAAGTAAAACAAAACATTAATGACGTACACTTTATTAATAAAATATTGTTTAAACGAAAAAAAAATTGATTAGACAAATTACATTTTAATTAGGACAAAAATAAAGGAATAATATATATGTACAAACATAAATTAAGCACTTTACAATGAATTAAAGAAAATATATATTAAAAAAATAAAATATATGATTGATTAAACAAAAAAATATATAACGACACTTTTATGCTATATATAGAACTTATACTAAGTATATGTAATGAAAAAAACTTAATTAAACCAAAAAAATTTAAAACAAAATAAAGCACTTAAACACTTATATATATTATATGGATGTACAAATTATACTATATGTATATATAACTTATACTATATATTTTGTAAAAAAACCACTTAAAATTAATAATTAAACTATATATATTGAAATGAAATTATAATGATTCATACTATATGTATAATTATATTAATGTACTTCAAAACTTTAATTAATGAAAAAATAGTACTTGTAGTAATTAAACAAAATAAAACACTTAAGATTTACTAATTATGATAAATAAATATTGAAATAAAATTATAATAATTTATAATAACATCTGAAACAAAAATATAAATTACACAAAGTACGTGCAAATGCAACCACTTCGACCAATTGTGGTTAACATTCGACTAAAATACAAATATATATAGTGTTTGGTGTGTTTGTTTATATGGTACCTTAGGTTTTTTGACATGTATGTGTCTTAAGATTGGATGTACAACTGCATTGAAGGCGATTACACTAGATTGGAGTTTGTGGCTGACGTAAAGTAGTTCATGAAGTTTGTCATGTAACACTGCACTACTTTCTTCAATGAAGAGAAAATTCGATGTTCATGCCGAAAATGTCGTAATGAGAAATACTACGATGTAAATACAGTAGAGCTTTATCTACCGAGTTGAGGATTCGTTCCCGAATATTATTATTGGACTGAGCATGGGGAGGAAGAACTATTAAACGATGAAGTCGATGATGATGATGATGATGATCCAATGAACGAATATCAGAAGTCATATCACCATATGATACATGACTACACGAGGCTGAGTTTGATTGGAACCGTAAGGAGGAGTCGAACCCTAAATCCAAGCATTTATTCGAAATGATGATGCAGCGAATGAACCACTTTGGCTGGGTTGCGAGAAGATGACAAAACTCTCATCCATGGTGTGTTTGTTGAGAATAAAGTCGAATCACCATATTTTAGAGCAAGCTGTTAGACACCACTTAATTAGAGCAGTTGACCGGCCTAGATTACCTTAATCCCTTGATAATCTAGTAGCATTAATCTCACTATCAATAAATAATTAAAAACCTACCGTCTTAATTATCAAATATAATTCTATGTCAACCACAAAGGATTCTAAAGTAAATCTCAAACCTCAAAATTCATTTAGATTAAATTCCTAAATCTCAAAATTCTATAACAATTTTTCGACAGAACCTCCTCTATTTTTTAGCCTACACCCTGCCTTTGAAAGTCTCAACAAAACTCAGCTTGGGGGAAACGCCAAAGGACTCACAATCAACCCACAACAACATATATTGCATCAACAAAAATTATTTATTCATTCTAACCTATTTTAAGTTTTCAAATTCTTTAAACCATTATCACCTTAGCTCTACAGTATTTCAATCCTTCCTAAAATTGTTACAACCATTCCAAATAAGATCATAACCACACACGAACCCAAGAACCCCTTTATACAATATATTATATTAAAAAACAATACATACGTAGAGAAAAATGAACTAATGAAGTCACATAAAATCTTATAGCTTCCCCTTTCCTTTGTCATTACTCGAACCAGTCATTACCCAATGATAAAAATTTGATAATCTCAGATAAATAAATCCCACATTATCCAGTATACCTTTAATAATCAAATGCATAATAATCTAAAAGATCACAAGAAAAACATAAGCTAAGGAATTTAAATACAACAGTGAATCCATCCCAGTTCTGTTATTCGACTACAATTATATAACATTCTCTTAAATTGGTAAATAAACAATTTTAAGGACTCATGCACATAGAGGATAATCAAACGAGTCACATTCCTTTAGACTATAGGAGTACAATCTGGTTCAATGTGATCTCATGATAGCCGCTTGATGCAAAGTATCAGTGGCTCCAGCCCCTCAAGCATAATATAGCGTTCTCCCATGTAACCACGGTATGGTAAACACTATAAGGAGACTAAAATGCCCTTGTCCTCCCCACCCGTGTATGCATGTATAACAAATAATGAAATATCAAGGATCAATGCAATTTATACGAGATTTATAAACATACAATATAAAGGTTACTATGAGATTTACTTAACCTTACAAACGCGATACCGTCACTCCCTTGCGCTTAGAGTTAGTAAATCAATCCACGCAGGGTTCCAATTATTTTCCTACAATTCATATACAAGTCCAAAAAGATTCCACAATAATTTCACAATTTTTCTAATTTATTATATTTCAATTAGTCTCGTCTTGATTGGAAAACTCAAAAATCAATCCAAATCAAATTCTCAGATGTTCAAATCTTGATTTTGACTGCAAATAATGGTTCGAAATCGAAAATTAACCTAAACTGGGCTTTAAATTAATTTTTATATTTTTGAGCATTTTCGGTGGAGTAACTCGCATTACGATGCAACATCCCCAATATAAATCCTCGAAAAAATTTCAAAATCCTCATTTCTTATAAAAATATCCAGATTTTAACAATTTGTCCAAAACTCTTTTTTTTATTTTCTCTAATTAAGGATTTTTTTATTTTTTATTTTTTTTATTTTAACCAATTTTTTCAAATAAGAGGAATGGGATTTGATTCGGGTCCGGTATGGCTGAAGTGAGCCGAACTCGGTTCAAAGGGGTCATCCCTTTCCTCAACCCCGTTAGTGAAAACGAAAAAGAGAATTTTGTTTCGTTTTCACTCTCTTTTTTTATTGAGCAGGGGAGCCCCAAGTATCTCCTCCTTCTCCCTCATCCTCCTCCTTCCTCATCATCTTCTGCCCTATATATATGTAGATCAAACCACTTCATCCCCTCCTTTTTGTCCCTCAATTTGATCATAACCTTACCATCCCTCTTCGATTCAAAATTTCAACCAAATAGTCCCTCAAATCAAAAATCAAAACCCAATTTCCATTAAACTTACCTCACCTTCGACAATACCCACAACCACCAATAACAGTCACCAACTCTCGATTTGATTTCAATGGCGGTGATTGAAGAGAGATAGAGAGAGAGGAAGAGAGAGAGAGAGAAAGAAAGAGAGAAAGAGAGAAAGAGCACACATAGTGAAGAGGTGATGCGACGAAGAAGAAGATGCAATAGTAGCACATACCCCATTCTTTTAGATTTCGATTTTGATAAAAAGGGGTAGGCTAAATGACCATTATGCCCTTCAGTTTTAATTCTTTACAATACAAAATCAATACCCTTTTAGGTCTTTCGACATTTTTCTATTTATTCTTATATTTATCTCTTCATTTTGAGTCCAGATTAAATTCTGAAAAATACCCCAATTCGTCTAAAAATTGAAAAATTGACCAACATGCTTCGAAACTCCTAGATAACCCATCTCACAGTAATTCGAGGTGTGGGACCCACGTCGACTTGTTAGTCTAATTAACATCTAAATTTAAATTTTCATACTTAAATACAATTATTTTTCACGAAATCGAAATGATAGCTCGGGTCAACATTTTAACTCTCACGAAACTCGTTTTGATGCTTATCTCAAGATAAAACCTCGTGAATTTGGAATTTACTTGATTAACTTTAATTTCATAAAACTAACATAATATATAATACATAACACTAGGCAAACTTCAAACAAAAGTAAAATTACATGTAAATCTCATTTCACCGGTTCTCAGCTCTCGACCCATGACCTAACCCATAATTAGGACTCATTAATGCATGATTACCCGCGAATATTGATTTTAAGAATTTTGGGATTTGACAATCTTCCCAAATAATAAAAATTTATCCTCGAAATTAAAATTGAAACCGAATTTGCCTAAACTAAAAAAGATCTGAAAAATGTTCTCTTATATACGTTTCTCATTCCCACGTTAGCTCCGAGTCACCATGAAACTACCACTTAACCAAAATAAGTGGAATTTCTTTATTTCGAAGCTTTTGGGCCTTATCCACAATCAATATAGGTTTCTTTTCATATGACCATCACTCTACAAATTGAATTGATTTTACTCTACTATGTGAGGCAAATTAGGTTCATTCCGCTTGAGCATAAACACATGAAATACATCATGAACTACGGTAATGCAAGTCTATAATCAGACTTCCCTATCATTTTAAAATCATAAAAAAGGTCCTATAAATCTTAGAGAGAATTTTCCTTTCAATCCAATTCTTTAATGGCATTTGCGATGGTAGACTTTCAAATAAAGCCAATCTCCTTCACTATATTCTACAACCCGGTGATAGAGATCATAATAACTTTTATGCATTTCCTAAGCTGTTTTAATCTTAGATGAATATGTTGCACAACCTCAGTGTGATCTCGAACCATTTGTGGCTATCTTCGCCAAATCCTCCGGTTCAACCCATCAGGCTAGAGAACGACAAGTTCTCCTATACAAAGCCTCAAAAGGAGCCACATTGATACTCGATTGATAAATGCTATTGTAAGAGAACTCATACAAAGGTATGTATTCTTCCCATGAACCTCCAAATTTTAGTACACAAGCCCTGAGCATGTCTTCTAAAACATAGATAAACCTTTTAGTCTGACCATCCATCTATGGATGAAATCCAGTACTAAAATGTAAATGAGTGTTGAACTATTCATGCATACTCTGCCACAACCCCGACATGTACCGAGAATCATGATTAAAAACTATCGTTAACAACACCCATACAACAAGCTCACATGTGTAAAGGTATTGAAATGGATATAAGAAGAAAATGAGTAGACTTCGTCAGTCTATCAATAATAACCCAGACTGCATCATGTTTACTCCAAGAAGTAGGCAAATGAGTAACAAAATCCATCATAATATGTTTCCATTTCCACTACGATATGTGAAGTGGTTGCAACATATCTACGTGTTTCCACCATTCGGCCTTAACCTGTTAGCAAATCTCACATTTTTGCCTCATATTCAGCTCTTTCTGAAATAACAAGTACTTCAGACTTCTATGATCTGAAAATTTCATGAAGCTTTCCGCATACAAATATTATCTACACAGCTTCAAAGCAAACACAATCGCCACTAATTCTAAATGATGGACATGACAATTCTTCTCGTAAGTCTTTAACTGTTGAGAATCATAAACAATCACTCAGCCATTCTGCATTAACACATAATCCAAACCACTTTCGAGGCATTAGTATAAGCTGTAAGCTCTTTCACTAGTTCAGGAAATACAAAACTGGTGCTAAAGTCAAACATTTCTTTTAATTCTCAAAAGGCCACATCGCATACTTTTAACCAAACCAATGGAGCATTTTTCTGAGTTAATTTAGTAATTGACTTAGCTATCTTAGAAAAATCTTTCACGAATTTACGAAATAGCTAGCTTAACCTAGAAAACTCCATACCTCCATCACTATGGTAGGTTCTAGGCAACTAATGATAACCTCGATCTTGGTCGGATCCATCAAAATTTCATTCGTACTAACCACATGACCCAAAAACTTCACCTCCAACAACAAAAACTTGCATTTGCTAAATTTAACATACAACCTATGACTTCTCAAAGTTTGGGGAATAACTCTGAAATGTTGTTCATGATCCTCGTTAGTTTTAGAGTATATCAATATATCATGAATGAAGACTATCACAAAGTGATCCAGATACAACCTTAACAGTCTCAACGTCAAACCCATAAACATTATCGAAACATTTCCCAAATGGTATAACAACAAACTCAAAATGACCATATCTGGTACTGAGCGCAGTCTTCTACACATCATCTTCCCAAACTCTCAACTGATGGTAGACAGAACGAATATCAATCTTAGAAAAGAACTTGGGACCGTTCAATTGATTAAAGAAATCATCAATTCAAGGCAATGGATATTTATTCTGAATAGTGACCCTATTCAACTATATATAATCAATGCAAAGTCTCAAACTATCATTTTTTTTTCATGAAAAGGATCGATGCGCCCTAAAAAGACATACTTTGGTGAATAAACCCTTTATCAAGCAACTCCTCTAACTATTTATGCAACTCCTGCCAACTCCTTTGAAGTCATTCTATTGGGAGGAATAAACATTGGTTTAGTTTTAGGAACTAAATAAATCACAAAATCAATCTCTCCCGGAGGTGGAACTCCATGTAAATCATCAAGAAACACATAAGGGAATTTAGAAACTACTATAATCTTTTCTAGTTGAGTTTCATATCTAGCATTTGTACTAATAGTTTCGACAAGAGTTTCCATTTCTTCCTTAGTGGCTAGCCTACTTATGGTTAAAGGCAAATTAAACGATGTTCCAATAGATGTAAACACTATACGATAAAAAATATAAAAGAACATTGTCTTATTGAAACAATCCAATGGTGCATTATAAGTCGCTAGCTAATCCATTCTCAATAACACAACAAACTCCAACATATGGAGATCAATGGCCATTTCATGTTCGGATATCTCAACAACACACTTCTTACACATAAAGTGAAGATACACCTTATCTCAAATTACTGTATGGGCGACTAGATGAATAGGGACTCGCACCGGAGTTAACCCTAACTTAATCACTACATGACCACAAACTAAAATCATAACTTCGATAAGATTATGATTTGCATCCTAATGTCATTTAGTCACCACTTGAACACATTTCCAAATCTGTTGTTAAGGCTATGACACACAGAAGGACGCTCCCAAAAGTTATGGACGCACAACCTTGTAAAGTTATTTTTTTCATACCCAAAATACGTAACTGCGCTCAAATTTCAAGGACAATCTTGGCTATAATGAACTTAATGTCTGCATCTAAAATAAGTAACTATAGGTTTACTATCCACTAAAGATGCATGATTAGGTGCTGATATATTACTTGCACTCTGTCCCTGAGATCCTCGGCTTTTAGCCCCACTCTTTAGCTATTGAGGTACACCACTACGACTTGAAGGCCGACAAGACTGCGATAGAATATGTTCTGAGCTTGTCGATATGATGGCACAAAATACTTCTACCTTTCTTCATGTAATATTCCACTAGCAACGGTTGGATCAGCTTGAATCGGAACTACAACAAACGGGTCACCTTCAGGATGAACTAAAGAGGTAGCTTGCTCCTCTTGAGTGGCTAGAGTAGCAGTAGGAACTTCTTAAGCAACATGAACCCGGGCTACCACGTGTGCTCGTAAGATAGTCAACAACTTTAACATATACCCAACAAAGTGTTGAAACATATTTGAATCCACACGTTGTGGATCTATATTGCCTTCACCAGATCCTTGACCTGGCTCTTGTTGTCTACTCATAGTATTCAACAACAAATACATTTTTTTATAAATCACAAAGGATTATAGTAAATCTCAAACTTCAAAATTCATTTAGATTGATTTCAAAATCTAAAAACTTTGGAAAAAAAAAACTTTGACATCACCTCCTCTATTTTTAAGCCTACACCGAAAAACTCGACCTTCAAAAGTCTTCAACAAAACCTGCTCAGCTTGGTGGAAATATCGAGGGACTCATAATCCACCCATAACAATATATATTTGTACAAGTTGATAATTAGACATATTTTATAGTGCAATTTATGTTAATTTTATATATAAATCCTGATATTACATGTTGTATTCTCTTGTTTTTGTGATTTTACATTTTAAATATGACAATGAAGAAATGAAAGAAAAAAACAAGAAGAGCAAAATAGTGAACTGAAAATTTATCCCAGTGATTAACCAGTGATTTGGAATGACTCTAAGAATTGCCACCTAAATCAGTAGAAGAAGAAGGCCAGCACATCCCAAGTGAATTCGAGAAGAAACTAGAAATCGCTAATTAAATTGGTGGAGCATTGAGGGCTAAACTCAGTGATTTACTCAGCAATTTGTATATAAGCGAGGAATCACTGACTAATCACTGAGGTGGGTGACGATTTTTTAGATTAATATGAGCAAGTTGTATTTATCTAGGATATATATTCCTAGAGGAACTATATATAGGACTAGAGAGCTTCGAAATAACTCTCTCCAATTACTCTCTACTTTCTATTTTCTCTTTTATTAACTTTTATATATGAAACAATATTGGAGCATTGATTTAGAGGTATTATCTACTTAACTATGTCTTTTAATTACATATTTGAATAGTTTATTTCCAGCATGTGTGAGTAGTCTATAAATCTAAACAAACCCTAAGCATGTAACATATTTTGGATTGTTATGTAGTTATAATTAAGGAATCACGTATTTAATGCTTTAAATCAATTCATACATGTCAATCATGGATAAAACAAGTTGTTTTGTGTATTACAACTAGTAATTCTTTATGTTGAGTGCATAGTGTCTAATATGTTCCTTAATATAGAATATTCAATTCTATGTCTATAGTTATTGACAAAAATTATAATAGTAACTAGAATTAATCTATAAGGTATTTCCCGAGTGGATGTCTTAGTTTATTGTGTACTAAGTTGTTTATTATGCAGCTTCGGTAATATAGGCTTAGATTAGACATAATTTTTATTGAACTTAATGCTATCAAATTTCTACGGTGTTGTGTTTTACTTAATGGGTAGACTTACAATGATAAGAATGTGGCATTTTCATTGAATTTAGAAAATTAGTGGTTGGCTAAAGGCTATCAAACTATTATGAATTAGGATTTAATGATTCCAAGATTCAAGTTGAAATAATTATAGCTATATTATGAAATGATGTCATATTTTAGTGTTTGAAAACAATCCATGTGTATTACATTGTTTAGTAGGGGATTGTTTAGATGTTTGTTTCATATTTTATTTACATAGATTTATTGATTATTTGTTTATTAGTTTGGTTATATTAATTTAGTTTATTAAATTTTAATTGTTTATAGTTTAGTTATTTTAATTAATTGTTTAGTTTATTTTCATATTGTTTAGTGTTAATTTCCAGTTTAATTAAATTAAAACAAATTGAATTTGATAAAACTTTACGGTAGCTTGAATTCTTAAGAAGAGATTTGAAAAATCTTTGTGGAGACAATATTCAATTTTCCACTACTACATGCTAATAGTAAAATAAAAAAAATTATTGTGCAAGTTCGAAACGTGTCAATTATTAGCATCATTGTCGGGGATTTTAAAAATAATCTTTTTGAAACCTTATTGTTGAAAGTCATATAAAATGGTTGAATACGAGGAAGAATTAATTTTAGGCTATCTGATAGGAATGTCACGAATCATGACCTATGTGCATAACTTTCACAGTAGAATTTCCAAAATTTGAATTGAAGTTAAGAATCATAAATTATTTTCTATGTTTCTATGGTGAAGATAATGAAGATGCTCAAAACTTTATTAGGGAGTCCGTACACAAAGTAAGCACGTTAAAGCCTAAATATATAGAAATAGATTATGTTAAATTAAAAGTTTTTCCTTCCATATTGAAAGGCCAAGCATTAGATTAGTTCCTTAAAATTCCATAACCAACTGGTCAGAGATGTTACAAGTCTTTCTTGACTAATATGTCCCATCAAGACAAATTAGTTTATATAGAAAAAAATTAGTAATGCTAGGATGAAAATTGAAGAAACTTTTAATGAATTTTGGGATAGGTATGAAAGATTGATCTCACTATGTCTAATGCATGGATTTATAGACAAAACTTTAATGCAATATTTTTATGAAGGATTAAATCACTTGGAACGAAGATTCTTAGACATGATATTTGGAAGGTCTTAGCTCGATAAAACACTAACTTTAGCAAGAGAAGCTATAAATAAAACGGCTAAACAATCCAAGCAATATGGTGAAAAGAGTGAACTAACCACAGATAATCAAAGTGACATGAATGGAACATACAAAACATATAATAAGATAAACAAACTAAAAGCCATGGTTTAATTATTCTTAAAAGTTAGACCAAGCACAGTAAAACAATGCAATGAATTAAGTCATTTTAATGATGAATATCCTTTGAGACAACAAACAAAAATAGAAGAAGCTAATGCTATAATGAACCAATATAATGGGTATGTTGATCCTAATTATAATTTTAATAGTTATGAAAACTACCCCTAGCCAAATGTAGGTAATCATATCAACAATCAGGGTTATCAAAGGTATAAAACATCAAATAATTCTGAAAGAGAAAAAAATCAAATAATTCAAACATTATCGTTTGCAAGATAATAAAAATGCTAAGAAATTGTAGGAAGAAAAATAAATATTTGATACATTAAAGAAAATAGTAGTTAATACACCCCTGTTTGAAGTTATTCAAAATATACCTAAGTATCATAAATTTATAAAAAACTTGTGGACTAATAAAATTAAGGCTAATGAAAAAGGTGAGTCTAGGAGAACACGTATCAGCACTAATCCAAAAAAGTTTATCTCTTAAATGTTTTGATCCTGAAATTTTTTTCGTTCTTTGCACGATTGAAACATAGGAATTTATAAAGCATTGTGTGATCTGGGAGCCTCCATAAATGTTATGTCTTTATCTATTTATTCACAAATGACAAACATACATTTAGAAGAAACTGGTAGTCGTACAACTAGCTGATAGATTTACTGTTAAACTAGTAGGGTTACTCGAAGATGTACTAGTCAAAGTTAATGGTTTAGTCTTCCCAACTTATTTATATGTCTTAGATATGAAAGAATATAACTTCTCTAGTAGGACTTCTCTAATTTTAGGAAGGCCATTTTTGAAAACAGCATAAGCAAATATTGATGTTTCAAATGGAACATTAACAATGCAAGTGGACGATGATGCAGTAAATTTTAATATATATGATACAATGAAATACCCAATAGATGTTTCTTTCATATGCACAGTAGATATGATAGATCCATTAATAGATAAGTCTTTAAGAAAAGATAAATTTGATAAATTTGAATTAGCAATTGAAGATTTAGAAAAAATGATGATAGCAATGAGGAAGAAAAAGAGATAATAAGTACTTTAGAATTATGCAATGAACTACCAGAACTTACTTGTTACCTAAACTAATCTAGATCTCATTTAAAACTTCTACCTTCTATAATTAAAGCTCCTAAATTAGATCTAAAAACCTTATCGGACTATTTGAAATATGTTTATTTAAGGGATTGTGATAAATTGCCAATAATAATTTCTAACAAATTAACTAGCCCAAAAGAAAAGAAGTTGATAAATGTATTGAAAGAATTTAATGAAACAATAGGTGGACCATAGCTGATATCAAAGGAATAAGCCAAGCTATGTGCATGCATAGGATAAATTTAAAAACTGATACCAAAGCTTTTAGACACTCTTAATATAGATTAAACCCACCTATGATGGAGGTAGTAAAAGTTGAAATATTAAAAATATTAGATGCAAGAATAATATTTCTAATAGTCGATAGCAATTGGGTAAACCTAGTCCAAGTAGTCCCTAAAAAGATAAGAATTACATTAATAACAAATGAATATGAAAAATTAGTACTAACTAGAATCCAAAACAGTTGTAGGGTATGTATAGATTATAAAATGCTGAATGCCTTAACTAGGAAAGACTATTATCCACTCCCGTTTATAAATCAGATGTTAGAAAGATTAGCTGAAAAAACCCATTAATGTTGTCTAGATGGTTATTTATGATTTCATCAACTACTTGTAGCCCCAGAATATCAGGAAAAAAACTACTTTTACTTGCCCCTTCAGCGCATTTGCTTATAGACATATGCCTTTTAGTTTAAGTAATGCACTTGCAACGTTTCAAAGATGTATAGTTAGTATTTTCTCCGATTATGTGAAAAATTTCATTGAAGTTTTTATAGATGATTTTGCGGTTTATGGTAATTCTTTTTATTAATGTTTAGTTAATTTAACTAAAGTACTTAAAAGATGCACAAAAAGAATTTAGTACAAAACTATGAAAAATGTCATTTCATGGTAGATCAATGACTGATATTAGGACATATAGTGTTGCATAAAAGAATAGACGTAGACCCTGCAAAAACTCAAGTAATCAAAACGTTGTCTTACCCCATCGTGGTAAGAGAGATACATTCATTTCTTGGATATGCAGGATTCTATCGAAGATTTGTAAGAGATTTCTCTAAAATTACACAACCCTTATGCAAACTTTTACAAAAAGACATACCTTATGAATTTACTAATGAGTTCAAGATAGTATTTCATAAATTAAAAGATTCTTTAACAACTACACATGTGATTAAATCACTAAATTAGTCATTACCCTTTGAAACTTTGTGTGATGCAAGTAACTATGCAGTTAGAGATGTTTTAGGTCAAAAAGTAGAAAAGAATATCATGTCATCTATTATGCCTCCAGGACATTAGATCCAACCTACTAGAATTACACCATTACTAAAAAAGAACTTTTAGCGGTAGTGTTTGCCTTAGAAAGATTTATACCATATCTATTAGGAATAAATGTAATAGTTTATTCAGATCATGCAAATTTGCGATATTTAATGACAAGATGCAAAATCTAGACTAATAAGATGGATACTACTCCTATAAGAACTCGACCTTAGTATAAAGATAAGAAAGGAGCCGAAAATCTAGTAGCATACCATTTAAGTAGGTTAGAGAATGGATAACTACCTATACCATTAAAGGATGAATTTCCAGATGAATATTTATATAATATGTACATTTATGGCCCTCGGTATGCCAATATAGTTAACTATCTTACCACCAGTAGGTCATCACCTTACTTAAAGAGAGCCCAAAAGAATAAAATTAAAAAGGATTGTAAACAAAATTTATGGGATGAACCCTATTTTTGGAAGTTTTGCACCGACCAAATAATTAAGAGATACATACCTCATTTAGAAGTATAATCAATTATATATGTCATACTTATGCCCAACAAAATTTTGGATTTCGGGTTCTTTTGGCCCATATTATTCCATGATTGTTTCCTTTATATAAAATCTTTTCCAAATTGCCAACAAACTAAAAACTTAGAACGTAGAAATCAAATGCCTTTAACCCCTATTCTATTTGTGAAATGTTTAATGTATGGGGCATAGATAACATGAGATCTTTTCCACCATCAAATGGCTATGTTTATAGTTTACTTGTTGTATATTATGTGTCTAAGTGGGTAGAAGCAAAAGCTACTAGAACTAATGATTCAAAAATAGTGATTGATTTCCTTATATTAAAGTTTTTTACAGTTTTTGGAGCACGTAGAGCACTTATAAGTGAGAGAAGTTCACATTTTTTTTAATCGATTAGCTGCTAATATACTTGCTAAGTACAACGTCACACATAGGAGATCTACCGCATATCAAATAAAGAAATTAAGTTAACATTTGACAAAATAGTTAGTCCAAAACATAAGGATTGGAGTTTTAGATTGGAATACGCATTATTGGCATATAGAACAATATTTAAGACACACATAGGCATGATACATTATAGGTTAGTATTTAGAAAAACACTTCGTTTAATGGACGACCTAGAACATAAAGCCTATTAGGCAATAAACACATGCAACATGAATTATAATAAAATAGGAACCAATGTAAGTTGAGTCTCCAATAATTAAAAGAAATTAGGAATGACACATAAGAAAATGCATCAATTTATAAATATAAAACTAAAGTATTTCAAGATAAGAAATTAATTCCTACAAATTTTCAAGTAGGAGATTAAGTTCTACTTTTTTTGTTCAAGACTTAAATTATTTCCTAGAAAACTCCGTTTGAGATGGATGGGACCTAATCTGTTTGTCAATTTACTACCTCGTGGTGCAATAGAAATAGAAAGCCTAGAAACATGACAAATATTTAAATTAAGTGGCCATAAGTTAAAATCTTATTATGAGAATTTTGTTGAACAGAATATGAAATCATCAATCTCGAGACTGACCAACAAAATCCACAAAGTAATGAAATAAAGTTTAATGTTTGCATTCATATGAGTGAAATCGTTGAGAACAAAACCATTATACTATGGATGTATAAGAAATTGCTTAATAAGAAGAAAACGTTGAAGAAACAACACCCTGAAGTTCAACATCAAGAAGAGAAGGAATTGGCGAAAGAAGAAGTCACTAATGAGCAGCTAAAGCTTCAAGATTTAGGCCATATAATTGAAATTAACAAAGATGATCCAAGGAAACTATTCTTCTACGTAATAATCAATGAAGTCAGTCTCCCTAGTGTTTTACTTGATACAGGAACTGATATGAATATCTTATCGGAATAATGATTTAGAAAAGCCAAGTTGATGATTGATTTTATACCACCTTTATTGTCCATAAAGCAAATTGTGATAAGATTTTTCCACTAGGAATGTCCATAAATGTGTCAGAACAAGTAGGATGATTCAAGTACCTCACCAACTCTTGGTAGTGCCAATGATTAGGAAAGATGATGTGATATTGATGGGACGTATTTTTCACAAGACAGCTGGAACTATTCTCGATGTCGAACAACGTATACTCACATTTAAGATGGGAAATTATTACATGTATCTTCAATATGGTCAAAAGATGGACGTTTACGTTAATGAAGACAATTATGATGATGATTATGAAGGAGAGACTTCCTATTGTGATGAATACAATGAAGGATGTTATGCAGATGCTGAGATTGATAAGGAAGCTGAAGACATCAATAATGACAAAGAATCGACTGATGGTCAGTTTGACTCCTTCAAACTGAACGACGAGTGATCTTATCTACTAAGTCAAACTAATGACTATAAATAATGACGCTCTTTGGCGGGCAGTCCATACTCTACTTTTATTTTTAGTTTTAATAGTAGGATTAGTTAGTTGTTTTTCTATTCTCTTTAACTTTTGACTCTTATAGTGGGAGTATTTTAAGATTACTATTCTGAAATAATTTCATGTAAGGGGGTTAATCAAGCCAATGTCTTTCCACTTACTAGATATAGGATAGTTAGTATGTTTATTCTCTTTCCTTTTAACTCTCTTTTGGGATATCCCAAATTTAAAGGGGGATTGTGACACCCTCAAATTTTAAGGCATACCAGGCACTGTCATGTTACCGGACACGTCACCAGGTCATGTCACATCACTTACACACATGTCCATGGCGACCCGCAAACTTACCATCTTGTAATCTGACTTAGTCAATTTCGCTATCTAAAAAATTATTTCGTCAAAATAAACTAAGTTAAGAAGGTTTACAACTTAATTTATTTACTTTGATTATTTTTAGGTTATTTTTAATAGTGGAAGTCTTAATAGTATGCAATAATTAATGTAAATGACTTTTGCAATAATTAACAACCTATGGGGTGGAAACCAGGTAATAAGTCTCCCAAAATGATCCCCAAAAAAATGTATATATAAATACAAACACCTACGAGTAAGCTAGTGGAGGTGCTCTGGATCAGAGGTAATCGCCAAACATTGTCTTCCCTCGGCTGTTTATAGGATCTTCAAGTTGCCACCAAAAATAATGACAAGTTCCAGTAAGTAAATCCCAGATAAATTCGGTTAATATTAACAAGGAATCTAAGAAAATGACTATAATTCATGCATATGAAGTAAATGAATGAGAATGTAAAGCATGAATATAATTCGTGAGATAATCAAGAATATGGAATGCAAGTGTGGTGTATATTTTCGAGCCCTAGGACCTAAATACTAAATTGAGAAAGCCCTAGAGGTGAAGAAATCTAGGCCCCCTCTTCGTTGTTGAAATGAGGAACTCTGTTAGTCGGAAGGTAGACTTCCGGCCAATGTCTCAAAAGAGAGGAACACTGTGATGGAGGCGAGCCTCACGCCAACTCACTCTCGAGATCGTTGACTCGTTGAGAGAAATGTCACGCATAGTCTAAGGTATTACCAACACCGTAGCAACAATCGGATCGTCATCAATGAGAGAGTCGAAAAGGGTTCGTATTGTCCCCTTAACCATACACAAACACACGCGGGAATAGAGTAGATACGCATGCCGAACTAGCGAAAAACAATGGTAAAATAAGTAAATTTCAAGAGAAATAAATAAATTTTAGGCTGATTTTCTCGTGGGTTTCTTACCTCAAGCAATCGCAAATATCTCTCCAAAATGTCTCACTCATGCCTCGAGATGTGCACTCGTCACTCGACTATGGTCTCCAGAAACCCTTGGTGTCCAATTATACCACTTTAATTATTTTAGAGTCACATTAAGTGAATTTATAATGTTTGATCAAAATCTAAAATTTTTATTTCAAAAAGTTTAATTATTGGCACACTTTTCGAGTTATATCGGGGTGTCAAATGCTCGAAAAATTCTTGAAAACTGTTTTTCTATTTTTTTCTCATTTTTTTATAGTTTTTCTTGATTTCTTAGGATTTTCCAAAAAATTTAGCTATTTTTCTTATTTTTCTAAAATTTATTGTATTTAAAATTATATTTTATTTAATTTTTAATTATTTTTATTTTATTTAGGGGTGGGTTGGGCACGAACCTGGCCCAGTTTGGTTTGGCCTGGTTCGGCATAACTGGGGCCACCGTGTCCAGGTCCAGCCGCTCGGCCCGACTCTGGCTTGGGCTTGGGTTGCCCGACTCGCCTAGCTACCCACCCCCTTTCTTCCTCCTGAGTTCGTTTGTGATGAATTCTGATCTCCTTTTTTGTTTTAACACAACAACAAAAATCACCACATCAACATCAACAACAATATAACTACCTAATCACCATTAAAGCCTAAATTTCTCCATCAAAAAGTTTACAAAACCAACAAAACTCACCTCAATTTGGATATAGTTGCGAGTGCCATCGAGAAGAGCGAGCACCGCAAGAGATGTGAGATCGAGTTGAGGGAGTGATGGAGAGCTTGGTGATGGGAAGTTGGAAAAGAATAAAAAAATAGGGGATGGAAGAGGGAGCTCGAGTAAAGAGGGGGAGTGATGAGAGATTTTTTTATCTAAATGAGAGAGAAGAGAGAGAGTGAGGTATGGGTGTGATTTGATGGGTGACTTAATGTGATGTCTTATGAAAACTAATCCTTGACTACCTCATACACCCGCGTTACATGCACACCGCAACGTCGTACAGTCTCTTCACTACACCCGCACGATGCGACCAAGTGTAATTCTTAACTAGCGTGACGCGAATTATTAAATAATAATAAAATAAATAAATACGCGCCACACAAAAATAACAAATTTTACCTCATTTGGCGTGCCCTAGACTTTTTTGCGACCTCCACGTGGGTTTAAGCATAGGTCCTAATCTGTAATTTGTTAGTTAATCGGGATTAATTAAAGTAGATCATTACAATCTTCCCAACATAAAGGGATTTCGTCCTGAAATTCAAATTTAATTAAATGTTTACCTTGTAACAAATGGGGGTATTGCTCCTGCACAGTAAACTATATTTCCCAAGTGAGGCACTCGTTCTTATGATACTTTCATCAAACGAGCATAAGTGGTATTTCTTTCTATCTGAGAATCTATACCTTGCGATCCACTATCTCAATGGGGTGTTCCTCATATGTCATATTCGGTATGACCTCGATCCTAGTCATATCAACCATCAGTTTTAGTCCTGATCTGGCCAACCTCAGCATAGAAATGTGAAAAACATAATGAACCCTGCCAACTGGCATGACAATCTCAATTGATAAGCGACCTCCCCAACTCGTCGAACTATCTGAAACGACCCGATAAATCTCGGTGGAAGCTTTCCCTTGATCCCAAATCTTTGATGACCCTTCTAGGGAGAAACCTTCAAATAGACTCAACCATCCACCTCATAACTCAGCCTATCACGGTATTTATTTGTGTACTTCTTCTTTCTATCCTGAGCAGCCTATAACCTTTGACGAATCAGCTTAACTTTCATAATGTCATTTACAACAATCTCAGGCTCAACGACAACTACATCATCGGGCTCTGCCCACGATGGTGGTGATCTGTAGGGTCTCTCGTATAGCGACTCAAATGGTTGCATCCCAATACTGGCCTGATAGCTGTTGTTGTAGGCAAACTCACAAAGTGGTAAAAACTCATCCCATGAACCTCCAAACGAAGCATATAATCTCTGAGCATGTCCTCAAGTATTTGAATAAGTCTCTCTGACCGCCCGTCAGTCTGCGGATGAAACTTCATGCTAAACTATAATCTAGTACCATATTGCTCCTACATGGCTTGCCCAATCTGCAAAGTAAGCCAACTATCTCTGTCCGACACGATAGATATTGCACTCTGTACAGTCTGATAATTTCTCGCTCGAAGAGCGTGCTCAGCTATGGAAATCTATACTTCATGGAAATTGGAATAAAGTGCGCTAATTTTGTCATTTGATCCACAACTACTTAAATAGCATCGTGCTTGCACAAGGTCGTCGACAACCCAATAACAAAGTCCATAGTGATATATTCTCATTTCCACGATGGGATAGGTAGTAGCTGTAACAGTCTTCCGGGGCTCCTATGCTTTGTCTTAACCTGATGACACACCTCACAACTCTTTACATACTGGTTTACATCTGCCTTCATCCCTTGCCACCAAAATAATTACCGCATATCATGGTACATTTTGGTTCGGCCGGGATGCACCGTGTACCTAAATATGTAATCCTCTTGAGGAATACCATCGCGTAACTCTACCATAGCCAGAATCCATAATCTACCTCAGTGTCTCAAACACTTATGAATGAACTCGTGCCAATTTGGGGTAATCTGACTTTGTGTCATGTCCCTGAACCTCTGATACATCACATCGGCTCTCTGACACTCCAAAACGCATGGGATAGATATTTTTGGTACTCTCATCTATCCGCAAATATGTACATTTGTATTATTTGGGACCTCCGACAAACTAAAAGTTGTTATTGCCTCGAGTAAACCAAACTCGTAGGTCATCTGGGAAACCATTGTTTCATTGTCTGGTCCTTTCCTGTTGAGGGCATCGGCTACAAAATTTGCTTTCCCAAGTTGACACTTGATGGCGAAGTCGTAGTTCTTCAAAAACTTCAACCACCATTGTTGTCTCATATTCAGATCCTTTTAAGTAAAGATATACTTCAAACTTTTATTATCTGTATATAGTGTAAACCTTTTACTATAAAGGTAGTGTTTCCACACCTTCAGTGCAAATACAACCACTGCAAGCTCCAGGTCGTAAACTGGATAGTTCCTCACATGGGTCCTCAGTTAATGCAATAAGTATGATATTACTCTGTCTCCCTACATCAATACGCATTCCGATTTGGTGCCACAAGCATCCGTGTTAATTGTCAACTTTTTACCTAGCTCAGGCAATACTAATAGTGTAGAAGTCAACTTCTTCTTCAATTCTGTGAAGGTTGCATCGCACCCTCTGAACCAATCAAAAATCACATCTTTCTCGGTCAATCTAGTCATCGGCGTTGTGATCTTGGAGAAATCTTGTATAATTAGTCGATAATATCCTGCCAATCCCAAAAAGCTCTTAATATCTATCACGCACTCTGGGTAGGCTAATCGATGATAGCGTGAATCTTACTTGGGTCCACAAATATCCCTTTATCGCTGATCACATGTCCTAATATTTTCACCTCAAAAAGTTAAAACTCGCATTTACTAAACTTGGCATACAATCTGTGCTCTCTCAGAGTCCTCAAAATCTATCTGAGATGCCTCTTATGGTCTTCATGATTCCTGGAGTACATCAAGATGTCTTCAATGAAGATTATCATGAATCGATCCAAAAATGGCCTCAAAACTAGATGCATCAAACTCATGAATACATCAGACACGTTTTTCAACCCAAACGGCATAACAGTGAACTCAAATAACCAGTAATGCGTGTTGAATGTTGTATTGGGTATTTCCTCTTCTCTGATTCTCAACTGATGATATCGTGATCTTATATTAATTTTGGAGAAAAACTGTGCTCCGACCAACCGGTCGAATAGGTCATCGATCCTAGGCAAGGGATATATATTCCCGATTGTCACCTAATTCAACTTTCGTAATATATGCACATATTCATGCTACCGTCCTTCTTCCTCACAAATAAGATCGGTGATCCTCATGGTGACATACTTGGATAACCCTTCTTTGATAAATCCTCTAGCTGAGCTCTCCACTCCTCGTGCTCTGGTCGTCACATATGATAGGGTCTACTCGCGATAAGTTATGTGCCTAACACTAACTTGATCATAAACTCTACTTGTTTGGGCGGGGTAATCCATTTAAATCAACATGAAAAATACCTAGGAACTCGCGTACTACTGGGACATCCTCAAGTCTGGCAACTGGTCTCTTGTCAGACTCTACCATCCCGGCGACTCCTTCTCCTAGGTGGTCGCTAACCTACCTCAAGTGATCGGAAGTGTTGTTGCGACTCCGATAAAGATAAACTTAAGAATCCCCAGTATTTGGAAAATGACGGTCTTCCTAAAAAAGTCCAACTAGGAGTGGTACGTCGTCAACCAATCCATCCTTAAGAGTATATCAAACTCAAGGTATTATAATACTCGGAGATCTATGGTAACTTATGATCACCAATCTCGATTGGACAATCTCTACAAATTTGGTTAGGTTATATCTTATCCTCAGTAGCCGTCCTGAGGATAATGTGGGTGCCAACGCTCTCAATATTAAACCCAACTTTCCTACCATCCATCCCAAAATAAATGATAATGTACTACCAGAATCTATCAATGTATGCATAAGGCAACCAAAAATAATCGCATACCCTCGACAAGCTTTCGGGACGTGTCACGATTTGGTGCGACTACTACGTGCACCTACTCCATCGCCTGTACTACCTGAGCTGCTAGTAGTGGCACTAGCTCTCTGGTACATTCACTCTTGTAGTGCCCCTTTTGTCTACATCTAAAACATGTGACATGATGCCTATGTCCAAAGCCCTGACCTTGCTATCCACTGGCCCTATGGCCCTATCCCGACCACTGTTGACTCTTATCTCTGCCCCCTCTGACTTTGACCCCGAGTTTATTTTTACGACTATTGGACTGTTATAACCTGCTGTAGTTGTGTAGGTACAACTGCACTAATGTTGATTGTCCGACTGTCGTCATGTTTGTGCATCTATCCCTTTTGATATCTCTGATCGCGGTTCCTCTTGCCTATCTATCAGACCTCCCTTGGCCACTTTGGTTATCCTGATGCACTAGAGTGGGGACGACATCGCTCCACATCAAGAATGACTCGTGGGCTAACGCCCTCTCATAAACTTCATGTGCTGTCCTGGCCCCCGTCGACATAATAGTCGACATAACGCCCTCCCAAACTACCTTTGGGTCTCCGCCACCATAATAATAGCCAGGATGAAAATGAATGAACTTTTTAATCAACTTCGCCGTAACTGATAAGGAGGTGTCAAATGTGATCTCCTCGGTCGAAATCAACGTTGGTGCCACGACCGACGTATTCGGTAGTGTAGTGACTGCTGGCTGTATCTCAATAGTAGTGGTCGTGAGCGAGGTCGCCTAAATAGTCGGGGCGACAATTGTCCGCTCTATAGTAGTGATAGCAGCGAGTATGGAAAGGGTCGGTGTGGCTGCTATTTGTGCTTTGAGCAATCAAAGGATTTCCTCAGCTGCAAACTATGAAGTGCGACCGTGTCGCGCAAGATCTAATCCGAGTCGCGAGTGTCGATCCGCTCATTTGGCCCCTCATCCGTATGAGGAAATGGCTGTCCATCCATGTCGAATCTGCAAATCTCAAACGTTCTGCAAATTAGCATCGTGAATATTACAATCAATGTATACACATATAACTCCAAACACTACCCGATCTTTGCTTCCCAACTAAAAGTTCTAAGTCAGGATCTTTGGGTTTTCATATCTAATGTTAATTGCTAAGTTTTATTCGGTTGTATTAAACTTTTCCCTAGGTTCACCTAAACCTAGGCTTTGATACCAACTATGACGGCCCCAAATCTTTAGGCAAACCAGGCATCGCCATATTGTTGGACACATCGCCAGGTCATGATACGTTACTTGCACACCTGTCCATAATGGCCCGCGAACTTTCCATCTTGTAATCTTACTCAGGCAATTTCGTTGTCTAAAAGATTATTTCATCAAAATATACTAAGTTAAGAAGTTTTACAACTAAATTTATTTACTTTGATTATTTTTAGGTTATTTTTAATATCGGAAGTCTCAATAATGTGCAATAATTATTGTAAATGATTTTTGCAATAATTAACAACCTATTAGGTGGAAACCCGACAAAAAGGATACCATGTATATCGATAAAGGCGACATAAGGTATAACAAATGTCAATATACACGTATCAGGTAACAAGTCTCCCAAATGATCGCATAAATTATATGTATATATAAATACGAACAACTACTAGTAAGCTAGTGGAGGAGCCTTGGATCAAAGGTAGTTGCCAAGCACTGCCTTCCCCCGACTCATCGTAGGATCTACAACTTGCCACCAAAAAAATGATAAACTCAAGTGAGTAAATCCCAAAGAAATTCAGTTAGTATTCACAAGAAATCCAAGAAAACGGCTACAATTCATGCATATAAAGTAAATGAACGGGAATGTAAAACATGAATATAAGGCGTGAGATAATCAAGAATATGAAAAGCGAGTGTTGTGTATAGATATCGAGCCCTTGATGCAAATACTAAACCGAGAAGGCCCTAGAGGCAAGAAAATCCACGCCCCCTCTTCACAATCGAAATGAAGAACTCTGTTAGTCGGAAGGTAGACTTCCGGCCAATGTCTCAAAAGAGAGGAACACCGTGACGGAGGAGAGCCTCACGCCAACTCACTCTCGAGATCATCGACTCGCGGAGAGAAATCTCACACGTAGTCTAAGGTATGACCAACACCGTAGCAACAATCAGATCATCATCAACAAGAGAGCCGGAAAAGGGTCATACCATCCCTTTAACCATGCAAAGACACACGCGGGAATATAGTAGATATGCGAGTCGAACTTGCAAAAATCGATAGTCAAATAAGTAAATTTCAAGAGAAATAAATAGATTCTAAGCTGACTTTCTCGTGGATTTACTTACCTCAAGAAATCGCAAATATCTCTCCAAAATTTCTCACTCATGCCTCGAGATGAGCACCCGGCACCCGACTATGGTCTCCTAAGTCCCTTGTGTCCAATTACACTAGTTTAATTATTTTAGAGTAACATTAAATGAATTTATAATGTGTGACCAAATTTTGAAATTTTTATTTCAAAAAGTTTAATTTTGACACACTTTTCGAGTTACCCCAGGGTACCAAATGCCTGAGAAATTCTTGAAAACTACTTTTGTATATTTTTCTCATTTTTTATATTTTTCTTGATTTTTTTGGATTTTTCCAAAATCTTCTTGCTATTTTTCCTATTTTCTAAAATTTATTATATTTAAAAATATATTTTATTTAATTTTAAATTATTTTTATTTTATTTAGGGGTGGGTTAGGCCCGGTTCGGCCCAACTGAGGTCACTCAGGTCCAGGCCGGCTTGGCCCGACCCGAGCTTGGGCCTGCCCGCCTGGCTGCCTACCCCTTTTCTTCCTCCCTAGTTTGTCTATGACGAATCTCTTCTTTTTTTAACACAACAACAATCACCACATCAACAACAATACAACTACCTAATCACCAATAAAGCCTAAATTTATCCACCAAAAAGTTAACAAAATCAACAAAACTTACCTCGATTTGGAGATTGTCACGAGCACCACGAAGAGGAGCGAGCACCACGAGAGATGTGAGACCGAGTTGAGAGAGTGATGGAGAGCTTAGTGATGGGGAATTAGAAGAGAATAATAAAATGTGGGAGGGAAGAAAGAGCAAAGGTAGAGAGAAAGGGAGTGATGAGATATTTTTTTGATCTAAATGAGAGAGGAGAGAGAAAGTGAGGTATGGGTGTGATTTGATGGCTGATGTGATGTGATGCGTGATGTAACAACTAATCCTTAAATACCTCATACACCCACGTTACGCGCACACCGCGACATCGTACACTCTCGTCACTACACGTGCACAACACGACCAAGTGTAATTCTTAACTATCGCGATGTGAATCATTAAATAATAATAAAATAAATAAACACGCGCCACACAAAAATAACAAATTTTATCTCGTTAGGCGTGCCCTAGACTTTTTTTGCGACGTCTATGTGGGTCTGAGCTTAAGGTCCAAATCTGTAGTTTTTCAGTTAATCGGGATTAATTAAAACGGGCCGTCATAGGGATGATCGGGTTATTTTTCCATTGTATCTTATTTGTCTTTAACTAATTTATGTAATAAAGCATTTATTTAGTATATTATCCCCTAAATAAAAGTCCAAATTCATTATTACAGTACCTCTTATTGAATACAGATCATTCTACCTTAATTATAATTGCTATGTATGATAATTAATCAAATATAGAATATATTGAAAAAATAATAGTAAATGACTCGACGATTTCCTAATAATACCAATTAACACTAGAAATCGCTGGGTAAATCGCCAACAATTTACAAGTTTTTAAGTGAAAACTAACTCAGCAATTTGTCAATTATTTTAGTTTCATACTAGGATTCGCTGATTTAATCACGGAACCACTAAGACCATTTTCACCGATTTCACTAGCGATTTGCTAGTGATTTTCACTTAGACCCTAATTTGTTGAGCATGAATTTGTGTTTTAAAAAATAGAACCACAAATCACAAAAAATAAACCTTTTTACACCTAAAATCCTTGCACCCATCCATTTGATATATAAGTTTTTGCCTAGATTTAACCATTCAAAGCTTGAATTAAGACTTCCTAAGTGCATCCCACCTTGATTAAGAGCATTTCAACCCTATAAATTTGGAATCCAAATACATACATCATCCAACTTAGGGCTTGGTGAGTGTTTGTTCGAAATTAAAGCTTTGAGAGGGGATTTAAGGAGTTAGTATAACATTTTAGTTAAGAAATTCACTTTCAAGAAGGTAATGAATCAATACTCTACAACCTTTTTGATTTCAATACCTTGAACAAAAATCAATTTTTGATAGATTTTTAAACTTATGTACTTTTTGGGTTTTTATTAGAAATTATTCGGAAAATGGTTCTTATGAACATTTTAAATTTGAATAAGGGTTTTCAAATAAGTTTGAGGGTTTTTACAAATTCCTTCCAATATATATGTACTTCTTAATTTTGGATTGATGCTATGTTTTTGTATATATGTACTTCTTAAAAGGATATGTCAATAAAATTATTTTATACGAATCACTTTCAACTCTTTCAAAATTTTACGTTAAAACTTTTATATAAACTTGTTTTCCTTACCTCATTATTATGGAATCTCAATGACAGGAGCTCAAGTTACTTATTTCATCATAGTTGAATTATCTTATGGCGGGACAAGGTAGAGGAAGAGGTAAAGGTAGTAAACAAGAAGAAGGAAAAGGTGTAGTGCAACCCAAACAATAGTAGAAACATGCGGGTCACCTAAAGAATATTATACTTACCGAGGTTAGCATTAGAGAACCTAGAACTGAACTTAGAAAACAATCTTTATTGTCGTCTGATGAGGAAGAGTATTTTGAGAATATAGACCCTAGTCAATTGGTGTCATACGAACCTTCTTTATTAATGAGACATAAAGCTCAGATGAGGTATTATAATGATGAAAAGAGAGTCGTCATTCTTGAAAGTGGTTTCAAAATTCAAAATGTGAGCAAGTATGAGGATAGAGTTGTGAGTATGATCAGAGATAGGGAATGTGAGCAAGTATGGGGAAAAAGAATGTTCAAAAATTCACGACAATTTTATGTTAATGGACATGTTAGTAAGGAATGGGACAAATTGGTAGTTAAAAGAATGAGAATCAATATTTATCCTGCAAGGTTAAATAGATTTTTTGGTCTACCACAAAATATACATAGAATGGAAGAGGATTACCCAATTGTTAAGTATGAAGATAAGGAATTCTACCATTTTCAAATAATCCAAGATGCCTTAGAGATACCATCGGGGATGGGATTTGCGCTTAATAGCGATGGTTGTCCGAAATTTCCTGGAACCACCTATTTTAGGAAGACCACGAAGAGTTGGAGTTATATTATAGATGCATGTATGTTTTTACCTAACCAAGCAACACTTTGAAGTGAAGAACCCCTGAGCCGCTTTATTGTACTATATAGAGATGAAGAAAGGCTATATCAATTTTGGAGAAATTATACATGATTCTATAGAGTTTGCTATCCAGACTATGTAGAATGAAGGATTACCGTTTCTAATTTTGATAAATGAATTGTGTAGGATAGCCGAGGTGGGTTTCGATACCAAATTTGATGTATTTCCCGATAGGACCATAAACAATATGGGAGCATAATGAATAAAAAATTTGGTAGGATACAATGACTCGAAGGATGGATGTGAATCATTCAATTCAATAAATGAGAGGGAAGCAAGGAATCGAAACACAACTAAAAATAGAAGGAAGATAAAAGAAGATGCACAGAGAGCGACCAGTTTCATGGATGGATTGAACATACCAAATATTCCAACGAGTTCGGTACCATCTTCATCACAGCCTCGTTGAAAAAGATTTTTTCGAACTATATTTTCTTCATTAAAGTGTAGCTACACGAAGATTATCGCAATAAAGAAATGATAGCGGCAAACGAGAGGACTCTACAATGCTACCATTATATGTCTGAGAGATTACATGATAATCGTTTGTAAGATTCGAGGAGAATTGACATCCCATCTCTACACTTGCAATTTCCAACAGGGACTTACAACCCTGCTGATAGCTATGTTTCTCAACCTTCTGTAGAAATAGTTGACGATGATGAAGCCGACAATGAACTCACTTCTAGACATTACCGTGTGTAAAAATTTTCCCTTGTTTGTAATGAATGATTAAATGATCCAACGTATTGCTCTTGGTGCAAATTTTTGTTAATGTGAGTTTATGTTTCCTTTTGCATCCCATCATTTTGAACTGTTGACTTCTATATTGGCGTATTTATTTACATTTTAATTACACATATTGAATCGTTTATGCTTCACGTATTATGTTTGTTATGTTAGAAACCCAACTTAGTTTTAAAACCTTGATTACAAGGTTTGGAATAAGTTTGAGAGTATTTTAGGTAGAGTATGACATTAATGGCGATAAAAGCAAAGAAAGGAAAGAAAGGTGAAGAAAAATTTAGAATTGATTCACAAATTTGATTCTGATATTCTAGCAAGTTGACGAAATTTTTCAAATTTCTTCCTAATTCGAGTAAGTAAGATTTTCATTTTAACTTATTTTTAGAAAGAAAGATAATGAATATATAATAGATTTTGAATCGAATTGATGTTTTTATTACCCAAGTGAATTTTATGATAGAAAGAGTTAATTTTTATACCATTTTTTATTATTTTTACTACTTTATGTGCACACTAAATTGAATGTCTTGCATTAGTCATGATAATGGTAGAAGATCGAAACAATAGTGCAAGATGAACAATATAGATTTATATGAATATTGTAATACAAAAGCTATTGATTAATTATTTTTATAGTATATATGTAGAAAGCTATTATGCCACAATTGAAAGAAGAAATGTGTTAAAAACTGATGAATTTCTATAAGTTAAAAAGAATATCTTCTTCAACTTTGGTGGTTAGTGAGAAGTGTTAACAATAGTTTATAAATATATAGAGAATCCTATAGACTTCAAATCAAATTGATCAGGGAATCTATTGTGGGAAAAATGTGAAATTTTCCTAAAGAAATGGAATATGGACTCAAAAGCAAAAAAAAAAAAAGTATGTTCAAAAATATTAATTAGAATGAAATAGAAAAAATGAGAGATGAAAAAATAGTTGTTCTTAAACTCTTCAAATGAAAGATTTAACTCGAGACCTTGAAACTAAAGTTGAATTAGGTATTCTTAGTCTAACATGTTTTAAACGATATATTCATTGGTATCTTAGCAAAATTCCCGTTGATTTTGATGGTGGTACTATTATAAGGTATTTTCTAAAATTAAAATTAATCTAGTGATTTTTATATTTTGAGATACTACACTAGTCATCGTAAGCTTAATGTTTTTTTAGTGGAGATACTAACCTTGGTAATGATTTTTAAGTTCTAAATAGTGTTACATTAGGTGGTTGAGTTATCATTAAGGGATGTTTTGATTTGATTAAATCATTCTATTCTATCATAACTTTTATTTACTTGTAGGTAATATGTTTTCTTTAAAGATCACTTCTATTTTAGAATTTTTATTATTTAAGTTAAGATGAATTAATTAGAAATCAGTTTATAAATAATGAAAAGAGATGATTTAGAGTATTCATTTTCTCAAGACGGCAAAGTGCTGAGTTTGGGGTATTAAACAAGTCAATAACTAGACATATTTTATAGTATAATTTAGGTTGATTTTATATATAAATAATGATATTACACGTGGTATTCTCTTGTTTTTGTGAATTCAGGTTTTAAATAAGAAAATAAAAAATGGAAGAAAATAGCAAGAAGAGCAAAACGTTGAAATGAAAAACTATTACACCGATTAGCCAAAGATTTAGAGAAACACTAATAATCGCCACCTAAATTTGTCGTAGAAGAAAGCCTGCGAATCCCTAACAAATTGGAGAATGAATTAGAAATCGCCAGTTAAATTGGTGGAGCACTAAGAACTAAACTCAGTGATTTGTGTATAAGTGAGGAATTGCTGAAAAATTGTTGAGGTGGGTGACGGATTCTTAGATTAATATGAGGAATTTACAGTTATCTAGGATATGTATTCTTAAGGGAACTATATATTGGACCAGAGAGCTTCGAAATAACTCTATCCAATTACTCTCTACTTTCACTTTTCTTTTTCTTTTTAAGTTTTATATGTGAAACAATATTGAAGCATTGATTTAGAGGTATTTATTTACTTAATTATGTCTTTTAATTACATATTTGAATTTTTATTTTCAACATGTATAAGTAGTCTATAAATCTAAACAAACCCTACGCATATAATATATCTTGGATTGTTATGTAGTAATAATTATTGAATCGCATATTTAATGTTTTAAATCAATTCATACAAGTCAATCAAGGATAAAACAAGTTGTTTTTGTGTATTACAACTAGTAATTCTTTATGTTGAGTGCATAGTGGACAATATGTTCTTTAATATGGAGTATTTTATGTTTATAGTTATTAACAACAATTATAGAAATAGTAATTATGATTAATCTATGAGAAATTTCCTGAGTGGATGTCTTAAGCAATTGTATTCTAAGTTGTTTATTATGCGGCGTCGGTAATATGGGCTTAGATTAGGCATGATTTTCACTAAACTTAATCCTATCGTATTTCTACAGTGTTACGTTTTATCCAATTGGTAGACTTACAATTATAAGAATGTGGCATTTTCAATAAATTTAGGAAAATTGGTGGCTCGCTAAAGGCTATCAACCTATCATGAATTAGGATTTAATGATTTCAAGATTTCATATGAAATCATTATAGCTATATTATGTAGTAATTTTATATTTTAGTGTTTGAAAGCAATCCAAGTGTATTACATTGTTTAGTGGGAGTTTGTTTAGATGTTTGTTTCGTATTTTATTTACATAGACTTATTGATTATTTGATTTATTAGTTTGAGTATATTAAGTTAGTTTGTTAAATTTAAATTGTTTATGTAACATCTGAGAATTTTATAAACTTGATTAGGCGGCTAATTAAATATTTTTGAATTTAATTTGGGATTTAGGTATCTGAGGTGGGACGTACGTATTATAGATCGGAGATCATAAATTTTAATATTATTTTTGTGTGTCATGTGCCTTTTGATGTATTATACTTTATTTCAATGTGAAATATGGTCAAGTAGAGTGCATATCCGGTGTCCGTAAGTTTCGGAGCGCGTTGGAGAATTTTCTTCAAATTTAGTAATTTCAGGGTATTATCTCGAGATATGTGTTGAAATGAGTGTTGAGATAGTTCAAACATTTACCTAAACTATCGTTTTGATTTTCGTGAAAAAAAACTTTAATTAAGTTTAAAATTTGAATTTCTATATTTAAATGGACTTAACAAGCCGACGTGGGCTCTACACCTCGATTTGCATGCGAGACTAATTGTTTGAAAGTTTTGGAGCGCTTTAATAAATTCTTCAACTTTTGGTAAATTGGGGTATTTTTCATATATTTGTTTGGACGTAAATTGAAAAGATAATTACAAAATTAAATAAAATAATAAATAAATTGGTGGGCACCTAGTGATACGCGGGGTCGATGGTGACACGCGTGAGATGTACAATATAGTGCACGCTCAAGGTTAGTCGTTGGCACGCATGGCAAATTTATAGCCTCAAAAATATATAGATGCATATATATAGTTTGTATATATAAATATATAAATCAATCCTATAGTTTGAATTAAATAAAATTATACCTTGGATTCGCCACGAGATATGCGTAGCATAAGTGTCAAGAAAGAGAAATGGTTGAACATTGCAGTTGAAGAGATGTGTTCATGCCTCGAGATGCATGCTATCTAATCTCGAGGAAAATCAAGTGGTACATATTTATTAAACCATAAGATCTACCTCAAGATATGCATTACGTATCTCGAGGAGATCAATATAATTACTCGCAGTAAGTCGGTCGTGAAGTAATGATTATCTTGTTAATAATCACAAGATCGACCTTGAGATACACATCATGTATCTCAAAGAAGATTGAATTAAGTAATGATAATGAATCATTAGATTTGCATCGAGATTCGTGCGATGCGAAACTTGAGGAAATCCTAATATATATCTCCAAAATCATCACCGCCTTATTCAATTTTATTTTGAGACAAAGATTAACCTCGAGATACCTAGTATGTATCTTGCGAAAAACCAAAATTTATATCATTAAATTGAAACTGTTAGATTTGTCTCGAGATTTGCGTGATACGAACTTCGAGAAAATCTAATATACTTTCTTAACTCAACCAAACCTTCTCTTCTAGTTTCAAAATGGAAATAAAAAATTTGAAAGATTGAGACCGAGAAAGAGAGGAAGAAGGGGAGACCGAAAGGAAAAAGATGGAGATCGAGAGGGAGGGATCGAGACCCATGGTAAGTGAGTTGTTTTTGTATTCGATGTTGTTGAGTTTTGTTGTTTTGTTAATGGAGGTTAGAGGAGATGGAGTTGGGAGGCTCGGTCCGAGGAAAGAGACGGCTTCCTAGCCATCTCCCTTGCTCAATACCTTTGGGGTTGGGGATAAACCCAACCCTAATGAAAAATTAAATTAAGAAAAATTGTTGGTTTGGTTAAACCTAAGTTATCCACAAAATAGGGAAAAATTAGGAAAAATAAGAAAAGTGAGAAAACGAAGAATATAACTCAAGGAATTTAAGTACAACCATGAATCCATCCCGTTATTGTTATTCGACCATAATTAGATAATGTTCTTCGAAAATGGTAAGTAAACAATAATAATGACTCATGCACAAAGTGGATAACCAAATGCGTCTCGTTTCTCTAGACTTTGGGTGTATGATATGGTTCAACGTGATCTCATGATAACCACGTGATGCAAAGTATCAGTGGCTACAATGCCTCAAGCACAATATAATGTTCTCTCCTATAACCACGGTATAGTAAACACTATAAAGAGACTCGAGTCGCCCTCTTCCTCCCCACCCATATATGCATGTACGAAAAATAATGCAATATCAAGGATCAATGCAATTTATACAAAATTTACAATCATAGAATGTAAAGGTTACTATAGAATTTACTTAACTTTACAAATGCGATACTGTCACTCTCTTGCACTTAGAGTCGGTAAATTATTTCACACGGGGATTTATATGTGGTTCTACAATTCATTTATAAGTCCGGTATGATTCCACAACAATTCTACAATTTTTTCAATTTATTATATTTCAATTAGTCTCATCTCGATTCATAAACCTCGAAATCAGTCAAAATCAAATCCTCGGATGTCAGGATCCTGATTTTGATTGAAAATTATGGTCCAAAACTGAAAAATAACATAGACTAGACTTTAAAATAATTTTCACAATTTTGGATATTTTCAGTGACGTAACATACATTACGATGCAAAGTCCCCGATATAAATCCTCTAGAAAATTTCGAAATCCAGGTTTCTCATAAAAATCTCCAATTTTTAATGATTTGTCCAAAATCCCTATTTTTTAATTTTTTTCCTAAGTTTCAGGGGTTTTTTTCAATTTCAAACCATTTTTTTTTAAATTAGGGGAAATGGTTTGATCCCTTAACTGGATCCGATTCGGCTCAAGTGAGATGAACCAGGTCATGGCGGTCATCCCCTTCCTCACCTCTGTTGGTGAAAATGAAACAGAGAATTCTATTTTCTTTTCGCTCTCTTTTTTTATTGAGCAAATGAGCCCCAAGTTTCTTCCCCTCCCTCATCCTCCTTCCCCACCGTCTTCCTCTTTCCTCTATGTGTCAATTGTTCGTTCATGTGTGTATGTTGTGTTATTGTGTATATATATATATTCTTTTCCAACTCTCTCAATTTGATTATAACCTTACCATCCCTCTTCGATTCAAAAGCACAACCAAACAGTCCTTCAAATCGAAAATTAAAACCCAATTTCCATTAAACTTACCTTATCTTCGGTGATACCTGCTGCCACCAATAATAGTCACCAGCTCTCAATTCGATTTCAGTGACAGTGACGAGAGAGAGAGAGGGGGAGAGAGAGATTCAGGCAAGAGAGACGCGAGAGAGCACACACAGTGGAGAGGTGGAGTGACGAAGAAGATGACGCAATAGTAGCACATACCACATTCTCTTTGACTAGTTACTGAATTGGGATCGGATCCTAAAAACAATGAAGTCTCAAAGACTTGTTGGTGGAGAAAATGAAGCATACTGTGGGACTTGCCGTATTGGAAGACGAACCTTGTTAGATATAACCTAGACGTGATGCACATCAAAAAAATATTTTGACAACATTTTCAACATAATCATATGTGTGTAGGGGAACACAAAAGATAATGTAAAGTTTAGGGATGACTTAGAGGAGATTTGTGTGGCAGCCCCACAGCCTCGGGGTGTCATCTCTCCATGAACTCCTCGCCGGCGGGCCCAGCTACACTTTTCCAACACCAGCCCATCCATCTCATGTCTCGATAATCGTGTCCACGTATGTATTACTAACTTGGTTCATATATTCAACCATTTGTAGCTTATACAAGTTCTAGCCATGCTAATGGTTTGTGCATTACGGAGTTGCGATTATAAATTTAATATTTAACAGTGAAAGTCTTAAAGTAACATTAACATGTATTTTTATTAACTCTGAGGTTTTATAGAGCATAACTCTTATTATGGAAAACCCAAAATAATACAATGTATATGTAAAGCGACAAAAGTGAATATATACAAGTACACTTGTCTTACCAGTCTTCATAAACCCAAAAACATATATATAGCAAAATGACAAAATAAACACCAACGAGTAGTGTGCCAAACAGAAAGCCAGCTCAGAGATAGTCGCCAAGGATCCATTTGCCTTTACTCGTTGAAGGATCTGCACTCAGCTGTCACAACAAAACAGATGACGAGTCTAGTAAGTAAAATCCCAAGGAAACTCACTAAGCATTCATATGATAAAGTAAAAGAATTCTAAGAAATATTATTAAATATGACGCGTGTCGTGCGTGCCAAATATAACCCGTAAAAGAGTTACCAACCGCAAGGGTGTAGTAGTGGTAAATACGGGGTCGAATCCGCAGGACTTAGTTTACTCTAAGTTAACTAAATATGAGGGTTTTCAAATAAATATTAACTAAACTAATTAAAATAACTAACTAATTATTAAACCAACTAATTAATAATTAATTAATTCCTAAATAATGCCTAAATATCCAGTTCCACAAATCAGAATCAAGATTCAATGACAATCATGGTCTTCAATCTTTCCCAAAAAATTATTAATTTAATTCTCCTAGATTAGTGATGGAAAATCGACATCCGCCAGAAATTCTTAATTCCCCTAATTTTGATAATCAAGACATCCGCCACTAATTTCCCTAATTAATGTATAACCCTAGACATCCGCCAATAAGGTTTAATACACTAACCGCATTAATAAAGATCTATGGGATCACTAATCCTAGATAACCGGACGCGTCCGCTACCGATTTAACCTAGATCAAATTGTTGTACATTCAATGACCGTAAACCAACAACAATGAAATAGGAGAAATTAAATTAATTTAAATAATAAAATAAAAGATCTCACATAATATACTTTGAATCCATGATTCCGACTTGCTTCCCCTTCGACTTAGGCAAGAAATTGATTAGCCGGGCATTGTCTTCAAAAACTATTACTAAAAACTAATTGAACTCTTTTCAAAATTGCTAATCAATCCCCCTATTAATAATACCAAGGTTCCTAATATATAGAAATACTCCAAATTGGTCTAGGATACTAATTTTAGGGGTTAAGTACGTGACTCGTGCGTCGAGGAGCATCGTAGGGCTGTTTTTAGCTTGAAATTCGGAATCTGCCATGTGTCAATAGCCGATTGGCTGTTTTTCCTGCGTCGCCGCCACGTGTCGCGCTGTGATTTGGTCGCTTGTTGCATCGCCTCTGATGTGTCGCCGCGTATCCCGCGTGTGCTAGCTGTGCTTTCTATTTGTGTTTGCTGACTCAGCGCTATGTGGCACTGCCGGATTGGTGGAACCTCTGTTTATGAAGCGTCTGGGCGAATAGGTGATCGCTACGTGGCACACACGTGGCTCGGAAAATCGAGCGACTCTCGACCGAAATTCTGGGAGTTTGTACTGCCGCGCATCACGAGGCAGATCGACGGCTACTGAAGCGTGATGATTGGCTTGCGCGTGCGCGACGCGCGGCGTACGCGTGGCATCTCTGATTGGTCCCGCATCGTGTTTGCGCCGACGTGGTGTTTTCTGATTGGCCGGAACATTTCGTTGGCTACTCGACACATCCGACATCCGATTTCTGCAAATAAATACTCCATTTTGAGTATTAATCCGCCACGAATTCAGCCACGCAGTCCGTTTCACCTAAAAATGACCAAAAAATATAATTAAATATATATTTTAAATACTTTTAATAATTAAATATACTAAAATAGACTATTAAATACCTATAAATACCGACTTATCAAATACCCCCAAACTTAGGACTTTGCACGTCCCGAGCAAAGGTGTAAATGACAACACAAACTAAACTAGACTCCTAATATAGTAATGTACTGACTCAACTAATCCTATACCCGATCCAAATTCATGGAGTTCCTTTAGTTTACATAGTCACCAAATTAACAAGAAACTCAGAAAATTTCAGAGTTAAGATATGTCAAGCCTCGCAACCCAAACACAATTAAGATCTCACTTTCAAAACATAGAATCGGTCAATACAAAGGCCGTCAACTAATCACAAGTTTTATTAGTCTATACATTTAAGCACGCAAGTTCAAAATATTACTTAATATAGTGAAAGCACTCGAACTAAATCTTTTATTTGAGGAGTTTCGCAACTTCCGCCTTTATTCATTTTTTTCATTTTTCATTTTTATTATTTTTTTTCTCCAATTCTTTTTTTTTTCATTTTTATATTATTTTATTTTCCAATTTTTTTTCAATTTAATACGGTCCCTGCTCCATTTCCTATGGACCAATTTTCTCACTTTTTCCCACCACAAGTTTCCCTGCTCCATTTCCTGTGGAAACTTGTAGGACACTCTACATTAAGAAAACTCCTGTTAGTACTTCTCACTTTCACTATAATCAAGCAAATCCACCAAAGTGGGTTTAAAACAATACAACTTGCATAAATTTGACCGTTTACTCATTTTCGTTATCTAGCACTAAGTCTAACCATCATCTAAGTCTCTAATCATGAAATCATAAAAATGCAGAGCTACGAACTTGATTAAATGTTTCTCCTAATTTTATCTAAGTTTCAAGTTAAAAAAGCAACTATAATTTACTCATCCACAACCAAAGGCATGAACAAAGTTCGGGTGACTCTAAAATAAATAAAACATACTAAATATATACATGAAAGTGTATCAATCCCTAATGAATGAGAATGAAAGGCGAATGGATAAGAAATGAAAGAAATGAAATAAATGATATAAAACACCACCATTACTATCCAATATCCGCATATAACCGCATAAAAAAAATTAAACGATCTCACCTGCAATCTTTCGCAAAAAATCCATCCAAAACAATCCACAATCCCGAAAACACCCCCAAACTTATTCCGAACATTGTCCTCAAGGTTCAAAACAAGTCAAGGCAACCATATGACAAAAAAGAAAATGACAGTGGTGAGGAAGAACAGGGATTAGAAAATGATACAAATGCATGCATAATAAAAAAGTATAAAAAAAAACTGGTGAATGCACAAAACCTCTCATATGTGGGTGACTAAGGAAACTTTAAAATAACAATCATAACAAGAGCAAGAAGTAGTAAACATAGGAGTTAACTAAAAAGATTCCAATCAAGTCTTGCGAGTCCGAAGTTATTCAACTAAGGGTGAAATCAACAAGATGATGGAATGAAATTTAGGGTTTTGGGTCTACTCAAAAACCTGCCACGGATGCAGCGACTTAAGTTAGGTATATCCAACCAAGTCTCAAAACACCTAAAATCCTATAAACATGTTAAGTCCTAAAAAGAAATGCTCAAATTATGCTAAAAGAATAATCCAAAGTCAAACCTACAAAATTCAGCTCTCCAACCCTCTATTACCTGTAAAAAAAATAAAGAAACCAAATTAGAGTGCTATAATTATAATAATAACTAAAACTTAACGATAACTAAAATAAATGCAAGAAATAAAAAAATAAAAATAAAGCTGGGCTGCCTCCCAACGAGCCGCCTTTCTTTTAAGTCATTGGCTAGACTTAGAATGATTGATCACGTAATGCCCTCTCCTTTAGAGATGTCGACAACGAATGACGCATCTACGTAATTGGGCAATGAAGCATGCATGCCCTCTTTCAGATTTAAGAGCTCATCCGGAACTTCCGACACGAAAGAATCTATCGTATCAGGATCGTCCAACACAAAGGTGTCGGCAGTGTAGAAGATCTGCAAACGCTCCCTTACTTCCACCCCTTTATAAGGTGTACCATATGTGCATGGGAGGGTGGGTGGTCGTACCAACACCAGAAGTTGGTCTTCCTTGCTCTCTATCTGCTGCATCTCCGGCTTTTCTGAATCGACTTCAATTTCCATCTCATCATCTCCCTCATTTAAGGCAATGATAATCTCTGGCTCAATTGGAAAGACTTCACATTCGTCGGATGTTTCTATCAAATAGTCTTCCTGGTTCTCGCATCCTCATGTACCTCAAGATTTGTCGACGTATCATCTCTCACATCCTCCTCTGCAGGGTAAAAGTGAAGGAAGTTTGCACGTCCGTCAAGGTCAGCAAACTTAAATCGATATTTGGAATCTCATTGCGAGTTCGCCAACTTTCAGCAAACATTCCATCACTTCCATCATCATATCGTTCAAGGAGAGGCTTTGATGACACCGTTGATTTCGTTCATGTTGAGGAGCTTGTGTGTGTGACATGAATCCGAGAGAAGTCGAGTTGTGGCGGTGCATAGCTTTGGAATAGTGATAATTCTCATACCGTGAATTATATGGACAATTATGTGCGGAATGAGAATAATCTCCACAAATTTCGCAAACCTCGACCTGTTGCACAAAAGAATTCATGTTAATATTTTGATATCTATTTTGTGGCATACCTACCCCATTCACATTATAATAATGTGAGTCTTCGTATCGACCATAATTATGGAGGTAGGCGGAGTCCATGTCGGGGTTGACTTGCACTTCACCGATGAGAGGAGGTGTTCCATCATCGAGATTAGTCGGTCAAGTTTCACGGTCGGTGGAACTTGACATATTGCACTACATACATGTTAAGAGCAAGGGACTAGACAGACACAAAATAAAAAGAAAAAAATAAAAAATAAAAAAGGAAGAAAATAGAAATCAGGGGTTAGAAAAAAAATTAACTAAGCTAATTAATAAAGAAATAATAAATTAATTACTAATCTAACTAAGTAAACTAATAAAGTAATAAAAAAAAAAACGTAAAAATATAAAAAACAAAAACAGAGTAAAAGCAAAGCAATAAAACAAAACAAAACTAAAAACAAAAACGTAACAGAACAAACAAAACTAAAAACAAAAACGTAATAAAAAAAAATAAAATGTTAAAAAACAAAAAAGAACTGAAAACGTAAAAAAAACAAACTAACAGAAACGAAAAAAAAACGAAATCGTATTAAAAAATCGAAAAAAAACGAAAAAAACAAAAACGGAGTAAAAAAACAAAAACAGAATAAAGAAAAAAACAAAAACAGAAAAGTAAAAACAAAAGAAAAAAATAAAAAATAAAATGATAATAATAATATATTAATTACTACTCTACTTAAACCAACGGACTAAATAGATTAATTAAACTAACTAACACCTAAACTCGAGTAAAGACAAAGTCCCCAAGAACGGCGCCAAAATTTGACGCGTGTCGTGCGTGCCAAATATAACCCGTAAAAGAGTTACCAACCGCATAGGTGTAGTAGTGGTAAATACGGGGTCGAATCATGCAGGACTTAGTTTACTCTAAGTTAATTAAATATGAGGGTTTTCAAATAAATATTAACTAAACTAATTAAAATAACTAACTAATTATTAAACCAACTAATTAATAATTAATTAATTCCTAAATAATGCCTAAATAATACATAAATCTCCAGTTCCACAAATCAGAATCAAGATTCAATGACAATCATGGTCTTCAATCTTTCCCAAAAAATTATTAATTTAATTCTCCTAGATTAGTGATGGAAAATCGACATCCGCCAGAAATTCTTAATTCCCCTAATTTTGATAATCAAGACATCCGCCACTAATTTCCCTAATTAATGTATAACCCTAGACATCCGCCAATAAGGTTTAATACACTAACCGCATTAATAAAGATCTATGGGATCACTAATCCTAGATAACCGGACGCGTCCGCTACCGATTTAACCTAGATCCAATTGTTGTACATTCAATGACCGTAAACCAACAACAATGAAATAGGAGAAATTAAATTAATTTAAATAATAAAATAAAAGATCTCACATAATATACTTTGAATCCATGATTCCGACTTGCTTCCCCTTCGACTTAGGCAAGAAATTGATTAGCGGGCATTGTCTTCAAAAACTATTACTAAAAACTAATTGAACTCTTTTCAAAATTGCTAATCAATCCCCCTATTAATAATACCAAGGTTCCTAATATATAGAAATACTCCAAATTGGTCTAGGATACTAATTTTAGGGGTTAAGTACGTGACTCGTGCGTCGAGGAGCATCGTAGGGCTGTTTTTAGCTTGAAATTCGGAATCTGCCATGTGTCAATAATGCCGATTGGGTCGTTTTCTGCGTCAGCCGCCACGTGTCGCGCTGTGATTTGGTCGCTTGTTGCATCGCCTCTGATGTGTCGCCGCGTATCCCGCGCGTGCTAGCTGTGCTTTCTATTTGTGTTTGCTGACTCAGCGATATGTGGCACTGCCGGATTGGTGGAACCTCTGTTTATGAAGCGTCTGGGCGAATAGGTGATCGCTACGTGGCACACACGTGGCTCGGAAAATCGCGCGACTCTCGACCGAAATTCTGGGAGTTTGTACTGCCGCGCATCACGAGGCAGATCGACGGCTACTGAAGCGTGATGATTGGCTTGCGGTGCTTACGCGGCGTACGCGTGGCATCTCCTGATTGGTCCCGCACTGTGCCGGCGCTGACGTGGTGTTGTCTGATTGGCCGGAACGTTTCGTTGGCTACTCGACACATCCGACATCCGATTTCTGCAAATAAATACTCCATTTTGAGTATTAATCCGCCACGAATTCAGCCACGCAGTCCGTTTCACCTAAAAATGACCAAAAATATAATTAAATATATATTTTAAATACTTTTAATAATTAAATATACTAAAATAAACTATTAAATACCTATAAATACCGACTTATCAAAATAAACATGCGAAATGTAAACAGACAACCGTAAATGGATTATCGCATGCGTAAATAATAATAAAGCACAAATGCGTGTGCCTGTTCCAGTTAGCCTAGACCATTATTCAGATACCTTACCCAGGATCCCACTAGTGGGCCCACCCAACTAGCCCATCACCTGGCCCCTCTCGATGGTCGGCATAGATCCACGATGCACCGATACATGTATCGACAAAATAGCTCAGGTCATTATCCACCAAGGACTCCTGATATACATGTTATGGTTTAGAATGCATAGACACACAACGAATATCCGGTGGGAGTAAACTCAACCAACCGTCCCAACAATGATGCAGATATAAATAACTGAGTAAATAAGGAATAGAACCAGGAAATATAGTAAAACAGTAACGAAAGTAAATAAATACTAATGTGACGCTCCCGTGGGTTTTACAAACCTCACACCGCTCTCAGACCTCCCGGACTCCTGTATCCGACCCGACAAGCTCCTCGACACCGAACCTCGGTCCACCAAATCCTTGAAGTCCATTTTTGCAAGTTTAGGTTGTTTACAAAGTTTAGGTTGTTTACAAAGTTTTAGATATGTATTAAATGAAAATTCTCAAAACAACCCTTTATAATCCATATTCATGTGTCATTAGCACACTAATATGGCCTACCTAGCGCTCTAAAGGGTGTACCTAGCGCGCTAGATAGAATTAGTGCTATAGGGAATTTAACTAGCGCACTAATCGTTCCAATTAGAGCGCTAATTGCCTTCCAGGACGGAATTGTCAGTTCAAGAATTCTGTTCTAGCCCTCTCAATTAGCTACTCTAACTGGTTTTACACCCTTTCTCATAAATAACTTAAATACATCAATTAGAACACTCCAAATCATTCAATTAACCCAATTTTCTCTAATTTCATGCATACACCCCATTTTCCAATTTCATCCAAACCATCAATTCAAATTAAATCAGTGGTAGTTTCCCTATGAATATGATCTAATAACAGGTCATCAAGGTTTCACAAAAAATCAGAGGTTTAACCATCAAATCCGAATTCACTTAATTCGATAAAAAATGGGTTTATTGGAGAGCGAAGGAGATAAAGATGATGATTACCTTTGTTTGAGCTCTTGATTTCATCTCTAATGTGTGAATTCCTAGCTTGAATTCTCTCTCTCTCTCTCCCTAGTTTTCTCATATTGCATAAGAAAAATTTGAGTGGATTGATCAAAAACTCCACTAAGTCTCGTATATATATCTGATTAAGATCAAGTGTGTGTACATATCTCGAGGATTATCTTGTGTTGTATAAACATGTTGTAAAATACTCCTTAATGACTCCAATAGCACACTCATCCCCTAGTACTACTCATTATGATCATCTAGATATTCATCTCATGGTCTTCATTATTTAGTGTAAACCATAGGCTTAGCTTATTTTATTAATGTCACATTACCTTAAGCCTTTTTAAAATCATATGGTTAGTGTTTCATTTATCAAATTTAGCCAACTCATGGTCCCACTAACCTTCATCTACCCGTTATCCGGTCCCGCATCTTGACACACATTTCGAGGCGCACCATAGCCTATTATTTGACTTTAATTTAATTAGCCTATAGTTACATTACTCATTTCAATTCAATAACTTAGCCATATTTATGTAAGTTTGTTGAGTTTTCTAGTGTACCCGTATTTCACCTATTCAAAACCCACATTGACACGCCTTTTTAGGCGAACACTAGTCACACTAACTCACCCGATAACAACGTACACACATGTGGTGCGATATATAATAATAGTTTTAAACACCACATATACACAATCATCATCCAAAAATAACATATTTCCTCGGTTCTTGTGTCTGAGCCAACTGAGTTATCCACATATCGCCCAAATTACGACTGTTAATCCCCAAGATTAATGCTAAATCGTAGTTTAATTAATTTGGGTCGTTACAGTTCTTACCAACTAAAAGAATTTTTCCCCGGAATTTAAATCTCGTGGATTTCTTAATTCATTTCTTAACGGAACTGGAATAGTGGCGCATCATCTGACGTCGCCAACTCAATCTCGAACCCCACTAGACCATACTTCAGTATTTTGGGATCCTACCAGTGGACCTCTCTACCCACTCCACTATCCCATCACCCAATAGCCCTCGCGGTGCTGGCCTATCCACTGAGTCACCGACACGTGTACCCTTACAAGCTACTTAGGTCGCAATTCACTAAAAATGCCTCGTGCCACATTCTATAACCTATCGTATAGCATAACACTGAGTCTTCATATGCGTAACTAGAAATCAACATATATATACACATAATTTTAAATAAATAACTGACTAATTAAAAATATCAGATATCTTACCCTCAACATAATGTCTGGTCGCCCCTCTGTCCGGTTGACCAACTGCGTGTGCTCACTCACGAGTTTGATCTGGCTCTAGTGGTGGTGAAGCCATGGAACAATCTGCTCTTAAATGTCCAGTCTAACCACATTGAAAACATCATCGCATCTCCAACCGGCCAACCTATTTGCCTCTAGATCTCCGACCCTGGCCACAGTCTCTCTGACCCTTGTCATGTCCTCCCTGATCTCTACCTTAATGATACATTACCTATCCTCATACCGAAATAGGTTGTCTAAATGATCATCCCTCTGGTCCTTGTCTGAATGATCCCTCTATCTCTTCGGCCTCTGATCTAAACAAGAACTCTGTCTAGTATGTACCTTAGTTCAAGTAATACGCCTACCCTTTCTCTATATCGAGAAGGTCTCGTGTGGCAATGCTTGATCAAAGATCTCCAATACAGTACAAGGCCCGTATGACACCACTATCGTAGCAATCATGTCATCTACTCCTGGAGAGAAGTAGTATATTTGTAGTTGCTCTATCCCCGCTACATCTATAGAAAAATGAAGTAGGTACCGGAATCTCTCCATATACTGTATCAACGTCCGGTTACCCTGTCTCGGGAACTCCTCTCTCAAATGTAACCTCACCTCTATGGGTATGTGATGATCATAGAACAACTCCCTGAACTCCACCTATGTCATCAACTCTAGATGGGTGTCATGATACGTGGTCCACCATAATGCTACGTGGCCTCTTAAGCATGCTTAGGATAACCGTGTCTGAACATTCCCATCATTCCTCATCAACTTATGAAACCACTAATGATACACAATCCACTTTCATGCTGCCTCAAGATCACCACCTCCGTAGAAGAAACCTAGGTTGGAACATTAGGAACTCTCTCAACATCTTTGACTCTAGAGCCAGGATGAATCCTGATGTAGTAGTAGTAGCAGTGGTAGTGGTCAATTGCTTCATAGTACTGGGTGGAGGTGTAGGAGTCGGCATCTCCAAAGGAATAACAACCATCATAGTGCTCTCTAGTTGTGTCTCGACTGCTTCCCTCTCAACTGTTGTCTGGGGATTACCTTGACGACAACTGTCCCCGTAGGTACAATAACTGCTACTGGCTCTTTGGGTGCTGCTACCGCTGTAACCAGTGCTATCAATGTGGTAGTCTAATCTCGTAACAATCATAGTACCTCGGCCATCTGAGTCTCATGCATTGAAAGTCGATCCTCCAAACTAGCTGTAACATGGGAGTCCGTAGCCGCATCGCTGGTCTGACTAGTCTTATGAGGCGTTGTCGACTATCCGTCAATAATCTACATCAAGAAGCATGCTCCGGATTAGTCTCGGTATATATGTGTATATCATATTCATAACAAAATATAACATGTATATAACTCTAAGTCTATCCACCTCGCATCACTTCCCAACCTAAGTACTAAGGCAATATCATCAAGTTTCCACCACTAAAGTTTATTTATAAAGTTTTCTTCTCTTTCATTTTAAACTCATAAGTTCCTAGAACTCTAGCTTTGATACCATTTGTAGCAAACCCGTCGCCCCGGGGTGTCGTCTCTCCGTGCACTCCTCACTCAGCGGGCCCAACTGTACTTGTCTGACACTTGCCTGTCCATCTCATGTCTTGATAATCGCGTCCACATACGTATTACTAACTTGGTTCACATGTTCAATCGTTTGTAGGTTAAGCAAGTCCTAGCCATGCTAGTGGTTTATGGATTACAGAGTTGCGATTACAAATTTAGTATTTTACCGCGAAAATCTTAAAGTAGCATTAACATGTATTTTCGTTAACTCCGAAGGTTTATAGAGCGTACCTCCTACAGTAGAAAACCCGAGATAGTACATTGCATATATAAGGCGACAAAAGTGAATATATACAAGTACATATGTCTTACCAGTCTCCATAAACCCAAAAACATATATATAACAAAATAACAAAATAAACACCTACGAATAGTGTGCCGAATAGAGGGCAAGCTCAAAGATAGTTGCCAAGGATCACCTTGCCCTTACTAGTAAAAGGATCTACACTTAGCCATCACAACAAAATAGATGACGAGTCAAGTAAGTAAAATCCCAAAGAAATTCACTGAGCATTCATATGATAAAGTAAAAGAATTCCAAGAAATATTGTTAAATAAACATACGAAATTTAAATAGGCAACTGTAAATGGATCATTGCTTGTGTAAATAACAATAAAGGGGCAAACGTGTGTGCCGGTTCTAATCAGACTAGACCATACTTCAGATACCCTACCTAGGAACCCACAAGTGGGCGCACCCAACTAGCTCGTCACCTCGTCCCTCTCGATGGCCGGCGTATCCTCTACGCACCATCACATATATCGACAAAGTAGCTTGGGTCATTATCCACTGAGGACTCCTGATACAGATGTTATGGTCTAGAATGCATAAACACACAACGGAATATCTGGTGGGAGTAAATTCAACCAACTATCCAAAAAATGACGCAAATATAGATAACTGAGTAAATAAGGAATAGAACCAAGAAATAGAGTAAAATAGTAATGAAAGTAAATAAATACTCAAGGGACATTCCTATGGATTTTACAAACCTCACACCGCTCTCCGACCTCCCCAGACTCATGTATCCAACCCGACAAGCTCCTCGACACCGAACCTCAGTCCATTAAATCCCTAAAGTCCATTTTTACAAGGTTAGGTTGTTTATAAAGTTTTAGATATGTATTAAATGAAAATCCCTAAAACATCCCTTTATAATCCATATTCATCTGTCATTAGTGCTAATATGGTCTACCTAGCGCACTAAGGGGCTATACCTAGCAGGCTAGATGGAATTAGCGCTCTTAGGAACTTAACTAGAGCATCAGTTGCACACCTAGGATGATTAGCACGTTAATTGTTCCAATTAGCGCGTTAATTGCCTTCTGGGATAGAATTATGTCCTAGCCCTCTCAATTAGCTACTCTGACTAGTTTTACACACTCTCGTCATCAAAATAACTCCAATACATCAATTAGAACACTCCAGATTATTCAATTAACCCAATTTTCTCCAATTTCATGCATACACCACATTTTTTAATTTCATCAAAACCATCAATTCGAATTAAACCAGTAGTAAATTACTTATGAAAATGATCTAATAACATGTAATACATCAAGGTTTCACAAAAAACCAGAGGTTTAACCATCTAATCCGAATTCATTCAATTCAATAAAAAAAATTGGTTCATTGGAGAGTGGAGGAGATAAAGATGATGATTACTTTAATTTGAGCTCTTGATTTGGTCTCTAATGGGTGAATTCCCAGCTTGAATTATCTCTCTTTCTCTCAGGTTTTCTCAGATTGCATGACAAAATTTTGAGTGGATTGATCAAAAACTCCACTAAGTCTCGCATATGTATTTGATTAAGATCAAGGGTGCTACGTATCTCGAGGATTATCTTGTGGTGTATAAACATGTTGTAAAACATTCCTTAATGACTCTAATAGCATACTCATCTCCTAGTACTACTCATTACAATCAACTAGATATTCATCGCATGGTCTTCATTATTTAGTGTAAACTATAGGCTTAACTTATTTTATTAATGTCACATTATCTTAAGCCTTTTTAAAACCATATGGTTAGTGTTTCATTTATCAAATTTAACCAACTCATGGTCCCACTAACCTTCGGCTACCTGGTATCTAGCGCCCAGTGTCTCGACTCGCATTTTGAGGTGTGCCATAACATTTTGTTCGACTTTAGTTTAATTAGCCTATGATTACATTACCCATTTCAATTTAATAAATTAGTCATATTTATGTAAGTTTGTTGAGTTTTCCTAGTGTACCCCATATTTCACCACATATACACAACTATTATCCATAAATAACGTATTTCCTCAGTTCTCGTGTTCGAGCCAACCGAGTTGTCTACGTAACTCCCAAATTATGATTGTTAATCCCTAATATTAATGTTAAATCCTAGTTTAATTAATTTAGGCCGTTACATTTGTCATCGGTTAGAGCTTCATTACGATCCAGTTTCTAAAACAATATCCAAAAGTATAACACGAGCTTGATGAGCGGAGAAAACAAGTATTGTGTAAGTGGATTAAGAACTTGCACTTCCTTGATAGTTACGCGTCTAACATCGGCCGCTACATAGATTCTAAGAAGTTGAAGATGTTTGGGATGAAAAAGCACGATAGTCATGTATTCACGCAACGACTTCTACCGATTGTTTTTCAAGATCTCTTAAAGGAAGACATATGGATTGCAATCAATGAGTTAACCATTTTGTTTAGAAACTTAACAGCTACAAATTTAAATGTTGAGAATCTACGGCTTTTGAATGAAAACATTTCGAATATATTGTGTAAGCTAAAAAAAAATATTTTTACCAAGTGTTTTTGACTCAATAGAGCATCTCCCTATCCATGTGGCGCACGAGGCTATCTTTATTGGCTCGGTACAATTTCAGTGGATGTATCCTTTCGAGAGGTAATCAAATCTAATCGTTTCCCATCTACTTTTATCCTACATAATGAAAAATGTTTAAAATATACATCTACCTGATTTACTTCTATGAATGTAGATATTTGAAACATTTAAAAATAAAGTTATGAATAAGGCAAGGGTTGAGGGCTCAATATGCAATGCTTATTCAGTATAATAGACAACTACATTTGTTCTTATTATTTTGAGGAAGACGTCTCCACCTCGCACAACTGTCAGCCTTGCAATTATGATGGTGGAATAGGCCCCACTCAAAATTTGATAGTAACTTCTCAATTTTTACCCACCCAAGTCAAGCCTTTAGGAGATGAAAGAAAGCCTTTAGGAGATGAAAGAAACATTATCTCATGGATGATGAGTGTAATGTCACACATGCGTATGTGTTGTTAAATTGTCTTAAAGTCAATCCTTTCATGAGGTATACATAAATACGTGACAATACATAGTTTTCATGTTAATTTTTTAATAGTGTAATTCTATTAAATCGTAATCTTTGATTTCTTTCATCTCTTGTTAGGATGTACGTACCGGAGTTGCATTCCAAACAACCGAATATCACACAAAATGCAATCGATGAACAACTTGAGAAATGATTCTCAACCAGGGTACAAAAATGTGTAAATCAATAATAAATGCATGTTAACACAGTTCTTCTTGTATTGTTATTTAATTGAAAATGTTGTTTATTTCAAAAAAAATGTTTCGACCATAAGCGCATACGTATATTCAAGATACAACACGTCTAATGCTTTAGTACGGTCCAAGTCGACTTTGCACCGTATATCACACGTATCTTGTTAATCGCTACAAGTTTCACACAGTGTTACATAGAGAAAACAACAATACACGTAGTAGCAGTGTGTGCATTAGGAGCACAAATTATGTAGAATGTGATAACGACTTCTATGGGCAATTGCGAGAAGTGATACAAATCGAATATGTTGGGTCCTTATATACTGTGTTGTTCAAGTGTGAATGATTCGATCCCATGCCCGATGTCGAGACAAGAGTTCACTGCTCCTTCAAAATCATCGACGTACATAGAAATTTCGATTAAATAAGTACCGGCATTTTATACTAGCTATGCAGGCTGACCAAGTGTACTTTCTTTAATACCCAAGTGTAAGAAGTGTGCAGAACAATTGGCAAGCTACATGCAGACTTTAGTGGAAGTTCATCGATGAACACAACTTAGTCGAGAACATTGAGAGTGCGTCTACAGAAGAAGACGTCTTTCAATAGCAGCTACCTAAGCATGATATTGAGGTTAATAGTAGTAATAATGTTGCAATATCGCTAGATGATCCTAGTGGTGCACATATGTCATACGTTGATGAAGAAGATGATGAAAGTGATAATTCTGAGCTTTCAACGGATGATGGGAAAGTGACAACGAACCATGAAATAACCACTCGAGTAGGTAAAGGAAAACAAAACCTAGTCTTATATTTGTTACCTTGTTTTATAATATTTTAAATATAGGACGTTTATATGCAAATCTTTCTTAGTTTTAAGTTTTTAAAAATTAATGTCAGACAAAAGACACAATCCATCATTCGGTTAGGGATCCGGTGGACAATCCGGTGGAGTAGTATGACAACCCCATACCCCAACAATAGGGGCCCACCTGGCCTAAACCTACATGGACCCCCAGTCAACTCTTGCAGAGTCAATGTAGGCCTAGTCAGCCTCTTATCAAAGTTATTCAATCATTAGTTGTTTATTATATTTGTTATTTAGTTTAAAAAGTCTTAATGTTTACGCAGAAGAATTTACAAATACTTAAAGAAACTTAAATAAGTAAACGGTAGTCGGGACATGCACATGTGGAAATCCTGCAAAATTAGATCTCATGTATATAATTGGTGATAAATAGTATGAAGAATTGTCATATATATATATATATATATGTATCAAACATCTCATAACCCAAAATGAACCACAATGTAACCAAAAACATTAGTATGTATCATATGTACATTAGAAAATATTAAAAATAAACCTATTGTAGTAACAAATAGGAGCCGACTCTGAGGGAAGCTCAGAGGAAGTCACCAATCATAGACTCTTTACCTCTAATACTAGAGGGACCTACAATTTTCTCAAAAATAGAGACAATTCCAGTGAGAAAATCAGAAGAAGTTCAACAGTAATTCAAAATAAACAATAAACAAGTCTATAAATCGTGTTGGAAAAAAATAAAGTGGTGAGAAAGAATAGTAAAATGATTGATAGACAGACCAATGATCAATGTTAGGGACCAAATGACCCGGAAGCAAAATATATAAAGTAAGTGGTCCTGACACTCTACACGTGGGATCAAAGCTACTTAAAAATGAAAATACCTAAAACTGGTGCGGCGAGTCATGCCGCTTTAACGACACCTAATCCGTTTGGCACTGTTTGCTCGCTTGAACCGTAGCCTGAGAAAATTCCAAAGGGAGTTACAAACTTAATTGGATGCCCAACCACAATAGAACTCGAATGCCTGAGAAGAGCCACCATATATAGCGGATGCTCACTTTGAGGATTCAGTCTCGTCGGGAAGCCACGAAAGTTGGTCGGCTGCTCAACCCGCGAGTGGACACGACTACACCTGACCACTTAGACCCCAAGTCACTCGATAGGGAAGTAGAGTCCAAAAATAGCAATCATTTCATCAAATATAGCAAGGAAATGACAAAGATTAATATTGAATTTCTTACTGGTTTACTTACCTCAACACATAAAATACCAACAAATCGTAGCTCCTGCACGCCTCAAAATACATAGTCAATACTTGAAACTAGTCTCTTAAGCTCTTGGTATCAATTTACAATGAGTTAGGTGTGTTTGAGTCTACTTAATATAATTTAGATTTTTAAATCTCAAAATAATTAAAAATATGGAATTTCTAGTGTTGTCACGTTTTTCGAGGAGAATCTCAATGTAAAAAAATCTCAGAAAAAACCTCCAAACTCATTTTCTTACAATTTTCTCACTTTTCTTATTTTTCTTAATTTTTCCTATTTTCTTGAATTTTTTTGGATTTTTATTATTTTTATAAATTAATATATAAAAATTATTTTTTATTAAAATGGGTTTGGGCCCCTAAACCGGGTCCAGGCTGAACCAAACCCGATTCAGCCCTGTGGGGGGACCGAGCTTAGCCCACTGCATGCGATCCCCTCTCTCTCTCTCTCTCTCTCTCTCTCTCTCTCTCTCTCTCTCTCTCTCTCTCTCTCTCTCTCTCGAGAAAACGAAAGAGAGAAAGCGAACCAAGAAGCACACATTTTTTTATTTTCTTTTTCTTTTCTTTCCTTAAAATCAACAACCATACTCTTCTTCTTCTTTTTTTCCTTTAAATCAACTAAGATTAACTTCGTAAAATCAAACTACAAACAATAAATTAATATAACCTACCATGAATCCATAAACATTAAAATTACATGAAATTATGAGTACTTACTTGGCTTAATAGGATCTCCAAATGAAATTAATCTTTCTCCTTCATCAACACCACCTCTACACCTCTAACTTAAATGAAACTTACTCTTCATCTTTCTTTCTTTAATACTTTCTCACAAACTCACCTAGGGACACACATCATACCCCCAATGTGTGGTCTTCAAAAGCCCATAACTTATGGTTCTTACTAAGCCACATTAATTAGTTTTTTTAATGGACTTAGTTACATTGAATTAGAACAAAAACATTAATTTCAATTATTTTAGAAATTGATATATTCTCATCATTTAGTGTAGATAATAAAATTAATAAATTTCTTTAAAGCCGAAATCTCATCGATCTCGTCGACCTACCCAAGCTTGCACACACATCTCGAGGACTACGCTCATTCATTAATTCGATAACAACGTTAATAAAGTTTTGCATGCACACATAGATAAATATAAAAATATTCAAGGCATCACACACCAGTGAAATTATTGAATTATTATATCGGTGTTGACGCTCGAGTTCTGACCGAGTCACCACGTAGGTTAGCCGCCACGTCATGGTCCTATTAGGTAAATGACTAGGATTAGATTTATTAGGTTCGTTACATTCTTCCTAACTAATAAGATTTTCATCCTCGAAATTGAAATATCTAAAATGAAATTACTTACCGAAATAAAAAAAGAAATAGGAAACTTTCGTGTATATAGGACTCCCGTTCCCGCACTAATTCTTTGTCTCCCTGATGCTACCACTTGACGAGGACTAACTGGATGTCCTTGTTCATCAAACTTTGTACCTTGATGTCTAAAATTTTCACAGGCTATTCCTCGTAAGTAATATCCTCGGCTAGGTTAATCTGAGTCTAGTCCACTATCGGTCTATCTCCCTCTCCCGACCTGTCCAATCTCCGCATCAATATATGGAACACTGGATGAATGCCTACCAACTGCGATGGTAACTAAATCTTATATGCAACCTTACCGACTATCTCTGTGATTTTGAAAGGACCTATAAACCTAGGCGCAAGCTTTCCTTTGATTTTGAGCCATTTGTGACCCTTCAGTGGTGAAACTTTTAGATAGACAAAGTTTCCCACTTTGTACTCTAACCCATCTCAGCGCTTGTCAGCATATTTCTTCTATCTTTCTTGAGCTCCTCGAAGACGTTGAAGTATCAATCGTATCTTCTCTGTGTGATCCTCCACAATCTCTGGCCTAATTGTTTTCATATCCTCAGGCCATTCCCAACATGCCAGTGATCTACACGCCCTATCGTGGAGTGCCTCAAACGGTGTCATCCTGATGCTAGCCTGATAACTATTATTACACGTAAATTCATACAACTATTCCCACGACCCACCATACTCTATCACACATGCTCTAAGCATGTCCTTTAACACTTGAATTAGTCTCTCTGGTTGTTTATTAGTCTACGGGTGGAACATCGTACTATGTTGTAACCTCGTGCCAAACTATGCTTGCATGCTACTCCATAACATGGATGTGAGCTGTGATCTTTTGTTTGACATAATACATAATGGTACCTCATCAAGTCTGAAAATCTCTCTCTCTGATAAAAAAATGCTTAGCTACTCAAACTTATGTTTAGTAGAAATCGACAAGAAGTGATCATATTTGGTCGATCATTCCATAATCACCCAGATACTATCTTGCTTGTGCAGAGATAGAGGTAAACAACTGACTAGATCATTGGTAATATGCACTTCCACTAAAGAATGGGAAGTGATTACAACAATCATTTAGGCCCCGATGCTAAGTCTTAACCTGCTAGCAAATCTTGTAACTTCTAACATATTCCCTTAGGTCCACCTTCATCCTCGGCCACCAAAATAGACGTCTCGTATCCTAATTCATTTTGAAGTGTCTCTATACATAACTCGGCCATTGATGGAATCCATAATCGTCCCATATATCATAAGCACGAGTCTATTAACAACCTCTTCTCTAGATGGTCTGAACTTTCTGCCAACTCATGAAGCCTCTATAACTGCTCATGAATATGAAATGTAACTATCTTACTAAGGTAATCTAATTGAACGTGATACGCTCCCAACTAGTCCATCCTCAATAACACGTCAAACACTAAAAAATCTAGTACTCTGAAGCCTATAGGCATCTCGTGTCTCTTTATCTCGACAATTTAACCCTCACAGATCATATTAGGGTAAATCTTGTCATCAGCAGCCGTTCAAAGGATCAAGTAGGTGCTAAGCCTAATGGGTTTCAACCTTAACTCATCTGCCATCCGTTCAAAAATAAAAGACACGATCGAACCAGAGTTAATCAAAGTATGCATCGTGGGATGATAAATATAAATTGTGCCTTCTATAAGCTGTCATGTTACCTATCGGTCTGCTTGAGCCATTACGTGTGCTTACTCTCGGTGTTGCTACTATTGTGGGCTCTATTTTACATCAATAAGTTGTGAACACTTGATCTTGATATGCCCTTCTATCCGCACTCAAAACATAATCTCAATCTATGTTGCTCAGACTATCTGCTATACTACTAGCATAACCTTTAGCCCTGTCGGCCCCTACCTCTGCCCCTAATCCTACTGTTAATAGCCCTGAACTACTATCTTGATTGAGAATTATGTAGTGCATGTAAAGTTTTGCCTGTGCAACTCTACGTTGAAGTAGGCATGCCTCCATAAAATGGATGCGATGTAATAGACCCTGCACTTTGTTCTTTGTCAAACCTCTAATGGTTCTTCTTCCTCTTCTTGTCTTTATAATGACCATGCTCAGATCTCCACTTTAGACTCTGACCAATCGGCTTTCTACTAGTCGTAGGGCACCATCCTCGGGGTGCGTGATAAGATAAGCCTATTTAGTCAAGCTACTCTCATAATCCATAATTAGGTTACTTGGTTTGGTCATAACAATTGTGCTCCAAATGGTATGAAACAACCCACCATAGAAGAAGTGAACCTAGTCCATGTCAGTGTCAGCTACTCCATCAGTAAACAACAATAGCTGATGGGATCTCCCCATATACTGAATCGCAGACTCTCACAACCTCTATCATATATGCATGAGTTCTAACCCCTTGGAGATCATTATGGAAGGTAGGAAGAAATTCTGGTTGATCTCTTGAATTCTTTTCATATATGCAGCTCTCCTTGGGTGGTTATGAAGATAGTCCACAAGGTTTTTGCATCTTCTAAGAAGGAAAAAGTTGCTAACTCATGCCTCTTGCAATCATCTAGACTCAAAAGTCTATGGATCTTCTCATGACTTCTAATGAATTTTCTTGCCTTCAACACATCAAAATCTCTATTGAACTTCCTCGGTCTGTATTTCTCATACTCTTTAATCAGTCTGGCCTCAAGAGTCAAATCAAAGCCAATAACTCTTAGTTAGTTCCACAACTATTGGCACTGGTATCTCAAGTAATATGGGGACTACAAAGGTAACTGGTGTTGTATGTACTGTAGATCGTGATGAAGTTGCCTAAAATGTGGGCGCACTTGCATCTTGTGTGGAAGCCACTATAGGTGTCGATTGTGATGACAACTGCCCCTTGAGAATAGTCAAAATCTCATCCAGACATCTATCCTGTGAATCAGCCATTTATGTTAAGGCATGAAAGTTTGCTGGATCAATAAGCCTAGACCTCTATATCCATTATGATTACTGGTATCCCGATGATCGGCCATCGCGGTCTACAAAGTCAAATAGCAAGCTTCGATCAGTTTCTATGGCTACCGGTAATAGTATATAATACATATTAGACAATTAACGTATGTGATTCAAAGTCACTTCCCCCAATTGTGATGGCCCCAAACCCCACAATCTGGGGCTCGCCCGAACTAAACCTACGTAGACCCTCGATCAACCGATGTAGAATCAATGCAGGCCTAGTTAGCTTTTTATCTAAGTTATTCAATCATTAGTTGCTTATTATATTTTTTATTTAGTTTGACAAGTCTAAATATTTACATGGCAAAATTTAAAAATATTTAAAGCAACTTAATTAAGTAAAAGGTAGTTGGGCATGCCTAGATGTGGAAATCCTGGAAAAGTAGATCTTATGTATACATCTAGTGAGAAATAGTGTGAAGAAGTGTCATATACATGTATTAAATATCTCACAACCCAAAATGAGCCCCATTATAACCAAAAACATAAGTATGCATCATATTTACAATCCAAAATATCAAAAATAAACCTATCGTTGTAACAGAGAGGAATTGACTCTAGTCACTAAGGCTCGTTGCCCCGGCTACTAGAGGGACCTGCAATTGTCACCGTAAGCAGAGATAATTCTAGTGAGTAAATCCAAAAGAAGTTCAACAGTAATTTAGATTAGACTATAAAAAAAGTCTATAAATCATGATAGAAAGAAATAAAGTCACCAAATGATCGTGATAGACAAACTACAATGATCAACGGTATGGTCCAAATGATCAGGAAGCAAAGGATATGGAGTAAATGGTGCTGACACTCGACATGTGGGCTCAAGCCACTTAAAACGTGCAACTATCTAAAACTGGTGCGACGGATCAAGCCACTTCGACAACACCTAATCCGTTCGGCACTGTTGGCTCGCTTGAGTCACCCGAGAAAATTCCAAAGGGACCTACAGACTTAACAGAATGCTCAACCACAATGGAACTCGAATACCTAAGAGGAGCCACAACACATGTCGATGCTCACTCTAAGGATTTAGAATCGTCGGGAAGCCACGAAAGCTAGTCGGCTGCTCAACCCATGAGAGAACACGACCACACCCGACCACTTATACCCTAGGTCACTCGGTAGGGAAGTAGAATCCAATAATAGCTATCATTTCATCAAATATAGAAAAAAATTAAAAACAATTAATATTGAATTTCTTATTGTTTTGCTTACTTCAACACACAAAATACCAAGCAAATAGTGACTCCCACATGCCTCTAAATGCGTACACGATGCCCGAAACTAGTCTCGTAAGCTCCTTATATCAATTTACAATGAATTAGATGTGTTTAAGCAAATTTGAAACAATTTAGGTTTTTAAATCCTAAGATAATTCAAAATACAAAATTTATAATAATGTCACTTTTTAAATCCCAAAATGTAAGAATCTCTCAAAAAAACCTCCAAACTCATTTTTTTACAATTTTTCTCTCATTTCTTATTATTCTTGATTTTTTTCCAATTTTTCTTGCTGAATCTTTTGTTATTTCGTACTATTTTATAAATTAATATATAAAAAAAAATTAATTAAAATGGTTTTGGGCCCCCAAATCAAGTCTGTCAAATCCCAAAATCTTAAACTGAAAGTTATGGCTAATTCGGGATTAATAGAGCCTAATTATGATTTTGGCCGCGATTCGAGATGTAATGACTGGTGAGATTGAGATATTAAATTATTTTTATTTTTATTTTTTTAAGTGATGTGTGCCTTGTGTTGTGTATTATATACTATGTTATTTTGCGAAATTCAAGTCGACTAAGTAAATTTAATATTCACGAGGTTTTATCTTGAGATACGTGTCGAAATGGGTGTCGATATAATTAAAATATTGACATGAACATTTTTTTCGAATTTCGTGGAAAAATAATTGTATTTAGGTTTAAAGTCCGAAATTTTGAGTTTAGTTGGACTTAACGAGTCGACGTGGGCCCTACACTTCAATTTGCATGCGAGACAAGTTTTTTTAGAGTGTTAGAGTGCATTGGTAAATTCTCTTATGTTCGATCGAATTGGAGTATTTTTGAAGGTTTAATATGGACAAAAAGCGAAGACATAAATATGAAGAAATAGAAAAGGAACCAAATCACTAAACAAAGTCATCTCCCCACCCCCCCCCCCTCCCCCCAGGAACCAAATCACTAAACAAAGTCGTCTCCCCCCACCCCCCCCCGAGTGAGTTAAAAACGCCATTTGCAACTCAAAAAAACACACAAAATGCAAAACAAAGAGTTAGAGGTTGAAGACGAAGGGCTGATCTCCAAATCATGGCCAAACCATATTATGCTAGTTGAGCCGAACCGAGCCCGGTTCAGGGATCAAACCATCTTTCAATTAAAAAAAATTAGTTTAAAATTAGAAGAAAATCCATAGAAATTAGGAAAAATTCTAAAAGAAATTAGATTTTTGGAAAAATTAGTGGAAAATCAAAAACTTTTATGAAAAATGAGGATTTTTGGATTTTCTTGAGGATTTATATCGGGGTTTTCCTCGTAATACATGTTACGACATCGAAAATGTCTAAAATTTAGAAAAGCCCAATTGAGGTTAGTTTTCGATTTCAAACCACAATTTGGACTAAAAGTTAGGATACACACATTCGAGAAATTGATTTGGAGAGATTCCGGGGTTTGCGAGTTGAGACAGGATCGATAAATATATAATAAATTAGAAAAAATTATATTTAAGCTTAGACAAGATAATTTTCGATGTCAAGTAATAATTCTAAGACAAAAATGAAATCTGGGCATTGGAGAATTTATTTTGGATGTGTTTTAGAGATTTTCGAGATGTGATTGGGTTAATTGAGCTGCAACTAAATGGAAAACTTGTGGAATGATTTTGGAATCTTGTCGAACTTCTAAATGAATTATAGGACCATAATTGGAATCTCGTGTGGAATAATTTATCGACTCGGAGCATAAAGGAGTTTGATATCATGTTTGTAAGCTTAATTAAATCTCATATTAACCTTTACATTGTATGATTATAATTTCGTATAAATTGCATTGAACCTTGGTATTGCATTATTTATTGTACATGCATATATGGGTAGAGAGGATAAAGGTTATTCGAGTCTCCTTATAGTGTTTACTATAACTTGGTTATAGAACACTATATTATGCTTAAGGGGTTGGAGTCATTGATACTTTGTATCACATGGTTATCATGAGATCACGTTGAACCAGATCATACTCTCATAGTCTAAAGGGACGAGAGTCATTTAGTTATCCTCTCTGGGCATGAATCTTTATTACTATTTACTTACCACTTTTGGAGGATATCAACTGATTGTGGTCGGATAATATAAACAGAATGGATTCACGGTTGTATTTAAATTCCTTGGATTATATTGTTTGTTTAATCACTTAGATTATTATGCATTTGATTAGTACAGGTGTTTTGGATAGAGTTGGATTTACTTATCCGACATTATCAAATATTTATAATTGGGTAATTACAGATTTTAGCAGCTGACAGGGAAGGGAAAGCTTTTTGACTATTGGTGACTTGCTCAATTATTTTCTCTATGTATGCATTATTTTTTGAATATAATATATTGTATAAATGGGTTTTGGGGTTTGCGTGTGATTAGGATCTTCTTTAGAATTGTTATAATGGTTTTAGGATGGATTGAAATGTTGCGGAGCTAAGGTAATGATAGTTTAAGGATTTTGAAAATTTGAGATAGGTTAGAATTAATAAATATTTTTGTGGATGCAATATATATTGTTATGGGATAGATTGTGAGCCATTTTACATATCCACCAAGCTGAGAAGGTTTTGCTAAAGATTTTCAAAGATCGAGTTTTTCGATATAGGCTTAGAAACAGAGAAGGTGCTGTCGATAATTTTTTACGAAATTCTAGATATTATTTAATCAATCTTACGGAACTTTGAGGTTTGAGATTTACTTTTAGAATCCTTTATGGTTGATAAAGAATTAAATTTGATAATTAAGACGATGGATTTTTAATTATTTATTGATATTGAGATTAAGGCTGCTAGATTATCAAAGGAATTAATGTAATCTAGGTCGGTCAAATGCCCTAATTATGTGGGGTCTGACAGGATTCGGGCTGAACCAGACTCGATTCAACCCTTTTGGGCGAGCTTAAGCTCGACGCAGCCCGTCAGGCCTGAGCTTGACCTGGCTCAACGTGCCAGGATATCAAGAAGGTGGACCACCAAGCACTCGTTTTTTTTTCTTTTCTTCGAAATCAACAATCATACTCTTCTTCTTCTTCTTCTTCTTCTTTTTCTTTTAAATCAACTAAGATCAACTTCATAAAATCAAACTACAAACAATAAATTAATCCAACCCACCATGAATCCATAAACATTAAAACTACATGAAATTATGGGTACTTACTTGGCTTAATAGGATCTCCAAATGAAATTAATCATTCTCCTTCATCAATGCCACCTCCACGCCTCTCTCTCTCTCTCTCTCTCTCTCTCTCTCTCTCTCTCTCTCTCTCTCTCTCTCTCTCTCTCTCTCTTTATACTCTCTCACACACTCACCTAGGGACACATACCATACCCCAAATGTGTAGCCTTCAAAAGCCCATAACTTACAATTCTTACTAAGCTACATTAATTATTTTTTAAGGGAGTTAGATGCATCGAATTAGAACAAAAACATTAAATTCAATTATTTAAGTAATTGAGATATCTCATCATTTGCTTAGATATTTAAATTAATAAATTTCAATTATTTTCGTCAATACTCATATTCGCCCTCCCAACGTGCCCTCTTCTTCGATCAAATACCTATATCTTACATACATCCTGCACATCCCCCCTCAGCTTTTATGTATTTTCCATCTGCCAATGATCTGGCCTCTGTGCAGATGTACTCTATGCTTTTTGCATCGCTATCCACTCCACCCATTGCTGGTCATACTACGAAGAGACCAGGTATGGGGCCTATTTTTTCATCAAGGGGATTAACATCTTCCTCACATCAGCAGGATCGACTGAACGACCACGGTACAGCCTCACCGCCATGCCATTCTTATTTGCATGTCTCGCTCTTTACGAATTATCACGTTGAGCATGCATCACAATTATTGAGTTTCTCAGCACATCGTTTGAGTGACCCATCCATCATTACTGCCCCACGCGGACGACGACAATGCATTCAGGCAGCTAGGGCCCTGAGAGGCAATAATGCTAACCACGGATGGCTATACTTGGGAGTTTGTTCTTGACCATATGCGCAGACGTATACTGGAATCAATGGAAGACAAAAAAATATTTAAATCAAGTTTGTTTCTTTTACCTATGATATAAAGACTAAACTTTCTATTATTTTAGATCTATTCAAATTTCAATATTTTGTACATAGCTTTCTTTCAATTGGGATCCATCAGATGACGGAGCTATTAGAGAAGCGCATGATAGGCAAATCGCCACTTAATACATCAACTTCATCAGCAAGATATGTTCCAATGATAAAATGCATGGCCACGTATCTACTAAGATCTTTGAGCACTACAAGAAGATGTGGTCCACCCCTATATTCAAAAAGAAGTCAGAGCAAGCAAGCAAGAATCTGAGAACGAATACATAGGGACCCAGTACGGGTGTAGCTGTGCATACAAATGATTCCATATCCATCTTTCAGCATGCAAAGAGGTTAGTAGGTCATGCTATAATAAATTTATATATATATATATATATATATGGAAATTGATAAAATGACACACATTGGGCACACACTTGAGGCACACACTTTATTTTTTAGCCATTTATAGTATTTTGTAAAATGTGGAGCCCACGCCTTGGGAGACAAGGAAGAGCCATAAATGGCTAAAAATAAAGTGTGCACCCAAAGTGTGTCATTTTATTATTTTCCATATATATATTATAAGAAACTTAATACTAGTTAAACATATTATATAGGAGGAGAAATTAGGTCGACCCCAGACTGCTTTAGAGTTATGCTTATACTTACGCACCAAAGATCATGACGGCATTACTTTCCTAGATCAGAGAGTAGAGACGATTGTTGTAAGAAACTAGTTTTGTAGTAATAATTAATTATAGGTATCGATGACTTATGTATTTGACATATGAATGTTTAACTTCTTAATACAGATGGCAATACACAACAGACACGTCGAGCTCACACAGATGTAGGGTTCTAACACACCAATTGATGAAAATGAGCTATATTTATCTGTCGTGGAGCATGACGACATAGAGCAGGGAGATGGACTAGGATGGACACCATCAGGGTCAGGGCGTAGACATGCTGGAGCACGATCGTCAAGGCGTAGACATGCTAGAGCTAGATCTTCTTAGCCTACGTCTGCTAATGATAAGCCCATTGAGCAACCAAGGGGGACATTAAGAAGATGCAGAGAAGTGTTTTAAAGGTGATCCAACATAAAACCCTTGACTGCGACCAGTTGTGAGCGATGTAAAGACGATTAGGTAGCATGGAGCATACTCTAATGAACAGCCATGGAATTTTATTCGTGCCTCTAGCAAATACTCATGATGACTCAGAGACCGACCATCATCTCGAAAATTGACTCCTCTGATGTATGCATCATATTTAGGCTTTAGAATGTTTTTTACATATTTATACTTTAGCCTTATGTTTTATCTTACTATATTTTGATACTTGTAAACTTTCTTTTGTTGGTTGTTGTAAACTTCTTTTTTTGTATCTAATTCTTTTATTTTTCTTTATTTATTTCTATTATTTAATTTAATTTGTTTTATTTTATTTATTCTAAAAAAATTTTTAAATAAAATTGTTTTTGTTCACTAAATAAAAAACAAAAATACTGTTATTTGTAATTTAATTAGTTTTATAATATTTTCAAATAAAAAAATGTTTTATAACTAAATACAGAAAAATACAAAAATCATTTTCAAAAACACAAAAAAAATCGATTTTGTAATTAAATTTGTTTTTTAATTTTTTTTTAAAATAGCGACGGGACCCGTCACTAAATTGTGTGTCATAGCTATTAGGCCAGACACGTGTCAACTAATGGAAACAGCATTAGTGAAGGGTCCCCGTCGCTAAATTGGGTGACGTGGCAGTTCAAAGTGATTGACCTGTTACACGTGTTAAAATATAGCAACAAGGTTTGGCGACAAGTTAGCGATGGGACCCGTGGTTATTTCTGACACCCATTGCCAAACCAAAATAGCAACGATGAAATCACAACGGGTCAAACCGGATTAGCGATGGACTTTCTTGTCACTAATCCGAAAAACCCGCTGCTAATTCGGTCATTTTTGTAGTGATAGCAACAATTAAAACCACAAACAATGTTGCAATAGATTGGCTAAAATCGTATAATCTTGTGATTTTATAATACTTAACACATATATTCCTAAGGCAAGGCTCCAAATGTAATTGTGGAGATAAAATATGTACAAAATATATACTTATATACTATATGCATGGTACATTAGTTTAACAACAATAACAACATATCTTCAATCCCAAAATTAGTTAGTTCGGCTTAATGGATCAAATTCTATCATTGCGTAAATCAATATACTTAAAAATTATTATTATTATTATTATTATTATTATTATTATTATTATTATTATTATTATTATTATTATTATTATTATTATTATTATTATTATTATTATTATTATTATTATTATTATTATTATTATTATTATTATTAAACCAAACATACATTTACAAGAAAAACTTCAACTAAGATTTGGTTTGACCTCTAATGCCTGTTAGGGGTTACTATTTATTGCACGTAAAGTCGAGCTCTCCCGAGTACAAGGCATCACATTGCATATGCCCTACCCTTCTTTTTAGGGATGTTAATTTTTGTGCGGCCCGTTGGCCTGATTTTGTCCGGCTAGAAAAAAAGGTTTGGACAATTTTTTTTAATCCGTGCCGAGTTTGGACATGGCTTTTATGTTCAAATTAAAATCAGAGTCAGGTCTCGACAAGACCCTCTAGACCCGAACCAGGCCTAAATTCCAAAAGATACCTATTTTATTTTGAAAATATACTTTCATACATTGTATAATTCACAAAAACAACTATAGAAATAAAGACTACATAACTTGTATAGAAATATACTATTTTAGTTTTGAGACTTGGCTAAATTGCTTAAGACAATATTATGCATTTTATATTTTAACAAAAAAAATATTATTATTTTTGATAAATTAAAATATTGAATACAACTTGAACATCACTTTTTAGAGAAGATTATATTAAGTGGAATTTACTGTGATTTTAATAATTTAAAAATCTTTCAAATATAAAATAAATTTAAAAAAAAACTCGACAAAATCTGGACATTTAGAGAATCCAGATTAAAAATAAATCGAGTTTATGCAAGATACACTTGTCCAAATTCACAATTTGTAAGGTCTGGATGATGCAAATACTCGTTTATATCAAGGGCGGCCCGAATCCGGACCCGATAAAATTGACACCCCTACTTTTATTAGTTAAATCTGGTTAGACTACTTTAAATTTAAAGATTCAAAAATAAACACTAGTGCACAAAAAATCTATAATTATATATATATATAACACTAAGTTTTGTATCAATAATTCAATATGCCATCTAAATAAAGTCAAAAAAATCACCTATCACCTAAATTAAAAAAGGCAGTGGCTAAAAAGACCTCAGTTTTTACTAAAAATACCTTAATTTTGAGTTTTGAACTGATTTTTTATAACCTATTAGCGAAATGTCCTTATTGCCCCTAATATATAAGGGTTTTTTTGTTCCAATCATACCTCGGCCTTTTGAAATCAAAAAATTGTGTCACTCCCACTTCTCGAAACCCTATCCGACCTAAACTCCCTTCACTTTAAGTTTTTGGCCAAACAAGGTTGAATCCTTACGAAATTGACATAGTCCATTTTCTCATCATTTTTGTTGTTTTACTGGCCTATTTAATGTTTTTTAGTGCTTACGTTGTTTTTTCATTTTTGAATTTCTAGTGATCAATTTTTGGGACAAATCGAGCCATTGAAGATAGAAAACGCATAGGAAACGCCAAATCGAAGCGAATGAGAGCAGAATGAGGTGAGTGCTCAACTTTTTCATCAATTTACATGGAGATTTAGAATATTTCGTCATGCCCATGTTTATGAAACTCACAGAGCTAAGACGTCCAACATGCATCTTGGCCCTACTATGTCATAAGTAGTAAATACTACTCGGCCAATTAAACCCAATATGATTATTTAGTTTTTGGTTGTTGTGCTCCATTATCCATATATACCTTTCAATTCCATGTGTATGATATTTACACTATAGGTATCAGTTAGGGTAGACCAAAGTTTATATTATGTCTCAGACCTGCTACTCGGTACGGATTCTAAATGATGAAATTTGAGTTTTCTGCCATTGTTCTGTGTTTAATTGGTGGTTTTTTTATCCTTGTAGATTCTTGTGAATGGCATAGAGCGTGCATCGAGTGATCCCTTCCCGGACTTCACCGATACCTTTTCACATTGGTTATGCCATTCAATAGTAGAGAAGAATTAGTTAGTTGGGAATAGGCTACAGCCAAAAAGTTTGGATTTGTGGTCATTGTATTGAAATCTAATGCTCCCATAGGTCGGCGAGCTATGTTATCCATTGGATGCGAGAGGTTCAGTTTTTTTGCTTCGAAGATTTCTAAGGTGAAGAAGTTGAAGTTGGCTACTGAAAAAATATGTTAAAAAAAGGGTGGGAATGAGGATGATGATAAGCTTAAAGTGACTGCCTCGAAGAAGTGTGGTTGTTGATTCAAGATGAATGTGAAACATAAGGCTAATGAGAAATGGCAAGTGCGTGTTGTATGTGGGTGCATAACAATAAATTTTCAAACAATTTGGTTGGCCATGCATATCTCGGAAGGCCTACCAAACCCGAGTGGTTATTCTCAAATACTTGAGCAAGACTAGACCTTGACACAGTATAGCCAGTATTAAGAACAAGAATTCGGCTAATATGACTGTCATAAAAAAAATATATATTAAGATAGCCCAACTGGGAAAAATTGAAGCTGAAGGAAATACAATTATGCAAATGTTATTTCAAATGATATGTGGAGTAGCATATGTTTTGGGGGGATCGAACATCGTCAAGGGCTTGTTCTTTACTCACCCTACTTCGTTACAGTTTCTTTCGATGTTTTCCTTATGTGTTGATTATGGAGTGCACCTAAAAGACTAACAGTTTCAAGTACCCTTTACTCGAGATTGTCGACGCCACTTCCACTAGCATGGCTTTCATTGCGGCGCATGCATTCTTAGCAAAGGAGACGATGCCTGACTATGCATAGTCTTTGAGGTAGTTGTGGGATTTATTAGATGGGTGGACAATCCCACGGTCATCTTGACCGATAGAGATCAAGCTTTATAGGGGCCTTACAGGAAGTATTCCCAACTTATGCACACTTACTATGTGGTTGGCACATAAATAGGAATGTTCTTTCCAAGACAAGAGAATTATTCTCTAAGGAGGAGGACTACGATCGATGTTATGGGAAGTGGATGGATGTGGTGTACATTCAGATAGAGTTAGCATACATGGGTAGGGTAAAAGAGCTTGAAGATGATTATGAAGGAGTGCCCGATTTTGTAGATTATGTTTGGGACACTTGGTTGTGTCATAAAGAGAAGTTTAATGCAACGTAGACGGATGAGGTGATGCATTTTGGTAATGCCACTTTTAATCGGGTGGAGGGCACACATTCTGTATCGAATAAAGAGTTAAGGACCTCAAAAGGACACTTTGGGGATGCGTGGAGGTCCATACACCTCGTTCTTAACCACCAGCAAAGAGTCATGGAGGCTTCATTCAACCGGTCAATGCATCTCATAGCACATCAATATGAAAACCACATTTATAGCTCGATCATTAGATTTGTTTCTCGGTATGCACTGGATGAGATTAACAAGGAATCGAAGAAGGTTAACCATGGTGTTGGGCTCGATAGATCCATTTGTGGAAGTGTTTTATGGGCCACTCATTGGTTATTGTGTACCCATGAAATTGCATCACATGTGTTGGACGGTAGCCATATTACTCTTGAAGAGGTGTTACCATATTGGAGGAAATTAAACTTGCACCCGATCAAAATTGGTGAAGAAAAAGAAGATGACCTTGAGTATCATGCTGAAATGGAAGTAGTTGAGGCTAAGTTTCGAAGCAGCGATTCCAATTTGAGAACGAAAATTGTCCAAAAGTTTAGGGAAATCACTTGTCCAGCTTCAACTACAATTTCCATACCCAAAGAGAAAGTGAAGACTAGGGATCGACTGCGTAATGGTCCATTGGGTCCGAAAAAGAAGAAGTTTCGAAAAAAGAGAAAAAATGATAAACTCAAAAATTCTACCATGAGGACTTCATTTGGGTTTGCGTTTGCCGAGGCTCGAGCTAGGTCTACTGGGGAGGTTAAGTCTGCTGCCTAGGAGGCTCACTCTGTTGCCAAGGACACTCGATTTGTTGCCAATGAGGTTCGGCCCATTGCTGAGGATGTTCAGCCTATTGTTGAGGAGGTTCGACTTATTGCCGAGGAGGTTCGGCCTGTTACCGAGGCTAGAGCAACCCATGAGTTTGTTGCTGGTAATTCTAATTCCATCGATTCAACCCAATCTTCAAATATTGGTGGCAGGGGAAGCAGGAGAGGAAAGGGATGCGCTGAGCTACTATTTCAATCCCATTTGTTCCACTTAGGTGATCAAAGACTCGATCTTAAGTTTTTGTTGAGTTTGTTGCTTAGGTACCGAATATGTGGATACCATACAGGCTCAAGAGGAGGAATGACGAGTCTGATGGCAACTGTGAGTATCGAGCCATAGGCGAGGCATTAGGATACGAACCTATTTTTGACTGGATGAGGGTGTGAAGGGAAATAGTGAAAGAGCTTGATAGTAACGAGGATTTCTACATCCATTTGTTCTAGTTGCTAGCCCACTTTGAGACTATTAGAAATTTCATTAACAATTTTGAAACCGAGTTTGCATCGGGTTCTTCTTTGCTTTATGGTACATTCACCCTTTTTTTCGTGTATGTTTCATGTATTCTTGGTACACAATGGTGTATATGGGTATAAATAGATGGGTATAACAGTGATGGACAAGTTTAGTTGCTCTTTAGATTTACATGATGTGTAGCTGCTATCTATTTTGGTTGAAACTTGAAACATGTCTTCTCATTTTGTGGTTACTTTTAAATATTGAAATTAATGTATTTTTTTTACTAATTAAGTTCTTAATTTTTTTTATTTGTGTTTGGAATGATGGACAAATGGTGTGTAGTTGAAATCCATTAAATGTTATGTTAGTTGTTATTGGCTTTATTGAGAAACGAAATCTTTTTTGTAGGTTTTGCGTGTTCTCGGTCTGACAGGATCGATATCTTTTCCTAGGTTACAGTCCTGCATGTCCGAGAGTGAAAGTCCTAATTCGGCCACATACTACCGTTTTACTACGCGTACTCCACCATATTGCTAAACCAACCACGAAAATAAATTTCTAACTTGATCTTCTTAGGTTTCAGGTGTGCAAGGTCATGATGACCGGTTTAATACGGCCATGTGTAACTGTAACATGTACCAAGAGAATGATATCTTGTTACCATTTTCATACTCATACCCTACCATTCTTCTATTTGTAACCCACTGTGTTTTAACAACATGACCTATAGAGATTGAAGGTTGAAATGCTTCAATAGACTTCAGACACATACAATTGTGTTACTATGCATACCCCCATCAAGTTTTAAAACATACCACCATATATAAATTCCAAAACATACCCTACATTTGATAAGGTAACTATATTGTATGAATGTTCGGAGCTAGTTATACGAAACACAATATAAACTCTCAAAGCAATACTCAATACGGTAAACAAACAAAAAAACACCATATTGATTAGCATGCCCCATAATATTTCTATGCATACCCCACATTTGAGAACTTAACTAATTATAGTATTATTTGGAGCAAGTACTTTGAGAGGCTTTCTTGACTATCAACAACAGGTGACCATAACTTATCAAATAAGGACGAACCTAGAATTATGTAACATTGAGCATACCTCATTATATTACTACTCATACCCCACATTTGATAATTAAACTAACGTATACGAAGCTTCGACTAGCGTAGTCCAATAGTCTATATATACTATCAGCTATACATGGTCGTACCTTATTAAAACCTATAAAGTTTTGGGCATACCACATAAATTTACTATGCATACTCCACATTAAAAAAACTTCAACTAAATTTTTAGTAGTGCTTAGAGATCTAGATCCGTGTAACATGACAAACTATCGGTTAAGTCCTACTGAAACTGTAGAATAGCTCTCGAATGTGTTTAGCTGCCATGGTCCGTTACTCTTCAGCACCTATCGTTCCTGCAAGTCCGCAGTTAATAATTTTTTTCAAAAACAGACATACACATAAGGAACAACATTTCAAACATTTATAAATTAAGTTCTAGCAGGTTCTCACAGTGAAAATAACTGCAAATTCAAAGATAGCAAAAAATTTGAAATTAGAAAGTTATGTGAACAACAACACTCAAGCATAAACAATCCAGATTTATCTATAAATTAAAAATAGAAGAGAACATAAGTCAATGGAGGATGCCCAACAACTAAAGATATTCCCCAAATTCTGAGCCTTGTCCAACGGTAGTGGGTGTTGTAGCTCCGTCGCTTTAGGTGGTTGTAGCAGTCGCCACCTCTTTTTCTTCATCTTGAATAGCAGATAACAAGGAAATTATCGCATCCGCCATTGTGATTGCATTTCAGGTGTGATGTTAGCCCTAGGCATGGATCTGAACTGCAATTTAAAGTCAAGTGCCCGACATTTACGTTATCAATAAAATAAAGTAAGTAACTGATAACATATACTCAATCGACATAAACGAAGATACAATATAACATAATTAAAATTATTACCAAAGTTGACTCGTTTTCATCATCCCCCTAGATACAAGTTCGAGATTTTCAAAAAATGGGTGACTCATAGATTGAACTCATTAAGGTATCTTGGTGTAGTTTGCCATAGATGGTTTGCCCTTTCACCATGATGTTCTTTAGCAATGAGATGATCCTCCCATTCCTCCCAAAATTGGGGGTCGTAACTGTACTTCACTGAGTACGTATGAGCTAGGCTATTTCTATCAGCAGAAATGGATCGATATGTGATAAGTGTATAATTAGGCATCATAATATGTAGCGTTTAGTGTGATTTTGTGTCATAAACCTTTATTTAATGGTAAAAATATCTCATTTGTGCGATTTACAGGTGTTAGGACTCAAAATGAAGAAGTGACATGAATATTAAAAGAATCAGTCATAGTAATCAAGGTATAGAGGAAATTAGAATTCTAGGTCACAGCCTAAGCCATAATTTTAGGTCGTGGCAAGTTGTAATTTTAAGTCGCGGCATGGAATCCGAGCTTCACGACCTGATTCTACATTTTGGAATATATTTTTTAGGTTTTATATAAATAGGAACTCAGGAAACCACTATGTCCAACCTTTGTTCATGAAAAAACATCAAGAATTTGACGTTTTCCATCGACGTGTCCTGCTAATCTTATCAATTTAAATCGGAGGTGTATCAAACAACTCTTTTGGCATCAAACCTATATGAGGTCTAATTTAATTCGGTATAATTACTTTTCATTGGTGTTTTATTCCCTTTAGTATTGTATGATTAATTAGGGTTAAACTTTGATTTAAACCTTGATTTATTGCTAGCGAGTCGCATGCATCCGTCACCATGCAAGAAGACCACACAAGTGGTAATTGACCATACCAATTAATTCGCTCCTTTTAAGATCGGTCAAATACCTTATGGATCTAGGCTAAATCGGACTACTAGTGATCATTTTGTCTATGTATAGTGCCTTCACAAAACCCATTGCGGCCATCGTGTTAAACTCAATTTGGTTGAGTATAGGGCTATATGTTTTGCTAGAGAAGTAATCACTGTCGTATCGTGACTAGTGAGAATAGGAAGTGCGAGGACCCGTATACGTTAACGTATGGGGGTCTATTACTACTTTAAATTACTTTTGAATTGCATGTTTTATCTTGATCGACGACCATAGGGTTGATGATGTAATTGAGGAAGTTTGTGATACCAGGGTTTAGGTTGCCTCTTTAATTGATTTTGTTACAAAGTATTTCCAATCCCATGTCTTTTTAAATTCTCTCAACATTTACTCTCAAACCCCTGTTTCCATCTCTTTTAGAACCTTAGAAAGATTACCAATCTCTATGGGATCGACCTTTTGCCACTATCTACAAAATAGTTGGTTTAGGTAATATATTTTATTGACGCGTTCGGCACGCGTCAATTTTTGGCATCGTTGCCAGGGATTGGTATTTTTCTTTCTTTGGTTTTCTTTTATTTATTTATTTATTTTGTCTATCTTGTCCCTTGTTCTTAACATGTACGCAGATAACTCTACAATGGCCGCCTACTCCCACAATTATGGCTGATTTGCACACTCACATTATTATAATGTGAATGGGGTAGGTATGTCACATAATGGACATCAATTTTCTAACATGCATGCTTTTGCGCAATAGGTCAAGTTTTGTGAAATTTATGAAGATTATTCTCATTCCACATATGATTGTCCATACTATCTAAAGTATGAAAAGCATCACTATTCTAGTTATACATCGCCACAACCTGACTTCTTTGAGCTCATCTCAAGTCCACAAATTCCTCAACATGGAGAGAGGTCTATATAAGACATGATAAATGACTTGATCTTTGGCCAAGAACTATCTTTTTAACAAGTTCATCAACAGTGTCATGAAGAGCACCAGCAATTTCAATAAAGCAACTTCTTGAAAGATATGATAAAGAAAATAATAAGTGATCAAGAAAACTGCATGAAGCGTTTCAACAATTTCAGCATGTGAATCAGAGGTTGCAAAATTTGAAAACTCAACTTATTCAATTGAACACCATGTTTCAGGATATGGTTGACAATAAAGAGTTATGTAATACACAACCATTTTTTTATCCAGAGGAGAATGTGAGTGTTAATACGTTGAAAAGTGTTGAGGTGAATAAAGATACATAAGTGGACTATTAGAGTGAAACAGTGGAAGAACTTGAAGTCTTTCAAACTGAGCGAGACATTGTCATTGCAAGAGATGAAGAGGAGGAAAACGAGAAGAAATTGAAGTTATTTTAGAAAGGCCAGATGAGCTGCCGAAAGAGAACGAGGAAGAACAACCTCTGGTGTTGGTGAAACCTCCCACCCTTCCATACATATTTGTTAAACCTTACAAGGGGTGGAAGTAATGGAACGTTTGCAAGTTTTCTACACTGCCGATACCTTTGTGTTGGATGATTATGATGTGGCAGAATCTTTTGTGTTAGAAGTCCTGAATGAGCTCCCAAGTCTTAATGAGGGCGTGCATGTTGCATTTCCCAAAGCTATTGATGCACCATTTGTTGTTAATATCTCGAAATGAGAGGGCATCACGTGATAAATCATGTCAAGTCTAGCCAAAGACTTAAAAGAAAGGCGCTTGTTGGGAGGCAGCCCAATTTTGTTTTTTATTTCTTTCTTGTTGGGAGGCAACCAAATTTTGTTTTTTATTTCTTTTGCTTCTAGCATTTATTTCGGTTTTTGTTTAGTGCTCAGTTTTTTATGCTCAATAAGACCCTAACTTGGTTTCTTAAATTTTCGTAGGTGCTATGAATGTTTGATGAGTACCAGAGGCATTACAGAACCACTTAAGTTTTGTTAGGTTTGGCTTTGGATTAAAGTTTATTTGTAATAATTTGAGCATTTTTAGGGAGTTAACATATTACTAGAGTTTAAGGTGTTTTGAGACTTGGATGGGACATAATCCAACTTATGTCACTGCATTAGAGGCGAGTCTTTAAGTAGACCCAAAACCCTAGACTTCATTTCTCCATCTTGTTGATTTCTCCCTTAATTGAATGACTTCAGGCTCTCAACATTTGGTGGGAATCATTTAAGTTAGCCCCTTCATTTACTAGTTCTTGTTATTGTTATGATGAATTTTTTATTTCCTTAGTCACCTAGACATGAAAGATTTTGTTCATTCACTAGTTTTGGGAGACTTTTCTTATGTTATTTATAAAAAAAACTCAATTCCATGAGTTTGTATCATCTTCTTATCTATTTGTCCATGTTCTTTTTCACCACTATGCTCTCTTTTGTTGCATGGGTTCCTTGACTTGTTTTGAACATTGAGGATGAGGTTCAGAATAAGTTTGGGAGTACTTTAGGTTTTGTTGATTGAGTTGGATGGAAGTTTTTGCAAAAGACCACAGGTGAGATTGTTCAAATTTTTAAATTATATGTGGTAATATGTGGTTGAATGATGGTAGTGGTACTGTTTTATATCCCATAGTCTCTCGTTTCTCTTTTTTTCCATTTCTTTCTCATTCATGTTTCTTTCATTAAGATTTGATACACTTTTATGCATGAATTTAGTCTATTTATTACTTGTTTAGTCGACATATTTTCATTTATGTTTATGTCTTGCATTAGAACTTACATAGTATCATATGTCGCATATAAAGTCACCCAAGACTTTGTTGAGTGTCTTTGATTATGGATGAGTTACTAAAGCCACTTATGAGACTTTTATCGTTTTGAGAATTGGGAGAAACACTTAATCTAGGGTGTTGTTCGGCATTGTTGAGATTGCATGTTTAGGGGGCTAGTATGAGGCTGAGACTTTGTGTTAGATCCCAAAGAGAGCAGGTGGTCATAACTGTGCAAGAGGAAAAAGTCAGATTTCTAGGGTTCTAGAACTAGGGTGTGACATGCTCGAAGTGAAATCCCATGATTGAAACACTTTTAGGGGAGGAAGTAGGCCATTTTCGGATTTAAACCTTTAGTCTTAAGCCTACCCATCATTTTACTGCTAGTTAGCCCATTTGAGCCAATTTAAACTTGATTTTTTTGACTGCATGTCATTAAACCCCTAACCGTTAGCCTTACATCTTTTTACCTAGTTGAAAAGTTCGGTCAACCATAGCGAAAGTGAGAAAGAGTAAGTTTTGGAGTGAAATATGCAAAACCCCAAGTTTGGGGGTGTTTTTGAGTGAAATAAATTCCCACCAACTTCAAGGAAAAGAAATATGAATTAGGCTTTGAATTCAATGAAAAGATTTATTATTTTAAGACAAAGAATTCAAAAAGAATGGGCCAAATTGAAGAATATGTGGCTGGAAAAGGGGGAAGAATACAAATTGAGAGTATTATATTTATCCATGTGAACTCTTTGTGCATGTTAGCTCTCAGTGCTTATAGTGAGTTGATTTGATCTTTTTCAAAATTTGTATTTTCCTTCTATCCTTTCCTTGGCACACTAACCCGGCCCCATTACAACCTACTTTAAAGACCTGCTGACCCCTAACTGTGCTAACTCTGCATTAGTGGAGAGCATGATTGCATTTCTCGCCTATGGTACCCTCTTGATTGTTGAAGCACTAGTTTTTTCAAAATTATAAACTTGCGTGCTTGAGTGTATAGGCCCAAAAAGCTCTTGAGTAGTAGACGGTCTTTGTCTTGACTAAGTCTAGTTACTTGAAATGTGACTTTTATGGATGTTTGGACTATATTTCTAGACAAATCTTAACTCCGAGCCTCTTTAAGGGGATTGTTGATTCAGTGGCATTGGAACCAAAGGAACTCCACTAAACTTGGAATCGGGTATAAGGTGGTTTAGTTGTTATTTAGCTAATAAAGTTATTAGAAGTCTAATTTGTTTAGTAGTAGAATGTGTTGTCATACATTCCTTTGCTTGAGACGTGCAAAGTCTAAGTTTGGGCGTGTTTGATAAGTGTATAATTACGCATCATAATATATATTGTTTAGTATGATTTTGAACCATAAACCTCGATTTAGGTGTAACAATCTCCTATTTGTGTGATTTACAGGTGTTAGGGCTCATAATGAAGAAGTGGCGCAAATATTAGAAGAATTGATCATAGTGATCAAGGCAGAGAGGAAATCAGAATTCTAAGCCGTAACCCAAGCCGTAATTCTAGGTCGTGGCATGGAATCCAAGCTTCACGGCATCATTTTCATGTTGATTACGAAAAAATAGTGATCCAGGCCGTGGCTCGCGCTATAAAATGGAGTCGTGGCCACTGTTCGACATTTTTCAGGTTGTGGCCTCACCCACGACCCCGTTCACTGTCTGACCCACGACCCGAAATTGGAAACCCACATTTTAGTCTAAGTTTTTAGGAACTTCATTTTGGAAGAGATTTTTTAAGTTTTGTATAAATAGGAACCCGGGAAATCATTGTGCCCAACCTTCGTTTACGAAAAAACATCAAAAATATGAGGTTTTCCATCAACATGTCTGGTTAATCTCATCAATCTAAATCGAAGGTGGATCAAACAACTCTTTTGGCATCAAACATATATGAGATCTAATTAAATTTAATCTAATTACTTTTCATTGGTGTTTTATTCATTTTGGTATTGCTTGGTTAATTAGGGTTAAACATTGATTTATTGCTAGTGAGTCGTATGCATCCGTCATTACGCAAGAAGACCGCATAAGAGGCAATTGACCATACCGATTGATTCGTCCCTTTTAGGACCGATCAAATACCTTAAGGATTTAGGTTAAATCGGACACACTAGTGATCTGACTGTCTAGGCATAGTACTTTCACAAAACTCATTGCGGCCATCGTCTTAAACCCAATTCGCTTGAGTATAGTGTTATATGTTTGGCTATAGAAGTAGTAATTGTCGTACCTTGACTATCGAGATTAGGAAGTGCAAGGACTTGCATATGTTATCGAGTCTATAGCTATTCTAAATTATCTTTGAATTACATGTTTTATTGACGCGCGCCGAACATGTCAATAAAGTAAAGTTTCCTAAATCAATTATTTTGTAGAATAGAAAGGTCGACCCCACAGATAATGGTTGTCTTTCTTAGGTTAAAACAACAAAAAAAGGAAAATCGAGGGTTTTAAAATAAATATTAATTTAACTAACTAATCTATCTAAACTAAATAAATAAAATAACTAAACTAATTTTTAAAAATAATTAATTAACACCTAAATCTCTAGTTTCGCAAATCCGAATCAATATTCAATAGCAATCATGGTCTTCAATCTTTCCCAAAAAGTTATTAATTTAAATTCTCCTTGATTAGCTATAGAAAATCGACATCCGCCAAAAATCCCTAGTTCCCCTAGTCTCGATAGCTAGACGTCCGCCACTAACTACTTCCCTAATTAATGTATAACCCTAGACATCCGCCAATCAGGTTTAACACACTAACCGCAGTAATATGGGTCTGTGAGAACACTAATCCTAAATAACTGGATCGCGTCCCCTCCCGATTTAACCTAGATTCAGTTGTTGCACACTTAAACACCGAAAAGGTTTTACGGTAAATGGGTGAATGTTTGTTATTTTATTGGTCTAAAAGCACAATTACACGGATACTAATATTCCAAATAACATTAGATTGTCCACCTAAAAGCATGCAATGGCCACATACATACCCTAGATCTAAATCATAATAATTAAAATTAACAACAATGAAATAAGAGAAACTAAATTAATTAATTAATAAAATAAAAGATCTCACATAATATGCTATGAATCAATGATTCCGACTTGCTTCCTCTTCGACTTAGGCAAGAAATTGATTAGCCGGACATCATCTTCAAAAATCAATACTAAAAACTAATAGTAATTCTTTTAAAAAATAGTAATTGATTCATGTCTCTAATAATACCTAGGTTCCTAATATATAAAAGTACTCAAATTTGATCTCCGATATTAATTTTAGGGGTTGGGGACGTGACTCGTGCACCGAGGAGCATCGTACGGGTGTTTTTAGATAAAAAATCAGATTCTGCCATGTGTCACAACGTGATTCGCTGTTTTTTCCTACCGCGATGACGTGTCTAAACCGGATTGGGCCGCTCGCTGCCAACTCGCCGATTTGGCGCCGTGTGATTCGCCGAAAACTGTGGTGTTTGATGTGTGTTTGGCTGAGTCAGCGCCACGTGTCGTCTCGTGATTGGAGGAACCGCTTGTTGTGAAGCGTCTGGACTAATAAGAGTATGTCGCGCGGTATCCTGCTAGCACGGAAGAAAATCGTGCGACTCGCGCGAATTATTGGGAGTTTGTATGAGCACGCATCCCGAGGCAGATCAACAGTAGCTGAAACGCGGAGAAGATTACTTGCGTGACGTGGCTGCGCTAGGTGACGTGGCAACGCGTGGCAACACCCTACTGGTTAGAATCGGTGTATTGAGGTGTCGTTTGCTTTGAACTTCCACGTGGCATCATCTGATTGGTCTAGAGTGGCTTTTCATGCTGACATGGCATCACCTTATTGGCTGAAATATCATGTCGGCTATTCGACCGCGCAACGCGTATTTCGAGGCAAGCTGTCTGGCATCCGATTCCTGCAAGTAAATACTCCATTTCGAGTATTTTTTCCGCCACAAATTCAACCGCGCACTCCGTTTCACCTAAAAACGACCAAAACGTATAATTAAATATTTATTTTAAATACTTTTAATAATTAAATATACTAAAATAGACTACTAAAAACCTATAAATACTGACTTATCATTTATCTAGATCGACGACCATATGGTTGATGATGCTAATTAAGGAAGTTTATGATGTTGAGGGTTTAGGTTGCCACTCTAATTGATTTCATTACAAAGTATTTCCAATTTTATATCTTTTTAAATTCTCTCAACATTCACTCTCAAACCCCCGTTTTCATTTCTTTTAGAACCTTAGAAAGATTACCAATCTCTGTGGGATCGACCATTTGCCATTATCTACAAAATAATTGGTAAGGTAATATATTTTATTGATGCCTTCGACATGCATCAATATGGTTCTTTTGGAATACTTTGAACATATTCCATTTGCCTCAAAACCCTTGCAGGATTTGTATGGTTCAATCACATCCAAAAACCTCATCGAACCTAAATAGAATGCCATTTCGTAGATTGGAGGTGCACTCTTCTTTGTGGTATACCAAAGTACCTATGAAAAAAAATTATTTACAAACATTTTGTATATTAAGTAAAGTTATTTTGTGTTTGTGGAGTATTGTCACCTCAAAGGGTCACATCCTATCGAGTTGCCTCCTAAATTATATGAGAAGATCCAACGTTATGCTCGACTCATTCTTATTGTGCCACTTCATCACTCGGGGCATTCCCACCTTGTAGTTATTACGCAGACGTGGCTTGGTGAATGGAAAGCGATAGTACATCCAGCCCTGCAAAAAATGAATTTAAGTGACCCCGACGTGATTTGTAATGCCAAGCTGACAATATATGTAAGCAAGTGCCGCACCACCCCACGCATACTCACTAATCGTGTCCACGTCTTCCAAAAGTTGAATGAGAGTAAGGGGGACTCTTGTAACAAACTTATTCGCAAAAGGGTGGCCTCAAGTAGGTATAAGATGTAGGCTCTAACCAAGCACTCAATGGGAGGGTATACATAGCCCCTTTTCCCATCAAACCCTTCCTCTTCTTCCTCTTCCTTTTCCTCTTCACTTTCCTCTTCCTCTAAAAGTCTTTTAGTTGAGACTGCAAACCGTTCCTTCAACCATGCCAACCTTATGGTAAGGCCAGGACATAGTCCTAATCTCTTCATTGACTCCACTGATTGAAATCCCCAGCAAATGACTTACCATCAAAATGACCTCAACACACTCCTTCAACTTGACAACAACTGTTTTTTAAGTGACATGAATCCTAAAAAGAACCTGCATGTTATATAATGTGATAGTCATCTCGCCAAATGGCATGTGGAACTTGTTTGTCATAGGCTGCCATCTCTCAACAATACTAGAGATTAACACCCGGTTACTTCCATCATATGATATATAACCTAAAGGTTCCAAGCCAGAGTCCTCAATCAACTTCTTCACTGTTTCCTTCTGTGGATGTCCCTGAATAGTCTCTCAAACTGAAACTTGATAACCATGGTTAATGCACTTTAGGAATCCTCGTCTCTACAAAAAAAATTGTGTAAGAGTTAGATAACAATGAACCAAGACATTTCACAAATTAACTAAAGCATAGAAATATGTACCTTGTTCCTCCAAATGTCCAGTAAGTCATGGTATCAAAATGAAGGTAAGAATGATAAATTGGTCAGGCCACCAGGAAATAAAGTGGTCATTTCATTTTGCACATGTGTGGATGAACTGAAGGAGTCATCTGTACCCTCAATATCTACAGCATTAACCTCAATAGCTAGAGCATCACCCGATGGTGTACGACTAAGCTCAGTATCTTCCCTAATCCCAGCCCCAATTGTAAGTACACCTCTATCCCCAACAGAAGAAGTTGCACCCCCATCATTGACACCAGTCTCCATCAGGCGCGCCTCACTCTCATTGGCCTGCTTTACCCGTTTGCATTTGGGGATAAGATTATTCTGATCCACTTTCTTCTTCCAGCTCGATGAAGTCGGGTGCTTCCTTTTAAGAAGGCCGGCCTTTACTTGGGAGGTTGTAGTACTTCCAACACCAGCCTTGCCACCCCTTCCTCCTCGCCCAATAGTCGGAGACTTCCCTACTTGGCTTTTTATTCTCCCCATACCTAAAAACGGAATAAATGGTGCTCAATATAGTCCCACTACAAAAGCACTATAAGAAGCCAAAAAATATATAAAAAGCATAAATTTCATGAGGTTCGGAAATGCAGGGCCGATATCATTAGCATGGGAATGAAATCGAAACCTCCATATTGGTTACGATTATAGATGTCTAAAACTATGTAGTGATTTCGAACAAAGAGTATCGAAAGTAAGTGAAGACATTCAATCATACAATTTCGAAAGTTTAAAATCCAACTTGGTTGGACAAGGCCGTGGGGATTCACAATTCTCGGCCCTGTGAGCCCATTGGTCATGAATCATACTACTTGAAACTAAAGAAATCCACGCCCAAACTGCACCAACAAAAATCGACCAAAATACAAATCAAAAGACGCAGAATCTTATTATGATCATAACCCCTAACGTTTTAATGGTAAAAACTTACCCAATCGACCAAGAAAACACAACGACTTCGTCGAAGCTTCCCCTTGCTCGTTGACCTCTGCCAAGCACGTATCTGGTGGGGTTCGATCACGACGAGCCTTCCTCGTGCACTTTCGACCTTGATACAGTGCTCATATTCACCCTAATAGCGAGGAAATTAAGTATTGGTGGATTTAAGTTTTGGGGTTTGAAAGGAAAGACTGGAGAGGTGATAGGGGTTTGTTTAGTTGAAGGCACGGGTAATTTGGGAGTAAAGTCAAAAAGTGGAGTTTGTTTATAAAAAAAAAAAAATCAAATTTGGGGTAGAGTCTTGTAGTCCTTTTAGCTGCTGGCTAAAAAATACAAATATATATATACTAGTTTCAAGACGTGCTACGCACGATTCCCCCGCTCCCTCCGCTCGCGGGAATTAATTTCTAAGAATTTATTAACAAAATTTAAAATTGTAATTAAAATTTAAAAATTAGAAATACAAGTAAGTTTTTTAGCTTATCAATATTCTCTAATGTGATTGAGATAAAATGTGAATGAAAAAACAAACTAATCATGCTAGTACATTACTTCCTCGAAAAAAGTGTATTGAATTGATGAGAATGAGTTCATGATTGATTTGGAGATAATGAAAAAAAAATATAGTGGATTGATAAGGAGTTAGAGTTTGATTTTGATACAAAAGAAAATATTGATTTGAAGATAAAAAAAAATAAAAAATGAATAAATAGGTAAATTTTATTACCACTCAAAAATTTGTGATTCGCGCTTTTATATATACGATAGATATATGTATATATATATTTCAAGGCAACCCAACACAAAGTAAGCTAGATAGTCGTCGGTAAAAAGGACAGAACAAGGGGCAATACTGTTGACATTTTATCTTGTTCACTGTTCCTCGGAGCACTAACCAGCAAAGCAAACAAGCGAACAAGAATAAGAAGAAGAAGAAGAAAGTGAGGTGTCGATGGCGCGTGTGATGGCGCGTCCGATTTGGTTTGGCTTGGCGATGGTGTTGCTCTTCGGATTCTTCACATACATGCGCCTCTGGTCGATCCATTCCGACTTCTCTCACGCGGACACAGATTTGATTAGGTCTCGTTTTCAATCCAACAAAATTAGTACTTGGTCGCCCGCGCTTCCATTGTTTGTTTGTCTCCATTTCAATGTGTTCTTATTCGTGTTTCTCAGAAAGCAATTCGATCTGGCTAATCGGGAAGCCATGGACGAATCGGCAGAGTGGAGGTTCAAATACGACGAGGTGGTGGAGAGAGCCGCCAAGTGCGTCAAGGACCTCATTCAGGTATTTCAGTTTTTTTAGGGCTTCGTTCGTTGTCAACCAAATTGTTGGATTTTGAGTTGGTTTTTTTAATTTTGCTGTATGATTATAAAAACTCAGGATTACATTGAAAGTGTAAGAAATAGTGTTTTAATTGCGATATTGTTGGAGATGAAAGAATAATTCCACTTAGACTAGTTGAGAAGAAAGACAATGGCTTATAAGTTTGGAGTGCGAACTAGTTGACAAATCCATGGATGGATTTCTATGGATTTCATAGAATTTGATGGATTTGGAAGGACTTGATCCAAATCCATCCAAATCTCATGTGTGAGGATAAACGTAAATCCACCAAAATCTATTAAAATCCACTCAAATTTTAATGTCTTTAAAAATTGAATACACCTAGACTTTTTAGAAATCCATTAAAATAATCAAAATCTTAATTGAATACCCCTGAACTTTTCAAAAAATCCATTCAAATCCTTCAAAATCTAAATTACACCTCGATTTCAAAATCCTCTAAACTCTTCTAAAATCTTTTCAAATCATCCGATTGAATGCACCCTCTCCTAAAAGATTTTGAAAGAGTTTGGAGAATTTTGAAATCTAGTTGTATTTAATTTGGAGTTCTTTCAAAGGATTTTAATGGACTTTTGAAAAGTTATGGATTTTTAAAAAGTCTAAGTGTATTCAATTTTTAAACACTATTAGGATTTTGGTGGATTTCTACTCAAAAAATGTACATAACCAAATCTCATCCCTACCGATAAGATTTGGATGGATTTTGGATCAAGTCTTTCCAAATCCATCAAATTTCATAAAATCCATGAAAATCCATTATTTTAAAAAAAAAAAACCCATGAAAATCCTCAATTGAATACACTCCCCTAAGGCTTATGTATACAACTAGTCTCTCTAGGCTTGGACCAGACCTACACTTACAAAACTTTATAGATTTATATAGTTGCAAATATTCAGATACGGAGGTCAAGAACTTGTAGGAATATTCGATTGGATCTTGATTAAATTGGATTAGTTCTTTTAATCTTAGCAATGGAGCTAGCTTTGTAGGAATTGTTGATCTATCGAGTTTGTGGATTTTAGCTTGTTCTAGCCTTCGAGGAGTGGTTGAGATTGGCGTTGGTGTTTAGGTGGACTTCTTAACCTTTATTTGGTTAACGATGTTCTCATTTTTGTTGTTGTCTATTCTGAAGATAAAAGATCAGACGATGTGTTTGCATCGTGAACTTCCATTAATTCAATTGTTTGTTTCCATTATGAGTTAAATGTGGTCTGGTTTAACAGGCTAAAGAGGCTCTTGACAAGAAGGTGGAGGATTTTGATCGCATCAGCGAGGAAATGGCCGATCTAGAAAAGGTAAATCTTTGTGGTTTAATGTAACCTCTTGTGTTGTAGTTAAGCTTCTTGGCTTCATATAAAGTTCAATGTGCTCTGTCACAAATCCATTACGCTTCTAACTTGATCGAACAGTTATTATGAGAGCAGTCGAGCAAGTCTTGAATTGGCAAATGAAAATGGTTTAGTTTTGAAGTGTATGTTGGGACTCTAAGCTGCTTCTGCTGATTCTGTTTTTCGTAATTGGTCGTCAGGAAAAGAGTGAGCTGCTTGATCAGGTGAAAATCTTGATGGAGGAGCTCGAATCTGAGAAATCGAGATGCAGCTTCCGTTAAAGAGCTGCAATATCATCTCATCTAACATTAGGTAATCCAGTTATCCAAATTAAAGATGCGTAATATTTCTTGGAGCAGTTCTCGGGCATGCCATGAGAAGGATTTTTAGCTAGTTCACAGCCTTTCAGTTTTCATTATCTGTGATGCTTTAGATTAGAAACAGCAATTCTGCTCTGATGCATTCATTCCACTTCAAATGATCGCGTTTTAGAGAAGTAATGATGTCGAAAGTGCATAATAGAGCGTTCTGTAATAGGGATCGACTTAGGAATTTCTTCTAGCATGTCTTTTGAACATTTCATACCGAAAAATAAAAGAAAAAATTGTACAAAGGTGAGCATTGAAACATTTGGCGAGTGAAAAAAATACCTTATGTAAAAGTAGCGAGTTCTGAATTGCCATACTGTAAACTCAAATTATTGATCTTGATGAGATTTGTTGTGGAATAACATTTCATTCTTCATGAGTCTGAATTCGCTTGTCCCATTTGGGTTCTGGCAGTAGTAATTGCAACCTTGTTGAAAGCAGGATTCAATTTAAGTAATGAAATGATTATAAAAAGCTGAAACTTAATGTCAAAAAATGAATATGGTTTGATTTTGTAAAACTTCAGTAGACGCAATAATTAGGGACGAGAGTGCTGGTGGTTTTTAGACACATTCCAAGGTAGCTTGCAAAATGTAGCCAGTCAGAAACTCAATCCAATAAGAATTGAAGAAATTTGATGATGTAGGAATAGAGATAAGATAATTTATGATGCATTAGTGAGGAAGGATTTAGAGGATTATGGAAGTGTATCATTTTTTTTTAAGGAAAAAAACAACTTGCCTCCATTGGTATTCGAATCATGACTTCTTATTTTTAAACCCCTTACCAAACTTATTTGACCACCCAATTGGTTGGTATGAAAATGTATCATTAAATGCATTAAATCGAGCAGAATGAAATTATGAAAACGTTTGATCCATGTAGCGACCCAAGTAAATCCTCATTTTTTAATTATTGTTATTTTGAAAATAGCAATTCCTAAATCGTAGATGGAAAATGGTATAATCGCACCTTTTTTTTTTTGTTTTCTTTTTCGAAAGATATTTGTACTTCACGCTCTTGGGGTCCATTGGATGAATACGCTGAGAAGTGTGTGTGCCCCCACATCTCTTGTGCGTGGCTTTTATAATTGTATTGTTTAGTATTTCACTTGATTTTCCAACTACACCAAAGTGAAAATTGAGAGAGACATACAGTGGGTTGGAAACAAAAACAAAAGGCCAAACAAACACAAAAACGGAAACCAAAACAATACAAAACTAAATTGCTACATAACATATGATTAATGCCATGCCACGTAAATGTGTTGAAAATGAAACGGCTTCTTATTATGATATTTTTTTCTTGCATGATGATGACAACCTCCAATTGTCACCGAGGGGCCTTTCTCCTGAAAATGCTGTTCTTTGTGGTGACCATTCGGTCCTCTCTCTAAAATTCCACTCAAAGCTGTAATCCAGAGAGGTCCTAAACTGCTCATAATGGGCACGAACTTATCTTCACATATTATTTAACAAAGAACTCAGTAATTTCAACCCCCCCACCCAAAAAAAAAAAAGTGTCCATGGAATTGGAACTTAAAACAACACATTTCTGGTCCCCTGCACCTACAAGGAGCTTCCAGTAATAGCTGCAGAAAAAAAAGGTTTCAACAAGTTTTCAGAATCAAGAGCATCTTATCATGGATGGTGTTTAGGGTTGCAAGTGGGGTGAGGAATCCTCGTTTCCCACGGTGTCCCGCCCCAGTGGGGCAAGTATTCCCCGCTTTTTGCTCCCCGAGGGCCAGAGCATAATTGTTCTCGCCCGCGAGATTCTTCGCACTACATCCCTTGCATAAAATTCTTCATTTTTTATGTTTTTACAAAAAAAAATTATATAACTTTTTTACTTAAAACATATGTAATATATGGAATGAAACTCAAGATCTCCAACGATAAAATTTATTTTTACCATTAAATTAATTTTATAATATATATATATATGTTATATCATAAACAACAACAACGACATAGCCTCAGTCCAAATTAATTGGGATGGGCTACATGGATTAAACTTTTCCATTGTGGTCGATAAAGTGCAATTGATGGTGAGCTTTGCAAACCATTCAAATCCCTCCTAATTAATGCATCCCATGTTAACTTTAGTCTGCCCCTACCTCGTCGAGTTTCTACAGTTTCTATTGAGTCAAGTTTTCTAGTTGGAGCATTTGTAGGCCATCTTTGCAGGTGACCAAACCATCGCAACCGCCCTTCCCTAATCTTTATATCAATTGGTGCTACTCCTACTTGTCTTTAAATTTCTATATTTTTTATTCTATCTTTACGAGTTTTACCACACATCCACCTAAGCATCCTCATTTCTGCTACGTTAATTTTATGTAATTGTTGTTGTTTTACCGCCCAACATTCACTTCCATAGAGCATAGCTGGCTTAATTACGGTCCTATAAAATTTTCCTTTTAACTTAGTAGGAACATTTCGAACACAAATCACCCCTGTTGCACTCTGCCATTTTTTTCCATCCAGCTTAAATTCTATGTGTGACATCATTCTCAATGTTACCATCATTTTGTATGATTGATCCTAGGTATCTAAAGTGGTTTACCTTAGGAATTTCTATTTTCCCTAATTTTATCACTCCGTCATCTCGATGTCTAGTGTTTCTAAACTTACAGTGTATGTTTTCGGTTTTCGTCCTACTCAACTTAAAGCCTTTAGATTCTAATGTATTCCTCCTCTAATTTCCTATTCACTCCATCTTTAGTTTCATCCACTAAGACAATATCATCTGCAAATAGCATACACCATGGTATATCCTCTTGAATATGTCTAGTTAGTTCATCCATAACTAAAGTAAATAGATATGGGTTTAAAGCCGATCCTTGATGTAGTCTTGTCGTAATGAAAAATTCTTTTGTAGCTCCTCCAAATGTTTTTATACTCGTTACTACTCCATCATATATATCCTTAATAGTGTCTATGTATCTAACATGCACTTTTTTTCTTTCTAGAACCCACCAAAGAACATCTCTAGGGACCTTATCATATATTTTTTCTAAATCTACGAATACCATATGAAGATCTTTTTTTTTTTCTCTATATTTTTCTAACAATCGTCTTGCAAGGAAAATCGCCTCCATAGTTGAACTCTCGGGCATGAAACCAAATTGGTTCTCTGATATTGTTGTTTCTCTCCTTAGCCTATTGTCAATTATCATCTCCCAAAGTTTCATAGTGTGACTCATAAGTTTGATTCACCGATAGTTTGAGCAACTTTGAATGTCTTCTTTGTTTTTAAAGATTGGCACAAACGTGTTTCTTCTCCAATCCATTGGCATCCATTTTGATTTTAAAATTTTATTGAAAAGTTTTGTTAACCAAGTCAATCCAATTTCTCTTAAGCATTTTCAAACCTCTATGGGTATTTCATCTGGACCACATGTTTTTGATATTTTCATTCTTTTCAATGCCTTTTTAACTTCTACAATTTTAATATTGCGCGTATAGTTTACATTTCTTTCTTGGTGTGGGTTTTCATCTATTATAGTATCAACTATGCCATCATTAAATAAACTATTGAAGTAACTTCTCCATCTCTCCTTAATATCTTCATCTCATGGCTTAGGTCTTGTTTCTTTTTAAAACATTTTATATATATATATATATATATATGATTTTCTTGCTAAGAACTCCTTAATATATCTTATATGGCTTAGGTTTTTAAGTGTTTACATTTATTTGGTGTATCACTTAGTTTGACACTTGCTAGCATATATATATATATATATTATTCTCAAACCATAGCTAAGGGAAAAAGAGTGCAATACACTAATCAATAACTCCCCTCATGTGAACATGGGTGAAACTTGTTCGGTTTCTTTACTTGCAATGTCTTTAAGTTTACGCAAGCCAATACCATATGTAAGCCTTTTAAATGTCGTAGTTGGTAAGGCTTTTGTGAATAGATCAGCAAGATTATCACTCGATCGGATTTGCTTGACATCAATTTCACCATTCTTCTGGAAGCTCATGCGCATAAAAGAATTTTGGTGAAATATGTTTTGTTCTGTCCCTTTTATGAATCCTTCACTTAATTGTGCAATACATGATGCATTATCTTCATATAATATGGTTGGAGAATCTTTTATTGAAGGCAATCCACATGATTCTTGAATATGTTCAATCATATTTCTCAACCATACACATTCACGACTTGCTTCATGAATTGCAAGTACTTCAGAATGGTTGGAACAAGTAGCAACCATAGTTTGCTTTACGGACTTCCATGATACAGCAGTATTACCACATGTGAATACATATCCCGTTTGAGAACGGGCCTTGTGGGATCGATAAAAATCCAAAGATCGCATAACCTTGGAGATTCAATTTTACCCCTCTCGAGTAGAATGGACCCATGTCACTTGTTCCTCGAAGATATCGAAAAATATGTTTAACACCATTCCAATGTCTTCGAGTTGGTGATGAGCTGTATCTTGCAAGTAGGTTGACAGCAAAAGCAATGTCAGGTCTTGTACAATTTGCAAGATACATAAGTGCACCAATTGCACTTAAATATGGTACATCTGGACCAAGTAGCTCTTCATCACTTTCATGAGGTCGAAATGGATCCTTATCCACTTCAAGTGATCTGACAACCATTGGAGAGCTCAATGGATGCGCCTTGTCCATATAAAATCTTTTTAATATTTTTTCAATATAATTTGATTGATGGACAAATACTCCACTTGAAAAATGTTCAATTTGCAAACCAAGACAAAGTCTTGTTTTTCCAAGTTCTTTCATCTCAAATTCCTTTTTCAAGTATTCGGATGTTCTTACGATGTCGCCGTGGTTTCCCACAATATTTAAATCATCAACATATACAGCAATAATCACAAATCCTGTTGATAATCTTTTAATGAAGACACATGGGCAAAGCGGATTATTTACATATCCTTCTTTCAGTAAATAATCACTGAGGCGTTTGTACCACATTCGACCGGATTGTTTCAATCCGTACAAAGACCTTTGTAATTTTATAGAATGCATGTTATGAGGTTTTGATTTTATTTCATCGGATATTACAAATCCATCAGGGATTTTATTTTCATACAAATCCAAGTTTTCGTTGTGGACCCATCTTAGTTCTATTGGGAAGTGGTATAGGAACATACACTGCACAACCAAAAATTCTCAAGTGTGAAATATTTGGTTGTTGACCTAAAATGAGTTGCATGGGGGAATGTTCATGGTATGCGATAGGCCTATAACGAATGATAGATGCTTTGCATGAAGGAATTTGCATGTCCCCAAACTGAAGTTGATAACTTAGTTCTCATGATTAAAGGTCTGGCAATTAATTGAATGCGTTTGATAAGAGATTCTGCCAAACCATTCTGGGTATGCACATGTGGAACAGAATGTTCGATGGTAATTCCTATAGACATGCAATAATTTCTAAATGCTTGAGATTGAAATTCCCAGGCATTATCAAGACGGATGGTCTTGATTGGGTTGTCGAGAAATTGTGCTCTTAACTTAATGATTTGTGTTAAAAGTCTAGCAAATGCAACATTGCGAGTTGAAAGCAAACAAACATGTGACCACCTAGTTGATGCATCTATCAAAACCATGAAATATCTGAATGGTCCACAGTGAGGATGAATAGGACCACATATGTCTCCCGAATGCGTTCTAAGAAAACTGGGATTCCACAACAATTTTACTTGGGGATGGTTTAACTATCAATTTACCTTGAGAACAACTAGCACAATTATAATCACCAGCTGAAAATATTTTGTGACTCCTTAAAGGATGTCCATGCGAATTATTAATTATTCTTCGCATCATTGATGATTCTAGATGACCAAGCCGGTCATGCCATAAAATGAATGTCTTTGGATCATTAATTTTCTTATTCAAGACGACATTCGTTTCGACATGCCTTATATGAGTAAAATATAATCCAGATGATAAAGCTGAGAATTTTTCTAACACTTCTTTTTTCCCATTTGAAACCAATGTGACATAGAGAAATTCTCTATTATTTTCATTCACGGTTTCAATGTGATATCCATTTTGTCGAATATCTTTAAAGCTCGATAAATTTCTTACGGATTTTTCGAGTATAAGGCATTGTCAACATGAATTGTTGTTCCCTCAGGCAACATAATATTTGCTCTTCCAGAGCCATTAATCAAATTGGAGATGCCAGATATTGTTTGAACATTAGCCTAAGCTAAGTTCAAATTGGAGAAATATTCTCTGTTTTTAAGGATTGTATGCGTTGTAGCACAATCAGCAAGGCATATATCGCTATTATTTGATTCATGACTTGAACACATGATTTGTTGATCCATCTGGACAAATAATGTTTGGCAAATCAGAAAAAGAGTCATATTTCAATGATAAAATTCATAATATTTTGCCTTTGATTTTGAAAGCATGGTAAAGGTCACAAAAATATTCGGGCATATATATGACAATATTTAGGCAAAATAGCCTTTCATATATGACAAAAAAAATGTCACAATTATGAGCGCTCATTGTCAATAATTATTTGTCATTTGTAGTGGTGCACCACTTTTATTCCAATTTTTGGTGGAATTGTTAATACGACCTTTACCTGATATTTTCACCTTTTCCACGTCCATAAATTTATTATTGCGATCATGATCATTATATGCAACATATGCTTCTTAATTTGAAGCTAAACTAATTGGACGGAGCGATATTATATTTATAATATCTCATTATTTTACTCAGCTACCATGAGACAAGAAATCAATCCTTAATATTTATTGGATTGACGTGCGCACTCGATATTTGTTGCAACAATTAATCGAGGCGGGCCACGTGACCTCTTTATTGTCTCATCAGTCATATTTCCACATAGCCTCAACATAAATGTAATTAAAATTGTGGAATTATAATTAACATTTGATGATTAAATTTTGCAAAGATGAGACCCAGCCGCTCATTTTGAGCTTTTTGGAGCATTACGCTTTTGGTATGTATATATATAACTCCATAAGGTGAAAATATATATAACGTGAAATATTTACTTTTCAAATCTCTAAAGAGAAATTGGTGAATGATTGTGTACAACATACAACCTTGCGTGGATACAAGCTTTATTCATAATTCGTAATATCTAATTATCATGACAAGAATTATAATAAGATAACAAATTCAACTATGGTTGATTAATATTTTGAAAGTAAATATAAAATAATTTTCTCTTTTCTTTTTATGTAAATAAAAAAAAACATAACATATGATTAAGTATATGTTCATAACTTGATTCATTAATAATCAAATGTACTATTCGTATGAGTTGGTGGGACAACCTCCAGGTTGGGTGGCGAGACAAAGTCTGCTTAATGCCATGCCTCCTCGAACGGGATAACCCGTCTCCCTTTCAATGTTTAGCTTTACCGGGGACAAGGCTTACCCACTATCAACTCAAACTTATAACATGATTTATATTATAAAATCAAGAATAGAACAATAACTAATCGTTTGTAGTTTTAAGAGAAAACTAGTTATGTCACATATTGACTTTTGATTTCGATGTAGAAGATCGTACAAGACGCAACTACGAGCATACTTTCGCAATCGGTGACGCTATAATGCATAATATATGAATAAAGTATGCATAGATAAAAGGAAGCAACCATGATAATATAGAAGTAAATTGAACTTATTTAAATAACAAAAGTTATACCTTCCTAGCTTTCTCTCCTTAACAAGCCTTCTTGAACTTCAAGATATCTTTAATGCTAGAGCAAGCTCGTGCGATAACGTGTTGTGAATTGAATTGAGACTTGCTAAGAACTAGAGAATGAAATATATATATTTCGTCATCTCTATTACCTAACCTTTTATATAGATCTTCCATGAAATTTGTTTTAGCTTGACTAACTACTTTTTTAGCTTGTTTTCTAGCTTATCTATATTGATTGTAAACATCTTCATCTTGACACTTATGTATTTTCCTATACATCTCTCTTTTAGTCTTAATTACTCGTTGGACATCCTCGTTCCACCACCATGTTTCCTTCTTTGGAGGTTACAATCCCTTAGATATACCTAATACGTTTGATCTCACTCTCCTTATGCAACTATTCATTTCTAGCCACGTTGTATTAGCATCTAAGTCAAGATTCCAAACATTTTCATTTAGTAGTTTTTCTCTAAACTCTACTTGTTTACTATGTTTTAGGGTCCACCACTTTATTCTAGGGTCACTAACTCTTTTATTCATATTATGTCGCCGTGTTAACTTAATATCAAGTACTACTAACTTATGTTGGGTAGTAAGTACTTCACCGGGTATTACTTTGCAGTCTCTATATATTTTTCTATCTATTTTTCTTGTTAAAAGAAAATTTATTTGACTCTTGTTATGACCACTACTAAAAGTAATTGTATGCATGACTCCCTCTTCATAAAACTAGTATTTGCTAAGACAAGATCGTATGTTGAAGCAAATTCTAAGATTGATTCTCCTTCTTCATTTCTATTACCGTAACCTAAACCTCCATGAACTCTCTCAAATCCATCGTTACTTGCCCCGACATGCCCATTTAAATCTCCTCCGATAAAAACATTTTCATCTAATGGTATGCTTTGCATAAATCCATCCATATCGTCTCAAAACTTGCGTTTGATGCTCTCGCTTAATCCTACTTGTGGTGCATAGGTGCTAAGTATGTTAAATTTTTTCATCTCCAATAATTAATTTAACTAGAATCAATTTATCCCTCATTCTTTTAACATCTACGACCTTATCCTTATAATTATTATCCACCACAATTCCTACTCCATTGCATTTTCTATCTATACTAGTGTACCACAATTTAAACCCTGTGCTTCATATTTCTCTTCTCTTTTCTCATACCCATTTTATCTCTTGGAGGCAAGCAATATTGACTCTCCTTCTAATCATGGTATCTACTAGTTCTATTTACTTCCCCATAAGTGTTCCTATGTTCCATGTTCCTAAACAAATTTTTCCCCCTTTGTATTTGTTTTCCTTTTCTATTTCTATTTTGTCTAAAAGATCTAGTGTCCGTATCTATGATTTTTTTCCTCCCCGTAAATGTTCATAAGTTGACAGCCACGTAAAAACTTTTATCATTTTTCATTAAATGGATCAAACATATGTTATATCATAAAGATATATAAAATTATATTTAGAACATCATTAAAATATATTTGTCATACAACTTTTGAAAATCTTATATATTTAATGAAGTATAATACATTGTGACTTTATTAACAAAACAAATCCACATTAATCCTTCAATTTGAGAAAAATAGTTTCTTAAAAAAATTAAAAAAAAATAGTACTTAATGACCAAAGAATAAAGATCAATATATATATTTTTTACAAAATTGATGAGGCACCGCAGGGATTCCCCGCCCCGCAAGGATCCCGCGGGGTGGGGCGTGGGCAAAGTTCATCCCGCGGGGACGTGGAATCCCCGACCCACCCTCCCCACTTACAACCCTAACTTGTTGGAGATGTTGGGATAGTTCTACATCGGCTACTTAGAAAGAAAAATAAAGTTTGCAAGTGTGAAGTGGACACTCCATCTTGCCTTGGCATTTTGGAGTGAACCTCACTTTCACACTTGTAGTTCAAACATAAAATTATTAGTCATGATACTCTCCTCCCTTGGATTGGGACTTATATTACAAAAAATTGAAAACAGATGGTAGCGTCCATAAGAACAACAATTGGGGCATCCATATAGTTCACATACTCAGCTTCAATGACACAAATGGTACTACCAAAACTCTATTTTTGCAAATATCAAATATGACAGTGTTTCCTCACCTTTACTGAAGAGCCTGATTTTTGCTATATACACAACTCAGTCTTGAATGCATCAGATAAACATGTAAAACAGTCAGGAATTCAACACCATAAAGGTAGAAAAATTTAGTAAATAAATCTTCAGCGTTTTTCACCGAGCTGCCAATGACCAGAAGTTCAAGAGAAAAGATGGAGAGACGGCAAACCAGCTAATGAAGGCCATAGCTGTGGCAGTTTCAAAAGTCGTGCAGTGATTACGAGCGCATTCGTTGAGATCATTGCCAATGAGAACTGTTATGCCCGCAGATGCACAAGCGGCTGCAAATGTTAACGTTGATGTGATCTGCAGTGGAAGAAAGCCAATTAAGATTATGAGAATATTCATTACTTATAAAGGTAACTAGGAAATTTTGAGTTGCAAAATAAAATCGTGGAGCACTACAGGTACGACTCAACCTAAATTAAACACACTCGAAACAAGATTAAACATTACGATTCTGACAGCATGATCCAAACAAAATAGATCTCTAGAAAGTAAGTGAATATACAGGTGAGTACAGTGGTCATGGCATCCTTAGCACCATACAAATACTGATTACAATTGAGGTGTCCAGTCCAATGCTCACCCGTCTGTCTGATTCGGAAAGCAAACAGTTAAAATACAAGGTGGCGTGCCCCTAGAGGCATGCTTACACCAAATTGCTAGAAAGTTGTCCCAGCATGCATTTGGCACTTTTGCAATTTTTAAAACCTGAAAGTACTTTCTAATAATTGGTAAAATATGTTTGGAATATGTTAAAACCAACTAATTTGGGATTGAGACTTTATTGTTGTTGTTGTTTGGAATATGTTAAAAAACTTAAAACTTATATTTTGAACTATTCTTCATATATTTTGCTCATAAATCAAAGCTAAACAGCACTTTTCAAAATCTTCAATTCCTATTACATGCAAGTCATTTTGGACGTGACCACAGACAATCCTTCTTTTTTCCAGTTAATTGGATTCATATTTGTGACTATATATATATATATATATATATAACAACTAATTACAATTGTGCCCTCGATTTAAAATTAATCTATTTAAATGGGTCATAACTAGGAGGGTATAGTAGGAAGCTTTGAATACCTTGACAATTACAAATGAACTGACAAAAACAATAAAACCTCAATCCCAAGTTAATTAGGATCAGCTACAAATGAACCGGCAAGATGCAACAGAAACTCACTTTTAATATCTTCATTTATAGTAAAGATCAAACAAAACTTCCAAGTACAGATCATAGACTTGTCATAAAATTAAAGCAAAATGCAATTATTTCATCAAGCATTTAACAACCACAATAATTACCCCAAAAATTGAATAAGGAAGTTTTAGCAAGATACAAATTGCATAAGCTCAGCAACCATTAAGAAGCACATTATGCTAAATTAAGAAGGGGGAATACACACAATAGTATTGCAATTCAAAGGAGTTTAAGGATGCACTACCAAAAAAAGGAGTTAAGGATGCACTGCCAAAAAAAAGGAGTTAAGGATGCACAACCATTCAGGATACAAGAATGTTTATGTATGAAGTCATTGAAGTGAACATGTTTGATGTTCTATTTTTAAAGTCACAATAAAAAATGAAGGCAACTCGTGTCCCTTTGGGAGTTGAAGCAAGAATGATTTCTCCCAAGCTAGTAGCTATGCATCAACCTAGACTAATATAACTATTATGCAATTCAATTGAGGACGAGCGAATTCGAATATTTCTAGAACTGTCAATTGTTGCTCCTGCTTTAAAAAGAACTGCAATAGTTTTAGCATTTCAGAAGCTTTTGTGGAAAACTTAACAGGGATGTCATCATTACATACAAGTTGCAGTTTATGATTGATTATAATCTCTAATTTGATAAATGATTTCGCTTTTTTTTTCTCAAAAAAAAAAATTTATTTCATGTTTTTAAGATTGACATTTCACGAAACAATGAGGCCTTCAGAGGATTCCAATTTCCAATGATACTAATCGTGGATCAACAAGGGTATCATAGAAAATATCAACATGATTGAGATGTCCAGTTCGAATTACATAATTGACAATAAGAGGGACGGTAGTAAGGTACTACCATTAAGGCAAAGTTTTCACTACTCCCGAGAATTAAAGGATTGGCCCAATGGTTAAATATATGATAGATATATCATATATGGGACAAGACTAATGAAAACCTAAATTGACATTCAATGATTAAAAAATAAATAGAATATAGAAGAAAAATCAATTGATATTAGACCCCTCTCAATTTGCATAGTCCATGCATAATGGCCAAAACAACTAAAATGTAAAACCTAGGGGGCTCAGTAATGCAAACTATGTTCTCAGTTGAGGTTAATTCCTTACAATCGAAAGTGAAACATCCTTTATTTTTCAAGGTTCTACCACTATCTTTCAGTCAAAAACAAGGTTCGGCCACTTTTTGGCCATAGTTATCATTATAACTCATAAATAGAAAGTTTAATGTATCTCTTATCCATTTAGAAGATCCCATCAGAATTCTAAACAGTTCTTAAACTCATCAACTGATGTGGCATGTGGAATCATAAAGTGAACTCGGCCAATAAAAACAGATGCACAAAAACATGTCATGTTCAGTTACGTATTAGTAATAGACCAAGATACAACATCTGAGAATTCTGTAAAATCTAATTTTCCTTACCCCGTCACCAATGGTGAACAAACTGACAATTCGAGTATTCCGCAAGCGGCGCCGTACCAGAAGAGCATATATATCAACAATTGCCAGCAATATACTCCATAAGCTTTGCAAGCCAACAGCTGCAACAAGGTAGCTGCCAGGGCAAATACAGGAAATTCTTCAACATCACAAAATAACAAGGAGAAAGATGCTCGTCTCCTTCCCTATCTCTACACAGTCGCACACACATACTCTTTAAGTCTTAAGTGTCAACCCCCAAAAACCGAAATATATGTGGACCAGAATGCTGAAAATATGTCAAGGGAAACAATAACCATAGATGACAGAGACATTATACTGACAGTCTATGCTTATTAGTCTAAAACCGGTAGCGGAGTCAACTTTAAAACCTAAAGTTAGAGAAGTACCAAGGTTAAAAAAATTGACAAACTTCGCTGAAGTTCGGACGAAGTTACTTTGGCAAAGTTTGTCGATTTTGAGGTGAGCTAAACGAAGTTCAGAGGCAGTAGAAAAATTGCAAAATTTTGACTCAACTTCGGCTAACTTCGACCGAACTTTGAAAACTTCGATGGAAGTTAACAAAACATGAAGTACAATTGTTACATTTCGTGGAAGTTAAGCAAACTTCGACAAAAACTTCGCCTATGCTAGAAATATACTTAAAATTCTGAATATCATCCGATGACAAGAGTTTTATGCATTGTTATATGCTTAAGTATATTTCTAGCACCTCTACAAAGAAACTAGAGTTTTCTAGCATTTAAAGTGAAATTCTCTAAACTTCTGTGCACCGACGAATTTTTGTCAAACTTCCATCGTCGAAGTTAACTTCCTCGAATTAATTCCGAATTTTAAGTGAGCAAAGTCATAGGCAAAGTCGAAGTTTCGAACCTTGCCGACGCCCATGCCACATAGAGAGAAGCTAGAGAAAAAGATAATTAATGATATTGGACAATTTAGCACCCGCTCTAATTATTTTCCATTTTAAGCTGGAGTAATCCTTGTAGCAAGTTATTTGAAATTTACCTTAACCAAGCACTTACTGCTATTGCATCTTGAAATCTTGAGTCTTGAGATTGTTTTCAAACTTCAATTTCTCAATGTGACATATCAAGAAACTTTCCCAAGGCTTAATCATAACTAGAAAATGCTAAGGATACATACTTTTGTTACAACCTTTGGGTACAACATTGATGGTGTCCATTGGATATTTGGATCCTGCATCGAGATGTGTTGTGTGCAGATTCCAATGTGTATCTAATGGACTCCATCAACGTTGTACCTAAAGGTTGTAACAAAAGTATGTAACCCTAGCATTTCTAATCATAACTCTCTTATATAGCTGTCAAGATATTGAATTAGATTATTTTATATGATCCTGGGGACCCCACCACAACAACAACAACAACAACAACAACAACAATGACAACATAGCCACAATCTCAAAATCATGGGGACCCCAACTAATCTAAATTGCACGCAAGATTCATTTTGTTGAAAAATTGTGGTGAGATCATCCGATAATTATAGGATCTAAGTCCTGCAGAGGTCCCCCTTCAATGCATCAACATGTGAACCTTGATTTGCAATATGGCCCAAGTATGATGAATCTGCCAGGATCACACATATTTAGCTACAACTCGAAACTTGTCCAGAGTTAAGATCAAAGCAAATTAAAATCAAAGATCTCTTCTTTTTCTTTCTTTACTTTCATCTCTTCAATTCTTATATAATATCCAATTATTTATGTATTTAATACTCAAGTCTGCATCAAATCGAGCATAGTGGAAGAGCTTAATCTATGTAGCCATCTCAACTTATTTGGGATTGAGGTTTTGTTATTGTCATAGTTCTCAAGGCTCTATGTTTCTTACTTTTCCCCTTCTATTTCTTCCGCCATTTCCACTCTTATGTTCCTTTCACTATGGCTTTACTTTTTTAGCACTCTTAGATGGGCTTCCACTTAACAAAAAGCATTGTCGAAACTAAGTTCTTTTTCAAATAATTTAATTATCTAAATTTTCTTTCCTTTTTTGTGAACATTCACGTGGATTGTATTTCTACGAGGAATTTGCCTATTCATATTATTTTCATATGTTTCTTGCTATCTAGAATTACATTGTTGAAAAGTCTTTACAACAATTTGAAGGACCTTACGATCCACAATCCAATCTACAAGACTCATGAGCCTTATGTGAGACTTCGATAGCAAATTTCATGAGAAAGGAGCTAAATCCATACCTAAATTATTCATTTAGAAACCACTTTTGCAGTTTTTCGCCATTTAAAATACTTGATTTATTCGCCTATTAAAAATTCAGAGAAGATTTTATTTTAGAAGTGTAGAACAAAAGGTGCATTAACCTGATTTCTATCATAATGAAAGATCCTTTCATTGGCTAAGCCAATATGGCTTCTTTTTTTAAGCAAGAAAGAAGATGCTAAAGTAATCCAATTTTGTCATGCACATTTGACACACGCTTACTGAGAGTCCTTTGGATACACCTCGATTTTGTGCGCAATAACATCAATGCACAAATCAAGGGACACCATCAAGTGTGTGTCAAAAGTGGGTCACCGAAGCATTTTCCATTATAAATTACTAATCTTTATTTTCACATAATTTGGTACTCTCTTCTTTTTTTCCCTCATGGACATTGACTACATACATCAAGTATGAATTTTGCTTGCCTTTTTCAACCAACAAAATGAAAAGCCATTAGAAAATATTTTGAATAAGTAAAAAATGTTAAATATCAATCGATGTCAATAGGAGGCTCATTGCCTATATTGCCAAAGATAGACTATGAGAAATCCATGCTTGCCAAAATGTTTGTAATTCTTGCCAATCAAATGCTCACTTAAAGGGAAACAACCACAATACCATATTAAGCACCTTGAAAGAAGCAAAGACATTGTAGAACAAATACTGAGAAGCTAATGGATAGAAGAATAAACCAAAGACACACATGCCATAAAAGAAAATAGCGAAGGGCAGTCTAATGAATATACTGACCAAATAATCTTATGGTCTCTTGTATTCTATTTGCTCTTCTCCTAGAGTCTAGAACCCAAGAATCGAGAATTTTAAGTGACTTTCCATTGGGAAAAAATGAAACTTCGAAATGGACCTTATACGACATGACAACCAAACAAGGCCAACCAAAAAAGGCACACATCATAGATAGGATTAAGGGTGGCAAAAAAAAGGGATCCAGACAGGTACGAGTCCGAATCTTTAATAACAACTAAAAATAGTGTATGGACCCGTACCCATTTTTGGAACGGACACTTTTTTTGTGTCCAGGACCGTGTTTTTAAAACATACAAAACCCGTTTTTTGTCTGGACCCGTTTTTTAATATAAAAAATAATTTTTTTCACCTAATTATTAGCAAAAATGCATGATTTTTATGTTGTCATGCATTCCATCATTACAAAAAAAAACATGTTATATATATTCAAAATTAAGTCTTACAAGTTTTCATATAAAAATAACATCATCATTAGTTAAATTACAATACAAACATCACAAAAGTTTCAAAATATCCCTATAAATAAATAAAATATTATTTAAATAAATCGCTAAACCGGTACCCGTTTTTTAAGAAACTTTGTCTGGACCCCTACCCATTTTTTAAAACGAACAAAAAAACATATCCGGACCTGTATTTATTTTGAAAAAATTATGTTGGGATATGTTTAAAGCGGGTTTGGACCACCCTTAGATAGGATGACAAAGTAGACTTTCAAAAACTTCAACCTCAATGATCTACATCTCACAATGTGTCACAACAATATTATTGACCACACTTGGGAATCCAGTTACACCGTCAACCTTCCAATCTTCATTTTCATGTTAGAGAAAAATCTAATTTACTAAAACCTTCCAATCTTCACTTTCTTGTTACAGCAAAAATCTAATTTACTAAAATTTTCCATTCATCAATTCCCTTTTGCTTCTAATACGGTCTTACGTTTTAGGGCTTATTAATTAGTAAAACAACAACAACAACATAGCCTTAGTCCCAAATTAACTGGGGTCGGCTACATGGATCAAACTTTTTCATTGTGCTCGATTAAGTGCAATTGATGGTGATCTTTGCAAATGCTTATTAATTAGTAGTTTTTATTTTATTATTAAGAAAGTTTCTATGTTTATTATTTAGTAGGTTTCTTATTTTCAACAGTTTCCATTGTATTAGGACTATATATAGGGTGCTTCCACAATGGAACTTAAAAAAATACCCATGTCATGGAGCTTTGAACTACGATTGTTGGATCTTTATAGTGATGGTTAGATCTTTGATTTAATGGTTAAGAACAAATGTGATATTTCAACTTCAAAAACCGGTAACTTGTTCCTAGAGATTTGTAATTAATAATCATCAATTTGCTAAATAAACAATTAATGACACTCAATTACATTTCAGTCAAACAATAAATGAGAAATTTCACCATGCACTATAATTAACTAGTGGAAATAAACTGAAAAAGTTAAATTAAATTTACATTAACATCAAACTATTTTATTTCGTGGTACCAAGTTAGTAATCTAGCTATAAGCAAAAGTGAATTAAGCTCATAAAAAATTTACGAAATTTAAACTTTAATTTTTTTAATTAATTATTTAATTTCTCAAACATTTCTTCAAAAAAATAAATTTTTTTAGAGATTAAACATAAAATCACAACTCATAAATAAATAGACGAATCTGTACTAAAAAAAATAAATAACTAGAAGAATACATTATTTAAAATTCTAAATTGAATTGAAATGATTAAGATTTTGACACTCTATTATATGATAACCAATTAACTACCCAAGGGCGGCATCCACTAAATAGAGGAGGGGGGACTCAATATGTTGGACTTCAAATCGAGAACACTACTTAATAGGCCCGAATGCTAAGCCACCCATACAACTCGTCCATTGGTAAGTAATCAATTTCTAACCTTGTACTATATGATGATCTATTAAGCTTCAAAAATATTAAATAAATTTGATATATTTTTTTAGTAAAATACTTTTGATATTTTTGAAGTAAAATATTGATATAGTTAGTGTCACACGTTGATCATTAATAAGATTTTATTTTGTATCATTATAACAACAAAAATTTATTGATAAAACTGGGCTAGGAGGATCGTCCCCTTTATGTGGCCCGACAATGTCTGAGCGAGAATTAATAGGCTAGATTGGCGCGAACACCACGTTGGAAACCAAAAAAAAAATATTGATAAAGTATAATATTGAAAAAAATTTAAATAATATTTTTTAATTATTTTTCTTTTTGATTTTGGTGCATTTCACATCAAATATTGAGTATATTCACAAGATAAAAAATGATTATTGTTTTACCAAAAATAATGACTATGGATAGTAGAAGATAATTTTAAAACATTTTAATAATTAAAATATCAAATTACAACCATATTAAAATGTTCAAATCGGGCCTCCATATATTTCAAATTAGAAACTATTAATTTTGAGGCGTGTCCAAAGTCGTTTGTTACTATATATTATATTATCTAATTAAAAGAAAGTTTACTATAAAATTTTAAAATATTGTGATTTGTTATGAGATTATTTGAAGGTCTACATTTAATACATACCTAATTAAGAAAATCAATTACCAATATCATTTCTAGTGAGATGGACGAGGCATCACTTGCTAAAAAAAACTAGGTCCAAGTGATCCTAGGTTTGAATAGTGTTGGAGTCATCTGATCAAAAAAATTAAAAAAAAATCAATAAGCTATAAATTGAACGAACTTTAAAATATAAGTTTAGATTATTGTTTGTGAACCATTAATTTTAAGGACTTACAAATTTTTTAAAGTATACTACGAACTGCATTAAATCGAGGTAAGGGACTCGATTGAACCTTATTTATTTGTGATTGATGAATATATGTTATTGTTTTTATAGCCATAATCATTATTTATAAAACAACAAATCATAGTACCTCAAATTCATCAAGTTCATACATGTGATTTTTAAAAAAGAAAAATAAACTAAATTTCAATTATTGGTAATTTTTTTTGATACTTTGAAAAAATCTCGATTATAAATTTATTAGTGGTATAATTTTTATGATAATTAATAGTGTAATTTAAAAACTTTTTTTCATTTTTCGGCTGAAAGTGTAATATAATAACTTAATAAAACCTAAATATATAATTTATTCAACAAATTAGTATTATATTTATCACTTAGTTTTACGATGAGTTTGAGACCTCCCTTAACCAATTTTCAGTATGAAAATGGGCGTCAAAGTCCTCATTTATCTGGACTTGGGACCGACTATGCAGCGCACATAGTGTACAACATAGGTGGAGTTTTTTGGGACTGAGGCTATGTTGTTGTTGTTGTTGTTGTTGTTGTTGCTATTGAGTTTTTTGGTCTGGAAAGCTCACCATCAATTGCACTTAATCGAGTACAATGGAAAAGTTTGATCCATGTAGCTGACCCCAATTAAGTTGGGACTGAGGCTTGCTGTTGTTGTTGTATTTAAACAAATTAGAATATCTTGATTTTAATAAAAATTGAGTGCAACTGTAACTAAACTACTAATTTTAAAAATTAAAAATTTCATAATCTAAAAATAGAAATAGAATAATATTATTATGATAAAAACATGAATCAAATACTATATATAAGCATTACATATATTATTAACATAATTTATTTTGTTATAAATAATTAATTTTATGCAAAAAGTTTGCATAGTAATTCACTTAATTTAAAGTAATTTGATACGTGTTAAAAAATTTATAAGATATTAATTCAATAACATTAATAGTTATTAATTTCATCATGAGAATCAATATGGCACATGGCATAACTTAACTAGCTTTCTTTAAAAAAAAATCAATGTTACATTAAATGCATTGGATCAATTTCCAAGCATAATTAATACGTAACATTATTTTACCTACTATAGCAAGTTACACAAGAGGGGCTCCATGCCATGGGACTATTTTAACTTCCCATGGTAGAATATATATATATATTATGGGATGAAATGATGAATAAGATTAGTTATTTTGATGTAATAAGTTATTTAGTAGGTTTCTTATTTTTAGTAGTTTCTATTGTATTAGGATCCTCACTCCATTAACGCTTATGCAATTCCTAACTCTATTTCAACTTTACTCCTACCCATCTTCTTCCTTTTGCCCCCTTGTCAACATAGGTCGAAGCGCGAATTCTATCGTGCATAAACGCGTGACTAGATCCCAAACCAAGGTTCATAACAACTTTGTAATAGAGAGAGAGAGTCTAAACCCATGACTAGATCCCAAACCAAAATTCATAACAACTTGGTACAAGTGCCACTTATCATGGGTGACACAGAAGCTTTGGTCGCGAAGTTGGAAGCCTTTATGAAAATGAATGCTCGACAAAAAGGTCATCAAAGAACAGATGCCAAACCTCTTGATGGCAATACAAGGAGCACCAAAACAACCGTCAATTCAAGATGTCGAAGGGCAGTCCACCAACTCTGTTGAGCACCGCAATCGGTCTGAAGGGAGAACCGACTATCCGTACGGAAGGCAGATGAAGGCAGATGATTCCCCAATACACCAAGATGGAGTTTCCAACGTACGATGGCACCGACCGCTTGGGATGGTTGAAGAGATGTGAGAAGTTATTTTTCCATCAAAAGACCCAGGGATGAGACATGGTTGGACTAGCGGCGTTCCAAATTTTGGGTGAGGTGCAACTTTGGTTCGATTAGGTGGGGCAAAAGGACACAGACATCGATTGGGACCGTCTCAAGGACCTATGTTACGCACGCTTTGGACTGGTGATGAGCAACAACCCATTTCAATCAGGAGACTTGGCCAATTTCAAGCAGACCAACGTAAAAGAGACCAAAGCCAAATTTAGTCTTTGTTGGCCGGAAATTAGACATTAACCCAAGATAACAGGTGGACTCGTTCATCAGCGGTTTGACTGAGAACTTGCGGTTTGACATTGGGTTGCAATAATCAAGCAATTTGAGCATTGTTATGAATCTTCTTCGTGCCTTAAAGCGGAAGCAAAGATTCTCTAAAGAGTCTCTCCCAGTGCACATCATGCCCATGGTAAGCACTATCAAAACTAGTGGCATCCACTAGCATAACTATCACCAAGGACTCTGGAGCACTTTACGAGAGGGCAGACACAAAAGGCAACCATCGGTACCACTAGTGTCAACACCATAATAGGCAAATCCTTACCTCTCTTCACCAAGAAGTTATCAAAGGTTGAGATGGCAGAACGGAGAGCAAAGGGTCTGTGACTTTGTACTATAATTGTGATGAATCTTACAACACTGAGCATAACTGCAAACGCCTACTTCGGATAGATGTTCCTGAAGTTGAAGATGGTAGAGCGAATAATGTGCTAAATGGCCCTTGACCCAATTCAACACGGCTTGAGAACAAGTTCAAAGAAAAGGAAGGGAGTGATTATACGATCTTAGGTTTTAGGGTTTATTGACTAGTAGTTACTATTTTTATTATTAAGGAAGTTTTTGTGTTTATTATTTAGTAGGATTTTATTTTAGTAGTTGCTATTTATTTGCTAGTTTCTATTGTAATAGGGCTCTATATATTTTGAGTATTATGAGATGAATAAGATAAGTTATTTTGATGTAAGAGAAAAGGACTCCCTCTTCATCAATGCCTATTCTATCCCTAAATTTCAACTTTACTCGTACCCATCTTTTTTCTTTTGTCCCCTCGTCAACATAAGCCGAAATGCGAATCCCACCATGTCTAAATCCGTGACCAGATCCCAAACCAAGGTTCATAATAGCTTCTTGTTTCAAATATATCTGAATTCCATCATGAAATCCAATTCTTTCCATCAAGAAAATCAAGCAATATACTTGAGAAGTAATGTTGGGGTAGTTACAACATTTGTGTTTTACGTTGGTTAATGCCACATCTCAGTCATCAAAACCTCAATGCTTTCTAATTGCGCCAATTAACAACAACAATCAATTTAAAAAACGTTGCATGGTATCATATATTAATATAAAACAAGAAGACCTATTTTGGTGACCTGCAGACTGGTCTAGAGAAATACGAAGCAAAAACTTTTATATAGATAAAAAACAAGGACATTGAATATTTTTAGCTTATGGCTTTAACCTTCAACTGATATCATACCATGAATGTGATAGGTACCAAGGGAAGGCTCAAGGTCATTATAGTAATCCTTTAGTTCTAGTACCTTCTCTAGTTGTAGTGTGAAGGGCATAAATAAGAGGTGTGGTGTATTGTGAAGGGTGTGAAATTTTTAGTCTCCTGTTAGAGAATTGGAGAGGTAATAGAGCTCTCGATTGTCTATGTTTCTAGTTGGTGTTCTTGTGTCCTTGTAATTCCTCATTTGATAAAAATCAAAATATTCTTCCTATTTGGTGATCTTACCATACAATATACCTAAATCCTAATATATCTGCAAATGTATTTATGAAGCAAAATAATAGCTAATGATAATTTTGTACTTTTCATCATGGGATATAACTCCACTATGTAGAACATTATATGTGCTACGTCATAGGATATATTTATGTTGCCGATATTTATCTATTAGTCTTAATCTCACGACTTATATTTACGAGCCATTTTGTTAAGAAAATTGTATAAGGTATATTATGTACTAAAATGCCCTCATTGCAAAACTCGATCCAATAGACACTGAAGAAATTAGACAAGGTAGAGATAGGCTGAAGTTAACTTAGGACGCATTGATTATGAGGGATTTAAATAACTTGGAAAGCACACCATCAATTGCACTAAACCGAACGCAATGAAAGAGTTTGACCTATGTAGTCGACCCCAACTAATTTGCGATTGAGGCTATGTTATTGTTGTTGTTGCTGTTTTGTTCGTCATAGGATAAGAAATATCAAAACTAACCAATTGTTTGTTTACATTTCATTCCCCGTCTTCCATTTAACATAAGCATCAAATATAACATAATAGTAGAAGAAAGTTAACAGTAAGAAAAGACATTACCAGAAAGCCGTAACCGACTTGAAATCACTGGTAGAAGCCATTATGCAGAGCGCGGCGACAGCAAATAAAGATTGAACGAAGCGCAAGACGAAGCCTCCGAGAGTCCCGGGCATGCCCTGGATATCCCTCATCCTCACTCTGGGGGGGTTCTGGGCGTCATCGGTTATGGGAGGAGGAGCTTCCACAGGATGCACGGAAGGATGGCTGATGTTCATTTTTCTTTCTACTGCCCAACCTCAGATTCGTAACCCAACCATCATCACACTACAAAAATACTCAATATCAAACCCTAATCGAACACCACCATCGCCACCCCAAAAGACTGAAACTTGGGAGCCGAAACGGCAGATTCATGTCCTCATCTCCCTCCTAGATCAACCAGTACAAACCCTAATTCAGTCGATCCGGTGAAGAAACCCAGGAAGGAAACCCCAAATAAAAGTGAAGAGCGATCCCCTCAAACTGGAGCTCCGAAGCTTGGTTGAGAGAGATCGGTTTCTAGAGAGAGAGCGAGTTGAAGCCGAAAATTGAGAGAGAGAGAGAGAGAGAGAGAGAGAGAGAGAGAGAGAGAGAAAGGGAGCGTTTTAGGGACGCAGCGTGGATGAACAAGTCAGTCGTCACAGTCAGTCACGGAAGAGCTTCCGACGCTTGTCTTCTATCACCACCGTCACCAGACCGGGTTCACTCGGGATTAGCTCAGTAGACAAGCCTTTCATGGAGTTTTTGCTTGATTAGTCGGCCTCCCATGCTTCGCGCTCGTGAGTCGAGACACTCTTAAATATTAGTACCTGTGAGAGATCGAGTATTACTATTAAAAAAATACATTAATATCCATAATTTAAAAAATATATATCTAACTATAAATTAAAAGCACGTAGTGCTATTTTCCTTCGTTACTTGAATTGACTTCATAACCCTTCCTCACTTGTGGATCGATTCTTATATTCGATTCTACTCTCAACCTAATCTTCTCTTTCTCTCATTGCTCTCCAAAACAACCATCACCAAACCTTCTTTCTTTTTTTGATTTCGAACTCAAACATCTCAGCGACTCTCTCTCTCCTTAATCTCTATATTCTCTCAACTCCGGTTGATCTCTCTCTAGCCCTCAACTCTCTATCTACATCTCAGCGACTCTCTCTCATTAATCTCTCTGTTCTCTCAACTCCAGTCGATCTTTCTCTAGCCCTCAACTCTTTATCTCGCTCGTCTCACGTCTCATATTGCTCTCCAAAACAACCATTACGGTTTCAACATTAATCCCCAATCAATTTCAAGTAAAGATCACCATAAACATGAATTACTATGGTTTTTTTATTCAATGAATTTATAGGGCTTGATAGATGTGGTATGTGTCCATGTGAAGATTCAGGTATGTCTTCCAAACATATTTATCTCTCTCACAGGTAAAATGGGAAAGTGCCTAACCTTGCTAAAGGGCATGCTAGCACTTGAAAAAAGATAACAAGTTCTATGCAAAAGCTTTCTTAGTTCTTTTTAATTCACAAGAATAGAAGCCTTTCTTTTCTTGAGTTGCAACAGATCCAACAATTGGTTTTCTTATATCTTTTTGGACTTGAGGCTTTGTCTTGTTGTTGATGCCTCATCCATCTCCAACAACAAGACAAATAACTGTTGTTATTGTTGTCACTTATAATTCAAGTATGTGTCTTTTTGTCACTTATGATATCTTTAAGTGGAGAATGATGAAAAAGAAGGAGGCCAGAACTGCTTTTATTGTTGTTTGAGTCTATAACACTGAAAGCTTCCCTCTACCATTCCTCCTTCTAAGTAATCTTCTTAATTACTCCTATTTAATTATATTAATAGGTGTACTTTCTAAAGTTCATATGTAATGTATTTATGTGACAATAGAAGTCTAGAATTAATGTTCGATATGCTTTGGCAGTTGTTGTCATTGTTGTTGTTGTTGTTGTTGTTGTTGTTGTTGTTGTTGTTGTCATCGTCGTCACTTATAAAGGTATATAATGTTGCTATAGTTTATAAACTTTTATTTATGTATTTTAATTTTACCACTTGAATTAATCGAATGTCTAGAATTATTATAAAAGTTAAAAAAAATATAATATTTGATATGTTTAGTAGTTAATAGAAGTCTAGAATTAATTGAATGTCTATGATAATAGTTTGGTATGCTTTAGTCAAACCATGGTGTTTGAATTTGAATGTTTACAATATCTAGCTTTGTAAACACGGTTGGGATTGAAATTGCTACTTAGAGTTATTTAATTTTTTAAAACAAGTTTGTTTTATGGTTAAATAGGGTGCTCTAAAATTGTTTAATTAATACCTACTAATGGTTTAATAGGGTGATATAAATGGTAACTTAGATAGGTCAATGTTGAGGTACATGTTTGTATTGATAATTTAATAGGGTGCTCTAATATGCAATCAAGTCAAATTAATCATAAAACAATAAAAAAGACTTTATGCGCTATCATTTCGAATTAAAAGTCACAATGAGAATTACATGTTTCTAATTAACAACAAATCTAGCCATGTAAACTCACAAGGAAACCCCATAAACAAGTTTGGGCAAGGTGCATGTATTTTTCTATTGCCAACAAATTGAACATCTGATTCTATTTATGTAATTGATGAGTAGTTAATTAGCACTATTTTCACAAAAATAAGGATGGGAATTTGATGTTCTATAGCTTTGTCTGTAAGTGTTACACTTATATATATAATGCCAACAAAAGTAAATGTACATATATAAATGGGAAGCTTAATGGCTTTCTTTCAAATCCAACAGAAAGCTTTAGAGACAAATCAAACCATTTGCTAATTCTATGCAAGATGAGTAAGTAGTTCCATTTTCACAAAAGGGCTAATGGGAATATGTAAACTAGAGCTTTATAGCACTTATAAATGAGAGATTGATTAAGCTATAATGCTAGAACTTAAAAAAAAAAACAAAAAATATGTATATAAATGGGAATCTTGAAAGCTATTTTTCAAGTATAAGAAAGCTTTAGAGACAAATCAAGACATTCGGTATCACTATTAGTTGTATATGAAGGTTCTTGATCTGATAGTACTATTGGTGACCCTTCTTTGGCTTATGCTCCTACTAATGTTATTGTAGATGTAAAATACTGATTAATAGAGATTGGTTGCTTTAGTTTAAACTTCAACAAAAAAGATTATAGCATGTAAACTAAAGCACTTCACTTTATTACTAACTCCTAAATTGTATATAAAATATTCAATAAGAATAATTTTTATGTGTGCGTTTATCAACAATCATATAAAACTTGAGGCCTTTTGGTAAGGATGAGCTAACATATATGGTGTAAATATTTTAAGAATATATTTTTATATTAAGTGATTTTATTAAGTTATTTTTTTAATTGATTTAGGCATATTTTTATCATATATTTTTATATTAAGTAGCTTTATTAATTAGATTCTTTTGATTCATTAAGGCATATTTTGAGCATATATTTTTATCTTAACTGGTTTTATTAAGTAGATTTTTTTGATTGATTAAGCTGAAGTAAAAGTTATTGTTTAAATTAAGAATTGCCTATAATCACATGAAAATTAGCAAGATTGATTTAATACTCTTTTTTCTACGCTTTTGTTTGATACAATGTCTATATTTTGCACATTTTAGAGAGAGAATGGTTAGTTTAACCAAGGTTATTGTTATGAGCTTCAATTGCTCATTAGAGCTTCAATTGTTCATTAGTTTAATCAAGGTTATGTTCTAATGTTCTAATTATTTCTTATAAAATTAAATTGTTTGATGGTAGTCATTAATCTCTTTTGGATGTTTTCTAATCAATTTTTTAGTTTTAGTAAGCCAACAATGCAACGTTCCAAACTTTTTCAAAATTGATTAAGCTGTTTCAATCATTGTCTAGAATGGTTATCGAGGATGTCGATGCAAGATTACACAAGCTCTTAACATTACTATTTTCTTATTCATGATTTCATTATATACTTGTTATATGTGTGTTGTAATATTTAAATATAACGAAGTTATGTATATTATATTAACATGTTTAACACTAGAGTTATGAGAAAAACTAGAAATAGTTTGCGTAGAGAGGTAGATAGGTCAAACTGTATGTCCATGACAGAAGAGGAAAAGTAGAGGAAATGATCAAGCCAAAGAAAATTATATTAGGAAAAAATGCAAAAAGGATAGGTTTGTGCCAATTATCTTTAGCTACAAAAATTATATTACTTCAACCTCTATAAAAATTATGCCACTTAATCATACATAGTCTTATAAAAGGTTGTATGTATTGCTTAGAAAGTAATACATCTTTATTCAATAATTACAAAATAAGTTAGTTTTGACCTTTTTTTGTAATTTATAGGTTCACAAAATACACAAAGATGTTATGTGGCAATGAATTTTGATGACATAGTTCATTCAACAGATATATTACCATCTGTAGGCTCTTGTTAGAATTGTGGTGCTCGAAGATTTTTTTCATGAAACTAACAGTTTATGATGTTCAAATGATCAAGTGTCTCTCGTCCCTAACGTTGTATCCTAACAAATTTTTTACTTGTTCACATCAAACACTAAAGAAACAGATGAATTCTTAAACTATATTCGTACCTGTAACACCAATTTTGGATTTACATCATTTGGTGTGAAGGGTGATAAAACACTTTCAAGAAGCAATATAGGTGTCTATACATTCAAAGTGTAAGGCCGGATTTATCAATATATAAATAATTTACATCATGTTAGTGATTTAAGGCCAAATTTATGTTTCTATTATTTTTTTTTTAGATATATTCGACATGCGATCGGTGTAGGCGATATAGAAGATCAAAAACTACCTAGCAAGGATAAGATTGTGAAAAAGATGATTTTGCAAATTCAAGATACCATGTATGTTTTTCTTAATAAATAAATGTTTTTTAACGCAAGTTTACTTCATTATTTTTTGTATTTGTCTTTTGTAAAATTTATAGGAATAATGAATTCAAAGTTACCTTCTGGGACCAAAAAGCTATTGTGGCAAAAAGTATAATTAATATTGACGAGTCATCCGAGGCACCAACAATTATCATCACGTCAAATTCAGTTAAACCAATATATAAAGGTAATTATACATCTATTATCTATATATTTTATTTCAAAACAAATTGTCCTATTTTGTTTCAATTTGTATAATGACTTTTTTGTTACATTATAAAAATTATGGTATCAGATCAACTATCACTTTCATCGTCGGGTGCAACAAAAATTTACATGAATCCAAAATTTGCAGAAGTTGAAATAATCATGAAAATGTAACATTTTTTATTTACTTTATACTATTAAATAATGAAAAGTACATGGCATACTTGATTTATTTTTATCTATATGTTAGTTGCAATGATGTACCAAATAAGACAAAAGTTCAAACAATTGAAGAACAAAATAAAAAACTCAAGGTAGATGATGTGAAAATGGAAACCATGACTATCACGGAAATCAAAACCCAAAGGTCAAAAGACGAAAAAGCATACAATGCTAATTATTTAAAATAAATTTATAATATGTCGATTTGATTTTCTTTACACATTAACTAAATTACTTACAACTTAATTGATTCATGCAACTGATGTTAACCGTACTTTGTAAAGTTTCTATTACTTCAATACGAATTTCATAGAATTACGACTATTGCGGAAACTACAATAGGAGGTTGAAAATGACATATGATGGAACATATACAACAACAAGAAACAACAACATAGCTTCAGTCCTAAATTAACTGGGTTGACTACACGGATCAAAATTTTCATTGTGCTAATTTAAGTGAAATTGATGGTGAGCTTTTCAAACTATTCAAATCCCTCTTAATTAATGCTTCTCATGTTAACTTTGGTATGCTCCTACCTCGTCGAATTTGTACGGTTTATATTGAGTCAAGTTTTCTAGTTGGGGCATTTGTAGGCCGTCTTTGCAGGTGACCAAACCACCACAACCGCCATTCCCTAATTTTTGTATCAATTAGTGTTACTCCTACTTGTCTTTGAATTTCTATATTTCATATTCTATCTTTACGAGTTTTACCACACATCCACCTAAGCATCCTCATTTCTGCTACGTTCATTTTATTTAATTGTTGTTGTTTTATCGCCCAACATTCACTTCCATAGAGCATAGCTGGCCTATTGTGGTCCTATAAAATTTTTCTTTTAACTTAGTAGAAACATTTCGATCACAAATCACCCCTGTTGCACTCCGCCATTTCTTCCATCCAGCTTAAATTATGTGTGACATCATTCTTAATGTTACCATCATTTTGTCTGATTGATCCTAGGTATCTAAAGTGGTTTACATTAGGAACTTCTATTTCCTTCATTTTACAACTACGTCATCTCGATGTCTAGTGTTTCTAAACTCACAGTGCATGTATTCGATTTTCGTCCTACTCGACTTAAAGCCTTTAGATTCTAATGCATTCCTCTAGAGTTTTAATTTTCTATTCACTCTATCTTTAGTTTCATATCATCTGCAAATAGCATACACCATGGTATATCCTCTTGAATATGTCTAGTTAGTTCATCCATAACTAAAGTGAATAGATATGAGCTTAAAGCCGATCCTTGATGTAGTTCTATCGTAATGAGAAATTCTTTTATAGCTCATCCAAATGTCTTTATACTCGTTACTATTCCATCATACATATCCTTAATAGTGTCAATGTATCTAGCACGCACTTTTTTTCTTTCTAGAACCCACCAAAGAATATCTCTAAGAACCCCTATCATATTCTTTTTCTAAATCTACGAATACCATATGAAGATCTTTTTTTCTTTTCTCTATATTTTTCTAATAATCATCATACAAGGAAAATCGCCTCCATAATTGACCTCCCAAGCATGAAACCAAATTGGTTCTCTGATATTGTTGTTTTTCTCCTAAGTCTATTGTTTATCCTCTCCCAAAGTTTCATAATGTGACTCATAAGTTTAATTCCCCGGTAGTTTGAGCAACTTTGAATGTCTCATTTGTTTTTGAAGATTGGCATAATCGTGCTTCTTCTCCAATCCATTGACATTCGCTTTGATTTTAAAATTTTATTGAAAAGTTTTGTTAACCAAGTCAATCCAATTTCTCCTAAGCATTTCTAAACCTCTATGGGTATTTCATCTTAGCCACATGTTTTCCCTAATTTCATTCTTTTCAATGCCTCTTTAACTTCTACAATTCTAATATTGCGTGTATAGTTTACATTTCTTTCTTGGTGTGGGTTTTTATCTATTATAGTATCAACTTGGCCATCATTAAATAAACTATTAAAGTAACTTCTCCATCTCTCCTTAATATCCTCCTCGCGCATTAAAACATTTTGATTTTCGTCCTTAATACATCTTACATGATTTAGGTCTTATTTCTTTTTATCTCTTAATTTGGCTAGCCTATATATTTTTTTTTCGCCATCTCTATTACATAACCTTGTATATAGATATTCTATGAAATTTGTTTTAGCTTGACTAACTACTTTTTTTTTTATCTTGTTTTCTAACTTCTCTATATTGATTATACACATCTTCATCTTGACACTTAGGTATTTTCCTATACATCTCTTTTTTAGTCTTAATTGCTCATTGGACATCTTCGTTCCACCAGTATGTTTCATTCTTTGGTGGTCCTAAGCCTTTAGATATACCTAATACGTTTGATCACACTCTCCTTATGAAACTACTCATTTCTAGCTACATTGTATTGTTATCTAAGTCAAGTTTCCAAACATTTTTCTTTAGTAATTTTTCTCTAAACTCTACTTGTTTACCATGTTTTAGGTTCCACCACTTTATTCTAGGGTCGCTAACTCTTTTATTCATATTATGTCACCGTGTTAGCTTAATATCAAGTACTACTAACTTATGTTAGGTAGTAAGTGCTTCACCATCTATTACTTTGCAATCTCTACATATTTTTCTATCTATTTTTCTTGTTAAAAGAAAATCTATTTGACTCTTGTTATGACCACTACTAAAAGTAATTATATGCGACTCCCTCTTCCTAAAACTAGTATTTGCTAAGACAAGATTGATTCTCCTTCTTCATTTCTATTACCGTAACGAAAACCTCTATGAACTCTCTCAAACCCATCGTTACTTGCCCCGACATGCCCATTTAAATCTCCTCCAATAAAAACATTTTCATCTAATGGTATAATTTGCATAAATCTATCTATATCGTCCCAAAACTTGAGTTTGATGCTCTCACTTAATCCTACTTGTGGTGCACATGCGCTAAATATGTTAATTTTTTCGTCTCCAATAATTAATTTAACTAGAATCAATCTATCCCTCATTCTTTTAACCTCTACGACCTTATCTTTATAATCATTATCCACCACAATTCCTACTCCATTGCATTTTCTATCTATACTAGTGTACCACAATTTAAACCCTGTGCTTCCTATTTCCCTACTTTTTTCTCCTACCTATTTTGTCTCTTGGAGGCAAGCAATATCGACTCTTTTTCTAATCATTATATCTACTAGTTCTATTGATTTCCCCGTAAGTGCTCTTATGTTTCATGTTCCTAAACGAATGTTTTCTCTTTTTGTATTTGTTTTACTTTTCCATTTCTATTTTATCTAAAAGATCTAGTGTCTTTATCTATGATTTTGTTTTTGTTTTCGTGTTTGTTTTGAACTCCCATCCTTACCCACACCCGTCCTTTGTGTGGGAAACCCTTGCTCATTTTTCTTCATATCCGGGCGACGATGTTAATGGACTAGCTTCTTTACCCACACACGTCCTATATGTGGGAACCCTAGCTCATTTTTCTTCACACCCAGGCGACGATGTGAAACACACTCGTGCTCATTTCTCACTATATTCGAGCTCTGATGCAGCGCATCGCTAGGTGGGAACGCCCCAACGTTTATATATGTTTGATCCATTTCATGAAAAGTGACAAAAGTTTTACGCTGGTTGTCAACCTATCGCAACACTCCTCCATTTTCCAGAATGAAAAATGAGTTTGAGGCCTCCTTCCCCCACTTTTCGGGTATGAAAAGTGAGTATGCCTTACCCATTTTCGGCATGAAAAAATGGGCGCAAGAGTCCTCTTCATTTATCAGGACTTAGGACCGGCTATGTAGCGCACATAGTGTGCAACATAGGTGGAGTTATATGATGGAACATATGATTGTACTAATTGCAACATAAATACGACAACACCTGTACCTAGGTATAAGTAATTTTTTTATCAATATAATTTTACTTTTTAAAAATCATTTGTATTTGTGTTTTTCAACTATTCTGCAAGTGACAATTAAAATTTCTTCAAGGGTTAAGCTATAAGTGCAAGCGCAAGATGATTCGGGATCTTCAACATTCGTCTTATTTGAAAATATACTACATAAAATCATAAATGAGGAAGTCATAAGTGACGTATTGGAGAAATTACCCAAGTTACGCTTAAAATTCTTAAATATTTAATTAAATTTGTTTCAAACATTATATTAAAGTATAACTTTCATTAACTTTTTACCTTTATTTTTTCTTCCATTAATTTCTTACATTAAATTTTCTCTTTTTATTTGAGTTAGGATGCGAGACTAAAAAATAATGTCCTACATGAATTTAAAAAAAAAAAATTGTAGGAAGATGTGTTACATTCGTTGTAAAACTAACTTCCTTCAATTTCAAGAAAGTGCAAGAAGGTTACACAGTGCCAAACATATGTCATTTAAAGCCTCAAACAAATCAAGAAGACGTTGTGGATAAATTAATTAAAAATAAAAGAAGTGACACTTATTTGGAAGATTCACATAGTAAAAAAGAACAAAGAAAATACTATTTTGATCAAGTAAGTTATTTCAACTTTAATTAAATAAATACTTCATCGTATAAATTATTTTTGCTAAATAAATGTAATGTGGTATACTAACTCTAATTTTTTTTTATTTTCAGGGATGATGATGATGATGCTGATGGAAAATCAATATCGGCGGAAATATGATTCTTTTATCTAGATTTTTATTAGGGTGCATAGTTTTTCTTGAATAATAAAGTTGTTCGAATATTCAATTGCTTACTTTAAAATATTCATTATCAACTTTGTTCATTTATAATTTGTTCATTTTAGCTCAATTTTAAATTTAAGTTGTAATTTTATATTTACTTAGTAAATTGTTAAAAATAAATTTCTGCGAGTGCGTAGCGAGCGAGCACGATCGTGCGTAGCATGTACCTGAAAATGTATATATATATCAATCAAAAGTTTTTCAAAATATATATACGAACCAAAATATATAAATCAAAATATTTATCATTTTTATTATTCCTTTTGAATATAATTATTTTTACCTATAATGATTTGATTATTATTTAAAAATTAGAGTACAACATTAGATGCAACAACGAACCTATATCATTGGAACCTAAATACTTTTTTACTACTGCAAACATGTATATTCCATGGTCGAAGAGAAAATACAGTGGAAAGACATCTCCATAGATTGAATGCCTTGTGGCGTATCTAAGTTCCTTATCTATATATTTATAGGGAGATTAGGGGATCGAATGCTTTGTGATTATACCATTAGTAATTTAGACTTAATTAATGGAAGTTGAAGAGTGATAAGTTTTGTAGCCTACCTTTTTTATTAGTTCTTAATTTAATTAACCTACCATTTTATGTATAAATAATTATTGGTTTTTATTCATTTAAGTGAAAGTTGAAGGGTGGGAAGTTTTGTAACCTAGGCCACGTGGCACATAAATGACGTAGCAAAATACTCTTAGGAGAAGGTGTCATGTTGCAATCAAAGATGTTACTTTATTCCCATTAGCATTAGTGTTGGTGACGTGGTGTATGCATTAATGACGTGGCATGAAGGAAGCATGAGAAGAAACCACATGGACACCCTAAGATCTTCCTATATATATATATATAAACTTGGAAAAAAATATTTACCAATCTAACACACCCACCAAAATATATAAAAAAACTAACTCATTCAATGCCACATCACTGCTACATCATTACCACGCACACAAAACGTGATCTACGATCACGATTTATATTTTTTTGATTTTTTTTCTAACTAAAAGAAACTCAAAAAGATTTTAAAACATGGAGTCACGACTACCTTTCAAAACTCTGAAGTTGTGACTCGCAGTCACGATTTCATTTCAAAACCCTTAAGTCGTGATCACGAGTCACGACTTAATTTTTTATGTTTTTTTTTTCTTTTGTTTTTCCTAATAAACACACAAGTTTTTTCATTTTTAAGTCTAATTTTATCATAAAAATAAACTTCACCACTTCCAAGTATCCATGACAATTTAGTCCGTCAAGTACATTAGACAATTGTACTTCATGTATCAAATAAGTATTGTCCACTAACACATTTTGTGTTTTTATCTTTTTCCATTAAAAGAGAGAATCATATAAATCCCTAGCGGTCCGATGCGAACCAATGTTGGCCTAAACCAAACTGAACATACAAACCAACCCGAAAATTAAGTTTGACAATAGTTTATGACCTTCATCTTTTACAACAAAAGCTTTCATCTTTTTCATTAAAATACAATCATAACCTCGAGCAATTTGTAGAATTTGTAATGACCCTTATCCTAATTAAGGAATCGTTCAAGCCCCAGACTCAACTAAAGCCAGCAGCCTCACCTTCAACACTTGATAAACACAATTGTATATTGAATATCGACAATAAAACATATTATAAATGCAGCGAAAATTTAAAACTTTTTTGCGATATAATACACAATATACAAAACTAAATTCAATCAGAATAAACCTCGATTATACAAAACCTTCCAACCCTTGTGATATTACAAAACCGTAATTAAATACAAATATATATAAGGGAAGAGTCATTACATCGAAGATAATATCAAGACTCATAAACCTTCTCTGTCTAATAGTTGTAGCGATCGATGATATTCCCGAAATATTAATTGGGGTGAGTGCTCCAACTTGCTCAGGAAGTAAAGATTCACAGAACTATTAACAATCCATATAATAATCAAGAATGAAATACAATAACAATATGAACCAATCATAACTAGTAGGGTATATAAAAATCATATAATCCAATAGATAAACAGATGCAAGTCATACAATCAATCGCTATTACCCCGTGATTTTTTTCCATTTTATAAAATTAGGGTCAATTACCCATCAGCTACGGTGACACCATAACCTGACCAGAACATTGTGTAACGACCCATAATTTATTAAGAGGGCCGCTAAGGGCACCCCACCATTTAATGAGGGCACCCAACTTATTTGTAAAAATTCCAGCAAAAATGGAAAAGACCATTTTGCCCCTGTATATATATATATATATATATATATATATATATATATATATATATATAATGGTTTAAACCCCACAAACCATTTTGACAAGGAGTTAGGGCACCTCACCGCAAGAAGCTTGAACCACAAAGCCACAAACACATTGCGTTTGGCGAAGAGTCGATCGATTCTTGCTCGTCCGACAAATGAGGTAACAATGTTTGACAACCATATTCGGGTTTTTTAGAACTGTTTAGTTGTGTATAACAAAGAAAATGATGATTTGTTTGTAAACGTAGGGTTTGGTAATTTCTTCAAATCCGAAGTTGTTTCCACTGTATAATGGAGGATTGTAATGCTTCGGTGCCAGAAGAGGTCGTCCTTGAGGTAATTTTGCAATTTTTTTGTGTTTTTTTGCGGTTATCCAAAGTTTCTGTCTGGGTGCGCGATTGTTTCAGCCTCGTAGGACCGAGATGTATGGTAACGTCTCGGTCATAGAGGACCGAGAGGTTTCACGTAGGTCACGGTCTGGAACGACCGAGAGTACTGGTAACTCTCGGTCGTATGTAAACGAGACTCTGAAGGAAGTTTCAGAATTGTACAATCGAGAACCTATTTTTTGGGGTTTTTTTGTGATTGTGCTGTATATTTTGGTTGATTATAATGTTACACTGTTCGTATTGCAGGTAATGCCGTTATCTAGTAATTTTCCAGACTACAAGGACACTTTTACACCTTCTAAGCCATTCCCCTATCGAGAAGCGGCTATTTCATGGCTTCAAATGATTGGTGGCGAGAACAAGTTTGTGTTAGTAATGAAGCGCTCGGATGCCGGGGGCATTAAGGGCAGGGGAAGGGTGAAAATTGCCTGTGAGAGGTCTGGGACATATATGGGACCGGCTCAGAGAGTAGGGAAGGGGAAAGCGGCAAATTTTTTAAAGAAATCAAGGAATGATGAAAAGGCGAGGACTCACACTAGTACGAAGAAATGTGGATGCCCTTTCCAAATTAACGTCAAGGAAAATGGTGATTCCTTATGGTATGTCACTGTGATTTGTGGGAGGCACAATCATGACACCGCAGGAAGATTGGATAAGGGGGAGGAGGAAGTTGATGATGCGGGGGAGGACTCAGAAAGTGAGCAAATCAAGGAGATTAGTCCACCTTCGTCTTTTGTGGAGTGCGAGCAGGAAGTTGAGGATGCGGGTGGGAGGACACCGGGTCTCCAATCGGAGGCACCCCAGTGTCAGGCACCCCGGCCCTCCAATCGGATTTGAGTCCTCCCACTCCACAAAAGCTTCTAGGCGAAGAAAGGCAAGGTTCCACAAATGCTTCGTGCCGCCGACGCACGCAAAGTGGATCTAACATGGCTTATGGTCATTGCTTAGAACCGGATTGGTTGCCACATGTTGATGCCATTATCGATGTGGTTTCCGATTGGAATTATGGATATCGGTGTATAGCCTCTGGGCTTGGACTTGCCGACGTAGACGGGTTGAGGATTGTGCGTAGACGGATGTACGATGAGATTATCGGGTATGAAGACCTTTGGCGGGAAGTGTTTGGCTCGAGTTTCGAGATTATCAAGAATGCGGTGCATTGCCCAGAGAAGCAAGAAGGGGCATCTTTCAAAGAATGGTTGACACTTCCAGACATGGGATTGTTAGTATCCACCGCATTCAATGTCATTCTCGTCAACCTCTCGCATGGGAGTGCCTCCACATTCCTACCTCTACGTAGTACTCCAACGTCATCATTGCACAACAGACTTATCATTACAATGGCAAATGAAAGGAATATCCATTGGGTTAGGGTAAGTTCTATGATTTTTTATGAATTGGTTTGTTTCCCCCTTAATTGGGTTTGTGACAATATCTTCTATGTTCTACTGTTCACTTTGACAGGTGCAGTTGCGTGTGAATGCACCACTGCCATCCTTATATCCATCGTGGGATCGGTACGTTGAGGACTGCGCCAAAGGTTGGCGAGATGGATTCGTTTTTCGAGACATCGCGCTCATTGCAACTGCTGATCGTGAAGCCACCATACCTGTTGTAGATTTAGATACACCGTAGGTTAAAGCTTGTACCTAGACGGCTAAACATTTAGAAGTTTTGCCAGTTCGTCCGAATGTTCTATGTATATGCAAATGTTGTGCTGTGTTTTGATTGTTGTTGTGTTTTGATTGTTGTTTACTTATGGATGGACCCTTTTTAGAGTCAGTTTGAATGTTACGAGATTTATAATTAATTAAGTTTCGGTGCAAATTGTCGTGATGGATTTTCAATCTTGTATTGTTAGTTTGACGATTTCC